>JAFMSR010000009.1:14621617-15161751 GCA_022818135.1 Saxidomus purpurata | reverse complement strand
GGTGTTGTTTATGCTCAGGTATTTCTATAATAAATAAACTATTTATTCTATTTTACATTCCATTTTAATATTTCGGCAATTACTTGTGTAACAGTATATTGTAGGAAAACGTAAATTAACTTTACCTCTTCAGATAAGTGCTTTTCGAGGTCGTTTTCGAAGAAATCTGACAATGTATTGAGGATTGGATCCAATATCACATTGCTGTCGAAATCTAGATCCAAGTCACCAATACTCGTTGAACAGTCGCTTAAGCGGATTCCTAGCCCACCTGAGCTTTCCGCTGAATATATGAACAAAATTGATTGTTTTACAAACGTTTAATAGTTGCTTTCCATTGGCGGCTAACGGTTTTTGGCCTGGGGACTGAAAGTCCCCTAGGCCTAAGTTAGTATACCACATTTCAAACACTGCAAGAAATTTAACTGTGCTATGTGCGAATAACAACTGTAAACATGCGCTATGCGAAAGTAGTGCAAGACAGACCAGATCAATCGTCTGTTTGAATGTCGCATATGATAAGAACATATTACAAATAAAAACATTACATAAAACTTCAAACGACTGCAGGAAGGTATATAGCTTACGGGCTGCATTACACATTTTTTTCTGTTTTAGAAATTAATGCGCTGTTAGCTGATTATGGAAGATAATTATATGCATATCACGGAAAAGTACGGATATGTACGGAAATTTACGAAAACGTAAGGAGCTCGATATAAGAGTTTGTAGTTTGATTTTCAAATTTCCGATGTTATTTCATTGACAACTTTGTTATTTACGAACGATTACATATATATTTACCTAAAGATAAATGTCTTTAAAAAAAAGATATAATTAACGTACATTCCCGGGAAGGAACTCACGTGATCAAAATCACCCGTCATTTATCGAGGACGCTGCATGTCAAGGCCCAGTGAACGGTTTCACCGATTACGACTACAAGGTAACCAGAATCATTTTTGGTTTTCTCTGTTATACACATTGTACAGTACTGTATTTATAATTACACAATAATTTTCGAGCCACATCATCAGATCATATCGCTTGAAGTTGAACAAAGCGCAGATCGAATTATTTTTATTGGCTTAAACATTTTATAATGTTGACTATGTGATTATTTTTCATTTAACGTACGTTTTATATTAAAACAAACTTCCCTGGCACCCATATATTTGTGAATCATTCATTCTGTGTCATATATTGAATTTCGTCCTCTGCACATTTCGACCCGCGCTTTAGGTAAGATTCAGCGCAAAACACGTAGGTCAAAAGTTGTTTTTCGGGGAGTTAACCTATAGCCCCCAGGCCTTCAGCGCTCACAGCGCTTTGATTATATTTCGCGACGGACCTTACCGTGACTTAGTCCAGCATCTCCTTCTGCAAATTACTAGGACAACATTCCTGCTTGTAACACATTTCCAGGTGAAAGTGCTGGACTATTTAATACGGATTAATACATCTATTTTACGTAATGGAAGTTTTCTCTACTTTCTCTCTTCGTTGCAATATGCATAGACGGTTATAATGAAACAGTAAATTAATCATTATAATTATAATGAAAATTCAATGATAGTCTACTGAGATTTTAACTGAAAATTTATAGTTTTTTTTCACTCTTTTAAATTGCTTTGAGCATTTTATTCTTTTGAAATTAGAGTATATTTTAGTGAAATATAGATGTGACAAATTTGGTATATTAGTATATTACTGAGCTCCACAGTGCGAAAACCAACATTCTGGCGTTTGCAGTAACTGCAGATACAAATGAAGACGTACTGTCTTTATAACAACTTACATGTATACAACTGTTCATTTTAACATAGTTTGACTTATGAAGGCAGAACAAAAAAAAAATTCCAATGTTGTAACATTTGCAATAAAATGTCAGTCTGCGTCACCTACTGAATAGACACAATCATGGTTTTAAAATTATTTCAAACTGTGTACTACAATAAGG
Organism: Saxidomus purpurata; assembly: GCA_022818135.1. Classification (NCBI taxonomy): domain Eukaryota; kingdom Metazoa; phylum Mollusca; class Bivalvia; order Venerida; family Veneridae; genus Saxidomus; species Saxidomus purpurata. The sequence continues at coordinate 15,159,791 of JAFMSR010000009.1, read as the reverse complement.
TATAGTGCATATCAACAAAATACATAAATCATTGCATTTTTTTCTCTTTTTTAATGTTTAATAATGTTATAGTCGAAAAAGGAACATTATGAAAGTTGTATATCTGCTTATAAATAACGGTTTGACTTCCTAAGGCCGAAATATCATACAAAAAATTCTAAGAATGATAAGTGAACATTATGGCACAAGACCAGACTGTGAGGTAGTAAGTATACTGGGTTGGTTTTATAATGTTCGCAAAGTCCAAATGATGGTTTTCGGAGCTCATTATTATGAAATTGAACCTTACATAGAGTCAGGCTAATACGGATCGACGTTCTTTCAACTTCCGCTGACACTTTACCGCTAGCAGAAATGTCTCTGAAAAAGATGTGTGCAAAAAACACTTATTCAATACTTTCTGTCCTCATTGAATGGCTTTAAGGAGGCGCTTGCGCACTACAAGATGTCGTTTGGACATTTGAATAACATTCATATGTATATGTGATGATATATCATGTCTAACACGTGACCCCATAAATTCTGAGAAGTTTCACATTTGACCATTGCAAACACGTAATCAATGTCCCAAAGCAATCATTATACAGTCATTTAAGCATTTTATGCCTCTAGCAACTTGATCTTTGTGTTTTACACGTTTTAAGCAGCACGCATCAGATTATTAAAAAACAGGTTTGCAAAATTTACGATACTACAATATAGTACTTCATTATAATTAACACCATCCACAGAAAAACTCACGAGCTAAACCAAAATGAAGACGGAGAGAAAAAAAAACGAAACAACATGGAAGCTGATTGCACGAATGAAATTTAGACCTCTAGTTAGATCTTTATCAATTGAACATATTTTAGCTAGTGAGATTAAATATATATCTGCAAACATGCACCTATTGACAAACCATTATATACTACACAGATACAATGGACTTCACAGTAAAAAGGAAATGAATACAAAAATGGAATTGTATATAGGACGAGAATCTCACCCAAACAAACCAAGGTCCTGTTTAACCCGCCAGTACGCTTCAACTTTTATTACGTTTATGTAACATGTCCACGTGACTTGGCCATTACTGTGTAGGTTTATACTCGGTTGAAAATCCCCTACGTATGGAATACGAATGCTGAAAATCGAAAGGAAAAACATAAATGATAATATGACATTTAGGCGGAATAAAATCTGTTTAATGTGTTCTTTAGTTTTCTTCATTTTCAGAGTCATTGGGTGAGAACAAAATGTGCAGCCTGACCGTAACTCGAACCCGGGACCATTCGCTTACAGGGCGAATGCTCTACCGACTCAGCTACCCGGCCGCCTAAACATTATCTCCCCTTTTCATAATCAAGTCCGGAACCGTGACATTCTTTCGCACAAAGTTGAAATTTGTCACTGAATTTCATTGAGAACTATTTACTGATCAAGTAACGCCTTCACGGCCCCAATGTCAAAGGGTTAGAAAAACGTGCTCGAACCCGTGTCATTTTTCTCATCCTGTGACATTAGCATTATAGATTATCAATAGTATAGCTGTATACATAAGCTGTTGTGTTCTAAAGAGTTCTTTCTGCAATCATGATTTCAAAGTTAAGGTATAATGGTAATGTCATTTAAAAGATTTTTCTAAATATCTCGATTTTCATTTTAGTAGATTATACAAATTAGAAATAAAGTAATGCTACCCTTTAAAGGTAGACATTACTACATGGACACCAAGTTGATTTACATTATCGTATATTAGTTCTCATGATGAGGGATGGTGCGTGTGGGGATTAAAAAAGAGCACGGGGTCCAACGAAATAGATATCTAACTGTTTTAGTACTTACTTTGAAATTCTCCACGAAAAATCGCCAGATTTGTCACTAGCGTCACTAAATGTTTTGCCGTTTAAATCATTTCGTAGAGCAGTTAGTTCTGCTTGGTTAACTGAAGTAAAGCCATTGATCCGATTATTATACACTAAACAGGGTGGTGAAATATAACACGTTTATGCATTGACTGGTTTAAGGAAGTTAAAATTATCATTTACTACGTAGTATTTTAAAGTAAGAAAATATTTTTGATAACCTGACAAAATGTTTATAATACTGAAATGATATTATGCCGTTTGGAGCATCGTCAGTCAGTCCGAGTTTATCGTCCGGCCAGTCGGTCTCAGCATTCCGTCAGTCAGTCCGAGTTTATCGTCCTGTCAGTCGGTCCCAGCATTCCGTCAGTCAGTCCGAGTTTATCGTCCGGTCAGTCGGTCCCAGCATTCCGTCAGTCAGTCCGAGTTTATCGTCCGGTCAGTCGGTCCCAGCATTCCGTCAGTCAGTCCGAGTTTATCGTCCAGTCAGTCGGTCCCAGCATTCCGTCAGTCAGTCCGAGTTTATCGTCCAGTCAGTCGGTCTCAGCATTCCGTCTGTCAGTCAATCTAAGAGCGAAGAGAGTGTTCGTACACTCACCTTCCTGAAGAGTACTCTCTTTTACTGTGATACGCATACCAGATGTAGCGTCAGAAATACTGATGTGACCAACCAAGAGAGTTAGCACGAGTGTGAGTCTAAAAGACATCTTTGTTTCTGAAAAGGAGTTAAATCAAAATCTAAGAACAAAATTTTAAAATAGAATACAAGCAATTCATAAGAAATATGACATATCCTGCATCAACAAATTTAAATATTTTGCCAGTCACAAACACGTGAAATAAAATGAATTTATGGTCAAAGGACATGAATAGATTTAATCTTTCTGGACTCTATGTTCTCTCTCTCTCTCTCTCTCTCTCTCTCTCTCTCTCTCTCTCTCTCTCTCCCCCTACCGCCACCCGTACTACAAGCTACATATATAATATAGATATGATGAGATATGCATTTTCCTCGACATAAATTAATAAGTAAGAATTGGCCGAAAGAATATAGTCTAACACATTGACTCCCAAACTTCAAGTTACCTTGACATTTTAAAATAACTCATACATGTACATGTAGAATTAGGACTTTACTAACAGAATAAAAATAGAACTGTGTTCTAGTATTTTACCATATGTTTAGTACATTTGTAATATTAACGCTATTTCACGAAAAACGTGTTCAGCTTGTCAGAAAACGTTTTTTGTTTGGCATGCTGAAAAACCAGGGCTGGGCTCGTGGACTGGGCTCGTGGACTGGGTCCAGCTGGACCCAAGGTTAATGGACTCCCTGGAATTTAAGGTCAGAGTTTCAAAGACACAACTTTGTTCCGGAATAACCTCTCACTAATTGATGATAATGGCTATTAAGGGAGGGCATAATGTTGATAAGTTGACAATATATAAACAATCCTTACTACAGGGTTCGGAGAAGGGTCAATGTTTACAGATTTTGAAACAATACACTTTTGATTAAATATGTGATGTCTGTCTACTGTGTAATATTGCAGACATAGTTTTAAAACATTATTAAAATGGTATATAAAGGTAATTTTGGAAGGTAGGCACGTAAGTTCGTATGTAAAGTGTACACATATGCATTACGTTGAGGCTACATAAGGTAGGATACGTTTAGGTTTTTAAATAATGATTTAAAATACATGTGTAAATCAAGCGTATAAATATAAATAATAGACATACTAAAACGGTGGTAAGTTTATAATCACGTTTGAAAATTATATTATAAAGTAGACATAATTTATCAAACATACTTATAACAGGTTAAACCAAATTCGAAGATAATGACATAAAGGTGACATAATTGATCTAAGTTGAGTCCAGTTTGAAGATGATAACATTAAGTTAAAAAATTCATCTAAACGAATGACAACAGATTTAATCAAGTGCGAAGATAATAACATTAAAGAGACAGAAATTATCAAACAAATGAACAACAGCACAGTACATGTCAGGATTTAAAATAGAATTCAAATATAATTACTTTAAAGCTGTTATAGATTTAATTATCGGACTGATTATAACACGGAATGTCTGGTTTTGATCAAATTAAAATTTAATTACTAGTTCAAATTTATCGAGAAAACGGGTACTTACATTAAAAACCTCTCTAAGTTTGTGTGGCAAACTAAACTTCCTCTTTCTGAGACTGTTTTTCGTTACGGCTTGTTGCATATAACTTATTAATAAACGACTAGGAATCCATACAAATAGCAACCAGGAAGTCGGATTTTATTTTTAAGTTCAACCAAGAGATACACTTTTTTCGCTCCAGTGAACATGCTTACATTGTCAATAGTGAATCGAATTATATATTTGTATGCGAACAGTTGAATTGTTAACAGGTGGATACTAGATAAATAGGCTCTCTAGTTAATCTTTTCTTAGTATTTCAAAAGCCTCATAAACTCCATTTGTGTAAACAAAGTCCTTGCTTCTACAGATTCCCTATATGTGTTTCTGCAGCCAAATGAACTCAACACTGTACTCCTTACTACCAATGCAACCCTGGTTACTTCTGCTTCTTAAGTTTCTTCGCATCCCAACAGATACAGTCCTATGTCTCCTGCTAAGCATGTAGTCCTGGTAACACAAGTTCCTAAAGTATTCCGGCAGTTACAGTCCCGTCTTCTCGGGTTTCGACACAATCTCAGGATAAACTGCAGTCTGAAGAACAAAACCGTGTCCTTAGCTATCAAAGCAGCAAAGGTCACACTTTTAAATATCCTGTATGCATGTGAATTCCTATTATATTTAAAAGGCGTTATTAAACTGGCTGCGTTGTTTCGCGAGGAAACATGGTGGTGTTCATTCGGCTTCTATGAATAAAGGTCCGTGTCTGTAAGTTTTAACGGTACCCTGACAAACATCTTTTTCCCTAGTATCCCTGCACTTCAATTAATACAGCCCCATACCCATTGTATCAACGCAGCCCCGGGTTACTCATCTCCGTATGTACCTTGCAGCCCGATTAACTCAGCCCAGTTTCAATGCGTAACATTATAATCGGTGTAATACCGCCTTTTAAATATCCCAAATGCTTAAGTTTTCGGGTGCATATACAGTCAAACTTGTGAACAAAGACCACCGTTGAGAAGCTACTCATGTGGTCTTTGCTTGCAGATGGTATTTATTCACAGGTGTTTCTACTATAGATGGATAGTTCACTGTTATCTCCCTGCTGGTCTTTATTCGCAGGGTGGTCTTCATTCGGAGCTGGTCTTTTACACAGGTTTGACACACGTATCAACAGAAGCCTTAGATAACATAAATTCCTTCGATACCCATGCAACTCCAATTACTCCGTCCTGTGTTTCATGTACTAATGCACCTCAATGGAGCCCTGATTACACCGTTTCTTTAAGTAGCGTCTCCACATCGAAAACTGAGCCCCGTGTCCCATTCTGTCAGTACAGGCCTTGTAATATTGATTCCATAAGTGTACCCGTGATCGAATGGCACATACATGTACCACAATTTGACGTCAAACTCACTTCAATTTACACGGGCAGTGAATTATGTCGGTAATTACATTCTAACAGCATCATTTAGTTTTGGTTGCAAAATTATACACTCTTTTGATAAATATCATATCTGGTTTTTTGATACAGTTCATGATTTTGCATAGGGTATAGCTAGAATAAAAAAGAATCATTTCGAATCGCTGTTGCCATAGCAACAAATAGTAAAATCGTGGTATGAACGCTTTAAAGAATGTCCCTACCATCTCACTAACTTAATGCAAATTAGCCTCATTTGTCCTCGAATAAACGTAGTATTGTGTTACGTCACGGCTTTAATTTCAGGTGTGCGTGTCCAAGTATCGATATCCCAGCCACTCCATTTACTTATCGCCGTGTTCCCAGTATCAACACAGCCCGGTGTTACTTCACCGTTTTTTGCATATCAGACAAGCATTTCTGCTGACATTGTAAGCGCTTGCATTGCGGGACAAAACGATTAAGTAACCCGAAGCTGTGTTGACATAAGGGGGCATGGGGCTGAGTAAAGGAGGATGCAGGGATATTGACGAAAGAGGAGTTTCCAAGTATTCTGTTAATACTTATGGATACGGACCTGAATTCATATGCATGGGGAATACTTTCGATGTGATGTAACCCGGGCTTCAATGATACATTGGGACAAAGATTGAGTTCGGGGATCTTCGGGAATAACGAGGGAAGCTGAATGAAGTAGGTGAAGTACTCTGAGAATGCATGTTTACTTGGAAAGAGTGAACGGAATTCAGTAAAATTGAGGACAGCAATTTTAGTAAGGGTTCCGTTGATACTTTTGGGACATTCAGCTGAAACGATAGGCATATTTGGATACTTACAAATCGGTGTAACTGATACATGAGAAAATGGTGTTGAGTTTCTAAGGCCGCTAGGATAGATACGGAGGTGACGTTACCCACATAATCCTTTTATATATATCATCATATAAACACCTACACAAGTAAGCCGTCCCGGATTCTGTATTGTATGCTTTACCTCAAACATCGAACGTAATAAACTTTGAAAAGTGCTTTAGTTACATCACATTAAGACGACCGTCTTTGGCAACTTTTTCATAGTGTACGTTCTTACCTGGGATCCAAACATTGTCTCGGAGATTACAGCAGCTTGGCAATCTACTTGATTAAAAACTTAACCAATGAGACAGTCGACTTTTCCATGCATGTACATGTATACTAAAATACTATATCCTGCGTCTATAAATATGTATGTTACAATTTAATGCCGAATAAAATATAATGTTATGTTATGTTATGTTATGTTATGTTATGTTATGTTATGTTATGTTATGTTATGTTATAATCCAGAACTAATATGAAATTGGAGTTAATTTTGCTGAAATAAAAGCCAAGTCCGACTTTCATTCGTTCCACAAACGAATGCTATTTTGACCAGTTTCAGCGAGCAAAATTTCATAGCATTTCGAGTCGTAACTGTACATGTAATTCAAAATCGAGAAATTAAAAAATTAGAGTCACCTGCAAGTAGGATGATCCTGGATTTTAGGAACTGTATGAAGTTTCAGGGGTTATCTTTGTTCATAACATATGTGTCTGTCATCAAATATTTACAAAGTAAAATACTATCAAGTTTGTGCAGTTAAAAAAACTGTCAAAGTATTCGACTTTCGGACAAGATGATTAGAATGTTTTCCTTTTATTGCCGTAACAACAAAATAACTGCAATGATGGAATGCATTCTCATTACAAATATTAAACAAAAGCACCCAAAACATCACTATAAAGTTGAATAATATTTATCATTTAGTTAATAGGAGATGCCGTGAAAGTGGGACGAACTATTTGACAGACGGACGGATGACAGACGCACGATGGATGACGAGTGGTGGGAGAGGTCACTGCGTGCTCAGGGTGAACTAAATACTAAACAAGAGCCATGTTACACATGGTTAATCCCCCCGCCAGGAAGAAGTTACCTGAAGGTTGTACTTTCATACATTTTACTTTGTGAGAGGAAATCCTTAAAAAGCCGTATAGTTATGGTCATGCTGAGTACAGTTTTCAAGTAAGTGGAAAAAGAATAAGGCAATGAAGAGAAGATTTGCAAAATTATATTAACGTTCATTATCAATATAGGTATGATATTTTTCTATTTGACTAAAAGTAGGCAAGGTAGAGTTATTGTTCTTGCATACTGCACTTCCTACCAATGTGCTATGTCAGTGTATTAAGTTTGAAGAAAATCCCTCAAGTACTTTTGGAGTTATGCTCCAGAATTATTTTTTTTCAAGTAAATCTGATAAAGGGGAATAACTCTAAAAAGTAGGCAAGGTAGAGTTATTGTTCTTACACACTGCACTTCCTACCAATGTGCTATGTCAGTGTATTAAGTTTGAAGAAAATCCCTCAAGTACTTTTGGAGTTATGCTCTGGACTAATTTTTAAAGTAAATCTGATAAAGGGGAATAACTCTAAAAGTAGGCAAGGTAGAGTTATTGTTCTTGCACACTGCACTTCCTACCAATGTGCTATGTCAGTGTATTAAGTTTGAAGAAAATCCCTCAAGTACTTTTGGAGTTATGCTTCGGATAAGTAAATCTGATAAAGGGGAATAACTCTAAAAGTAGGCAAGGTAGAGTTATTGTTCTTACACACTGCACTTCCTACCAATGTGCTATGTCAGTGTATTAAGTTTGAAGAAAATCCCTCAAGTACTTTTGGAGTTATGCTCTGGACAAACTTTTAAACTAAATCTGATAAAGGGGAATAACTCTAAAAGTAGGCAAGGTAGAGTTATTGTTCTTGCACTCTTCACTTTCTACCAATGTGCTATGTCAGTGTATTAAGTTTGAAGAAAATCCCTCAAGTACTTTTGGAGTTATGCTTCGGACAAGTAAATCTGATAAAGGGGAATAACTCTAAAAGTAGGCAAGGTAGAGTTATTGTTCTTGCACACTGCACTTCCTACCAATGTGCTATGTCAGTGTATTAAGTTTGAAGTAAATCCCTCAAGTACTTTTGGAGTTATGCTCTGGACAAAACTTTTAAAGTAAATCTGATAAAGGGGAATTACTCTAAAAGTAGGCAAGGTAGAGTTATTGTTCTTGCACACTGCACTTCCTACCAATGTGCTATGTCAGTGTATTAAGTTTGAAGAAAATCCCTCAAGTACTTTTGGAGTTATGCTCCGGACAAAGTTTTTCAAGTAAATCTGATAAAAGGGGAATAACTCTAAAAGTAGGCAAGGTAGAGTTATTGTTCTTACACACTGCACTTCCTCCCAATGTGCTCTGTCAGTGTATGAAGTTTGAAGAAAATTGCTCAAGTACTTTTGGAGTAATGCTCCGGACAAAATTGGGACGGACGCACGGACGGACGGACGGACGGACAGACGGACGGACGGACGGACGAAGACCATTTCTAATATCCCCTTCGCCTTCGGCGGGGGGATAAAAAACAGGAGAAAGTCAATTTATGCGAAAATGTGCCAACTTTTAATTTTACCGACTAAAGGTAATGACCTACCTTAAGCTGCGGTGTAACCAGTGTTGCTGTGATTGTTGGGGATATGCGGTTGAGTTCTTCAGGCTGCAGGGATACATCAGGATGTAGTATAACGTAGTGCTATGTGACATTCGCGGAACAGGGCTGAAATCATGTGACTTCCGAGATATTTTAGAAGCTGTGCTTCAAGGACAACATGGTTACAATGTACCAGGAGACGCGGGGTTGGGTCCAATGGGCTGCGAAAATACTTACGAAGGGCTGCATTGATTGTAAGGGAGACAATGTTGAGTTCATTTGGTTGCGGGGACATCAGCGAATGTGTAGAACAAGGCTTTGTGTTTATACAAATGGCATTAATGGGGAGAAACTAGGGGCACAGGGATATATAATTGGGAAAGACTAACCCCGCAGGGGTACCAAGAATAACGAGGTAACCAGGGTCTTTGTTGATATATGGAAAAATGGGATTGTGTTTTGGAGCCCTGACGATACTTTGTGAAGCGGTGTAAACTAGGCCCTGCATTTTAGGTCACAAGCCTGGGAGTTAGAAGTTGCTGTTATTTTAGGGGAAGCAGGCATATAACTGGGGGTCTGAGAGACACAGATCTCATATGACGGGGTTTCAGGCATTTAATGACAATCGTAAGGGGATGCATGACTCAGTTCACCGGGCTGCGAAACAGACTAGGTTCCTCAGGGCTAAGTTCACGGGGCTGCAGAGAACTAGGGGATAAGGAGCTTACTTCACCGGTTTGTGGGGCTAACAGGACTGCAAGGCTATCTCCCCACTCGTTACAAAGGGACACGTGGTAATCATGAGTCGCGGGGATACTCGAGGACAATAGAATTTATTAGCAGAGATGCTGGGATACTAGATACCACAAGGCTATTCCACGTGGCTGCGGGGAAACTAGGTGCTACCTTCACAGGGCTGCGGGGAAACTATATGCTGCATACATTGGCTAACTTTACGCGGCTAGGTACCATGGGGCTAATTTCATGGAGCTATGAAGAACAGAGGATACAGATCTATATTCACGGGGCTCATTTCACAACGGTTAAATGTTTTAAAAAAGTATTGAAACAAAAGGTTTAACTAAATGTACTAATTTTACTGTTATCGTATTGTGTAGTAAATCAACTTTTCTATCATGTGCATTAATTTAACAGTCGCACAATATGGGGAATAGCACATTTCAATTCAATGTATAAGGTACAATTATGGTTCATGTATGTTTTGCTTTCGCTTGTCGTCTTTTGTTCAACACGCCCGACTGTCTCTCTGTGACGCTTTACCTTTTGGTCATTAAGCCGCATTGACCTAAACTTTGAACCACTGATACCCACAGACTGACAAGGAAAAGCACAGCACACGAGAAACATACTAATGCAGAAGCATTTAGATATTCCCGTCGGAAGTTGTTTATTTATTTTTCTAAATAATAAACATTGTGATTCATTTCAGTTATGAAAAATGATTGGGAGCTCCCTTTGTCCCTCTAGCATACTGATTCCTGTCCCATTTCTAGATAAAAGTGAGTTGCTAATGTTGATAGAAGCGATTCAAAAGGTATTTATCTAGTAGTTAAGTCACAATCAGTGTGTTTTCTTCAATAAAATATTTAATTTTTAGCGATTTTTTTTTTTGCGGAGTGACGTTACGGCATCCTTCATTCAAGTATTTTTGCATTGCGTTCTGACACTTGTTAAATGCAATCGTATTGTACAGAACTCTTACAATTCAGGCTATTGTTATAAGAAATCTATGCATTGAAATAATCTTTTCGAAAAGACTAATAAAACTAGCCAGTTGATGGCGATTATCGCTCAGCTCTCTTTCTCACAGGGTCACCTTCATGGTTGAGTGGTTGGAGTGGCTGACAGTTTCTTACGAGGTTAGGCTTCTAGTGCTGGTTTTGTCACAGGTACAATAGCTAGGTACACCTCCTGCCTGTAACTATTATTGAAATAACGCTGAAACGGGCGTTAAACAAGTACAAAAATAACTACAACAACAACAGTCTGTTACATGTACTCATCCGGATCATTCGCTGTATATGCGGCCAGTACAGGACAACTCTTGTCATTATCGATTTTGGCCTGTGTCGTAGCACTGGTTGTGTTACTTTACATAAAACCAGACATTCGGAAATAGACGAACTTCTGTTATCTATACTAATATTTATCGACGGCTTGTTAATAATATTTATTACTGATAAATCTCACCCGGTTGATTTTCATGTAACGATACCGAGCCGATGTAGTTAGTGACAAGACCAGTTTAGCGTCTTTTTTTGCAGACTTAATATCCATGCAAATAAGATCAAAGGGAGGCAAACGAACCTGATTCAATATATTGATATTTTTGGCAGTATTTTTTCTCTTTTGGAGCTGAATATGTAAAGGCTATGTTTGTGTGATTTTGCACAGATCAAGTCTTATCAAAGAAAGACAACTCTTAATTTCTTTAAGTTGGAAATGCGAGAAAAATATATCCAGTTTTCTCCCTAAAGTAATACAGAAATTGGAAATGCATGTGCAACTTTTATAAGTGTTCAGATTTATTGCAAGAACTTTTACAGTTTAGTATCAACTAAGTCGCTTTTCCACTAAAACTAATATCGACTCAGGTAACCTGGTAACATACGCACCTTCACATTTAATGCGCATTTAGAACCTCCGTTTGCCTCTGAAAGGCTGAAGCCCTGTGAAATAGGGTCAGTGTCCCTCAGACCGCTAGTAATATGTACGCCCTCCTCCTCCCTCGCACATCAGCAACCAAGTACACAGCCCTGTGATCGAGACACACAGTCCTTGTTTACACGGCTTCACTTATTACCCATAGGGCTTCAAGGACTCAGTCCTATGTTTCCATAAATCAACTAAGACTGTGTTTACCTCGCTTGATTAAGTATCTACGTAGCCCTGTTGACTAAGCCTCTCGCCAAAATATCCCTGCGCCCTAGTTATTCTTTCTTAAGTATCTCCGAAGCCCCATTATTTCCTGTCCTTGGTTCTACACCTCACCTATGATTGTGTCCCCGCAGATAAATGAACTCGACACCATACCCCTTAATATAAATGCAATCGTAGTTACTTCTGCTACTTAAGTATCTTCTCAGCCCAACGGATCAAGCCCCGTGTCCACTGGTTAACACAGGTTCCTAAAGTATCCCTGCAACTATTCTAAACTACCACAGCAACACAGTTTACACGGCCTTTTAAATATCCCGTATGCCTTTGAATTCCTATGATTTTTAAAGCGTGTTGTAACATGGGCTACGTTGATACGCGAGGCAACCGGATTGTGAATTCATTAGGGTTCTATGAATCCAGGCCCATGTGCCGCAGTATTAACAGAACCCTGACACACATTGTTTCTCCCAATAAACCTGCAATTCAATTAACGCAGCCCGATTCCCCTTGTATAAACGAAACCCCGAGTTACCTCTTACCCGTATGTATCCCCGCAACCGAATAAACCCAACCCAGTTTCCCTACGTAACAACCCAACCGGTGTAATACCGTCTATGCTTATGAGTTCGAGTACATATACCGAAGTATCAACAGAAACCTTGGTAACATCGTTTCCTCCGATATCCATGTTACTCAATTTACTCATTCCCCTGTCCAAAGTACCAACGAAGCTCAATGTAGAACTGACAACACCGTTTCTTTAAGTATCATCACAGCATCACAAACGCGGTCCCACGTCCCTTTCTGTCAGTACAGTACTTGTAATATTAATTAAGCCTTTAAGGTATGCCACATGCCCAAGTATCAACGGAACCCTTGGTAACATTGATATCTCTGCAACTCCATTTTTTTCAGCGCCGTGTTTCACTTATAATTAAAGCCACGCGTTTCTTCGCCTTTGTATGTATCCCCGCAGTCAAACGCATACGCCAACGTTCTTTCATGAACACAGCTTTGGGCTTCACACCATTTTTAATTGCACTCAGCCTCTACATGAGCACTTTCTCGTCCTCCAGTATAAATGTAGCTCTGGTACTATCGTTTTCCAAGTATCATCCCAGCGTAACAGACTCAGTCCCGTATACCTTGTTATAAATACATTCCTTGTTGAAGGGCTTCTGTGTGTATATCCAGTATACCCGCAGAACAACGAACTCTACCCTCTGTCCTCACATATCACTGCATAACAGGTTAATACGTCGTCTCATAAATATCTTGCAAGTCTGCGATATAGGTCCTAGTCAATAAATATCAACACTCTTCCCTTCATAACCCACACAACCCAATTAATCCTGCCCAATGTTCCCTTTTTCAACGCAGCCCCGGTTTATAACATCTCTGTATATATCCTAGCATCTCAATGTACTAATGCAGGCGCCAAATTACATTAACACAGTCCTAGATTTCAGACCATGCCTTTGTGTCACTGCTTTAACATGAACTCAGCCCCGTGTCCTCTAGTATCAATGCAGTCCTGGTAACACCGTTTCTATAGATATCATAATAGCCCCGTGTACTCAGTCCCGTGTCCTTTTCTACCAGTAAAGCCCTTGTTATACACGTATTGCTTCCACAAGTATACCTGAGGCTTCATTAAATTTACCCCTTGACCCCGCGTATCAACATAGTCCATATAACACCGCCTTCTAAGTATCCTGCCTATGTATATGAATTTATTTTCTATGTCCTTTAGTATCTATTCCACTCGTGCTATGAACGCTTCAAAAAATGTCACTACCATTTCATTAACTTATCTAATAATGCAAATAGCCTCATTTCCCTTTGAATGAACGCAGCCTCTTGTTTCTTCACGGTTATGTTTTCAGGTTGGTGTGGCCAAGTATCAACAGGACCCTTGGTAATATAGCTTCAAGCATTTCCGCTGATTTTGCCCTTGTCATATACAATCGGAGGCTAAGTAACCCGACGCTGCGTTGACACAAGGGGACATGGGACGGAGTAAATGGGGAAACAGGGGTATTAAGGAAAGATGTTGTTGATGCTAGTGGACACTAGACACGGACCTGAATTCATATGCATACGGAATACTTTCAATGCGATGTAACCCTGGCTTCAATGAAACATCTGGACACAACTGCGTGTGTACTAAAGGAAGCTGTATGACGTATGTGAAATACCCCAAGGCTGCAATAATGTTTGAGAAGTTGCGCTGATTGAATGGAAATGCGATGAAATTGAGGGCAGCAATGTTACCCAGGGTTCTGTTGCAACTTGGGGGAAGGGCATTTAGATGAAACGATAGGCATGTTGGATACTTGCCAAGTGGGAGGAAATGGGACTGAGATCATAAGGCCACTGGGATACAAACGGAGGTGACATAATCCAGGGCTGCGTTGATACAGAGGGTATGTGGCTGGCTTAGTTGAAGCGATCTTACTCAGGGCTTTGTAATACTTTGAAAGACGGACCCGAATTCATAAGTACACGTTGTTGTTGTGTGAGTTTAACGCCAGTTTCAACCGTCTTTCGGTCATACAGGCGGACAATTTACACCTATCCTCCGTTCGAAACTGCCCACTTTCTCGCACGAAGATCACGGAGGCGGACTTAATTATAGGTACATGTAAACATGATAATTAAGAGGCGGTGTATCAAGTGCTGCTGTGATAGTTGAGGACATGGGGTTGAGTTCTCCAGGCTGCACGGATTCGTCAGGGAGTAGTGTAACCTAGGAATGTGATGACACTGGGGGAGACGTGGTTGTTGTCATGTGACTACAAAGCTAACCCCAAAGAGGTAAAAGGGACTGCGGGAACGATAAGATTAGAAATCCTAGTTAAAATAGTTAGATACATGTGACATTTCTGACTATCAAGCTTTGTTTGATAACACGGGATATGAGCACCTTACTTGTTTTTGTTGTGCAAATAAACTGCAAGCATTATAACCATTATCTTGACATAATTGCCCTCAATGAGCCCGGGTACTGAGAGGAATACTAGGGCCAAATCTGGGTTGTTTGAGTGTTTATGTGCAATAGTCAATTAAAGCGTAAATACTCCGGTTTTACGATTTAAAATAAAACTACCGTACATCGGGTAGTTTTAGCGAAAATTTGCTTCAACACTTTCTTGCGAATTGTCCATTTCACTTTGTCAAATAGTTCGCAAGAGAAAAATTGTTCTGGTAGGTTTACGATGGGGGAGAGGAGTAATGTAAGGATGCTACAACATTCCAACCATTGGTTCGCAGAAAGCTGTTTAAGTATTCATCTATTTTAGAAACCGTGGTCCATGTGTGCGTCAAACCGGAACCACTTTCTGTTTTCGGTCAGGAGTCTATGTAAGGACGAAACAGAGCAAATTGCTTGATGTTCAGATCATTCAAGATAAGAAGTTTCAAGATCTTTCTAATTTTAGTAACAGTGGTCCTTTTATACTATGTACCGCAACTGTTTCCTATCCTTGGCAAGAAATCACTGTAACAATACTACAAGAGTTTGTAGACTTCAGTCTATTAGTTCGTAACAAGAAGCCGATTAAAATAAACACTTATGTATAAATCTCCCATATGCGTAACTTTATTTGCCCTTAAGCAGTTTCTGCTTTTCTTGTTTTGGTTGAAAAATGTTTATGTGATGTAAGGAGCAATATGGTTGACTTTCCAATAATTGGTTCATGTGAAATAGCAATTTAATGATATACCAGTGCTAATTTGCTTTATAATCGCAAATTTCCGTTTTTATGCATTATCATATGTTCAATTGAACTACATATTAGCGAAATCAAAGATGATGAAAAAATAATTAAAACGTGCTTTATGAAACGTTTAAGTTGATCGGTACGTTTTCCAACAGCGTCGCGCTCTCTGTGTGTCAATAACCGTTCATAACGCCGCCCCTTTTGAGGCGCCGATAAGGGATTATCAATAAAGGGTGGAGTCAATCGGTATTGATCAGTTAATTGTTTCGATAGTTAGATGTAGCAATTCAGAAATCATAAATGAGATTGTTTTTTATTTGTTTTAGAATACATGGGAAACAAGAGAAACAAAAGGCAAAAAATTAAATAAGATTTTGTTACAATTCGAACACATTAAAATAATTCTATCAAAAAAGTTTATTCACAAAAGTGCAGTTTAACTATCACAGTATTCAAATGAATTTGCGTTCTTGACAAAGGCATTCTTTTTTTACAATTTTCAGAACCTTTTATTATATAATATCTAACGAAGGGCAGTGCATGATAGTTGTGCTTATTGTTTACAGATGTTGATGGAGACGTATGGGTAACAAACATGTCGGACGTGTTTTTGTAGACGTGGCAGATCCAAATCAGAAAACTTTATTTGAAGCTTACTAGCGAATTTGTATCATGGCTACAAGTGCATCAAACGATACTACAAAAAGATATGCAACATATACTGGTAAATATTCTGCTTTATCTGATGACTAAATCACAGTACAGAGAAACAAACGTGCTCGCCATTCTACCCGCTCAGTGGGTGAAGTTGGGTCAAACCCACCACCAACTTTCCAGACCAGGATATGAACGCTTTAAAACAATTGCCAACGGATGAAAAGTTAAATGTTTTGTTGGAGGGTATGTTATGACTGAATCTTATTCAATGTAGAATTGATAAAATTCGAGTTGTTTGTTTTTAACAGTGCCGCACACGAGGTCGTTATCCAGAGACTCAAATTACTAGAATACAAACACATTGACATTGAAGCCTGTCAACGAGAAACAAACTTGTTAGTTTCTGGTTGTCCTGAAGTCGTTGGAGAAGAGAGCACCTGTTATAAGTAATATCCTTACTGAAACTATAAAGCTAGACAAATCGTCCTTTGAAATATTACGGGCTTTTCGTCTTGGTAGAATAATTAGACCTCAGCATGGTGCCAGGCAATCAAACAGACCCCAGCATCGTCAAATATTGGTGACTGTGTTCCTTTAATTGTTCGTTTTGTCCTCGTGTGTTTGCTTTGTATGCTAGTGTGTGTTGGTAGTGTATATGTGTGTGTGTACATGATTGTGTGTGTGTGTCGTTTGTGTGTGCGTGTGTGTGTGTGTGTGTGTGTTGGTGGTGTGCACTTCTGGGTGCTGTGGGGTTCGTTTTGGGGAGGCTGCGTTTTTGGTACGTGGCATTCCCTGTTTGATATTATTTTTGATTTTAAGCAATTGTGCTCAGGTATCTGTTATTTGGAACAACGCTACTCTCTTAAAGGGTACACAAACTGGTATCTCTCGTGACTATCAAAAGGAAAACTCCGAAGCGCGCAAGCCACTGTGGAGTGAGTTCAAACGCCAACATGAAATACATGGTAGCAAGAATGTACGTATGGCATTTCCTGCAGCTATAATTGTTAAAGGTAGCACACACAAGGAACTTTTTCCAGACTGGTATTCTGTTCTTAGCCAACCAAGAACGACAAACGTTCGCCAGAGAATTATTGGCACTCTGAAGGAGAAACAAGACGCAGTTAAACGATACATGTCTAATCCTGCTTTTGTACCAAGTTTTGCAAATGAAACCATTTCCGGTTCGGAGACGGAGTCTGATATGGTTATTCTTCAGAACTGATCATCTTTGCCTAATCTGCATAAAACTCCCCTGCATAACCACAAAAAAGGGCAGGGCTCGTTCTCGCAAGAAAGATTCACGCTGTCGGAAATCTCATACGCCTTCTGTATCAAGATAACGTCATGCACATTCAGACGCAGCTGAACAGTTAAACTTCGCGCAGACGACTCCTCGCGTAAAACCCAGCAGTCAGACGAGCAGTCTGTTTCACAAGTCCTCTATTAATGATACAAGTCAGGACAAAACGTTTACTTATACGTAGGACAGTCAGGGGCCAGTGAAGCCCAACCTTATATCAAACAAAAGGAAAAACCAATTACAAAAAGAACTGAGCATCGGAACTTTAAATGTATGTGGGATTAAATCCAGATTACACCATCCGGAAAACACGGATTTAGTAGAAAAAAATGATATTTTCTGTTGCACTGAGTGCAAAATAGACGAGTTTGATGAAATCAACTTGAAAAACTATAAAGTATTTAAACAAGTACGGAAACAGGTTTTCTTGCGAAAAACGGGTGGAATTTGTATTTTTGTCAAAAACAATCTGTATGAACATGTGGAAAAAATCCAGTCTGACTCTGATTATATCTTGTGGCGAAAAGTTAAAGAAAATGTTTTATGCCTGATAATGATTTGATTATTGGTGTAATGTATATTCCCCCGGAGTCTTTGAAATACTTTAACCAAGATGAATTGTTAATTTTTGAAATCGAAATTGTTGACATGTGCAATTTATTTGCAAACATTTTGTTAACTGGTGATGCTACAATGTAATGCCCATACAGCTGCACTTGACGATTTTACAGAGTATTTTGACTTTGATGATGAAATTGCAATTGCAAAAATCAACCTAAAACCTTAATTAAGCTTGATATGAACATGAGTATATTACGTTCTTCTCGTAACTCATAAATAATGACAATAGGCCGCAAATTGATTGACATTTGTAAAAACAATAATTTATTCATACTGAATGACCGTTTTGGCCAGGTCAAAAATATTGGCAACTTTATTTTAAAAAAACATATCTGTACTTGACTTTTCAATATCGTCTGCAAATTTGCTGAAAAGCTTGATCGAATTTAGTATTAGTGAAGTTGATTGTATTTTTCAGACGGTCATTCCTTACTTTCATTACAACTATTTTACGATGTTGCTTACGAAGTTAACAATCCAATAGAGAGCCATGTTAATAGTTCAATACCCAGGTAGCATAATAAGAAAACAAGCGATTTTGTACAAAATATTATTCTCAACAAGGTGGAAAGTTTTGATACTTTACTAAAAAAAATTATGTCAGATTATGATGACCCAAAAGCTGATTTAAGCAATATTGTTACGCGTATTGTAAATATTTTGACGACTCGGCAAAAATCACTTTTCCAACATCCCGACCGTCAAATAAACATAGTACTACTATGAGAATTTAGGTTTAACCTAAATTCTCATAGTAGTACTAGCAAAGACACAGAAATAAACCCTGGTACGGGCCAAAGTGTCGTAACAAGCGAATTGTTTGCAATCGTGCGCGTCAGCAGTTCAGATTTAATAAAACTTAGCACAATAGATGTTTACTCAACCGTGCCAGTAAGGACTACAAGCATACTATAAAGTTTTACTTAAATAAACACAATTTTATCAATGAATCAAAGCTTAGGCAAATGCAAAAGTCGGATCCAAAGCTGTATTGGAAATTTCTCAATAGTCTTTCTTTGAACAGTAATGCAAAATACGCCTACAATGGAGGAGATTTACGATTATTTTAAAACTGCAAATTCAGAGCATAACTTAAATAATGCTTTTCAGCCTGATTATACAAATATATCGAATAATGATAATATATTTAATCAACCATTTATCTCTTCAGAAATATTAAAAATTATTAATAAATGTAAAAGCGTTAAAGCGGCAAGTAATTCCGATAAAATTACGAACGACTATATTACCTACCTACCTACCTTGTTATACTGCCTCACACCTCTCACGAGTATTATGGGCAGGGTGCACGCCGGGTGTTAATAAAAGATAAAACTACTGCAAGATATCTCCTACAGTCAAGAGAAACAGGACGGTTAAAACTGTTAAAAATAGTAAAAGAGTAAAAGGGTTAAAAACAACTGTTGTATGACTAATGACTAATTAAATCAATCAATATTACAGTATTGAATTTAATATATCTAAATTGTGAACTATGTACTTTTTTGTTACCCATATGCATGCTTAAACATACAAATAATTATGTAATGTCTGTTGTTACATATGTAGCCTGACAAAATAAAGGATATTATATTGTATTGTATTGCCAAATTTTATGCATCGTTTATTAGCTCAGATTACTGAACGAATTACTTTTTTCGGATAAAATCGGAATTTAAACTAATTAAACTGCTTAAATTTATATCAAAAACCATTTACATCTTTTCAAGTTGTTTGCAACAGCTTCGAGTGTAATAATTATCAATTACCCCGCTGATTCTACTGCAGATTTAAGTTCGCGTTCAACTTTCTCCATTTTCCCCGCTGTATACCTCAAAAACTTTAGATAATCAAGTGACCGTCTTGTCGAAATACCGTAGTGGCAATAAATCAAATAGAAAAAGTACTAATTCTCGCATTAAAATGATTCTGTGGGCGGATCTTGTAATTTTTCCGATTTGGCAGGGTTAGGTATTGTATGGATGATCATATAACTGTACTTACGTATAATTGGATGCATTTAAATGGGTTTTGTTTTATATAATCCAATCAAATTATGTGTGTCGTTAGAAATCGGCGTTTTTTGACACTTACTTTGAAGGAAGATGTGTCAACTTTGAACAAGCATAATTTTGTTAATTGGGGGTCGATTAACATGGGGTTTGGACCATTTTAAAGAGAATTTAATTACAAAGGGATTCGTGTCAGGAATTTTTGATATTGGTCAAGGGATTAATAATCGTTAAATACGTAACAAGCGGTCAGAAAAAAAGGCTGAAATTTCTTTGATGTTAAATATTTTTTGATTGGAGATTTATATGGAAAATTTGTGACACGGATCCCTAGACATTATAATTATATACATCGTTTACGAATTTGGTGGTAAAAATCGAAAAAATGGCTTAAATATCGCTGTTCAAAATTTTACGAAATTTATAAAATATCATGCAATATCAAAGGCCAAAACAAAAAAAAGTCATGAAACGACTTGTTTTAGTCATAATCTATATAAAAGATTCAAAACATAATACAATTATTGTCCAAATGGGTAATTTAACTCCACTGAACTGACCCTAGATCGCTACCTTAAAGTCATAAAAAGAAGATGTTTTAAAATTTTCAGTAGACCGAAATAATTTCCTTATTTTTGAATGACGTCATTGCAAGGATGCTACAGAGCAGGTTTGGTCATTTCCCAATGAGAAGTTTATAAGAAGAAGTTGTTTACAATTTTGTTTTCTTGTTTTAGATACAGTGACCCCTGTGTGAAGGCTACCTGAACTTCTTCCTGTTGTTGTTTTAAAAGACGGCAATGCAAATCTGGTAAAAATTGGACAAGTAGTTTCAGAGAATAGCTTTCAGTGTTATATTGACGACGGACGCAGGACGATGAACGCTGAGCGCCGGACTATTACCTCTAGAGCCTTCGGGTTATACGACTATCACTATGAGGGGGTTGTACTTGTGCAGATGCACCTTTGATCGTCTCGATCGCGCATTTTCATTCTAACAATCTAGAATAATGTGTACACGCAGTCCGTGCCAAATTGTATGTCTACGATTATGTTATATCCTTGGACACTCGATACAGTTATTAAGGTATGTAACTACTAACAGTCAAATAGTTCATCAATCTTGCAGCCTGGTGATCACATTGTTTGCTGTTGTACTAAAAGGCTAGCTCCGGACTTAAAGACTTAAATCATAGTTGTAATACAATTTCAATTAATATGAGCATTCACAGAGTAAACATGACTTTCAAGCTTGCAAGTGTGTCTTGCATGAATCCTCAGCCTGCTCAGAGAAATATCATGTCCATTACTTTATTCATAACAAAGACGGTCGGACAAAATTGACCAATCCCTATCTCTTAGACGATCAGGAAATGAAACAAAGAAACAGAACACTGTATTTGAAAATGAATTAACGTGTACAGTCACTTATTCAAATTGTATCAATAAAAACTGTAATAAAGTTTAAGATTTTTTTAGTTAATTGATGTAATCGAAACTGTAACTCGTCGTGTTAAAGATGAAAAAGTCCTATTTATGTTCATACTAGACGGCACTTACGACTTGCTTAGCAATGCCAAGGACAGCTAAGATCAAATCATAACTAAATTTGAAACTTTACAAACCAGTTTATTTTTTTAATTAGATATCAATCAAGCAATACAAAGATACATCTTTCAACATGCCTTCATACCATAACACATTGTCATAATTATCATTGCATTATTATAATTATTTAAAAAAATGATATAAATTTCATAGATTTAAATACATATACAAATTAAAGTGAACCTAGACGGGGTCAATTTTTTATCAGCGGCGTCATGATTTGAACATTCTTTGTACAGGTCCACTAGGCAGTGCTACGTGCCAAATACAATGTATGTAAGCTTAAAGCATTGTGGTTTTAAAGATTTCCTATATAAGCCTATCAAGTATCAACTGTCCCCGGGTGGGATCGGTTTTGATCCGGGGGTTCTTGATTTGAACAATCTTGGTAGAGGTCCGCTAGGCAATGCTACATGATACATATCTAAAAAATAGGCCTTGTGGTTTCAGAAAAGAAGATTTTAATATTTTTGAACAGGAGCATAGGCAGAATACTTATGCCAAGTTTCATGAACTTTAATAAATAATATGTGTTGTTTATGTGATGTTTAAGACAGACAAGCACCGGACGGTCACAATAGCTAGGCATATACATGTAGTTGCAAAAATTGCAAGTGCAAACTTAAGTGTACAATTTTTATCGACACATAAAGGTTTCTGGTAAAAAGGTGTATAACATTATACACTAAAAATAATAATGCTTAAAGTTCAAGAGGAACTTTTATAACAGTTTTGCCATAGCATGATTTGATTCAGTCCATTTACATAAACCACTAAAATGTCTTTCC
This sequence comes from Saxidomus purpurata, assembly GCA_022818135.1. Lineage (NCBI taxonomy): Eukaryota > Metazoa > Mollusca > Bivalvia > Venerida > Veneridae > Saxidomus > Saxidomus purpurata. The sequence goes on along the minus strand of JAFMSR010000009.1, from coordinate 15,137,272 downwards.
AATCTCTTATATTACAACATTTAACATTTACAGTTAGACAATCGAAGGATACACACATGCTATTTAAAAGTACATATAAAAACAATAAAGGCATCTACAATTTACTGTATCTAAGAAAGTGCAAAGTAAAAGAAGAATTATAATCTCATCTCTCAAGAAAAAAATATTGCACAACAATTTTTTTACCCGTATTCTAAAAATTAATCTTTCTTATCTACAGACAACCATGAAAGTTTCAGGAAACTCGTTCTATACCTATCTACAAGTAAACTATTAATTAAGATGTACATACAATACATGGAAAAGCAATCCTGTCAATGTACAACACCTATCAGTATTTTGTGCATGCCACAAAATTGCAAATAATCAGTCTTCATTGATTTAACAATATTTCAATATACGTTTTCTTTTCAGATCTAAATGTAAAACATGATAGGCTGATAGTAACTCCTCAAAATGTAATGGAATGCAATAAAGTAGATTTTGTATAATATAGTTGTATACAAGTTTCTCTTACAAATGAAGCAAAAGTTTCCTTAGCAGTCAAGCATGTTTTTAATATCACCTCTGAATAAGGTCATGCTGCAAATAAAGACCAGCAGGGACAAAACTCGTGCACCATTCATTTATAAGAGAAACACCTGTTAATTGGTGTTGCTTGTCAGCAAAGACCGCTTATGTGTCTTCCAGTCAGTGGTCTATGTTCACAGGCTTGACTGTAATATTGTCTTTAGAATCTAACAAATATCTAACGAAACTGTTGACAAATAAAACGCACACGGGAAAGTTGAAAACAAGTGATACATACATTGTACTAATCCCAATTACAAAATCAAAAACACAACTGAACTAATTTCTCAAAATGTAAACACTCTGCTTTAAGTTTTGAAAATATTTAATACAAAAATATATACTGAAGCGAAAAAAAAATGCAGGGTAACAAAATATGTAATAATATCAAAACGGCTATGTGTACAAGTAGTGATATCATGCACTTACTATAAGTGATTTTAGGTCGATGAGCACAGTGACCGAGATAATTATCTGACCGATTTTCATACTTCTACACATAGCCGTTTTGATATTATTACATATTTTGTTACCCTACGTTTATTTTTCGCTTCAGTATATTCCCTATGATACATTTTTGTAATTGAAACTTATTGAACATACACTTATAAAAACATTGAAGCATATTATGATTTATAAATTATATACATAAACACAAGAGTGCCATGATTGCCCTATATCGCTCACCTGAGAATCACTACAAAAAGTAGGTCAACAGGTCAGAACAATATTTCAAAATCGGGCCAGCTGTTTTAGAGATGTCGTTTATCAATTTTTAGCTCAGACAACCATATTGTGCAACAGAACGGAACGGTATGAAACAATTTTAAATAGGGTCACCAGCGTAACATTTGTTTGAAAATATAACAAGCCGTTAAGGAGATGCCATTTAAATTTTTTACTATTTGTAGGCCTAACAGCAATCTTGTGCAAAACAGTGGAACAGTTTCAGCAATTTTGAAAGAGAGTCAAATGAGTAACATTTGAGTGAAATTGTTTTAAAATCGGAATTATTGTCGTTTAGGAGTAGATGCCGTTTAAACAGTTTTCTAATTATTACCCTGGCGGCCATGTTGTGCAACGGAGTGAAACGAGCTGATCAATTTATGTAGAATGTCACCCAAAGACAGTTTGTGCAAAATAATTTCAAATCAGCAGATGAGGAGGTGATGTCATTTAAGGGATTTCCTTACCCTTGGTGGCACCTTATTTGAGCGGATTGGGCACTTTTAATAAAGGGTCACACAAGAAACATTTGAGTAGAAGTATTGTAATTGCGATTCCTTACTTCTTACTCGAGTTATTATTGGACTAATGTCTATGTTCTGTCTAACTTCGGTAAGTAATTTATTTTCAAACTTGGCTGGAAACAAGTCTGTTTCTTTATTAAGCAATCGACGCAAGGCCTCTTAAAAACAATTAAAACCTCCTTCATAAGTGACCCCACCCCCCCCCAAAAAAAAAACAAACAACCGCAGATGGTCAAATATCTTAATCATTTTATTGCCCCTTATCAGTTTTAATCCTCTCTGATTAGGTACAGCAGTGTGTCAGTAGACTTGACATGTAGTACAATAGTAGGACCATAAATTTTATTGATTTGTACAGATAATTGATTTATAACTTATTTTCTGTTGTGTATATAAACAATTTTATGTAATTATGACATTTTACTTTAATTGCAGGGTATGAAAAATACTATTAATAACTGCAGTGTGACTGTGATTTAAAGTTATATTGAGGATGTCAATATACTCAAATTATTACTCTTACAGCATACCCATAATCACTTTGTTTAAAAAAATGAATGTCATAGTTGAAACCTAAAATAAATTTATTCTTTTGAATAACTGCAGAATAACTGTGAGTTCATACATTGTAGTTAGATTAAGCAATGTTTTATATACTCAAGTAATTACTCTAACAGCACACCAATTATCCCATCTTTTTAAACAAAATGAAATACTTAGAATGTTACAGTAGAAACATAAAAGAAAAAAGTATTGGCTTATTTTACAGTTAGAAGAAGCCTTCATTTGCATTTTTAATTTACAGAGAAATAAATACAGTCAGAAGGATTCTTTATAACATTGCTCAATCTAACTATGAAATCACAGTTATTCTGCAGTAATCTAAAGTATAAAATGTCTTTTATGTTTCAGTCATAACAGAAAATTAATTGATGATTATGTAATAATTTTGATATAATAATTCGTCACCTTGGCGCAAAAAGTCATGTAACTGACTTTTTTTGCGAAAATCACTTTTTGGCATTTTTAGGTTACAAATATCAATTTTCATCAGTCATTAAAGTTTGGAAGCTATATTTTGATGAAAAATACCTTTTTTGCAAAAAAAATGAAAACACGTAACTGAACCTAAAAACTTTTTGGCGCAAAAACTGTGGTAAGTGCACTTACTTGAGTTTTTGCACTAAAGATCTTTGAATTTGCGATGAATTATTTGGTGCAAAAAGTATTGTAACTGCACTTACCATACTTTCTGCATCATCAATAATCAATTTTTTTGATAATATTTAAAACAAAAACCTATCATTCTTTGTTTTTCTTGTGAATCCTTCATTCTTTTATCATTATTTTTTTAAAAATAGATCTTTTGCTACTGATGACATCATAATGACAAGATAATTATTGTTTACAAGGCCTCTACATACAATGATGTCGTTTGTTGACCTTGATGTAAAAATCAACAAAGATTGGCTTAACCATTTCTGTGCCATGGGCCTTTTTTGGGCCTTTTGTTGTATACTTCTGTGCCATGGGCCTATTTTAGGCCAGAATCTGGAAATTAAGTTATATAGCAATTTTGACGATAATAGTTTGACAATGTGTGCTATATAAGCGCAACTGTCTAAATTTTACAGTTTTCCATGCAGTTGCAACTATGAATGAAATTTGTACTCGTAGATTTGGCCATAATCATAGATACAATGTATATGTATATGCAAAGAGCTAAATAAGGAATAGTGTTGTTGTGTTTAGTTTCTAACCTTTTGTTTAATTGGATGAATTTATCAAAACTATTTAAACAATTTATGATTGATCAATTCCTATTCATTTCATGCAACAAAAATTTTAACTGAGAAACAAAAAATAATGTAGTGCAAATCCAGATTAAACATATTTACAAACCACTGCATGTCTTCAATTAATGTCCATTATTGGTCAATTATCTGCTCATTAAAATTACATGACATGATGTGTGTCCGTTCTGACAATGTGTGGCAATATTATGAAGGCTAGGGCAGGTTATTGCCAGAAAATGTATGATAATTTCAGAATTTTTGACGTTGCTAAAATAACTACAAACAAAAATAACAACATGAGCTGTTCTTTAGGAGACTGTCTGACTGTCAATACGTTATACGTTAGAGACTGTTACCAGCTAAAATAGAAATTAAACAACTTATATTGTTTATAAAATAAAGGGCAAATTTCTGCTGTTAATAATGAAATTTACTTTTGGCAAGTGTTTCCAAAAGAGTATACAACATCTTTCGTCAATTTAGTGTTTGGCCCCATTTGACCACCAATCAAATTGCTCAGATTTTCAAATTAACATCTTTCTATTTTATCAAAACTTTAAATACTACTGAAATCACTTAATTATTAAGAGTTTGCTCTTAAAAGAAAGCACTTAAGCTCCGCCCACAATTCATGTCGGTGGCTGTGCAAAAGGTCAAATTAGGTTAAACACTAAGTACTTTTTTCAGTCAAATTTTAACAATTAAGACACCACGGTTGCTCGCTACTGCTTGCTCCCTTATAATTTTTAATTGTTAAAATTTGACTTAATGAACACTAACTTATACGTAAATTTTAATCAGGGCTTTAATTACTTATAGATCTATACTGAAGTTGATTTTCAGACTTATAGATTGTAGCAAATATAGTCGGGCCGGTTGGCTCAATTGGTAAAGCACGAAACTTGTAATCTTTGGGTTGGAGGTTCCATTCCCGGGGCTGACCACCTAAAATTACTAACAGTCTTTCGGATGAGACTTTACATCAGAGGTCCCATGTATGGGTGCTATACACCTGGCATGTTTAAAAACCAGGGGTGTCTCTGGAAGGGGACTCTCTGTATCTTGCACTATCCTCCGAAATCTAAAAATAAATAGCTTTTTATGGGCATTGGTCATATGGCAAACCAATATCAACAATAAAGCCCTAATAAACAAACAAGACACCCCTTTTGAAGAGCAGCTTAATTTTTTATGTCAGCTTTTCTTTTTTCTTTAACGCATAACACACACAACTTCAATACAATTTTGATGTTGATAGCAAAAGGGTTAAGACATATTAATGATGTCATTACTATGACTTAAAAGACAGACTTTATACCACACAGTTTTAGATATCCTATCAATAAAGTATCGAAGCTTTTGAAGATGAAATAAACAGAAAAATTGGTTATTTCTGTGAAAGATTTAGTAATATTTCAATTTTTGAACATTAGATAGAGGATGATTGTTGGATTTGGTGTAATATCAGGTTATAATTTCATGAAGTGGGTATCAAAAGTGATATTTTCACAAGTGGCACAGCCACAAACAAAAATAACTATTTTTGGTGTTCAGGAGTGAAACTAATGTTATAAAATTGCATCGATACCAACAATTTTTTTGTTTAATTATGGTTTAAACACTATAAACACTTTTGTTGAGTTTGTTTCTATAAATTATCGAAAATCTCAGGATCATCTGAAAACATAGAACCTAATGACGTCATTTTAACCTCATCATGGCATGATTTCTAGTATTAATTACACTCCGTATACTTTTTGATGTTAATCTGAGTTAAGATTGAAAAATTGGTAATTTAGTTTCAAAATGTGGTTCATAACTGTTTTATTTCACAGAGAAAACTGACTTTAATTACTCCATTGTATAATAATTTGTGTGAACTGTTTGAAATCAATCAAAATTAAAAATTTGGTTATTTTTTTGTTTAATTTATATTTTCTTATGTATCAACTGATTTATAAATCCACTATGAACATTTTTTATCCACAGTTATGGTATAAATACCTTCACAGCAATTTCACAATGTGTATGATATACTGTAAGTTATATAACTTTAAGTTAAAAAGTTAGTGCAAAAACTCTGGTAAGTGCACTTACATGACTTTTTACGTGCAATAAAGTTAGCGCAAAGAGTCATGTAAGTGTAAAAGAATATGTAATAATTTTTTTTACTGAAATGAATGCATATAATCTTATAAAGCACATAAATATACATGATAAAAAATAACTTCACACTTCAGTATAGTATGAAAAAGATTTATTAGATATAAATAAATCAGTTTTTTGTGTCTCCTGTAAAATTTTCAAAAAGTCAGTTACAGTACTTTTTGCGCCAAGGTGACGAATTGTAAGTGATCATTTGTTTATAGTGAAAGTATTTGCTCGAATAACTGGTTTTATAATTTAATTAAACTACCAGACAAAATGCTTCATAGATTTGGTATGTTACATTGTCTAGAAGACATCTACCTGAATGACTGCAATTATGTGCTCGTGGTAAAAACTGTCACCTCATTACTTTGAGCCTACGTTATTTTGATGGACGCAGGACAATGACATTACAGTAGCATCATAAAGAAAGTTTTTTACCATCAGCAGCCTAGCAATATATTTGTATGTATTTGAACCAGAGTCATGAAAGTAGAAATGTTAACCAGCATTTGGGGTTTCGTATTTGTCTGTCTATCCATCCCGTCCGTCTGTCCGTAACAAATATTTTGCCGGGCGCACCTCCGAAGCTTGCCTCAAACTGTACTTTTCTGACTTACGATAACATATATGGCTCAGATCTGAAGGTTGTCACATACATGTACACTATTATTCTAGTTACAGGTAGCAAGCCTACCTTTATCTTGTAACAAAATAAACATCAGCAGCTATACACATGTAAAAATGTACACACCACGTGTTGTGTTATAGTCTGTCACCATTTGTAACAATTGCTACTAAGACATACAGCTATGAGGTGAGATTTTAAATTTTATGACACGACACTTGGTGTTTTCATTTTTACATGTTGACAGTTTATGATGCTACTTTTGCTATTACAACAAAAACGAAGGTATGCGGCAACCTCCAGATTTGTGTAGTTTTAATGATGGTACGCAGTGGTACATATGTTTTGAGATATTGTCGCTGTAATTGGGAGATTTGATGCGCCAAACAAGATGCAATAGAAATAGTTTGAAGCCATAAACGTAGTAAAATATTGTTCGTCAAAATTTACGGATTTTGCCGTAAAGCGCGTTATCCACGCGGTCTAAGATTTATATATTTTTATAATACATGTATGTGCTCTTCTAAATGATCAAGTAAATGAGACGTCCATGGTGGCCCAAGAGATAGAGAAAAAACTGAATAGCAAACAGTGAAATTCATGATCAGACATCAAATAGATTAATAGCTAACAGTGCAGATCATGATCAGACAGCAAAATAATGAAAAGTTTACAGTGCAGATCTTGATCAGACAGCAAAAATAAATCTAGCCTAAATAAGAGAGATATGTATCACAGAAAAAGAGATTTCAACCAATATAAATGTTTGAGCGCATTGATAATATTTAACAGCCCTTGCACAATTGAATCACTGATTGTTATTTTATCAGGAATTTTTAGTCCTTCATTATTATTATGACCTATTAATGTATTCAAGTTCTTCCACAAGTTGTTAGTTGATTCATTTTCTTTCACAGCTTTGTTAAAAAAGTCTTTTTTAGCCTTTCTTATTAAAGATATAGTTCTGTTTCTAAAACATTTATATTAGTTGAAATCTCTTTTTCTGTGATACATATCTCTCTTATTTAGGCTAGTTTTGATTTCATCATTAAACCAGTTAGGCTGTGAGTCGCGTTTAACTCGCTTTTCTTTTAAAGGGGCATGCTGAGATAGAATACTATTCAATAAGTTGTATAACATTGTTGTCGCATTGTTTGGATCTTGAATTAATTCAATTACTTGAAAATCTACAAAAGCCAATTCACGTTGAAACACATCATAGTTGAAATGCTTGAAAGATCTGTACGTAATATACTTATGTTTGCTTGTTTTGAGCTTAAAAAGGCTTGCACTTAGTGCTATAAGAACAGGATAGTGGTCGCTAATACTGTAAAAAGGGACAATAATTTCGTTTACGAAATCCTGATTTGTACAATACACGTGATCAATTATAGTGGCGTTTGTTTTTGTCATTCGAGTTGGGCTTTTTACCATTTGGGTGAAACCAAACTTTTGTACAACATCAGCCCATTTTGTATTATGAAATTGACAAGTATTTGGTATAAAATTAATATTTATGTCTCCTAGAATACAAATTTCATATTTTGAAGCATCAGCTTTGTCTAGCTCAGTCTCATATATGTCAATCCAAGATTGTGAAGAATTAGGGGGCCTATAGACAGAGTTAACTAGAATCGGCTTTCTGTTTTGAAGGTTGATTTGTAACCATACTGATTCACTATCCTTATTTTCTATATCCTTACGTCGAAAGTACGAAATTTGTTTACGTATATAAACAAGTATACCACCACCTTTTCTCCCATTTCTGTCTTTTCGCTCAATATTATACGATTTAATATTAATGTCTTCATCAGATGTTATACACGTTTGTACTAAAGATATCACATCAATACTTGTGCTATTTGATTCACTCATAGATTTATGAGTACTATGTTTTTCAGATGAAATACAAACACATTTTATCTCATGACACCGTTTGCATATGTTATGTAAAGGTTGAAATATATTGTCATCATCGAATGCCGAGTGTCTGTCTGTTTTTTCCCATTGATAGTACATGGCAGACAATCCTTGTCGTCTGCCGCGAATATTAAAGTTCATCGTGCGTTTGCGCTTTCTGCAGTTATCTGCATCATGAGTGTTCACTCTACATATTGAACAGAATACTCTGTTTGTAGATATTGTTCCTGTCGTCCACGCAGTATGCTTATCGCTGAGTCGAGCTGCGGTACGTCTAGGCAATCCTGATGATGTCGTCTACTCATTACGTGAATCATCACTAGCAGATTTCTTCTGTTTGACAATGTGTATTTGACTGTTTATAGTTCCAACTAACGTTTTAGAGCCAAACATGTTTAGGTGAATCCCGTCATTTGTGTAGTAGTGTTTGAAAATATTCCCATCGCCAAAAACAAACTTCTTGTAACAATCAATGATGCTTGCTCCAGTTTCCTCACATATTTGCACTACGGTGTTGTTTAACTGCATCACATCAACATCCTGTCTAGGGCATATAGTACAGAGGTGGACCCTACTCTTTTTTTCCTGTAGCGAACGCTGATTTTCATCAGATCTGCACGTAACGTTTCCTGCATTTTACCCGAGCTGACGTCATTTCCGCCTATATCTATTACAACATCAGCATATTGACGAACGTCTAATTCCATAAATCGATCCGACAAAGCTTCCATTGTAGCGCCATTGCCTTTGTTTATGTCAACATTTTCTCCTAGACCAGGTCGTTGGATTCCTTTCAGTATTGAATCCCCGATGATAAGGGTCCTTTCTCTTTTTGGAATATCACTGTAATTTGTATTTTGACTGGGTTTCAAGTTCAAGTTGTAGTCATTTTCTGTAGAAATGTCGTCTGCATTTGACTTTTTCGGGCGAACTGTGTTGTTTTTAACTGCATCCGTAATAGATTGTAGCTTTCGGGTCAACATGTCATTGTTTGTGCTGGCATTTTGTTTAATTGTATCTGCTACACTGCTGATATCATCTAGTTTAACATCGGTATGTTCGTTGTCACAGGACGCTTGTCGTTTAATACTTTGTATTTCATCACGGAGCTGACCAAACTTCATTTCCTTGACTTGCATATGTTCCTCAAGCCTGTTCTGTAAACCTGCTACACTTTCATGTATGTTTTCCATCAGTCCTATCATTTTATCATATTGATAAGCTTGACCGCAACTTTCTTTTTTGGCTATCTTTTCAGTATTCAAAGTATCATTTTCCGCAATTATTTCGCTTTCGTCGGCAGGAGAGACATTTTCCACGTAACTACCAGATAACATATACGAATCTTCATGTACATGAATGTCTTCAAAACAGGTATTAGTTATGATTTGCGATTTTGGTCCACTATTTTGGTATTGGTACACATGTATAAAACATATTTCAGCTGTGAATTTATATCCTCTATTGATGTATTTCCAGAACGTAAACAGTTTGCAATATTGTGCATTATTTCCGGGAAGTCATTGTTCATAAAACGATTCGCTTGTCGTTCATTTATAAGGCAAGACGATTTAGTGTGGTACATGTTTGACGTGTACACTGGTGATTTTCCTGATGTTACTTTGTATTTTGTTTCAACTGCATTGCCTTTCTGGTCAAACACTGGAATCTTTTGGTAATGGTACTGTTCTTTATCAACTGATTAAACCTCATCTGTAGCAGATTTTAAAAGTTCATAAGTACCTGTGTTAAAGGCTATTTTAACTCCCCCTCCTGTCTTCGTTATCTCAACATCTGTGCGTTCCGTTGAACTCAATTTCTTAGCCATGGCTCTTTGTTCATTTAATGTATAGCCTCTTTTCTCTTGGGTAGAATCGCCTACATTTAAGCTCACTTCCGGTCCGTCACAAATTGTTGAAATTTCGTTTGTTTTACCATGATATCATGTAATTTAAACAAATGTATGTCAGTACAATTTGTTGAGCATATGTCACTAGTTATTTTCTTCAATTAGAGATGAGTTTTGTGATTTTTTCAGCATAAAATCATACTTTAGAAATAATTTTTCTAATTTTTTACCGTCAGCGTAAATTTAAACTTGATGCTCTAACAATCTTTTCGAAGTACTTTTCTCGTCGTTTGCTTTTTTTCTCCTGACATAATATCAATGTTTAGGTAGTCTGTACGGCATTTTAAGAAGTATAGTGAAAAAGTTTGAAACTAAAATGATAATTGTTCAGTGATTTAGTAATAATGTTTTTACGCATTATGCTATGGGTTTACACTTTTCAGAACATTTGTTCATAAATTGTTATAACTGTCCGTGAAAAAGCCAGTTGAAATGAAATTAAAAAGGGAAAAAATCGAAATTTTAAAACTTTTGTTTCTGTCTGTCAAAAACAATTACATGAAAAAGTATATTCTTATAAGTTCATATATTTAACATGTTTGTTTCTAACGGTATTAACTATCCTCGTTTTTAGATCTAAGAATCAATAAATTTTCGCAAAAGGCTCATTTTCTGCTAATAGCTATAACTACATTTTAAACTGATGAATGATTCCTTTTTAAAGTTTGATGAAAAATCCAAAACGGGGTTCGGGTGAAAAAAAGGCAATATTTCCTCATTTCATACTCTTTGAGCATGATCTTTGACTTTGTGACCCCTATGTGTAATATGCATCAATACACTTGTTTAAAAGTTTGATAAAATTCATCAAAGGATTTTTGGGATGAAGCGCAGACAAGACTTTCAAGTTCAGAACCCTGTGACTTTGACCTTTGAGTATACAACCAAAAATGGTAAAATGCATAACATATTCCGACTTGGGTATGGTAAGTTGGACTACAATACAAAAACAATCAATTAACAGTTTATTCGACACATTCACTAACAAAATTGTTTTGATTTATGTACACATGGGCCGTGTTACAATGTATATATGCAATCAACAAAAGGTGTACATATGTGCATCATATTATGTTCTGTCTTGTATCCTAGTAGAGTGTCAATAATGCTAGAGTTTAATCGCCATCTTTGCTTGTTCTCACACTTTCAAACTCAAAGAGTTTCTCAAGCCAGTTCTCTATGTCGTTAACGACCCTCAACTTTGCCGATTGTTTGATTTCTTTTTTCACTGACACAAACTCACTTTCTGGTTTTATATTACAGTGCATTAACAATACTGTAACTGTTTGTGGAAGATCTTGTAGCATGGTTACTATTCCGCGTAGTACTAAAGCTGGCATTGTCACTTTGCACAAACAAATACTGTTGATATTTACCATCTCAGACGACAAAAGTTCTCTGTTATCGATATTGATTTCCTCCAACGACATAAATATCACGTGCACTAACAAAGGTAGCGTTTGTTGTATTGTTTTCATTGCGGCAGCAGATTTTAGACTCTTGTACACAACTGAATTTATTTTACTGTCTGCTGCAACACAATTTATAAAGCGCAACACAAGTGCTGGGTTATCTAAGGAGTTTAGCTCACATTCCTCTAACGACGACATATTAATGTTCAGTTCTGACAAAGGTATACACCACAGTGCTATCTTCCTTAACTGTGTCTGTTGAGACAAATCCAGACTGTATCCAGTACAGGAAGCCATGTGGTCGGTACAGACTAAGCAACACAGCCTAATTTCGCGCATGCAATGTCTCTGTGATATAAAATCGTACAACAATATCAACTGTTCGTGGCTCATTTCAAACTCGGTGATGTATATGGCTTTCAATTTCTGAAGACTTGTCACTTTCTCGGACAATAAAACAGACCAAGAACTATAATCTAAATATCGAATTGAAAATAAATCATTACACATGTACGATAAAGACAAACTTTTAAGTTGAACTGGCTTGTTCAACAGAAGTGAAATATCGCGGATCTTATATTCACTACCGTAGTTTATTTTCTCGATGTTACCCAGGTCATTGAGTGCAAAATATTCAGTAACTTCCCGAACACTGTTGTAGGAAGCAGCTGACATGTCAATATAAAGTGATCTAATATTCGGTTTATTTCCCACTGTCAGTTGTTTGAGACTTTCGCGGTATTGCTCTTTTTGACAGCTTTCATCAATAAACACGTCCTGCAAACAAAGTTTCACTTCATTTACGAGTGGTAGTTCCTTAAAACATGAAATACACATGTCCTGGAATTGTTTAAGGGACACGCTGTGACCTAGACTGCTTCTGTATTCGCGTGTACTGGCATCCTCATTTATACTTTCATTAGCTCGCGTGATATCAAAGATGACACGTTGACATTTAAACCACTCAGAAATATTAGAATTTTTGACATTTTAAGAATGTCTTCGACACATTTACAGTTTGAAAGCACTATTCCTGGCACAGAGCTTTGATCAGATGTGGATCGAATGTATAATTCCGCGAAAAATTCCTGCACTGTTTTATGTGAAAACGACACTTTTGATATCTGTTCTAACAAAGTTCCTGGCACTTTACTTTGTGTCATGATTCCCGCTCTTAGGAAAAAAATCAAATGCTGTTCCTCCAAATATTTCTCTGCTACGGACCTGTCAAATACAAGTATGTTTTCTTCTCTCGTTTCTCTGTATAATGTTTGAAAAGCTAAATGTCCTAAGCATATCAGACATGGGTAAAATCGCACACAGTTTGCAAGTTTATTGAAACATTGTGGGACGTCTCCTTGGGTATGCTCGACTTTTGGTAGTATGTCGCCGGGCTTCACTGTTCTTGAAAGCAAGAGTTCAACAATGTTACCGTACAAATCACACTGAGACTGTCCTAGTTCTATCTTATAGTACTATAGAAATAACAGATATATTAACAGAAGTGGAATAGATTCTAGATCCGAAACGCATTTGTCCTGTGTGGCTTTGGTAAACTCGGTTACATGCGTTTTTAATTGGTTTTCATTCTTCTCTTTAAACAAATGTGAAAGCACCGATCTTTTTAATATGTTTGCAGATTCAGGATTTAATCCAGTAATTTCAAGCTTTTGGTCAATTTGGCTAGATCGTAGTCTTATCACGCTTAGCTTCCATGGTCTAGTCGTTGTCAAGACAACCGTGCATCCCCTCGCTTTCCGGTGTGGAATTGAACTCCATCCTTGATTGCAGGAATTTAATGGGTGGCTCCATTCGTCTAAACCATCAAGTATTACTAAACACGATTCCTTGGCAAGGATATCTTCCAAATCATTTAACGTATAAGATGTATGCGGAATTTGCGATATAATTTGTTTTAAAATAAAATTGTCTATGTCGCATTCGCTAGAACTATCGCGTAATAGCAACAGGAAAACGAAGCGAAATCTACTTATTGCTTCAATTTCTTCACGTGAGAAAGCATTGTTTTCGTGTGTAAGAGGTTTCTTGGCGTGACACCATGCTAAAGCCAGCCGCTTGCTAAAAGCAGATTTTCCCAGTCCAGCATCTGCTGTTAAATAAATTTCATTACACATTTTGTTTTCTTTAAAAAACACGTTAGAAAATGGTGTTACAAGTGTTTTCTCTTCTTTTACGCTGCCGCGGCCTCGCTCTACTTTTACTGACAGAATTTTTGGCTTTACATAAAACTCCAAAAGGGAGGTTTCGTCTTCAAATAATGGTGACAATTGAAATTCACTGTGCTGGCGCCGGTACAATGAAACCATGCCCTCTTCAAGATCTGAAATATAAAAATATTCAAAACAAAATAAGAGTACATGTTCAAATAATATGAAATAGTATGTACTTTAACTTATTGCACGCCTAAATAATGAACCGTATAATGGACGTAATAGTAACACTACAAAGGACGACCAACAAACATCAAATATTAATGTAGTTACAAGTAGTAATATTGAGACAAGTGGTTGCATGAAATGTCAAATTTACGCAACAGTTGAGTCTCTAGAAAGTGTATAAGTTCTCGAACATATCGATTTAAAGTAACCAAAGTGAAACAGTCCTCATTGTTTGGTCTCAAATTTTCCAAATATATTTACGATGCAATGGATGACTACATGTACAAAATAGCCATTTTTATCACTGAAGGATCCGGCGAGTAAATAATTTATTGTTTCAGCCAATTGCTTAAATGAGGTGTTGAGGTGGAGTACGAGGTGGTGGAGATTTAATGTTGTTGGGGTACATAAAAACAGTATCATTTACGTTTTTGAGTCCGTGTTCGACGAAGTGTTTAGCTTATGCGACCTTTATGGTTACACTGGGCATTTATATTATCAATATTATTTTGCAGTATTGTTTCAACACTTGAGACAGTTTTTATTTGAAACATACATTGTCTTATCATCACCATGCATGTCTATATTTGCAAAAGTTGTGCAAAGTGGAATATCATTGACGTAGAAAATAACAAGAGCTGCTTGTTAAACATGTATTCACCCTGGATGCAAAAGTTGTACTGTGAAAGAAACGTGTTTTTTTTTCAGTAAAAGTCAGTGTGAAGTTCGTGAAAACGGCATCTATAGAAAATGAAGAATAAAGATAAAATTAAAAAGAAAATAAAACAGTCATCTCCATAAAGCAATATTAGAATTTAACATTGACTTTGACCCTAGTGAAAAAAGTCACCTTGACTGTTTCTTGTGTGTTCTTTTGCTTAACACTGTAAAGGAATTAAACAAAAAATTCGAAAAAATATTTTAAGAAACTACCTTGACCTCTAAACAAATTGTTGTTTTTTTTTTTTTGCTAAAAAAATAAATAAAACTATAACTATAGAAATCGAGAAAAAATGTAGTTTTAGTAACTAGCCTTGACCAATAAAAAATTATTTGCTTTAAACAATTTCATTATAAAAAAAATATAAAAACTTAAAAATCTATATTAAGTACATGTAACAGTGGTGTCCTTGACCTTGACACTAAATTGATTTTTTGGTGAAAAAATTTAAAACCTAAAAAAGAAATTGAAAAAAAATCTAGTAATAGAAGTTATTGTTACTTAACCTAAAAAAGTAAGTCAAATGCCAGTTTTTTCGAAATGTATTCAATATTACAAAATATTTTCTGAGCTTGAAATTACGCCTCTACACTAAAGAAGTTGTTGACTCGATGCTTCACCCATCTTTTCAAATCGTTTATTATGATTCAGACTTTCATCCTATACAAATAAACATTTTATACATCTATACATAAAAGCATAATGGGCACACTGGTTAAGAATATCAGTAAACAATTCAATAAAAATAAATGAATATCATATCTTTTAAGTGCAAGAAAAAAAGCATGCTTTTAAAATAATGTCAGATTATGCATATAAAGTAATTATTTACTATATACATCATAGACATTCATTTCTCCCTTTACATGTGTCTTGTCGAAACGAAATACTGTATACTTTTGAAAGCAATATTGTTTACTATGGTGAAAGCCATAATTGGAACCTGTTTAATACGACCGGGTCGCTTACCAATATAAAGTAAGAACGGCTTAGACAAATTGCAGTTAGTTGCAGAAGTTTAACGCCCGTTTCAACCGCAGTTTGGTCATTTAAATAGGCGGGTAGTTTACATTCCATCTTTCCTGGGAAGAACTGGAACTAGACTATTATCATCCGTAAGAAACTGTCAACTTGCTCTCATGAAAGGCCAGTTTCTCAACTTTAGCGAGTGCAATTTTTAACACCGGTGTTCAGTAACAAGCCAGTTAACCCTGCAGTTCTAAATGTGTGACGTGTATCAAAATAGGATTTCATTGCAACGAGTATTGTGTTATTGGAGTAAAGTGTTAAAAGCTAAGACTAATAAAATATGAACATGTGTAATCTATTGTTTTCACTACATAACGATGATATTATGATCTGTCCTTGGATATCTTTTGTGAAAATACTTGGAATGTCATAATATTTTGTTAATCATCAAATTAACAATACCCACCATTTTAAATCTGCAGTGAAGAATAGATTATCTGATCAATTTGTACAAATTGGGATGCTACTATAAATGTTTCCCCAAAAGGCTAAGTGTACCGCATGTACATGTACAGTATAAAAAGGAATTTGTTTTGAGAAATATCTAGACATTCTTTCTCGTAATCTTGCGTGCCAACTTTGTAAATTTAGAAGTATGAATCACTCTTTACCACTTGAAAAAGGGCGTTAGTTTGGAATTGAACGTAATGACAGATTTGTACTATAAGTGACACCAATTCTTTAGGTGATGAGTTTCATTACCTTTATGAATGTTATTACTTTACAAATAGTAGAAATAACTTTATTCCTAGATATAACGTAAATCACCCAAATTCATCTAATCTTGAAAATCTTATGAATAGTCAGGATGACTAAATTGGCGTTATTCTCTGAAATCATTATTTCAAAATTCAAATAATATGATTCTCCATAATATACTCCATTATATTCTTAAAATTACATAATTTTCAACTTTTATTTTGTCGTTTTTGAAAAACTTTTATACAACTCTTAAGAAGTTAATATCTATACCGGTAAGCATTATGTTACTATGTGTGTCTAGTCAGCCTTTGTGTTTATAATTCTATTTTTTACATTGTTTATTATTTATGTTATGCCAATGCAAATGCAAATACAATTTGTACATCACGTGTATGTAACATGCCATGATGAATAAAGGTATTAAGTATCAAGGCTTACGTAACTCGTCAATAACGGAACGAGTATCATATATCCTGATTTTCGCTTGCAAGCATTTGCAATTGTACATGTTGAGTGATGTTTCAATATGACACGTAATTCACCTTTATCGTTATCTAAAAGGTGAAACTTTGAGTAATTGAAACATGTTGTACACGTGCACAGTCAAATAATGGAAAACAGGATAACTATTTCTTGCTATTGAAACTCGAAGCAAAATATTTCTACACCTTTCCTATTAAATCAATATGCCTACACTTTAACAGTTAAATGTGAACATTTGTTACAGCAGACAGTACTTTACAATTTGTTTTTTTTTTTAAATTGAAGGATAAGTAATGGGTCTATTCGTAAAAGCTTTTTGTTAAAATTAAAGTTTCATTTTATTCTTATTTTTTTTAAATATTTGTTCGACTCGCCGTTATATACATTTGATCGGATTCTCTCTCTTGAGTATTTCATGAAATTTGGTTGAAATTCACTGAGCAGTACAGCAGAATTATCAGTAAGAGGTACTGTTGATGACGGATTATGGATAACGAAAGACGACGTAATATAGAAATAGTTCTCTCTGGAACTAAAATGAACTGTTATTCAATACAAAGCCATTGTTCCATTGGTTTTATAATTGCTTCACTATAGTGTATTGCATATATTTTTTAAAAACGTAGCATTTTACAAAACAAGGATGCATTTCAATAACATGATATACCTTTACATTTCTTCTGATAACCGTCTGTCTTCTGCTGTGTGGTAAGATATTCTAGCTTATCAACTCTTTTGCGCGTGCCTTCCAAGAGATCCGAATTCTTTGCTGTAAGGTTTTCAAGATTTTCCATGCCTTCCTTAACGACATGTTTTATTACATGCACACCTTCTGCCATTGTTTGAAGATCTCTCTTTACAAGTTGTATACTTGTTTCCAACCCTCTTTCCATTTCTCGCCATGCATCGATTTCTTTCTGCAGCCTTTCCTCTGCTTCTGGATCCAAAGAACATGTCTTAAAGTCATCAATCATCTGCTGAAGATCGGGAACTCGATTTTGAACAGAACTGTTGAGTCTCAATAGAATCTGCAAGTTAAGCTACGCATTAATGTAACAACCGATAAATAGAAATAACAAATCCGAATGAAAATGTATATGGACTTGTGTAATTTTGTGAAAAATATACTTTTAAGTACGCAATTAACTGCATTTCTTTATGCATGTGAATTGTCAGCTGTATGTAAATGTTCATGCTCTCGTGTAAAAGTTTATGCTTGTGTTTATGCTGTATGTAAATGTTTATGCTGTCTTTGATCACACAAATTCTTGTTCTTTTTCACGAACTAGAAGCGTTTTTCAACTATATACATGTACTGCATTTTTCGAAACAGCCAAACTCTTTCTTTTTTCCTTCAATAACTGCTTCCCTCCACAAAATAAGTGTTCTTTGCACAGTTATATATTTGATCTAAAAAAAGTTTCTTGTTAATCTCCACTCTATCAACCACTAAATGATGAGATCTATCTAAGTATCTCATTCGTACTTTCTATTTTTTGTTATTTTGTTAAATAAGAATATGATGCAACATTAAATGGCATCTCGTTTGTATATGCACTATTTCATAATGGAAACCTGTTTGTACGAGTCTCTGCAAACGTTGTTACAAACTAGCCATAATTTAGCAGGCGTATGAAGCTTGCTTTTGACTTTTCAAACCACCAATGAAATGACAAGTAGAATGTATAACATATTTTTTATTGAGAAATCTACTCTGTAAGGCATATTTTAATTAGATAATACCGAATAAGAAAAGTCAATAAAATTCTTTGGCGTTTTCAGTCTGCCTTGATTGGTTTTATGATTTGAGAACGTAGTTTGTGTTTATGGTGATATGGCTTGGAAACCGGAAACAGTAAGACAAACAACTTGCGTTTCCACATACTTGTTTAGAGTTATTAAAACGCCTGCATCCAGAGTTAATTATAAACTTTTCAAGAACTGTAAGGCAAAAATGGAATTACAGGAGCCATGTAAATCCTTAATTAATTAATACCTGTGGCTGTGTTGATATAGCTAGGAACATACCTGTGTCAAAGAAAATATTTGTAGATATAATCTCTAAAGCATGTATGAATTGTCATATCAAGGGATATTGTTGGTCCAAGTAAAAATGGAGGGAATAAACTCAGAACATACAGTAAATTTAAGCATGGTTACTCAGTGGAAGATTATTGTAAGTTAATAATGCCACGGTCTCATATGGCAGCTTTTTCTAACTTTAGATGTGGTACTGCACCCATTCGTCTTGAAACTGGATGGTATAAAAGGTTGCCAGTTGAGCAAAGGTTGTGTCCCTTTAATGACCAGGTGGAAACAGAGTTGCATGTTATAATGAGATGTCATTTATGTGATGATTTACGAAAAATCGTGTTCGAAAAGGCTGCAAATATAGAAATTGACTTTCCAACTATGTCAGAAGCACTTAAATTTGAAACAATATTTTTTGATAGAAGTCTAGTTCGGTTGTCTGCCAAAACCTGCTATAGTATTTTTAAAAGACGAGTTGAATTCGTATATAGATAGTCTTTATTTCATTATGTTAACAAAAACAGTGGTTATAGTTCTAAATATCTGCTGTTAAAAGATTTGTCACTAAAGTGTGTGATATTGTTTAAATAATAGCCATCATGGCATGTTGTGAGATGGCCAACCTCAATGACAGATATTTAACTTCAGAATTTTAATAATCTGAAATGTTTAAAGGTACTTTATATGTATTGCTTTAAGTAAATAACAAGAATATGGCATACAACCATAACGTCAACTAATGAATATTTGCATTACTCATGTTCAGATTTACTTCAGATACAATGTATAATGTCATTGGGGTTTGGTTTTCTCAGCATTTGACTATCGTAGCATTACTGTTAATCAGTGTCTTTCACATATAATGTGAGGTACTATCTGTTTTCGAAATCTTTTTAAACTTCAGCAATTGCATGTACATTCCATGTCAAAGTTTAAGAATTATTTTATGACAGTTTTAACAGGTTTAACTTGTACAAGCAGATATAGTCTTGTACAAATCTTGTTTGTACTATTAACAGTGGTTCTAAATGTTTTATAATGTGTACATATGGTTATCATTGTGATAGGTATTATTGTGCAATATTGATGAGATGAATAATCTCTTATAATTCTGAATAGAATGACCATGTGCATGTTTCAATGTATTTGTCAATGTTATTTATATGTATGTTGATGGAAGAAACTTAAATAAATAAATAAATTATGAAGTATAATTACGTAAATAAGTCATATCTGTCAACAAAATATGTTGTTACCGCCAAACTAATGTTAACTATAAGTGTAAAGTAATTATAATTTCTCGACTAGTGAATAACGGTCAAGATTTCGAGTAACATATTTGATAAAAAAAAACGATGATTAAGTTTGTTTCCTTATGCACATGTTACGGTACATACACTCAGTTCCAAAAGAAAGTGTGCACTTTGTTTTCTGTGATTTTTCATCGACTACTTTTCTGAAAGCCTATATATTTGGTACCAAAATTGAGATCTGTTTACGTACAATATGGCGAACATTTTAGATTTTGCAATCGATCGATGACAAATACACATGAGATATAGTGTGCGAAAATTGAAGCCGATACGTCTGCTAAATATTGAAATATTTAAAATTAAGAAGTGCACACTTTCTTTTGGAACTGAGTGTATTTATTCACAATGTGGGAGAAAATAGGTAAGCAGCCGTTTATCCCAGTCAGGAGAGCATTTGCTCTAACATCTCTGGACACGAAGGGCCATTAGTTCGCCTCCGGTCAAGGTGCACACTTTTTCTCACCCTGTGACATTTAGCGAAAATAAAGCTTGACAGCACTTTTTATTACAAAATCTTACTACCACTCGCTTTCATACACTCCAAATTGCGCCGACCATCTTTATTAAAGATCAGTCTTGTTTCATATATCCATCGAATGAGAGAATAAATGCATTTTGGCTTTTGAATTTTGTCAATATCAAAAGCAGTTTTGGTTGAAATACCTTTACATTTAAAAAAAATAAAATTCATTTATAAATGACCCATTAACCACAGGAGGTCTAACCAATTAATGTTTATGACCCGTTTTGAGTTAAGACACTTTCTGATTGGGTGTCTTAGATTGAACATTTAGTTCAAATTGATTGACATTTAGAGATAATTGGTTTCTTGCTTATTTCCTGTTCTTGTTTTATTTAAAAGTTAGTTTATTATCCAACAACGAAAATGTTTTTATCACAAAAGATTGTTTTCTTCAATATTTTATATGTGGTTTCTTGGCCATAGTTATCAAATTTAAATGCTAAATGTTTTGTTTAAAAGATATAACATAAAATGCAGATTGTTAATGTTTTTATTCTGGCCGAATAATGTGTCTGTAAACTAGCTTAAAAATGTCCTTCTTTTTTTCTAAAGAAGTAAAGTATGTCTCTTTGACTAAAATGAGTAATTTATTTCTGGAAAAGGAATATTTTACAATTTTCTTAGACTGCAGAAAAAGTAACTAATTTGAAATTTATTTACACAGCTCAACGCTTTACTCAATTTGAGTAAATTTGAATACCTTTTGTGTACATTTATCAGCGTTTTCCTACTGTAATAGTAGCTATCATAAGCTTATTATGGAAAAGAGAAGTCAGTCTCTCATTGGCTAAAACTCTTTCTGGGAATTGAATAAACAGGTCTGGCCTCATGTGTCCACAAATCTCACATTCCTGGTCAAATTGTCTTTAAATTTCCGTTACCCGTTGAATACGTTTATCGAGGGTAGCATCGTATACTCCAGTTAATGTACATCTTATTTGTGCATACTGGTGATTTTTCTAGTTAATAAATTATTTCATTCAATAAAAACCGTTATCTTTGTAGGATATGGTCATATTTTTTTTCTATAGAAGCACTTTGAAATTAACAAGAATTCTTTATTAGAAAATCGGTAAATTTTAAAACCATTTTTCGACACACTAAACATTGCACTGGAGATGTTATTTTATATCACGTCGCAAAAGAAACTGTGTACACAATGCCATTGAAATGTACAACTGACACAAAACTCACAGAATATCGATACAAATATTCATGAAAATAGTTATCAGTAAAGGCAATCTTTTTGAATGCAAAATTGTATTGTCTGAACAATTTGACCTTTGTTCGATGGCACCAGAAACAGTTAAACACCTTTTTGGAGTATATTAGTCAATTAAAACTTTTGGGTCGATTTGAAGTCGTAGCTTAGCAGAATGAAGAACTATATTTTAAATGTGTGGGTAGAATATGAAAGAGATAGGAGTTATATTACGTAGAAAGAATTCCCGTCAAGTTTATCTTTATTCTAGCATAAAAAATGAAAAAAAAAATATGAAACACGCTCTTACTGGTACGACATGTAAGAATGAGCGTGACAACGTCCGTATTGTTTACGTCATTTTGATTACGTCGCTTTAGCGTTTTAAGCCCGCCACTGTTGACGCCGTGCATGATTAAATACTTTGAAGACAGGTCCATTGTTTACAATGGCCCTGTAATGCGCATAAATGAAAACGTGTTATAACAGCGTGTGAATCTTCCCGTTAACACGTTTTCCTCCTGTCAAAACACTGGCAAAAACAGCACACTTTATGCTAGAATATTAAAATAGAGTTCGAAAGGTAGATTATGATAACATTAAATGACATGCCAAACACAGTACATGTAACTACAACATTTCATTTGTATATTTTTCTGCACTCTGTGTTCTTAAATGAAATAGAAAATCAAAAATGATGTTTTTGGTGATTTTTTTTCAACTTTAACGGTCCATTGCTAACACCAAATCGAAGTCTCTTTTAAATCTGGAATCGTAACGGGCGTCTTCTCAGAAGGAAACATTAGACATACCGCATTGAATGTGACCATATTTTGTTGAAAATTTGAGTTTAACAAAATAATTAATACATTATAATTTGCCTTTTCAAAAACGAAGGTAGGTTTTCAAGTATTCAAATATCTTTGTATTTTTCCAGAAATCTCCCAAAGAGAGGCTGTAAATAGGTTGTACATAAATAAGCATGCCTATTTTGAACTTTAATTGAAGAACTTTACTTAAATTGATGTGCAAAGTATATGTCTGACTGTTTGCAACATTCAATAAAGCGAAAGTAGGACAAAAATACCACCCAGGTCAATCTAAGGAAATACACAAACAATCATTTGTTTTTCTGCAGCAGTATTTCTAACAGGGGCATACTCCACGCCTATTGTAAAGTTTCAGAAGCCAGTTTCAAACTGTATTTCCCTGTTACAATTCCAGTTTAAAAGAAAATTCAATTTGGTGTTAGTAATGGACCTTTAACATGCACTGAAATCGTTGGTACCTTTCTCGAAATCTAAATATATAAAATTTGACCCGGCCTTGTATAAAATTAGATACAACCTGAGGAAAAACACAAACAAAAATATAATAAATCAAGGTTCATAATTACGTAATTTTTGTGTTGTTTTTCAACAATATTATTTGAATAGCAAATGAAATTTTATTTCAATGCAAAATAGTTGTTTCACGGTATCTGCTAGGTCAACAAAATGTACACTTATTGAACACGACACAAAAATTACGTACTGGTAATTATGAAGCTTGATTATTATATTTTTGTTTGTGTTTATCACTTTTTCCTCACAATGTATCTAATTTTATTCCTACACAAGAATGGTGAAACATATAACATTTTTTGACCCATTGTTTTTTGAAGTATGGTGCATTAATTTTCTACTGAAAAGTATTATTTGATTTACAGTACAAAGAAATTAAGGTTGTAAAACTACGGTAATAATATTCAACAATCAAAGTAAGTTTTAAGTTTCCATTTAAGAAGAAAATGAGTGAAATTCAAGGTTTCTTATTAAATGGCAACTTAAGTTCATAAAAAATTTACCTGTTCAATCTCTGTCCACTTTAAACGGAAATCCATTAGCTGGATACCTGTTGTGTCTGATATATGTGCAATCTGTATAGAAAAATATTACAACATATATATAACAACTGAAATCTTTTCACAGTTTCTAACATTGCTATGCTAGCTTTTCCTAGCATCTACGTCGATTTATCTACTGTATATATCTACTACAAATGTACATGTATATACATGCCTCTCCATAATGTTCTAATTTGCTTTTAAGCAATTTACAATTACTGTATGTTTTTTATTCAATACATGTTAATATGACCACATACTAATATTGTTTAATAATTAGTACAGTAACATATGAAATTTATTTAATTTACAGGTTTTTAGTGGTTACATGATTAATGACTGGAATCATGCAACAGGAATTGATGAACATTATATAACATGGTACTTATCTAGGACTAGGTATGCTGACAGTTAGTGACCCGTTAGCTTTACTTACAGAATAAACAGACCAGAAAAATATGTTTATATTTAAATTCTTAGTGTACTCTTTGAAAATAACATGTCGTTTTGGTTTTTCCACAAGTGATTCGAGTGGTCGACCCGTACAATTTTGAAAATAAAGGGAAATTAGAAAGAAAATGTATTGAAAACAAACAGAAAAATCGTAAAAGGAAGCACAGGCCAAAAAAAGTCGGACGAAGCAGTAGTGCTAATTTATGCTGTAATGTAGATGAACAAAATGATAACAAACAAAAGTTAGTCAGAAATAAACTTATTAACAATATTCTTTAAAACTCTGTTCATAATAACAATGCTTTACCTCATTGCGATATGCTCTTAATCGTGAAATGTCTGCCTCGACAGAAAGGTCTGTAGGCTGTGGTGTGGCTTTCCAATCGAATTTCTTGTTAAGACCACACATCTTCAGACTCCTCAGCAACGATACTGTAAGCGTTATATCGAAATCTTGTAGCGATGGAGCTTGCCCATTCTGTGGGAAAAGCAGATCATATTGCGGTTGTGTAATTATTTTCTTGGCTATTAGGCTGGTTATTGTTTGCTTCTCTTGAGCTAGACAAACAGTCAACGTACTGTTCTGACTTTGCAGCTTCTGATTAAAAATATTCTTAATCACAATACTGCCTCCATCAATAATTAGTGTTTGCAAGCGGAAGAGGTAGACACGGTCTTTAGAAGCCTGTGAGGTAGCCATGTTTGCAGCAACTCTTTTCAACCGTTCCTCGGGTAATGTTTACGTGAATCTTTTCTTATGTCGAACTAAATGATTCCGCACATGCATGCATTGCTCCTGGAATATTCTGAAGTAAAATATCCAAAACGTGTACGTTAAACGTGACTGTACATAAATCATTTGAAAACAACAAGAGAATCATATTGGCCCTTTTACTGCACGTTTCAGTATCATTGCACGTACGGACAAGAAAGATAGCCAAACGATCATTATTAAAGTCACTCAAGAGAATTTTAGAAATAAATGTACACACGGTCCAAATTCCATCGCTCCAGCTTGAAAAACAAGTAAGTATGTCAAAACTTGAAGAACAATGTCAGTCGGATAAATTTATCAGGGAATTTGCAAAAATATACAAACGTCAAAACTGCATCATCACACTAGCTTGAAAAGGAAGAAAGTAGGTCCAAAGGTCCATTTCAAGGTCAGCCGATCAATGTTTTGAAGTCAGTTTGCAAATCGTTACACATGGTTCAAATTTCATTGCTCTAGCTTGATAAAAGCAAGAAAGTATGTCCTAAATTAGGGAACGCCGAATTATCTTTTTTTAAATCAAAACCACTATCTTCTTTGAAGATCACAGGCAGAGGTTATTAAGTTATCAATAGATGTCTCTCACTACTTAAGATCAACTTTTCCATGAAGGCTGAGAATTCTTTGTCCAACGGTTCTCGAGTTATTAAACATAATAGATTTAACCTTGAAATCCAACGGGTGTGGTGAATTTTGACTTGCGGGGCAAATGTGAACTACTTCGTAAATGACCACGAGTCAATGCTATATGCACCATGCAGTTTCAAACAAGAAGATTTTAAAAGTTTTCCTATAACTCTGTATAGGCGCAGTCAATTTTGACCCCAAGAGCATGAATTAACAAGAGGGTCAAGATGGCCATATATTGCTCTCCTGGCTACCATTGGCTATTATACATGGTCATCAAAGCAGAAAAGGTCAATTTGACCTGGGGGACATGATTTGAACACATTCTTGAAAGACGTCAACTAGGCAATGATGCATTCCAAATATCTTAAGTTCTAGGCCTGGTGGTTTCAGAAATAAACATTTTTAAAATTGTTCCTATCTATAAGCCTGTGTAAAATCAAGAGACCCCTGGAGGTCAACTTTGAGCCGGGGGTCCTAATTTGATTATTGTAAGTAGAGGTCAACTAGGCAATGCCACATGCTAAATATCTAAGCTCTAGGCCTTGAGGTTGCAGAGAAGAATATTTTTTAAGTTTTTCCTACATACATGTAAGCCTATATAAAATCCAGTGACACCCCCTCCCCACCCGGGTGTGGTCAATTTCGACCCGGGGTCATAATTTGAATAATCTTAGTAGAGGTCCACTAGATAATGCCACATGCTAAATATTTAAGCTGTATGCTTTGTGGTTTCAGAGAAGTAGATTCTTTCCTTCATAAGTCTTAGTAAAAACAAGTGACCCCCGGGCAGGGTCAATTTTGACATTGGGATCATAATTTGAATAATCTAGGTAGAAGTCCACTAGGTGATGCCACATGCTGCATATCTAACCTCTAGGCCTTGTGGTTTCAGAGGAGAAGATTTTTTAAGTTTTTCCTATACAAGTATTTGTAAAAACAAGAGACCCTCGTTCGGGGTCAATTTTTACTCGGGGTCATTATTTGAACAAACTTGATAGAGGTCCACTAGGTAATGCCACATACCAAATATCTTAGCTCTATGCCTTCCTGTTCTTGAGAAGAAGTTTTTCCTTTCCGTTGGCAA
Organism: Saxidomus purpurata; assembly: GCA_022818135.1. Taxonomy (NCBI): domain Eukaryota; kingdom Metazoa; phylum Mollusca; class Bivalvia; order Venerida; family Veneridae; genus Saxidomus; species Saxidomus purpurata. The sequence continues at coordinate 15,110,413 of JAFMSR010000009.1, read as the reverse complement.
CCAGAGTTATGCATGGAATGGAATTATTTGAACAAATATGAAAGGGCTTCATGCAAGGAACATCCCTGCCAAGTTTCACTGTCACTGGCCTAATGGTTCCAGAGGAGACGCTGTTTAAAGTAAAATGTTAACGGATGCACGACGGACGCTGAGCGATCCTATTAACTCACTCTGACACTTTGTGCCAGGTGAGCTGAAAAGCTGGTATAGGTCTATCTGACAATGTTATATGCCAAGTATTTAAGCTCTAGGCATTGTGGTTTTGGAGTTGAATATTTTTTAATGTTTTACCTATATAAATCTATGTAAAACAAGCGGTCCTCAGGCAGGGTGAATTTTGACCCTTGGGGTATTAATTGAACAAAATTAGTAGAGGTCCACTAGATACTGCTACACACTAAATATCTAAGCCCACATGGTTTAAACAAACTTGGTAGAGGACAATGCTACATATTTATATCAAAGCTCTTGACCTTGTGATTTTGTAGAAGAAGATTTTAAAACGTTTTCTATATAAGTCTAATTAAAACAAGTGACCCCGGGCGGTCCCCAGGTGCAAGCTTTGAACAGACTTGGTAGAGATCTAATTGACGATGCCTCACACCAAAGGTCTAAGCTTTGGGCCTTGTTGTTCTGAAGAAGAAGATGTCCAAAGATTGTTCTATTTGTTGCTCTGGCGACCATGTTATTCAGTTAAGCGGACCAATTTGAACAAATTTAAAAACGCTTAATACAGATATGCGTCTGGCAAAGTTTGATGATATTCCATAAAAGTGCCATTGAAACAATAAAGATTCACCCAAGTAAACTCAGGTGAGCTGAAAACGTTTGCTTTGGTGCTCGCATCTTTAGTGTTGAAAACTAAATATAATGATAAAGGTACATCATGTGTCGTAATTATATTGTGCGATAAACATTTTAATTGCACAAGACGTTTAGCAATAAACAAACTAAATGCATCAAGCACAACAACGCTCTCATGCGATTTCCTAAAGTTTCGACAATTTAATCTCCGAAATAATTGATGTCAAAGTTTTTCGCAATCGAAAATAAATAAATTAGTATAAACTAAACTAAACTCGGATGCATACTTAGCATAACACGTTTCTTGTAGCTACAATTACTATCTCGCACATTTCACAAAATAAATTGTCTTCGAAGCAACTTGATACGTTGCTACACCTGGGTTTAAGGACCTTTTCAAATACGTACAGGCAGGCTATTCTCTGCATGTGTTTCAAAAACAATCATGAATAAGGTAGTTATGCATTGATTTTGCATGAGATCACTTCAAGAAAAAAAGTTGGCATTTTTCCAATTTTACATTATTCTTGTTTTTAGTATATTGCTAATACAATTTACATAAATATGCTACTCTGTGACTTATATAAAGATCTATATGAAGTTGAAATACTTTTGTAAATATTATTGCAAATTCAAGTTGTTATTGTTTTGATGTGTATGAAGAGTCAGCGTTCTTGAAAATACTTAACATGTTTAACTTACGTGCTTTGAATTTCTATCACCTGGAAAAGCGCAGGCATTTTCGAAACATTATTATGGTCAGATAAAGTTTCATTCAATGTTTTATTGTGAACATGACCCGTCCGTAGTATACAGTTAAATGACATTTATTATATGAATGTGCATTCATTTTTTTAAATAGGCAGATATTTAAGTGAAATCAATTATCATTTACTTCAAATGTTGCGTGCAGATTTTTGTACATCGCAAGCTTTAAGTCAACTGTTTTCGTAAACTGTAATGAGTTACAAGATGATACAGAACGTGTTATACTATTTTAACCTCAAATTGTATCTAATATCATGGACCACCCTGTAGTAAAGTGGCAAATGGAGGTTGCGGGTTCGAGCCCCAATGGGGTCACGACCGTACTTCCTCATTTGACACCAGTACTGGTTTTTCCAGGAAGCGGACTCGAGAGTGACTCGATAAGCTACAAGCTTTCATCACAATCAAGGTAAAATAAATTAGTATAAAACTAAACAATATACCTGGTAAAACACCGATTTTACATAACAAAATATGAAACTTTGCTCGGTGAATGCAAGACTGATCTATCATATGTTGATAGTTAGCAAATTACATATATATGCTGTACTGGTGTAAAATGAGGAGGTACGGTCGTGACCCCAGTGGAGCTCGAACCCGCAACCTCCGGGATGAGCGGCAGACACCTTAACTTCTTCACCACCGCTCTTCTTGTAATCCAAAAGACATAAGGTATAGTGTTATAATTACGGTAGACAAGGTACAAGTAAGCACTGTGTAAAGCAACGCTACATGTAACCTTCTTTTATGTTATAGCTACAATGTTCAGAGGATCGAACCTATACCTCCTTCAACACCAGCGTGTTGTCGCTAGATCCCTGATCCTTGCTCTTATAACTTAACTTGCAATAGAATCTCGTTATGGTTGACACAAAACAAACTATTTCAGAGCCAGGTGCTTACAAATATCCATAAAGCATATTAATTATATTGTTACATCATTTGTACAACAAAATGTACGCAATGCATTTGTCGAGCAAATATTTTCTAAGTCTACTTTTCATTTGTAACAGAAATGGTCTCTTTTTTCATCTTAACGAATCGTGACATCATGCTATTAAACCGGACGCTTAATATATTCAAATATGGTTTCCAACTTAATGTGGCGTAAGCTATTTCAATATCAATGGCAAATTACCAGTGTTTAAATAATTAGATAGGCTTCTAATGTTCAACTGTTTGACTGATCAGTGAATGTAACCGCGCACAATCAAAAAGATTTTATCTCCAGGTTTGACACTTTTAGATATATTGTCAATATCAAAATAACATGAACAGAAGAATGACCAAAACTTCTTTTGTTTTTCCTCCATTAATATCATTTAATTTTAATCTATAGATATACAGAACAAAAGCGAATGGGAATGTTGTAGTAAGGGCTGGTATAAGTTACCTTTTAATGGCGACTAGATTTTATCAAGATCGAGTTTATTGTTTTACAGTCATTTGATATTGTTCTTATAGTATTGTCAAACCTATTTTTACAAAAATAAAGCAAGGGTATAATTTGGGTTAAATTTCTCTGGTTAAATAAGAGGGTAACAACGGCCTCATATCGCTCATCTGAGTTAATAAAAGTGAGCATTTAAGTGGACTATCCAATTGTTGGTCCTATGGAATTTTGTCCAAATATACCTTGTTGTTTAGGAACTGATGTCATTTGTAAAAATCTACAAAACAGTTTGACAAAGTATGTTTAAACGGTTGGTGAGCTTAGTTGACGGCACCGCTACACTATATGTTTATATTAAAATTTCAATAGCGTTTGTAACGCTTTATTATTTGGTAGCGTTTGATTTCAAAAATACAGAAATGTTACAGGATTTTATTACTGGTACCTTTTTATCATGATTCGTTATAAAATATGTTTATTTCAGGCAGTTCGAAGAACTTTGTTTTTATTTTCACGAAAGTCTGAGAGAGCGAGCAGCTTTAAGCTCTGATCTTCATAACTGTACGTTTTTTTAACAGAGCGCAATGATATTCAGCACTTTCACTATATACCGAGTGAATATAGTTATCTGTTATGATAACTTTTTATTTGCCGATTTAAATTCGGCCGATTAATTAAGAGATGTGTATTAAGGATTTCTTTTTTTTTAATTCTTTTTTGAGTTTCACATTTAGTAGTTGAAGACACTTTAAGTCATGTGTTTCCGATGTTTGTATTTAGAATTTAAAACCACTTTTATGTTTATTTTTTTATTTGTGATATAAGCTTAAATATTATCATGAAGATGCATCGGGTCCATGTTATATTATCAATACAGTTAGAAGGCACTTAACATAATCTATACATCCAGTGTTGATTGGTGTAAATCTCTTTGGTGATCTTAGTTAACGTTTGTTTTCCGATCTGTACGAGTTTTATCGCAAAAAACATGAAAAGTGGAAATAAGTCTTATCTGTTGCAAAATTGTCATTTCTGGAAGTAAAGATTTTCATAGAAGTATTTGATCTACTGAGCACTGTTTATGCTCTGGTAACAATATATCATTTAAAACATTAAAGCTCCTGAAAATCGCTCTAGTTATATAGAATGGAAATATGCATACGCCATTCGTTCAGTCCGGTACCAATAGTCATTGTTGGCCTGGGGCTGTAAGCCCCAAGACCACAGTTAGCATACCATATTTCAAACACCGTATATAATTTAACTGTAAAATATGCCGATACATGTAACAATTGTAAAACTTGGCTATGGGAACGTAGTGCAAGATAGACCAGATCAAGCTGCTATTTTAATGTAGCATGGCGGATTCTGAACTGGTTATGGGGAACATCTAAAATATTACACATCATTGTATATTATATATATATATATATATATATATATATATATATATATATATATATATATATATACGTGAAAAATACAAAAAAAAATGTGCCGGAAAAAAGTTAAATATATGAAAAGATAAAAACACAGTCCATGAGATAATTAAATTATTATTTGCCAACCAGTTTCGCTTTTCCAAAAATGTAAGGAACCGAGATGTGGGCTTTGCAATTATTTAATAGAAGGATCGTCTTTAAAACTGAAAAATAAAATATTTCATGTAAAGGAAAATATGGATTGTACCGTGGAAAATGTATTATATGTTTTAGTTTGCGATGGATGTAAGGAATTTTATGTAAGTCAAACAGGAGACAAACTTAGAAACAGAAGAACAGTTCACGCACAACAGATAAGAGATCCGTCAACGAGACAATTACCTTTAAGTGAACATTTAGATACATGCGCCAAAAGAGACCCAAAATTTTATATTTATCCATTTTATAAATTTCATAGCAATAACGTTTCAGCTAGGTTATCTAGAGAGCAATATTTTATAAACATTTTTGAACCAAAATTGAATAGCGTTAATTGACGTCCTATTTTTAGACTGAAAAGTATAACTGACGTCATCAATTTTGACGTACGTTGTGTACGTTTCTAAGCAATTACACATATTTTTACGCCATATTTGCCCTGATGAGCAGGAAAAGCGAAACCGGTTGGCAAATAATAATTTAATTATCTCATGGACTGTGTTTTTATCTTTTCATATATTTAACTTTTTTCCGGCACATTTTTTTGTATTTTTCACGTATATATATATATATATATATATATATATATTATAATATTTTATAGTTGCGTACATAGAACTTAAATGATTAGACCGATTTCTTTTCGCCCGCAAACAAGAGATGAACATACTCTAACCGCCTGGGGAAGTCATTGTCATGGGTGCATCCAAACAGAGCTGATGCTCCTGTAACACTTAATTCTATAAAAGGCTATATACTTATTTTATATAAAAACAAAAATAATATCAAACAGGGAATGCCACGTACCAAAAACGCAGCCTCCTAAGACTAATTTCTCATTAAACTGACTGAATATCAAGGTTCTGACATCAGATATAAAAATCGTGTAATATCAAATTGTGAATTTTATATGCCCACATAATAATTATGTACTGTTTACAGTATAACGTTTTAGGCTGTCAACATAATACACACGATATTTGCGAGCAAAACATAGGCGTGACATAAATTTATCGCGGAAACGGGATTAATTAAAGTGAATTATAGATAACAGTGGCAGAATTCGGTATCTAGAATGTGGCTTCCTTAGGCATCAAAATTATGCCCAACAGTTTGTTGAGTCCTCTATAGCTCAGTGGTTAGTGCACTGGACGCAAGAGCGGAATGTCGTGGGCTCGAACCCCACCGGAAGCTGGACCCTCTACTTCATTTCACATCTCATCAGTTCTCATTATCTTTCGGCAAAAACTGCCCTGTCAAATTTCAAAGTTTCTCCATTAGTACCGAGTACGTCTCTGCTAACTTGTGACAAAGTCCGAAAGTAGAAACACACTAACAGCTAAGTAAATTGTGACAGAGTACCGTAGAGTACCATGGGAAACATCTATTCCATGACAATAAGCGCACAAAGTGTACAACAAGAAAGTAATAATTGAAATGCATGTATAAAGCAGGTGAAAAGTGAAACTCGTAGTCGAAAAAGAAAATACAGCAATGTACGGCAAAGAGTACGTGAGAACAGATAGCCGATGACTAGGGCGGGCGGAGGAAAAGTGAGAGGACAGAGAAAGAAGATAAGGCAGACCCCCCAAAAAACAGTTTGGATTTATGCGTCAAATTGGCAATGAATTACTGTTTCCACAAGAACTTACCAAATCGATATCCTGTTATGACTCCTATTGCGACGAAAACTCTTCAAAAAAAAAAAGAAAGTACTACCGTTTGAGTAATTATATAGCCCGTTATACATTAGGGTGAACATGCCATTTGTGAAATGAAGTGTTACAGGAGCATTAGGTTTGAGCGCACCCACGACATTTACTTCCCCAGACAGTTAGAGTATGCGCATCTCTTGTTTGCAGGCAAAAAGAAAATCGGTCTAATCGTTTAAATTATATGTACGGAATTATAAAATATATTTGCAATGATTTGTCTCCGAAACTATGGTATTTGCACAAAAAAAACTTTTATACAACAACTAATCACAAACTTGGAGATGTTCCCCATAAAATGTTCACACATTTTGAGATGTTCCCCATAAAATTGTTAACAATCTGCCATTCACCATCGCCTTCCGACGAACGTCGAAAATGTCTACTAGAAGGTAAACTAATAGTATGATCAAAGTGCCGCTACAGCATTCTTTGGAAGTCACTACAAAAATATGTTGAACTTAATAAACGGTAAAAAATTAAATCATTGTTCTCTTGTCAAGTATCAAGTGTCTTATCTATACGCCATGTGCCTCTACGTCTCATACATTCAATACAGGTCATAATTTGAGTTCAAAAGTTATTTTTTCCTATTCTTATTTTAATGGAAGTAAAACAATCTGACGATTCTTGTCATGCAATCTGTCTAGACAATGATATATACACACACTCGCAATATTTGAAATACTTTCTATTGTGATTTATCATAATTATTTGCTCGCATGGCTAATCGATTTTGAATAAAATTTGAATTTCTAAACCATCACGTGTGATAGTCTTTTACAAGTAATTAGAAGAAAGTCTTTTTTTGTGAAATAAATAATATACATTTATTTAACGGCATCATTTTTATATCTAACATAACTCATCTAGTGCCTTGTTAGTCGCAACACGGAACATTTCACATATACAAGTGCATGAAATACACATGAAAAAGAATAAGAAATATGGCATGAATTAAACCGTGCCATGTTTTTAGCCTCAATATATAATTCTCTTTATCATGCCCATAACAATTTTAAACTCATTTGGTAAAGTATACTTTACCAAAGAAATACCTTTAAAAAAGATGAAAGGCGTTAAGCCAAATAAGATAACCGAGAGCAAGCTCTTCTAATTCGCACCTACGACAACTATACATACCGTATAGTATTTCATTCATAAAACAAGTGGGCATTATATACTGTATACTGGCATTTTATTTTAAGATAGGCAGCATGAGCGATTACGTGTTGCTTGCTTCTCATAACAACGTTAAGTCTTTTAAGTCTTTAACTATTAGCGAAGAAAACTGTCAATATTTCAATGTTTCATATGACCCAATACATGGCCATCTTGGATTTACATGCTCGAAACGTCGAATTTATCAATGGAGCGATTACGTGACAAAGAAGGTTGGACACAAATTCCATTCCGTTCGCAACATTTGACTGGCCCAAAAGGTAGGGCAAAAGCCAGCTTATTCAACTACGCCGAAAAATACAGAAATATGGGTATTTCTCCTGTGACCTTTTTATATATATTCGTTCTACAAGTAAAATACAATGTATATTCATTTCAGACAACTCGAAGAACCTTGCCTTTCACCAAAATATGAGAGGGAGCAGCTTTAAGGGGGTCACTGGTACAGTAATAACAAGTTCCTTTTACAGTTCTTTGGTACAGACCTATGCCGTTATATCTCAAAGCTAGTCGGAATCTTAACAACACATTTTTTGTCAGTTTTTATTGAATTTCTTTCTTATATGCACATTGACCCCATTTTTTATTATTGCATTCTAAACCAAACGTTTTAATCAAACTGTAGGCAAAATATTTAAAAAAAACCTTGCTATTCCTTTATCATGAAAATATTCATTCATCAAAATTGAAAAAATGAATTTTAGTGAAGTGGGTATGGTGTAAGGAGCGTAATATCTATTAAGATGATGCTAGAAATACCACTGTATCTAATTTTTTTCCTTAAGTATGATATACTACATTAGAAAAGATTAAAAATTGATACCTATTCTGAAAAATACATCACATACATAAACGTTTACACTACCAAAATTCTTGCTAATTCTGCATTTAACACCTTGATCTGATAGTGTATCATTAAAGATTAATATTGCTTAAACGTTAAGTCATTGACCCATCTTTTTTTCTGAAATTAACTAGCAATATGTTAGTCTCAATAAAAAATAGGGTCAATAAAATGTCTTGTTATTTTGAATTTCAGCTGTGAACCCCATTAAACAGTTATATAACTTCTTAGAACTCCATTGAGTTGCCGCCATTGCTACTCATACAGCACATTATCTATTAATGACTGATGCAAAACAAAAACAATTAATGGCTTTGTGATTACAAATAGTTGTAAATCTAACATTGTGTGTGAACAAACCCGAAAAATCGTTTCAGTCACTATCAATATTTACACCACATTCTCAATCCAATAATCTGAAAAGAAACCGGAAATGGTATCTGTCTTAATAGCTATGAATCGGGACAATACGTGTCGTTTCATGGTTTTCGGCGCAGCCATATTAATATTTGATAAGAAAAGCAAGGAGTAAGTTTGTTTTCCTGACGCACAATTACAATTGCGGAGAAAATATGTTAGCGGCCGGTTAGCTCAGTCGGGTTTGCGATCTGGTCAGGGTTAATATTTTTCTCGCCCTGTGACATTTGGCGCCTTCTTACTGTATAAATGAATTTTTATTATGAAATCTAGCCGATCATCTTTTTTAAAAGATTGTTCTTGTTAGGTACGGTTTGTACTTCTTGTAACGTGGACGTTTTCGGTGCAATCTAGAATAAATAAACTTAAATTAGTTTGAAAGGCTTATTATGTCTTGTCTATATAACAGATCTGCTAACCACAACCGCACATAGTAATACATAACGTACTTTTAAATGTTGTCAATATAAAATAAATGATCCGGAAAATCTTAATTACCGTTTGTACGTCTCCATTAGTTTTCAGCTGTAAATGGATTGGAACGTTTTTGTCAAAGTTGGTATAAGTTACATATCAATTGTGGATCAGTTTTATCAAGATCTGTAGTATTGTTTTATATAACCACTTGATTTTAATCGTGTGGTTTCCCACAATAAAACATGGCAAACAAGTGAAAAGGGAAGAACAATGCCAAAATGAAAAAGTCTGATTTTGTTAAAATTTCACATGACATGTTTAAAATTCAGGTTATTGTTTTGATCATTTGCCAATTCAGAATGTTAATTCGACAGGCCTGTCTGAAGATATGGCATTAGAACATACGATTTAGGTTAAATGAAAGAGTTACTTGCAAAATGTATCCTTAAAATATCGGACGCAGAAGGGATAATTGACATAATTTCTGCAACTGTTATTTGCCCTTTTCAAAATAACCCAAAACTAGTAAATCTGATGAGCTTGAAAATCAAGTATCATACACAAAACTCAATCAAGCAATCGCTCCGACAACAAAACAAGCATTAGTTTCATACTTTAAGTATGATTCGAACTGTAGGCATCAAAGTAACCCCAGAGCATTTGGTGTGTACCAGTGAAAGTAGCGGATAAATATTCGGACACTGTGTTTGTTATATGCAATCATTGTAGAGTCAATATTATTTCCACATCCAACTCAAAATACGCTTTTGGGAAGATTTGGTAAAATCTTGACTGGGACTATCTTTACCTTAATTATGAATCTTTGTTGGTTACATGTAGCTTATTTGACATGCGAGGGGTGATCATGAATTAACCGGACTGTTGTTATATTTCTTTAACTATTCAAAACTTTACAATTTTTTTTTAAATTTTAATTCGTCTTAAAAGTTTATGTAAAATTATAAATTTCTCAGAAACATGGAATAATAATTGGCTCCTTTAAACAGTGTTCACAAAATTCTATCAATGCAGAACTATACCTGAGATGGCAAAAATTATAAAAAAAAACCTTCTTCTCCATAATCACAAGAAGACTCATAGCTGAGATATTTAGATTGTGGCAGTCTATCAAGAATGTCTGAACTATGCGAGTGTCACTACAGTGCAACCTTGACCATGCCTGGGGTCAACTGCTTTACATAGATCTATACAGGATTGTTTTAATCTTTACTAAAACCACAATGTCTTGAGGTTAGATATTAGGTGTACAGCATTGTCTATTGGACCTCTACCAAGATTTTTAAACATTGTCCCTTGGGTCAATATTGACTGTACCCTGGGCATCATTTTATTTCCATAGAATTACATAGTTAAAACAAACAAATTTTATTGTCCAAAACAGCAAGGTCCAACGCTTAGATATTTGGTGTGTAGCATCATCTAGTGGTTCTTTACTTAAAACGTTAAGATCATCCCCGTGGTTAAAATTAGCCACGCCTGTTGTAGTGTATTTTACTTAAACTTACATAGTTTAGGTTACATTGTATAGTGTACAGTGGTCCACTGACAACTTTATTCAGATCATCACCCTGCGATTTAAGCTCGCTGCATCTAGAAACATCCTGTGACCATGACCTGTTGTCCTTAATGTTGTTTTGAAGCAACAGCAAAGAAATATGAACCACATGTACAAATTTGCAAACAGATACTTTGGATTACCTTGAACCTGACCTTTTGACATTCTTTCTTATTTTTGAAACTATATAGATGAAATCTGGATCGTGTGTAGTTACAATATTTACTTTGAATGACCTTTTTCTTACCTTTTGTCATTTTGCTCTTTGGAGCAATGCTGCTCAGATGAGAGATAAAGGGCCATACATTTCCTCCTGTTAAATTTGCATAAATTGTTTTCTTTGATAAAATTTTACAAAAATTCAAATAACAGGGTCATGGTGGTCCTATATTGCTCACATGAGTGAGCGAGCATATGTTTCATACATTACCAGATATACATAATTCCAAATAATAAAGATGATAAATATCTCTGGTGGCCATTTTAGGCCGAGGAGCGTAACCGTTTGTGCAATTTAATAAATTAAGGAACAAATGAACAATCCTGTTTAGTTGTAAACGGACCTGTGTTCAAAAAGCAGATGTTGTTCAAACAATGTTTTTATTTATATCTCTGGCGGTCTTTTAATGAAGCGGAGCGAAACTGTGCGCGTAATTTTGGTAGAAGCCCATGCAAGAACCAATCCTGTGAAGTTTGGTTGAAACTGACCCTGTGGTAAAGGAGATGTATATGAAGGATTTGTTTCTAGTTTGGCTCTTTGTGTCATTTCGTGAAGCGGAGCGCAACTGATTGAACCCAATTGGTAGAGGATCAACCATGTATCATTCCTTTGCAGTATCGTTGACATTGGCCAAGTGGTAAAGGAGAAATTATCTAAATGTTTTCGATTATTAAAGCTCTGCTGGCCATTTTTGTTCAGTAGAGCAAAATGGTTTTTAGTATTTTTGATATAGGACTATCCAAAAGCAATATTTTGAAATTTGGTTGAATCTTATCCAGCGGTTCAGGACGAAATGTTTAAGGTTTTCTAATGTTAATTCCAATGGCCAGTTTGTGCAGCGGAATAGAACGGTTTAAGTACTTTTGGAATAGGACCATTTTTCACAAATTACTGATATAATAGAAAGTAAATCATGGAATTATTTAGATTTTAATAATTATAATAATAATAATAATTTCTTGATTTCATGAAGGTAAGCACATTAAGTGAAAGTACATACATTACACTATTTACAATGTGGCCTTCAAACAGCAAATGAAAATATAATACAAGAAAGAAAAATAATAGAAGAAAAAAAGGCACATGTAGTATTTGTGGTAATAATACAATTAAAAGTAAAAATCTAAAACATTAACATACATAGTATTCATGTCATACAGACATGTATCACATGTATCCAACGCATTAATATATTTGTGAAAATTGCAAATGTAATAAAAATGTCTTTAAGTTATATTTAAATAAGTTCAATGAATTTATCTCTCTTATATACAAGGGCAAAGCATTCAAAATATGACTACAATGATAATGAATCATTCATGTAATTAGTTTTGTGCTTTGGTAAAACAACATCACGCCGTTGTGTGGATCATAAAACATAATTTTCATTGTATGCAAACGCTAATAGATCTGACATATAATCAGGAAATAATTTAGTCTTGCATTTAAAGACCATAATTGCTGTATGGTAAATGCACCTATTGTTACAAGTCAACCAGTCTAGCTTTTGAAATAAATCTATAGAATGCGTATTAAATGGACTTTGTAAAATGATACGGGCAGTACGTTTTTGTTGTTTAATAATCTTATTTATATCACATTTAGAATGAACGCCTTTACCCCATACAGAACAGCAATAATCAAAACATGGAACAATGTATCCGTTATAAAACATTTTCATCATATCACCATATGATGATATTTGTTTTAAGAGTGCTATTTTTGCATTTACTTTCTTGCATACTGATGTGATTTGTATATCCCAAGAAAGAGTATTATCAATGTAAATGCCTAAAACTTTTTGAGACGTAACGTTTTTAATATGGGAACGGTAAATGGAAAGGTTTAATTTTCGGATATTTTTTATTCTGTTTTTTGATGAAACTAACATACATTTTGATTTATCTGGATGCAATGACATGTTATTCCGAGAACACCAACTTGACACAGCATTTATACATTATTGGAGGTTTAATTTAATGACATTTATATCTTTGTGAGAATCATGGATTGCTGAGTCATCAGCAAACAAAACAATTTTCATGTTATTAGAAATAATACTAATATCATTTATGTATATTAAAAATAACAATGGACCTATGATTGACCCTTGTGGAACTCAAGACTTTATACACATCGGTTCAGATAGTTTGTTATTTATTTTTACCCGTTGCATTCGGTTACTTAAGCACGACTTGAAAAGAATTAAAGAGCGATGTGAAAAGTGATGCAGTTTCAGTTTGTGTAACAAATTATCATGATCAACTATATCGAAATCCTTTTGTAAATCAAGGAAAACTGTACCAATGTAATTACCAGGGTCTATGTCCTTAAGCCATGCGTCAATTAAAAGCGTTAAAGCTGTATTACAAGAATGTGTTGGTCTAAACCATGATTGAATTTTTTGTGTTATGTCCGTAGATTTAAAAAAAGAATTAAGTTGGTTTGCAATGTGCCGTTCAAAGATTTTAGAAAGTGTTGGCAAGATTGATATAGATCGATAATTTGGAAGGTTCAGTTTTCAAACCTTTTTTTAAATATCGGAATTACAAATGCTTCTTTCAAGGAATCTGAAAATATTTTGTTTTTGATACCAGTGTTTAGCGGTTTTTATAAAATCCCCACAGTGTTTCAGAATTGTTGGACCTATACCGTCATGACCTGTAGCTTTCTTTGCGTTAAGTGTATTTATCAATTTCTTCACCCCAAACGGTGTAATGTATTCATTATCAAACTGGTTATGTGTCAATTTATCGTGAAGATATTTCTCTACTTTTGTTAAGTGATTTGTAACAAATTCTGTTTTCTGGGTGATATTTGCAATATTAACAAAAAGATATAATTCCTTCAATAATTTTATTATTTACACCTAGTGTCTTTGGTATAGATATATCATTTGAAACATCTTCATTATTACATATTGTCCTGATAGATTTCCATAAGTCAGATGCACATGTAATATTCAAAAGGCGTCGTTATAAAACATTTTCTTACTTTTCCTTATAAGGCAAGTAACTTTGTTTCACATTTGTTTGTATTTGTCAAATTGTCTATTTTATGTACATGTATCTTATTTCTTTGTGAAATTGCCTTTTTGATTTCATCATTTATGCATGCAGGCTGAGTTGATTGTTTTACTCGCTTAACTTTAATAGGCGCGTGTTTCAACAAAATATCATTAATTAATTGATAGAAGTAGGTCATGGCCTCGTTCGGATCACTAAAAGGTTCACTAAAATCTATGGATGACATAGCCAGACTATTTTGAAATTCTTTCTCATTAAACTTTGTAAAACAGCGATAATGAATAGTCTTATGCACTGTTTGTTTCACGAGCTCAGGTTTAGTAAGTTATACATAATGTTGATATCCTCTAAAATATGTATTTTTGTGGAAATACTATCTGCAATATCCAACTCAGACGCAAAGAAATCAATCCAGTTTTTAGTTGCATTCGGTGGTCTATAAACAAAGTTGACAAGAAACGGATTACTTCCTTTAACATTGATTTGAATCCAAATTGATTCTATACTATTTGATTCTATGTCTGTACGATGTCTGTCATTCTCGTCATCCAGAGCATTCATTACATAATTTCAGTTTGTCTGAAAGGTTGGCAAACCACTGATGCATGAGGATGGATGTCTGTATGATATTGATTTAGAAATGTAAACAATTATACCACCACCCTTTTGAAATGTCTATCTTTTCTCTCAAACACATAATTATTGATGGCTAATGATTTGTCAAAGTATTTTTAGTCAAAAAAGTTTCACATATACCTAATAGTTTTGGTATATTATTATTTTGAAGCTGTAATTGGATTTCATTCATTTTTGGCATAATATGTTGAATATTTAAATTAACTAATTGAAATTCTTTTTTTTTTCATCGCTAAATAAGAAGTGAGACATTACAATAGTTGAATGATTGTCTCTTTTCGTATTTATCTTTTGTCCTGAAAAGGGGAAACGTATCGCTCCGCTGGGACTGTTTGAATAGTATAACTTTAATACTATCTTGGCTTTCAGCGGTATTTTCACTTGTACGTAAACATAATTCACTGCATTCACACAACACAGTATTTATTATAATTAATGTACATGTACCATTGCAAGTATAATTAAGAATCATGCTAGCATTTACATTGTAAGCTCTAGTCAAAGAGTTATTGCATCTTATATTTACCCAAAATAAAAATGTATATACACAATACCGTCTTTCGTCAATTAATAAATGGTGTGTTTTAAATAATATGGCACTACATCCAGCTATAACCAAATGCATGATTTTAGTAACTAATTACAAATTGCGAGATAAAAAAGAACTTTTATTGCAAGTAAATTATGTACAGTTTTAAAATGTAACTGTTCAAAAACTTCTTGGAGTTTATATAGATAACACTCTATCATGGATATACCAACTAGCTAAAGGAATGTCTAAATTAAACATTAAAATTGCACTGCTAAAAAGAATTAGTTATTACTTGTCGCACGATATGAAACGTATGTTCTATAATGCTTATATATTACCTACATTCGATTACTGCTGTATGGTATTGGGACATGGCAAACATGCACAAAAAAACGATAATTAAGAGCCAGAAAGGAGTAGCAAGAATTATCTTAAACAGACAATTACAAACTAGGTCTGTTCAAATGTTCCAAGAACTAAAGTGGCTTTCTTTTCCACATAGATGTAACTATCATACTGCTGTACCTGTGTATAAATCTCAAAACAATTTAGTTCCAAGGTATATATCTGATCTTTTGAGTTTTTCTTATAATCATATTTATAACATCGTTCAGCCTCTAAAAATCATCTTCAAACGAAGATATGTCGAACAAACTACTTAAACTAGACCTATCACTAAATGTGATTAATACCCCCGAAAGACTGCTTTATAAACTGAGGAAGTTCGTAGTAACAGAAAACCTTGTAAAAAAACTAAAACAGAGATATTGTTCTTAGCAATAACTCTGTAATTTGTCGAGATATAGCTATGGTTCTTGTACACTGCACTTTCTCTCATTGTGCTTGACCATTGTATGAAGTTGTATTGAATTCCAACCAGTAGTTTTTGAATTATGCTCCAGACAAGGAAAAGTAACAAAGGGCAATAACTCTGTAATTAGTCAAGATGGAGTTATGGTTTTTATGCACTGCACTTCCTCTCAATGGACTTGACCATTGTTTGAAGTTGTATTGAATTCCAACTAGTAGTTTTCAAGTTATGCTCCGGACAAGGAAAATGCAACGGACCGGACCGACCGACGGACCAACCACCAGGTGACTACTATATACCCCCTAAACTTCGTTCCGGGGGTATAAAAAAGGGTTTAGTTATAGTAGTAAAAATGTTTGGAATAACATTCCTTCACAGATCCGAAATCTACCAAGTCTTCGATCTTTTAAAATTCATTACAAAAAAAATCTATTGAAATCAGAACTCTACCAGTAATGCAATATGAATTCAATTAGCATACATGTACTTACTGTTATGCGTTACCTACATGTGTAAGTAATTATTATTGAGTGTTTGTCGAAAAACTGTGATTTTTTAATTTTTAATTTTATTTTTATTTTATTTTTCCCCATCTTATTACAAGAAGCCATATTGAAAATATGATGCAATATGGAATTGTCTGTATAAATGTCATAATATGTTACCTTCGCGAAATAAATAATTTCTTCTCCTTCTCATTATTATTATTATTATTATTATTATTATTATTATTATTATTATTATTATTATTATTATCATTATTGTCATTAAATGTGTATATAATGAAGTCTAATATAATTATGATATTATTATCCAAATACTATAGCTTCATCTTTTTTAATTTCTCTCTCCTTTGCATGGAATCGTTAGAATTACAGAAGATCGTGCTACATGTGAAACACAAGTAGTATTTGAATCTTAGAGTGTGGTTGTGATGCTTTTACAAAAATACATATTTGCAAAAAAGTACATCCGTAACCTGAGATCTACCCTTTTCTCTATACAGTTTGTTAGTGTGTATCCTGGCGCATGCATTTCCTTAACACAACCCTATTTCAAGCTCTAAGACTTTGCTGCAAACATTAACTTTTTTCTTACCATTATTTGTATAATTGTTTAATCTGTTTTAAATATTTAATGCTACAAGCAGAGACAAGTTTCGAATCTGTGTATGGCAATTTTCACTAGTAATGCAAAGTAAGGATGCCTTGGACACTCATAATCACCCCATACCCACTCCTCCCCATCTCGCTCCTTAAGATGATGTGCAAATAAACGATATCTTACCCAAAAAAGTAGTACCTTGTTAATTACTCGCCGGTACAGGGTATATACACACAATATATTGCAGCACTGGTACTAATCTCGAGTAGTCTTTATTTTGCCGCTTGAATGCAAACTTAGTTTATTTTCAGTTATATTTACTTTTTTCTGTTAAAGAACTGTATATTTATTTCTTTTTATTGTCACATGTAGGCGTTTAATCTCTTTGATACTGAAACTAAAATGTTCCTGTTTGTTACATTACCCGTACATCATAAATAAGCAACCAAATTAAAAGGCATTCTACTTACGATATCGATCAAGCATGGAAAATACAACATCACTGGAAATATTTCCAATTGTAAAATGTTTTAACAAACTCCAACCGAATAAGTTACTCTGTGCAAATCATCAGCAAATCCAAAAGCATGTCGCCATTTGTTTGAAATAGTATGAAATAGTTATTTGAAATAGTATGAAATAGCTTTGTAAAAATCTCACGATAAATCTTTGCAATATATACTTGTAAACAAAGAGTATTCCTTGTGCTCACATTGTCTATTTTCTGACAACAACATTACCATATTGTTATTACTGTGATGTTTTTAAACTGAAATAAGCAAATTCTACGTCTAAGGTTTTGTAACAAACTGCTATTAAAGAGTACAAATGAAATTTGAAATTTTTCAATGAGAAAATAGAACGGTCGTCAAATTATCCAATGAGAATGTAGAACGGTCGTCAAGATCGTAATATTTGTTTATTTATATCAGTTCAATGTAAAGTCGTTTCTGTCAATCATTTTTATAGGGTTTTTTTCTATTCCTGATACCTGATCTCCTTTGAAATTTTAAATTGCACTTTAAAGCAATTATTAAAATGGTTTTATATACTTAACAAAAGAAGAGTCACCACATACGTAACTGTAGTAACTACGCTATTCGCCAATAGTGGAGTGTCAAATAAAAGAGGAACAGTTTTAATTAATGGCCTTAGAGCAACTTTTGGAATAATTAGAATTTCAATTGTGATTAAAGGAATACGCTGACAACACTTAGGCAACATTTAGTAGCAAGTGCTACTTTTAAACTCTCTATTGTGGTGTCAAACATTTTATTCTTCATAAGTTTTCAACTTATTCAAGTCTTAATAATAACTTTATAAAATGACTGCACCGACTGTCTCTCAGTTAAACGAAGAAATCAATCTTAACCATACTCAAGGTATGAACAAAGTTTGAGTATCATGGAGCAAATCGTTCTAACATGTTTAAAATGTCCAAAATTACAGTGATGTACAACTTTTCAAGAACGATGCTTACAACATAAAAAACACCCGAAAATAATTCGTCCGGAATTACTTCTCTTATTTACAAACCACTTGATCATGCAAGTTGAAAAGCTTCATTATATGGATCAAAGGGCTGTGTTCCATAATGTGGATTCCTGTCTGTATTACAAGAATAAACAACTTTATCAAAAGGAAGTGGAGCGTTAGCGAACAACAGCAATACGTATATTTTACCCCACAAAGAAAGTTTGGGTAGTTAGGGGATGGGTACTAGTATATAGGAGTCAGCTTGTCGGCTGGTCAGTCGGTCAGCATGTTGATCGGTCGGTTCGGGTGTTGATGTCGTGTCCGTTTCATACATGTATCTGCTTTAACCCCTTTAAGGTTTTTCTTGAAACATTGGTCAAATGTTGAACCTATGTTCCAACTCGGTCAACTCAGGGTCAAGGTCACACTTAGGGGTCATTGCTTTTGGATTTTCATGTCAGCTCCATATATCTCGTACCCCTTGAGAACCTTATGAAACGTGGGTCAAATATTCATCTTATGGAGATGACGTGCAGAACCCATGTTCAACCCTGCAGCTCAAGTAAAAGGTCAACGGTCATGAAACTATATTTCCGAAACCTCTTGAAGGATTTTCTTGAAAGGTTGGTCAAGATGTTACCTCCTTGAGATGATCAAGATCAATGTCACATTCAGGGGTCATTAGATTATACTTTTTTATCCATTTATAAGATTTTCATGAAACTTTATGTCATATATTCATATCATTAATATGACATACAAATCATTTGTTCCAACTGTGGCAGCATACGGTCAATGTCATAATTAAGGGTCAAAGGTCATACCTGTCAAGCCCTTTAGAATATTTTCATGAAACTTGGGTCACATGTTCATCATATCAAGATGATGAACATAATGTTTATCCCGGTTACCGAGGTTAGTCGTACAGTTGTTGGTGTTAGGGTAATAAGAGAAGCCATTTCTTGTGACAATGCCCGTGTTGATAACTGGCTTACAGTTTGTGCCACCTACAAACAGTACTTGCATAAAAATGAATAGAGCATGTGGATGGGACTTGATTTTCATAAAAAAACATAGAGACATTTTGCTATACTTGTGCAAAATGGTAAGCTACTATGCTAACAAAGTACAGCATAGTTTTGTGTGCTTTAACTGCCGCTTCTGTTGTTTGATGACATCGCTCTACCAGTACTTTGAGTGCTTTACATATTCTTGTTCAGAATATGTAAAACACAGAGTCCTATAGGACGAACCTAAATATCGTAAACCCGCATAGACTTTAATCTTTTATGAAACGACAGAGACGTAATACGGCCGATATCCGAACATATTGTATAGATAGTTATATTACACCTGTAAAAACATTATGAAAAGTAAGTATAGCTGTTTAAATTGATGATAGGAGTATTTGATTATAAGATTGCTCTATTCTTGTTTTGCCCCCGTGTATGATTATTATTACGCTTTCTTTTTCACACATACGAGCGTATATAAAAATTTAATCTAAGCAAGTGTCAATGGCAATTATCCGTCTATGAAAATGATAATTACATGAATTACACCAACGGGGCGCATGCCAATCTTTTAAACTTTAAGATTACAATAAAAAATATATCAGCAAATGGTGTATGGCTCATCAAAATGTAAGGTCATTCTAACTTAGTGAAGAAAAAAAGGATAAAGACAATTAAAGCGCTGCTATTACAAAACAGAGATACGTTTGTAGGCGGTTAGACTTGCTACGCATGAATATCCATTTTACTGAAAAATCTTAAAAGTGATTTCACAAGTGCAGAACCGTCTAACACAACTTTGTAATCATATATTTTACATGTATATAACAGTGAATTATTACAGGCATATGTAAATTACTTCTTAGAGGGACCATAATTTTCTAAATATAAACAAATATCATAACAGTATTAACAAGAAATATCTTTAAAAAGATAAACGGCGTTGAGCTGAGTTACATTTACCGCCAATAATATTTATCCGAGAACCGCACCAGCAGGCAGTGATATATTTTAGTGTTTTGTACTGACATCATTTAATGGGATGCCAACTGCAATTAGCCTGATCCCTGGAATTTGTTCAGCTCGAAAAATATGCCTGACCCTGTCACCTCGTGCAATTTTATCTTGTGGACATTTTAAGTATATACCTACATTTGTGCCTAAATATTTTTCTTCGGAGGCGGCTTATATTTAGATTGGCAGTTTCATCATTTATCAATGATGTGATAACGTGATTAAGACAAACATATGCACAAAAATGTGTGATTTGAAATTATGTTTAAAGCAGAATATTTTAATAGATCATATCCACTATCCAAACCAGCATTGAATATACTTCTGTCGACTCTTCCAAAACCTACATTGAGTATACATCGTTTGACTCTTCCAGATATTTAAGTAGAGATGATAATTGCCCTTTCTTAATAAAACAACGGAAAAATGAAACCGTTTCGGAAAAAAATCAATTTTTCCTGTATATCTTTCGTACACGATGTGTCTTCCAAACGCCCGAGGATAAAACCTCCAATAAAACGAATAATTTCATTCAACGCGCTATCACTTTTAATATTTGATTGGTCTAAAAAGTACTTATTCAGCTACGCCTAAAACCATATGCAACCTTTTACATGATGATATATTTTGCAGTTTGTTTACTTGTTGCACATGAATTAATTGTATAGCTGTAGAACAGAAACTAGACCATTACATGTTAAAACATATTAGAAACAGAATCAACTATTCAATCAGTGAACTATAATTATGAACAAATATTTAAAAGAGCGGATACAAAAGGCCATGGGCGTACCTTTTTAAGGTGACTTAAATATGATACAAAGATAGGTGGTGTGTGTTTATTAACGCTTACAGTACTTTATACACGCAAATTGGTATACAAAACCTTGGTTGACAACGCATATATTTTAACAATACTGAATTTTTTCGTCTTTAAAGCCTGTAATGAATTATGTTTTTAAAGAGCAATAATGAAAAACCTGTTTAGACTATGATCCAGATATACCATGTAGATTCTAGATCTTTTATGAGATTACAATAAAAAAACAATAATAATTGAAAAATATATAGTCATGCTGACTGAGTAAAGCTAATAAAATACAAGTGAAATTAAAAGTCGTCGTAGATCCTTCTATCAGTAGAGTCCTTTAAATACTGCTTCTCTTGATATATCAAGGATACCCGCAGCCCCAGAAACCCAGTGTCCTCACGTATCATTGCAGCACAGGCCTCGTAAATATCTCGCAAGTAATCGAATCCCAGCCGGAGCATGAGGTGTGTACTTGGGCAAAGACACTGAAAGCACACGTGCATCAGTCTACCCAGCTGTAAATAGGTAGCAGCGATGAAACACTCGCTGCCTCTCTTTCGCGAATGTGATGACATCTGGAATGAGTATTCGAGAGCGTTTATATAAGCTACAGAGATTTTTCGTAATCAAACTAAAATAAATTCGTATAAACTAAGTCTATGAATTGAGGTCCGAGTCCCCTAGCATTCACACAGCATGTGATAACTGCCGAAAGCCCCTTGTGTCAACGCATCCCTGGGTTACCACATCTCCGTAAATATGTCAGCAGCCCAATATACAAACGCATGCGCGAACGTGCCTTAACATAGCTCTGGATTTCAAACCACTGCTTTGCGTCCCCGAAGTCCCATGAACTCAGTCCCGTATCCTGTAATCCTGTAGGCTCAATGCAGCCCTGGTCTTATCAGTGTGCGCATTGAACACAGTGCTTGCTTCGCGGGGCTGCTGAAAAACTGAGGTACACAGGATAATCACGGGTCGCAGGGATACCAGGAGATGCGGGACTGAATTAATTGGGATGGTGGAAATATAGGAGGCACGCGACTCAGTTCATGGGACTATAATACCATATACCGAAAATAGTTTGAATTGTTTCTGTTTAACGCTTATTTTTTCCAGTATTTCTGATTAAGAGTAAAAACGAATAAGATTAAGAAATGCGACAGAGAAAAGAGATGTGTTTTAAAGAACAATAACGATCTTGCACTACCACAAGGAAACTATACACTCTGATTTCACATGTCATTGTTTGTTTCAAAAATAAAGTTATATAGTTCGATGTTATTATAGGGAAAGGACTTATACAAAGATGTTTCAACATTTGCTAGTGAAATTAATTTAGACGAAAGAATAGAATTTAAAATGCACTTGGCATTCAGCTACTAGGATAATAACACAATAAAATGTATGTTTGATTCTGAGCAGTGTACCTTTCACTTACGCTAAAATTAAGCATTAGTTTTGTACATTCCGCTAAACTTATAAGGATGGGTTATACAACTTCCAAGATTGCAAAAATACATGTACTCGATAATATACAAAATGTATGATTGTTTGTGCATGTATAACAAGCTTTCAAGCACAATATATAGCTAAACAGTGACTGGAAAAAGTGACAATGAATGAACAGGTTACAATTTAACTCAAGAAATGTTTTACTAGTATATATTTGTCTTGAAGCAGCTGCTCTGGAATAATCCCAGTACGAAAATGAAATGAGAGCATAACTCAAATAACCGATGAAATCTAATATCAATATGCCCTGTTATATAGCTAGCCAATCAGTAATCAAATTCTAGTTGCTTCGGCATAAACCCTTGTCCAAAACGTTGATATTTTATGTACTTTGATTCACTTCTAGAAAGTATGGGAAATTTTGTCAATACATGTATCAATATAAACTAGAGGCCGAAGGACAACAACTTGAAACAATTGACTGTTATATAATTAAGGAAAATTGGCGTATTTTAGGCTAAAGATGCCTCAAAACAATGACATGGATGGATTGTACAGGAAGTATATGTATTTACATTTATATTAAACTTAACACCTTTGTTTCATTACCAAGTGCAATAATACAATTTTAACTTATTACAACCAAACGAATACCACACCTTAACTAAAATATCTTACCAGCAAAAGTCTGATTTATTTCTCCAGCACCCACATTTATGACAGTAATGAGAGCATAGAGCACACACTTTAAACTGAATGTTCCCTTTTGTAGAATTTCTACAGTTCAGCTTTAAATTTCTCCAAATGAAATATAAAATCAAACTCTCAAAAGGCTAGAGGAAATGTGCAGACTAACTACAAGACAGGTACTGGACAGGATAATACCCATGCGATGTATGATGAATTAATATATTACAAGCGTGACCCTCAGGTAAATATATATTTTGCTTGCGACACGACGCCTCATCATGATAAAAATGGAAAAAAAGTCAATTACAAATATGTCTTTGTATGTGTCTGTTATAAGATTACTTGGACTTTAACCTCTGAGACATTGACATTTAACAACGGTTGTTTGATCTTGCACACCGTACTGTTTAATGATGAAGATCAGTCAAATTGTTTTGTGTATTGAAAGCATTTACAAACTACAATCCGAACATGTTTTCCGTGTGGAATAATGCACAGAACCGTCATAATGACTTGATCACTGAATGCGATCTCGAGATAAACGTCCCAAACTGGGCAACTTCAGTCATATTTTGAAACTAAGTAGCAGTGCCGAAAGAGGAAGAAACTAAATATTCAAACAACATTTTCACCATACAATGAAACAAACTTTATCATAAAAAGTTTAAGAAACATAGCGTTAAGTGTTTAAATATTGATTTGTCAAAATTTCTGAAATGTAATTGTTAAATTAAATGATTTTTTTATCAATCTGCAAACTTTCAAAATCAACGTGTCTACGGATAAGTTACAGTCTTTGGATGATATACAAACTTTAGCGATAAAAGACTGTGACAGTCTCTCTCGGTCGACATGTTGCTAGTCATATTAAGAAAATAGTCTTATTATTCCTCTTCGGATTTAAGTGTAACGCTGCTTTCATTACAAGACAATGTAATCTATTTTGCTAGGCAAATCAAAGTATAGCCACTGCCATTGTCTCTTAGATTGGAATTCTTCAAAATGTATCCGTGTTATAAAGTAAACAAATAAAAAATGAAAAAAAAATGCACGCATCCCACAAAGAAAAATGATGCGCTGCCATGCTGGAAGGTTTTAGTCTTAGATATGTAACCCTTATGATGCAAACTTTGTTAACAACCCAATGTAAAAACAACGGAATGACGTCTTGTGTTAATGGCGCATCGTTAAACGCAAATCGTTCCATAAATACGAAAGAAGTTTACAAACTGTCAAATATTATGAATGTGTTCAAATACTTATTTGACTATATTCGTGAGTTTATTAATTCGTGAGCAAGCACTTTGTTATCTAATCCATGTTTGTTTTGTTATTTTAGCGAGTTGCAAAAATAAGCGGAAAAAAAACCTTGTAAAAAGCCGAATTTTACAGTATAGAGGACAATGGGTTTGACCTATGTCGTGTATTTAATTCATAATTAGAGTTTTTTTATTAAACCGTAGTCGACTAGGAAGTTTGAAAGCGTAGATACAAAAAATCATGAGTTAATCGATTCAAATTTATAAAGCGACATAATAGTCAAGTGCTATTTTTTCAGGGTTTCTTTTTCATAATCTATACACGCAAAGCTACATGTACCCAATAAATGGTATCAGATCGTTGTATTTTGATATTTTGGCCCGACGGAACATTCATATTTATTTAAAAAGAAATCATGACATATAATTATGTAACATAGACTTTGGTCTATATTTTGGATACTTTGAGAATACAATGAGATCGATATAACAGAACATTCATCGTTTCAAAATAGTATAACAAGCATTCTTAGTTAAGATGATCAGGTCCAACATATGATAAGAAGCAGTCAAATATTAAACGAACGCATGTTGTCGCCATTTTTCTGTCTATGTAAGTTACTATTCATTTATCTTGATATCAGTTTTACATACAGGTTTTTTAATAAATACATGCTGCCGTCACGCGTTAAAGAAACTGGGAGCTATTTCAACCATTTTGCTTCCGCCCGTCAGCAGTTAGCTACAATTTTAGACAAAGTTGTCAACAACAAAGAGGCCATATATTTTAATTCATTGTGTATGGGGCCAAACAAAAGTTTCAAGAACAGTAAGTATGATCTGATTTAAACCATAAAAATTTCCAATATGACAGTTTAAATTCCGAAAAAGTGAAAAGGGGAAAAAGAAAGAGATGTTAGAATCATGTTAATGTTACAATACATAGGAGGAATTGTGTAACTTTTTCATTTGTGCTTAACAGAAATAAATAAAATGTCGCTTAATGTTAATATCTTTTCGTTATAACATCAAAGACATACTTCCAATTAATTTAACTGATTATATTAAAGCTTAAAGTCTTAACTTCAGTTCCCTCACAGATAACTTATATATTTGGCATGCTTTTACTACAGTATTTATTGTATTTCTTATTTACCTTTATCTTTTATAAGACGATCCTGAGCGGCAATTCCGTTGAGTTTGCGTGAAGTTCGCCTTATATTTGAATGGTACCAACGTTTTTCGGTAGGGCTCCAGGTTTTCTCAAGATATTTTGTTTGGATACATTGTGTAACAATAAGAAGAGCTATCTGCTGTTTCAGTAACTGTACCTTTATACAAGAATTTTATTATTTGAAACATTTGTAATTTGTCGAAATAATCATGTATGTAGTGCTATACTTTTATTTTGAAAGATGTTCACGTTCCTGTCAAAGAATAGATAACGTACTGGTGCAAAATTGATCAAAAGTCGGGATCTGAAATATATAAAAACATGACCATTTTGTTTGCGGGTCGTAAAAATAAGAATGTATAGGTTTGCTGTATGAATTTAAGGCATGTATACACTAATGTAACAATTATAACTTTTACGATCACTACATGTTTAGTGGTCAGTATTAAAATCAACACAATAAATTATGATCATCCTGATTTTAAAACAGGACTTTCACACATTAATTGTGGCTTTATTAATGTTGATTTAATATTTACTGTTGCTAATCTATATAAATTGTAATGAACAACCACATCGACATAGCTAGCATTTCTGGGGATATTTAAACAACGGGTCAAACGTGTACCGGTTAGATAATTTTTAAGTCAGGTCTAAAAGTTTCACAGACCAAAATGGTGACCATTTGCAGTGTAAACAAACTTTCATGTCAGTATTTTTTCTGATTTAGCGACACTTTACAAATATTATTTGATCAGTGCTGTGCATCATGTGGACATATGATTATGATATATTTCCCTTAACTTTCGAAGGTAAAGGTATCGTATAAAAAAAGTTATTGAAGGGCCACTGACAACTGTCTGTATTCCGCTGGTTACAAAATACATGTGGTTAATATTAAGCACAAAATGTAATATTAAATGTCTTGTATACATTTTTGTGTATGTTCTTGCATTATACAGCTAAACAACATCTTTGAACGAGTACAAATTAAGAAATTAACTCCTAGCAAAACATTTCTTGTGTACGAATGGCTGAAGTTTGATACATTTACTGTACACTAGAAAAGGTAAGACGTGTAAACCAATTTAGCTCGAATAGTTCAAAGCTGGAGTCTTATGCAGGCAGAGATTTGATAATGCTTATATTGAAACCAACTTTTGTTGAAAATCTGGTTGTCTTGGAACACACCCATCAATTGTGCATGTGTATATTGTTCAGATATCGTCTTTAATTAATAAACTTTGCCATTGCAGTCCACATCGGTTTACTATGAATGAGTACGTTATTCCCAAATAGATTCCGGTCAGTTATTCTGGAATAGTTTCATCAGTTTCATTCATATTTCGCTTATAAATTTAAGTTGACAATACAAAAATGTTTTTTTTATTCATTTATTTTCGACTTACTAGTTGACAGAGAATGAGTGTCCTGATAAAATAATAATTATTACGGATCAGGAAAATATGCATTAAGTTACATTGTATTTTCTGGTGTGTGAATGTAGCTCAGTTCATGTCGGGTATAATTTTATTTACAAATCATGTTATTTCATAGACCATCACAAGATATATAAAGAAATGTCTCGTTTGCGAACAAAATGCCAATATCACTTTTTATATATACTGGGTTACGACTGTACGTCCTAATATGACTCAGTACTGGGTTTTCTAGCTTTTTAAACAATTTACCTAGAATGAATAAGCATGACAATCCTTTAATGTATTTGAATAAATAATATTTTGAGGCATTTCTAAATTGCTCACAGTTTCAGCTAAAAATACTAGTAGATGAAGAATTTGTACCACAGTCAATGCATATTTTAGCGCAAAATCAAACTAGTCCAATAGTGTATGTTTTAAAGTGTTCAGTTAGCTAGTTACATGTAGAATCATGTTGGTTTATCAAACAATCGCTGCATTCTGTTTATGAAATCGGTTCTCAATACAAATTTTATTTGTGAAGAAATTAAATAGTTAAAATACGTTTGCATTTAAAGTCTTATTGAAGGTTAAAAAGCAAACACTCATTATCACGACTGTATTTTCAATGCAACGTAAACATTTGAATCGCAAGACATTGAAGCCATATAATAATGATAGGGGGTACTTTTAGAAAAATTCAAAATCTAGATTTAATAATTAAGGACAACTATTTACCAAGATAACAAGGACGATTTCTTATTCTTAAGGTAAAATAACAGTTATAATTAGTAAAGAATCATTTATATGGGTAAAATGATATCTGAATAAGGTCGGGGACGTAACATAAACTTATGGGCATTCAAACAATTGAGATATGTAGTTAACTTTACCTAGAAGGTTGCACCTGCAATTCGGTAAATACAACCTTATGGTGGGGGAATATACTCTTATCTAAAAAACGAAATAAATAGTTACAGCAATAATGTAACTTATAATGGCAATATTATACATAATAAGGAAACTATTCATGATTACTGAGTAAGACCCTTACTGTTAATACACTGGTCTGCCTTGCCCGCTGTGGCCATATATCTTACATTCCTTTTCAAGGAAAACTCAAAACCATTTAGTACCATTAGTTTACCTTTTAGTGAGTCATGATTCCTTTTTATAAGGTACATGCAATGCATGGGGGCATTCTGATACTTACCAGGCAAGTGTAAGCTTCTATTTGAATAACTGTATCGGGTAGGTTTATCGAAAATATTTGACTTGTTAAGAAAATTATTCAACTTTTAAGAATAATTTGATAGATTGAAACCGAGACCTCAAATGATTACATGTAAATAAGAAAAAAATTATGTCACACCATTAAACACAACACACGACAAAAGCCAGATCTATGAACCAACATAAATCTGAAACTAAAAGACATGGTTCACAATGCAGATTAAATAGTATCTGAATCAAGGCAAGCTTTGTCAGATGAAAAAGTAAAGGATATAACTGCCTTTCTTTATTGGAACAGTCAGTTTCCAGAAGGTTAAATATACCTCTCTCCCTATATTTTTGGTAACATGTTGCACTCACATAAATTATTTGACTGTGCTGAACACATCACTTAAACATTCACAGCTGTGATCCCTGTTCATCCTCAGGCACGGTTTTACCCTGTGGCGGGAGCTGTATTTTGTTAATTGATTGATTAAATCTCCCCTTATAATTTAGATTTTTCCCAGTTATATGTGGTATTTCCCTTTTATGAAAAAAGTTGTATAACTGACTTTAATTTGTTAAAGAATATGACTACAATGTGATACATGTGCTGATTCCAGACTCGACTTCCTTTATCTTATAATGTTTGATTAACAGAAGACATAACGTGAACTAATCGCACTTCTTCAGTAATATATTTACGTTGACTATGGTTTTAATAATGACCTTGCATGATTAAAAAGTCCAGTAGTATTAAGTAATGACTTAGTACAGATGCTTTTTGTATGTATGTAGTGATTGATTGATTGATATAATCCAGGTAAAATACACATGTATACAATTAAATTAAAATAAATACACAAATATCGACATTTTCAAACTGAAAAATAACTATCATAGTAAGCTTAAATTAACGCAAAACTTGATATCACATATTTAGATTCAGCACAAATAATAATTAATATTCATGATGATTGTTATTTGCACACAATGCGATGTTTGTAATTGTTCATCAACTAAATCATAGAAACATTGGTCAAATTTTACAGAAACTTGAAATGAGCAATTAACCCAAAAATAGTATGCATTAAACCTAAGATGACCCATTAAAGGCATGAAACTTATTTCCAATGGGGTCCTGATTATTTGCATCTTTATTTTTCTTTAATATATAATTCATAACATCGTTTTCGAGTCTCATGATTCTTTTAACTGAATTCTCAATCGTGCTACCAGAAGGGGCGTAGCTTGAAAAAAAATGGAAGTGTAGGCGCTTATTTTATAGGGGGGTTCGGGATGCCCTCCCGACAAATTTAAATCCCGTATCGCCGCAGCTGCATTCTGACGTATCCTGGGGTATATTTTAGTGGAAAACAAAGAGACTAAGTTTATGAATTTGGCCACACTGAAAAAATCAGCTATCTTTAAACTCATGCCCTCATAAAACACAAGCTCTTATCAAAATAAAAACAATTAGATTAAAAAAGTTTCGTACGTTATTTAGAAAACTTGTCGGGGAATGCATAAAACATCCATTGCCTTGCACATATTTGCATTTCCATAGGCTAAAAGTTTTAAGTCACTATCATTACTGTGAACGTGTGCGACAATTGGGGGGCGGGGTTCTTCTGCATATGAAAGAAGTGTCACCAAAGGAAATTTTCAAAGCCAACTTTGAGTCGACTTTAAACAAATGAATTAAATTGAATGTTTGCCTTCCAGTTGATTAAATCTTGACTGACTGTTTAAAAGCCACTCATTAAGCTACGGAAGATATTTTCGTTATCAGACTAAAATTAACCAAAAAAGATGCATGAAAACAAAAAAACAAAAATAATATCAAACAGGGAATGCCACGTACCAAAAACGCAGCCTCCCCAAAACGAACCCCACAGCACCCAGAAGTGCACGCCACCAACACACACACACACACGCGCGCATACACACACGACACACACACACAATCATGTACACACACACATATACACTACCAACACACACTAGCATACAAAGCAAACACACGAGGACAAAACGAACAATTAAAGGAACACAGTGGGGCACCGCCTTGGAACGGTCAGTGGCAAAAACACCACTGGGGAGCTTAAACCGGTTTATGGTGCGCACCCAACCTCACTCTTACCCCCACCATGTTCCAAAGTCACAGGACAGTGTAAATAAAAGTAATCCCTGCTAGGTGAAGTCACGATTCATCTAATTAAAAATGTTTCGCAATATTTATTCATATGACAAAAACCTCGGTGAGTCATGCAAGTATGATGTTCTCTATATATTTCATAAACTATAAGTTGGTGAAAATCTTTTGACTAAAAGGAATTAATCGTGCGAATACAATTCAACTGTGCGTACATTGTACCAGGATATCTTATTGATACAATATCATGCATTTGCATATAGAAAGATTTGCCAAATTGAAGACGAATGTGGTTATTATGATAATTAATCCGGATATGTATGAAATTTGCATACAGCGTACTTTCACCTACAACACCGCCCTAAAGCAGCACAATATGCACAGTTTCATCTCTGCCCGGGAATGACTGATCCATCATTACTCAAGACATTTGACAGGACCAAAATGGCTAAAATTTATCTTACGCAGATAAACGGCAAAAAATAAAATAAAAAAAGTTTCAAGTTACAGAGAATTAATAAAGTATCATCACGCCTTGAATGCCAGATCTTTACATCCAAGTCCTAAAAATAGTGTCAAGTATATAAACATTTCATTTCATAATAAAGCGTAACTTCCTGTTATTACATAAAATGGAAAATTAATTCGAAAGCGGACATTTTGAAGTATATTAAGCCTCAAACTGAAATTGTAATGCATGTTTTAACTGTTGACACGCATTTTTTATTACGTATGTTAAAGAAAATGCGTAGATCACATAAATATAATGCTACTGTTGAAATTACAGACGCTATTCGTATATAATATTTAATTACAAATCGTAAAAGATCGCCAGGAGGCAGAAAACACACATGATTTCATTTGTTTAAGAACATGTCAAGATAAGAGCAAATAAGGGGATGGTGGTGTTGATTATTTTCTAAGAAGAGTAATTTCTCAGTACCTAATTAACCAGACGGAGTATTATTCTGTGGCTTTTTAGCAATTCCCGTCGTGAGCACTTGTATAAGTAAAATATATAAAGTATAGTAAAAGACTAAACTCATATGAATACAAAAATGATTCGTCTAAATACAACCGAATGCTGTGAACCTCATACAGGTTATCTATTCATCTAAACAAATTGTTTTCACTCAAGCTCCCGAATGACTTAGTCTTGCATTCAATTGCGCACATATATACGAGTCGTGCTTTCATGTGCATTTGCATCAAAACATGCTGGAAGGCTTCTGTTCCTTCCAGCAGCCGTTGACATTGTTCGTAATTATGAAAACGTAAAAGCAATACTAAAAGATATATAGGTAAAATATCTTGAAACAAAAGATGCAAACAGCTTCGGTGTTTCGATATTCAACTATTTACCTATAATTACATTTTATGGTATACTTTTGATTAAATGCTTGCACGTATCCTTTGCATTTTGTTTCCGCAGCACCTTTCGCTGGGGACAATGATATAGCTGGGTCACAAATCAATGCCTTTACTCATTTTTGTATTAACTGACGGGGGCAAATGTTGCATTTAGGTAAAAAGATCTAACAGGTTTGCTTTTATTAGTAAAATTGCTAAACTCTATCTTAACAATTCAAATTGTTTGATTGCACCCTGCCATCAGTCATGTCAATGAAAATAAAGCTGCGACCTTTTTCCCATTTACGCCTCGCTTCGTTGTTATTTGCTAAAGCCATGACATAGCAGTTGTTACTGCTGCGATGTGGCAACCTTTGCGGGTCAGCGTCTGTAAATGCATGTAGGTTCCGCTTAATGCCTACAGCAGCAGTCATACCTTATACGGTCCGTTGATAAAAGAAACTATTTAAGAGAATTTATATCTAAAACTTCCGTACACTTACTGAGAAGAAACAGTTTGATAAGTAAATTAGACTAAGAATTGGATAAGCTTAATGGGACATATATCTACATTTGGTCACTTTAAAAGGACAACTTCTACCAATTTTTACGAC
Source organism: Saxidomus purpurata (assembly GCA_022818135.1). Taxonomy (NCBI): domain Eukaryota; kingdom Metazoa; phylum Mollusca; class Bivalvia; order Venerida; family Veneridae; genus Saxidomus; species Saxidomus purpurata. Next base: position 15,077,684 of record JAFMSR010000009.1, on the reverse strand, counting down.
AAAAAGTTGTGAGGGTTCTGCCACAGTAAACCTCATTTATAAAACACCATTTTAGACGGACTGTCTCTTTCTGAAGTTTCAAATGCATTGTTGAAATGTTGCCTGAGTGCTTGATTCTTGAACTTGGAAACACAATCAAATGGCAAACGACGCAAGTGTCCTGTTTTTTCTCTGCTATATTTTATCACGCTAAGCTAATTGAAGTCAACCGTTATGAGGAGTTCAAGGGAGGCGCACATTGCTTTCACTTTCTCATACCGTTTATGTTCTAGTTCAGATTATGTTAAATACAATGTCCTGCTTCTAAGTACTTCAATATTATAAACCCGCAAAAGAGCTTTAATAAAACCACAGAGACGTAATACGGCCGATAGTTGAACATTGCATATTTTGTTTATATAATTATATTACACCTGTAAGAAACAGTCTGAAAAGTAAGTGTAGCTGTTTAAATTCATGATAGGAGTAGTTGCTCATAAGATTGCATTATTCTTGTTTTGTCCCCTTATATTATTATTATTACGCTCACACACGAGCGTATATAAAGAGATATAATCTAAGCAAGTTTCAATGGTATATATCCGTCTATGAAAAGGATAATTATATGAATTACACCAACGGGGCGCATGCCAATCTTTTATACTTTAAGATTACAATAAAACATATAAGAAAACCTCCAATGATACGAATAATTTCATTCAACGCGCTATTAGTCTTAACATTTGATTGGTCTAAAAGGTGCTTATTCATCTACGCCGAAAAACCTTTGCAACCTTTTACATGAAGATATATTTTGCAGTATGCTTACTTGTTGCACATGCCAAAATCTACTTTATATAAATTAATTTTATAGCTGTAGAACAGAAACTAGAACATAACATGTAAAAAAACATAGTATTAAAAAAATGAATTATCTATTGAATCAGTGAACTATAACTATGAACAAATTTTTAAAAGAGCGGCCAAAAGAAAGGCCATGGGCATATCTTTTTAAAGTGACTGAAATATGATACAAAGATATGTGGTGCTTACAGTACTTTATACACGCAATTCGATATACAAAACCTTGGTTGACAACGCTTTGAAGTACCGCAATTTATTTTAACAATACTGAAGACATCTATTTTAGTCTATATAATCTGTATATTCTGCAATGAATTATGTTTTTATAAAATAATAGTGAAAATCGTTCTTTAGACTATGATCCAGATATTCTTTGTAATATGAGATTACAATAAGAAAATAATAACAATTGTAAAACATAATATTTGTAAAATGTATACAGTCATGGTATGGTGACTTAGTAAAGATAATAAAATACATATAAAATGAGAAGTCGTCGTATACACTTTTATAGGAAGTCAGAGATCAATATGAACCTCCATAACCCCCGCCCTTGGTTAAACATCATTCTTTAGTTTCCTTGCATCTACCGTGTCCTCTAGTATTGAAGCACCTCTGTTAACACCGTTGTCTATAAGTATCATCCCAGGCCTGTGTCCCCTTCTATCAGTATCGACATTGTTGTACTGTTTCTCTTGGTATATCAAGGATACCCGCAGCCCAAGGAACTCCACCCAGTGTCCTAACATATCATTGCAGCACAGATTACACCGCCTGGTAAATATTGCGTAAGTTTATGAATTGAGGTCTGAGTCCCCTAGCATTCACACAGCCTGTGATAACTGCAGAATACCCCTTGCGTCAACGCATCCCTGGGTTACAACATCTCCGTAAATATGCCAGCAGCCCAATATACAAACGCATGCGCATACGTGCCTTAACATAGCCCTGGATTTCAGACGAACGTTTTGCGTCCCCGAAGTCACATGAACTCAGTCTCGTGTCCTGTAGTATCAATGCAGCCCTGGTGTTATCAGTGTACGCGTTGAACTTAGGGCTTGGTTCGCGGAGCTGCGAGGAAAATAAGGGACACAAGGTAATCACGGGTCGCGGGGACGCAGGACTGAATTAATTGGGATGCTTGAAAACAAAGGAGACACGTTACTAAGTTCATGGGACTGTGGGAAAACTAGTTGATAAGAGCAAACTTCCTGAAGCTGCGGGCAAACTAGCGATTGCATGTCTAATTTTTCTAGACTAACTTCATGGGACGCGGGGAAACTATGTGCCATGGGGCTAACTTCACGTGATTGAGGGAAAACTATGCGCTTCCGGGCTAGTTTTTTGGGGCTTAGGGGAAACATTGTGCTACCGGGCTAACTTCACGGGCTGATGGGAAACTATGTGCTACCGGGCTAATTTCACGGAGCTGAGGTAAACTATGTGCTACCGGGCTAACTTTACGGGCTGATGGGAAACTATGTGCGACGGGGCTAACCTCACGGGGCGCGGGAAAAAAGTTGTCACAGAGGTTACTGTACGGGGCTACTTATGATAGAGAAAGTTTATGATCACTTGTAATTTGCTCCATTTCATTTTTAAATGATATATAGGTTAAACAACGGAATGTTGAAAACGGAAATAATTTCCAAATACCGATGCAGAAATTAAGTCCTATGTGTCCTAAACTTCGCCCAACTGCAAACTAAATGTACTTTTGAGTCTCAAGTCAATGATGAATACAATTACAATAAATCAACAATGAGGTTAAAAAGTCACAGTTAAATATACGACCATCGGTCCGCCGGAAGACAAGACATATGATGCTTAATTGCATTATCTCTCACTTTCAGTCTGTATATAATCTATTTCTTCATCATTACCATTACATCTATCCAGATATATCTCAGGCGCTTCGCTTACTTTGTCTTTATAACAGATACTTATGACTTGTCCCTGTTCGAAAATCTACGAGTATAAATGACCTATTTGAAGCTTCATGCAAATGCATTTTTATCATTTATTATGATGGCGACACTAGCAGAAGAATCAAAAGGTAATCAGATAAAAAACATTTAAACTTTAATATGAAGGTCTATAATACAATATACCGAAAATAGAGTTTGAATTGTTTCTGTTTAATGCTTGTTTTGTTCCAGTATTTCTGATTAATAGTAAAAACGAAAAATTTTAAGAAATACGACAGTGAAATGAGATGTATTTTAAAGAACAATAAAGATATTGCACTACCACAAGGACAACATACATGTACACTCTGATTACACATGTCAATGTGTATTACAAGAATATAGTTAAATAGTTCGATGAAATGCTAGGGAAATGAGTTATACAAATGTTTCAACATTTACTAGTGAAATTAATTTAGACAAAATAATAAAATTTACAATGCACTTGGCATTCAGCTACTAGGATAATATCACAATAAATGGTATTTTTGATTCTGAGCAGTGTACCTTTCGCTTTCGCTAAAATTAAGTATCGGTTTTGTACATTTCTCTGAACTTAAAAAGATGGGTTATACAAGATAGTAAAATAGATTCAGTTTGCATAGAATTTACATGTACTCGATGATATATGATTGTTTGTGCATGTATAACAACCTTCCAAACACAATATAAAGCTAAACAGTGACTGGAAAAAGTGACAATGAATGAACAGGTATAATTTAACTCAAGAAATGTTTTATTAGTATATATTTGCCTTGGAGCAGTTGCTCTGTAACAATCCCGATACAAAAATGAGATGAGAGCATAACTCAAATAACCGATCAGATATAGTATCAACATGCCGTGTTATATGAAGCTAGCCAATCAGTTATCAAATTCTAGCTGCTTCTGCATAAACCCTTGTCCAAAACGTTGATGTTTTATCCACTTTGATTCACTCCTAGAATGTATGGGACATTTTGTCGAAACATGTATTAATATAAACTAGAGGCCAAAGGACAACAACTTGAAACTATCAACTGTTGGCGTATTTTAGGCTAAACATGCCTCAAATGCCATGGATGGAGTGTACAGGAAATATATATATATTTACATTCATATTAAACTTAACACCATAGTTTCATTACCGAGTGCATAAATACAAGCTTAACTTATGACAACAGCTTACTTAAAATATCTTACCAGCAAAAAGTCGGTTGTTTGATCTTGCACACTGTACTGTTTAATGATGAAGATCAGTCGAAAAAAAAAAAATTTGTGTATTGAAAACATTTACAAATTACAATCCGAACATGTTTTCCTTGTGGAATAGTTCACCAAACACTTTGTTATGTAATCCGTGTTTGTTTTGTTATTTTTGCGAGTTGCGAAAATTAGCGAAAATAAAACTTTGTCAAAAGCTTAATTTTACAGTTTATACGACATAGGTTAGAGGAATGGTTGATACAAAACATCTTGACTGAATTGATTCAAATGTATAAAGCGACTTTTATACGAAATGTAGTCAAGTGTAATTTATTCAAGTTTTTCATAATCTATACACGCAAAGCTACCCAATAAATGGTATCAAATAGTTGTATTTTATATTTTGGGTCGACGGAACATCTATATTCGTTTAAAAAAATCATGACATATTATATGTAACCTAGACTTTGGTCTTTATATTTTGATAGTTGGAGAATACAATGAGATAGATATTACAGAACATTCATTGTTTCAAAATAGTATAACAAGCATTCTTAGTTAAGATGATCAGGTCCAACATATAACAAGAAGCAGTCAATTATTAAACGAACACATATTGTCCCCATTTTTCTGTCTATGTAAGTTACTATTCATTTATCTTGACATCAGTTTTACATTCCACTGCTATGTGAGGAACATCGGAAATTGTACCCATTATCGTTGGTCATACAATTACTTCTGTTTTGTAATTGATAACACTATACGGTACAGAAACGTGTTTCTGTTGTACGACAGAGTTATAAGTGGCTGTCGAATTAATTGCTGCAATTATTGCATAAAAAATGATAGGTTTTTTTAATAAATACATGCTGCCATCATCTTACATGTCTGTAAATCAAGCGTTAGAGTAACTGCGAGCTACTTCAACCATCTTACTTCCGCCCGTCAGCAGTTAGCCACAATTTTAAACAAAGTTGTCAACAAAGAAAGAGGCCATATATTTTAATTAATTGTGTATGGGGTAAAACAAAAGTTTTCAAGAACAGTAAGTATGGTCTGATTTAAACCATAAAAATTCAAATATGACAGTTTAAATTCTGAAAACGTGTAAAGAGGAGTAACAAAGAGATGTTAAAATTATGTTTATGTTACAATACATAGGAGGAATTGTGTAACTTTTTCATTTGTGCTTAACAGAAATAGATAAGAAGTCGCTTAATGTAGAATAATATCTTTTCGTTGTTACATCAAAGACAGACTTCCACTTTATTTAACTGTTTATATTAAAGCTTAAAGTCTTAACTTCAGTTCCCTCACAGAATACTTATACGTTTGGCATATTTTCCTTGCTTTTACTACAGTAATTATTGTATTACTTAATTACCTGTATCTTTTATAAGACGATCCTGAGCTGCATTTCCGTTGAGTTTGCGTGACGTTCGCCATATATTTGAATGGTACCAACGTTTTTCAGTAGGGCTCCAGGTTTTACGAAAGATATTTTGTTTGGATACATTGTGTAACAATAAGGAGAGCTATCTGCTGTTTCAGTAACTGTACCTTTATACAAGAATTTAATTATTTGAAACATTTGCAATTTGTCGAAATAACCATGCATGTAGTGCTATTAGTTCATTTTGAAAGATGTTCACTTTCCTGTCAAAGAATAGATAACGCACTGGTGCAAAATTGATCAAACGTCGGGATCTGAAATATATAAAAACATGACCGCTTTGTTTGCGGGTCGTAAAAATAAGAATGTGTAGGTTTGTTGTATGATTTTAAGGCATGTATACACTAATTTAACAATTAGAACTTTACAATCACTACATGTTTAGTGGTGAGTATTAATATCAACGCAATAAAATTATGATCCTGATTTTAAAACATACCTTTTGAACTTTAATTGTGGCTTTATTGATGTTGATTTAATACTTAGTGTTGCTAATCTTTATAAATAGTAATGAACAACCCCACCGACATGGGGTCTGAGGAAATTTTAAAGTCAATTCAAACTAAGACCGTTAATAAAAATAATGTGTATTGGATGAACGCAAATGACAAAAATATTTACATGTAGCTTTAAAAGAATGTATGTCATTTATCTAGGTTAGCATATCATGGCAAGAATATAAGACATAAAGAAAGGAAGGTAGAACTAAAAAAAAAGGAACACAAGATATGCAAAAATGCTCTGTACATGGTGAAAAGATACATGTATATACATAATTATTTAAAATGGATTCTATATATATATATAAGCCATAATCTTCTCGATGGTTGTGTAAAGGGATGTAATTTACAAATGAATTGTATTTATGTGTACTAAACGTTATCTCGCTTCTATAAGTAATGCAACACTTGTCTTCCAAATTTCACGTGATACTTCAAGCAGACGACATTATTTGCTGAGCATATAAAGCGTTAGTCTTAAATGCTAGAAATGTTATCATTCTAAACGATGTTAATGCCATATCAGTTTGACAATCATGGTCAATATATGATTAAACATATGCTTTACGACTTGTGGTATGTGCACACATATAAATATTGCAACCTTGAAAGGGGACAGTTACAAGGAGAGAAAGAAATTGGTTTGAGGGTTTCTTTTTTTTTATTCTTTTTTGAGTTTCACATTTAGTAGTTGAAGACACTGTAAGTCAGGTGTTTCCGATGTTTGTATGTAGAATTTAAAACCACTATTATGTTTAGTATTTTGTTTGTGATATAAGCTTGAAGATGCATCGGGTCTATACTATACTATCAATACAACTAGGAGGCACTCAGCATAATCTGTAAATCCTGTGTTGATTAGTGTTAATCGCTCTTTGACCTTAATGGACGTTTGTTTTAACCATGTTTTTACATCTGTGATATACTAAAATACAAAATATCTATGTTTTCCGATCAGGACGAGTTTTATCTTTAAAAAAAACATGAAAAATGGAAATATAGTGAAAATAAATAATATAAGACTAACCACAAACAAGGCTTACCCATTGCAAAATTGTCATTACTGGAAGTGGACTTATTGTAGAAGAATTTGATCTATTGAGCAATGTTTATGTTCTTGTCACGATGTATCATCAAACACATTAAAGATCATGAAAATCGCTCTATTTATATCAAATTGAAATTTACATACGCCACTCGATCAGTCTGCAATGTACGATTGTTTTAGTTTGTTTTTTTACGCTTGGAACAAATCGTCAGTTTTAGATATCATGTTGTTCATGTTTCTAAAATCTGTTTTTCAAATGATATATCAATTTACAGGAATTTCCTACCTCTGATTACTGATTAGTATAGTCACGGTATACAAATGTACTCAACTAGCCATGTGCGTCTACGTCTCATACGTTAAATATTGAGCATGAATTGAGGTTAAAAGTTCCTTTTGTCTATTCTTAATTCAATGGAAGCAATATAACTCGTGTAATGTAGTCTGTCTAGACAATAAAATATACACGCACTCGTAATATTTGAAATACTTCCTATTATGATTTATCATGAAGCAAATCTTGTTGTGCTCGCATGGCTAAAAGGTTTTACATAAATTTTGATTTTTTTAAACATCACGTGTGTGTGTGTCTTTTAAAAGTAATAAGAATGTCTTTGCTGTGGAATAGAAAATAAACATTGTTTTTACGACATAATTTTTAAATCTAGCGCCTTGTTAAGCGCAACACGGAACATTTCACATATACACATAAACAAGTGGATGAAATTCACATGAAATAGAGCAAGAAATATGGCATGAATTAAACCGTGTCCTGTTTTTAGCTTCAAGTTATAATTCTCTTCATCGTGACCATCACAGTTTCAAACTCATTTGGTAAAGTATAAATTAAATAGGAAATGCCTTTTAAACAAATTAAAGCCGTTGAGCCGAATAAGACACCCGAAATCCGCACCTACGGACAACCTTGCATACCGTATTATTTCATTCATAAAACAAGTTGGCAGTTTATACTGTACACTGGCATTTTATTCTAAGATAGGCAGCATGAGCGATTACGTGTTGTTTTCTTCTCATAATGACGTTAATTCTACTAACAAACTATTAGCGAAGATTATTGTGAATATTTCAATGTTTCATGTGACCCAATTCATTCTTGGATTTAAATGCTCGAAACCGTCGGATTTATCAATGAAGCGGTTGCGTGATCAAGAGGGTCATGCACAAATTAAATTCCATTCGTAACATTTTGTTGGTCCAAAAAGTAGGTCAAAAGCCAGCTTATTCAGCTACGCAAAAAATACAGAAATACCTTACAGCAGTTTCTGTTTGGACCTTTTTATTATCTATTTGTAAAATGTGTTAATTTCAGACAGCTCTAAGAACCTTGTTTTTTCACCAAAATCTAAGAGGTAGCAGCTTTAAACAGTTGTATAACTTTACTCATTAGTATTTCTTACAGCTCCATTGAGTGGCTGCCATTGCTACACATACAGAATATGATCGATTTATTAATAATATAAAACAAAAACAAATCACCACCATGTGATTACACATAGTTGTAGATCTTACATTGTGTGTGAACAAACGCGAGAGATATGTTCAGTCTTCGTCAATATTTACATCACATGCTCTATCAAATTTGAAAAGAAACCGGAAATTGTGTATGTATTAATAGCTACGAATCGGGACAATACGTGTCGTTTCATGTTTTTCGGCGCAGCCGTATTAAGATCGCTTTAGACCGGAAGTTGGTAACCTTTTAACCGCTAATGAAATGACAAGTAGAATGTATAAAAATTTTGGACTGGAAAATTTACTCAGTAAGGCACCTTTTAATTGGATATTACAGCTTTAATAAGATCAATAAAATACTCTTGCGTTTTCAGACTTTCATGAATGGTACTATAATTTAGTACGTAAATAGTTCATATCTAACATAATATGTTGTTACCGTCAAACTAATGTTAATTATGACTGTACAGTAATTAAACCTTCTCGACCAGTGGATATGATCAATATTTCGAGTAACATATTTGATAAGAAAAACAAGGATTAAGTTTGTTTTCCAGATGCACATGTCACGGCACAGACTTAATCACAATATGTGTGAAAATCTGTAAGCGGCCGGTAAGATCAGTGGGGTTCGCGTCCTGGTCAGTGTGAACATTTTTCTCATCCTGTGACATATGGCGCCTTCTTACTGTATAAATGAATTTTTACTATGATATCTAGCCGACCATCTTTATTAAAAGATAATTCTTGTTAAGTATGGCCTGTACTTCTTGTAACGTAGACGTTTTCGGTGCAATGGAGAATATATATATCTAAATTAGTTTGAAAGGCTTCTTATGTCTAGTCTATATAACAGATATGCTAACCACAACCGCACAAAGTAATGGAAGTAATTGAATGGTGTCAATATAACAATAAATGATCCGCAAAATCCTTAATTACCGTGTGTACGTCTTCAGTAGTTTTCAGCTATAATGGACTGGAACGTTTTTATCAGAGTTGGTATCAGTTACATATTAACTGCGGCTCAGTTTTATCAAGATTTGTAGTATTGTTTTATATTAGCTATTTGATTTTAATCATGCGGTTTCGCCCAATTAAACACGGAATACAAGTGAAAAGGGAAGAACAAGGTCAAAATGAAAAAGCCTGATTTTGTTTAAATTTTACCTGACATGTTTAAAATTAAGGTTATTGTTTTGATCATTTGCCAATCCAGCATGTTAATTATATAGACCTGTCTCCAGAAATGGCAATAGAATATAAGATCTCAGTTAAATAAAAAGAGTTATTTTATGTTATTTAATCATTCAAAATGAAAATGATGTATCCTGAAAATATCGGACGCAGACGGGATAATTGATAAAATTTGTGCAACTGTGATTTGTGCTTTAATAACCCAAAACGAGTAAATCTGATGAACTTGAAAATCAAACACAAAACTTAATCAAGCAATCGCTCCGATATCGAAACAAGCATCAGATACTGTAAGTATGATAACGACTGTAGGTATCAAACTAAGGGGAATGGTGGTGTAGAGGTAAAGGTGTATGTCGCTCATCCCGGAAGTTGCGGGTTCGAGCCCTACTGGGGTCACGACCGTACCTCCTCATATGACGCCAGTACTGGTTTTCCCAGGAAGCGGACCCGAGAATGACTCGATAAGCTACAAGCTTTCTTCACAATCGAGCTTAAATAAATATAAACTAAACTAACCCCAGATCATTTGATGTGCACTATTGAAAGTAGCAGATAAATAATTCAGACACTGTATTTTTTATAAACAAGCATAGTACAGTCTAAATTATTTCCACCTCCAACGAAAAATACACTTTTGGGAGGATTTGGTAAATGTGAGTCCTCTATAGCTCAGTGGTTAGTGAACTTGACGCAAGAGCGGAAGGTCGTGGGTTCGATCCCCGCCCAAAGCTGGACTCTCCACCATCTGTCATCTATCACTGGTTATTTCTCATCATCTTTCGGCAAAAACTGCCTTGTCAAATTTCAAAGTTTCTTCATTTGTACCGAGTACGTCTCTGCTAACTTGTGACAAAGTCCGAAAGAAGGAACGCTGGTAAAGGAAAATTCTAAGGGCATAAACTGGCGTGTCCCGAGTATACAGTGACAGAGTAGCTAAGTAATAGCCAAGTAACAGCTAAGTAAATTGTTAAAAAGTACCGTAAAGTACCATGGAAAAACTGTCCCATGACAATAAGCGCACGAAATGAGTCAAGTGAATAGTTTAACAAAGACGTAGAGTGCAAAGAGAAAAACGAAAAAAATATTATTGCAGGTGAAAAGCAGGTGAAAAGTGAAATAGAATACTAAGTATACTGCAATGTTCGGCGAAGAGTACGGGGTGATCAAGAAATACCCGGATTGTTGTAATATTTCTTTAACTGTTCAAAACTTTACCAATACATTTTAATTCGTCGTATAGGTTTATGATAAAATATAATTTTCTCAGAAAAATGGAATAATACTTGGCTCCTTTAAAAGGTGTTCACAAAGCTATGGAAACAAATATAGAAAATACCTTCTTTTCCATAACCACAAGACTCGCAGCTTACATATTTGGTTTGTGGCAATCTATTAAGAATATCTAAACTATGCGCTTGTCACTTTGTCACTCGTTTAACATAGACTTGTATAGAACAAATGTTCTTGTCTTAAACTATGCTTTGTAGCATTGTCTAGTGGATCTGTACATTGACCAAGAATGTTCAAATCATTTTTTTTAATCTTATCTAAACAACAAGGCTTATGTGTACAGCATTATCTATCAGACCTCTACCAAGGTTCTTCAAACATTGCCCCTTAGGACCCTGGGCATCGTTTAATTTACATAGGATTACGTAGTAAAAGCAAACATAATTTACTGTCCAAAACAGCAAGGTCCAGAACTTAAAAACATTGTATTTGGTTTGTAGCATCATCAAGTGGCTCTTTACTTGCTCTGTTCAGATTATTCCCCGAGGTTAAAATAGGCCACCCCTGGCCTTTTACTTAAACTCACATAGTATAGTATATATTGTATAGTGTATAGTGGTACACTAACAACTTTATTCAGGTCATCACCCTGCGATTGAAGCTGGCTACATCTAGCCACGTCCTGTGACCTTGACCATCATCTTTGGCCCTTAATGTTGGTTTAAAGCTACAGCAAACAAATTTCAGTACTAACTTTGGATTACCCTGACCCTGACCTTTTGACATTCTATCTAATTTTGAAACTACATAGATTAACTTCATAGATGCATCGTGTGTAGAGTTTTAAAAATAAATTACAATATTTACTTTGATTGACCTTTTTCTAACCTTTTGACATTTTGTCTTTTTGAACAATGATACTCAGGGTGATCAATATATCTGGTGGCCAATTTTGGCAGACGAGCGTAACCGTTTAAGCAATTTAATAGATTTAGGAACAAATGAACAATCCTGTTAAGTTGTAATTGGATTTGTGGTCAAAGAGATTTAGTTTCAATAATTTATCTTATTTATATCTCTTGCGGTCTTTTTGTGAAGCGGCGCGTAATTTTGGTAGAATACTATGCAAGCAACGATTCTATTTTCTAGTTGGTTCTATGTTCCATTTCGTGATGCGGAGCCCTAGTGATTGAGCCAAGTTGGTAGAGGACCAACCCTGTATCATTCCTGCTCAGTTTCACTGAAACTGGCCAAGTGGTAAAGGAGAGATTATCTAAATGTTTATTATTATTACAGCTCTAGTGGCCATTTTGTTCAGCACAGCAAAACGGTCTTTAGAAAAAAATCTTTAGAATTAAAAACCATGCTTAATTATAATTAATGTAAACATACAAGTATTTGAATCACAGATTTTGGTTGAGATGCTTTAACAATAAAACATAATCTGCATATAAGTACATTCGTACAGTTTTCAATACAGTTATCCAGTGTGTCTCCTGGTGCATGCATTTCCTGAACACAAAACCCTATTTCAAGTTATGTGTTTTTTTGCAAGTATAAACTTTTTTCATACCAGTGTTTGTATAATTTGATATTTAGAAATAAATGCTATAAGCAGAGACACGTTTTGAATCTGTATGACAACTTTCACTGGTATTGCAAAGTTTATGATGCCTTGGACCACTCGTTCTTACCCCTAACCAACACCTCCCCTCTCGGGTCTTAAAATGATGTGCAGATAAACGATATCTAAGTGGGTTGTTTATTACCTGCCGGCACAGGGTGAATATATACAATGCATTGCAGCACTGGTAATAAGCTCCAGTAGTCTTTAATTTGCCGCTAGAGTGCAAACAAAGTTTGTTTTCAGTTATACTTACCATTTTGTTTTAGTTAAAGTATTGTTAATTCATTTGTTTTCATTGCCGCATGCAGGCGTTTAAACTCTTTAATACTGAAATCAAAATTTCACTGTTTGTTACATTACTCGAACATCATAAATTAGCAACCAAATTAAAAGGCATTCTACTTACGATTTCGATCAAGCTTGGAGATGATGAGCTCACTGGAAATATTTCCAATTGTGAAATGTTCTAACAAAATCCAACTGAATAAGTTGCTCCTTTGCAAAGCATCAGTAAATCCAAAAGACTGTCTCCATTTGCTTGTTTCATAACAATATTAACAGGAACGAACAAATTTAACAGAAACACATCTCTTTCTCTCGATGTCCTAAACACCTTTCTTTCTAAATTTGTGTCCAAGATGGTGTAAAAAGTGACGATGTAGAAAATCATAAAATAACTTTGTAAAAATCTCATAATAACATGTTGCAAAGTACTTTTAAACTTGTAAACAAAATATCATTTTATGTGTACGTGACATTTTCTGTATATGTTCTGACAACAACATTACCATATAGCTGTTATTGTAATGTTTTAAGACTGCAATGAGCAAAATCTACGTATAAGGTTTTGTAACAAACTGCTATTAAAGAGTACAAATGAAATTTTAAATTATCCAATGAGAGAGTACAAACGACATCTGTAAATATCCAATGAGAAAGTAGAACGGTCGTGTAGATCGTAATATTCGTTTGTTTATTTCAGTAACAAAGTTTGGTCGTTTATGTCAATCATTTTGACAATATCGCTTTATATTTCTGAAATTCGATCTCCTTTAAACTTATAACACAGAAGTTAAAAATGTTCTTGTATAACGCTCCATCTAACAAAAGAAGACCGTGACCAAATATAAAAGGATATTTATAGAGATCAGAAAAGCATGAAACTGTAGTAAATACGATATTCGCCAATAAGTCAAATAAAATAGGAATATGTTTCATAAATGGCCTTAGAGCAACGAATGGAATAATAAGAATTCCAATCATAACTAAACGAGAACGACGCCGCCATTATGTAAGAAGCATTTAGAACAGAGCAGAACACATATTTTATTTACAGATTAGAATTGAACATTAACAGTTTCTCTTCTTTCATATTTAGATGCATGCGCTTAACAACACAACAATAATGATGCACACAGTATGATATAATGGGCATAATGTACATATAACAAAATAATGTGATCAGTATTACTACATGTATACACAAAACAATCATATCCTTTGACAGTGAACACACTAAAATGTGAATCACACTTAAAACATTTACGGTCTCCCGAAATAGTATGTAATATAATTTAACTTTTCTTTTCTAACTAGAAATGCTTTATCACAGAAAAGTGCAATAATAAGCAGGTCAAATAGCTTCACAAATTTTCAACTTATTAAAAGTATTTATAAAAACTTTATGAAAATGGCTGCAATGACTGTCTAACGTAGAAATCAATCTTAGCCGTACTCAAATGAACAAAGTTTGAGTATCATGGATCAAATCGTTCTAACCTGATCACAATGGCTATATTAGTCATGTAGAAAGTTGTCCAAATGATTCTTTAAACACTATGGATTCTCTAAAATACCCAAGAAGTAACTTGTACACAATTTCTGCCTTTATTCACAGATTGAAACCAAAGAATAGTGAACAAATTCAGTTGATTTTGAATTTGTTTTATAAAAATAACCAAATATATAGGAATGCAAAAGTTATAAATATTCATATGTTCAGTTGTCAAGTTGAATAGTAAAAATATATTTTACATTTGAGTGAAAATTGTTTAAAAAACGAAGTTCTATATACAAATGTTGCATACAATTTAGTTGAACGCCTGAAGAGCACACACTGTCATAAAGTGTAATGTTTTCTAGTTGAAACGCCAACGAACATCAGTTACGAGATGTGCTTTCGTTATTGGGTCATGTTTTGGACCAGTGTGATACTTACATGTAAGAACGTATAAAAATATGTTCTGGATTTGCAATTGTTAGTGTTTTCGCATGTTAAATTTCAGAAATAAATTGTCACATGTAGTTGTTTTCTTCCGGGGGAGAGGATGACGGGGGTTAAGTCAGTTATCAAAATATAGCTCACATGAATTCATTATTTTGCATTCGTTTTCCTCATTTTAGTGACACATCGTCACAAATACCCTCAAACATTTGACATGTGTTCTGAAACCCACCAATTATGTGTTGAAAATATTATGGATTATTCTTAATAGGAATAATTCCTTTTATTTTTTCTCGAAATTGTTTATTCGTTCCTAAGCATCTACATGTAGATACCTGAATGTGGTATCTGTGTTATGCTGTAAGTTATAGAACCGGTTTTGATTCCCGGCCTGCTCGAGATATTGTATATATTAATGCCAGTACACGTAGCGGAACCCAGTCTACATGTCAGTATATAAACTTGATTTCTCGTGCAATATGCTCAGTTCGATTCTACAACTACGAACACACTTGCTCAACGCTCTCGTATAAAATCTTTGTGAAACAGTATTGCTATAATACATTTGGACTTTGGCTACTACATTTGTATCGTAGAAGATTTTAAAATTAATATGCCGCGGGACCAAGGACGTATGGTACTTCGCAACGGAAGGCCGAATAGACGGGCTAGAGCACCAGCCCACGCACCACCTGTGCTACCTAATCCAAAACAAGAGGAGAACAGGGCCCGCATGATTAACAGGCGAGCGCATGCTCCGGCACAGGTTCAGTCTCCAGTGCGTAACCAGAGACAGGATGAAAACCGGGCTTGGAGGCAGAACGGACGAGTACGGGCACCAGCGACGGAAGACCCAGTTGACGACCAAGAAGATCGGGCAGTCGTTGAACGAAGAGATGCTGGGCGGGGCACCCCGCCGGCACCCAACAACCAGAACAACCGGGGCTAGAAACGAAGAGCTGACGAGGCTGACCTTGATGACGTGGCAAATGATCCGTTACTACAATATGATACTGGTAGGTGCCCTATTATAGAGTTTGAGCAATTATTGCATGAGTCACAAATTATCGATAACGGGGTAGAAATAAATGCTAGGGAGAATTTAGGTACCCAAAGAAATACATTTCCGTTAGGATTTGGCAATACAAATAACGTGAATAAGCGATCACAAACCCGTCTGCATGATAAGACGCACTAGTAAAACAAGAGCTGTCCCTCACAAGTGACGAATGCCCCCGAAAGAGGTGCCTCACAGTCTGTGTCCTCTCCATGTGCTCAATAAATGTGCTATGTAATTTTAAAATCCTTCCATGCATGACAGAGTAACCATGCATACAGTTTTCCATTACTTTAAACACTAAGTGTGACCTTGACCTTTGAGGTAGGGACTTGGGTCTTGCACGCGACACATCCGCTTGATGTGCTAGACATTTGTGCCAAGTTATTTTAAAATCCTTCAAAGCATGATAAAGTTATAGTCCGGACACAAATGTATGCATATATACAGGATTCCATTACCTATAAACTCTAAGTGTGACCTTGACCTTTGTGGTAGGGATGTGGGTCTTGCACGCGACACGTCGTCTTGATGTGCTAGACATTTGTGCCAAGTTATTTTAAAATCCTTCAATGCATGACAAAGTTACAGTCCGGACACGAATGTGTGCATATATGCATATATAGAGGATTCCGTTACCTTCAAACTCTAAGTGTGACCTTGACCTTTGAGGTAAGGATGTGGGTCTTGCACGCGACACGTCGTCTTGATGTGCTAGACATGTGTGCCAAGTTATTTTAAAATCCTTCAATGCATGACAGAGTTACAGTCCGGACACGAATTGTAAGTGGGGACGCACAGACGGACGGACAGACGGACGGACGGACGGACGGACGGTGCGATTTATATGCCTCCCTTCGGGGGCATAATAAAAGTGAATAAACAAGGCATTCATAATGTTATTAAATACAGATGTTTTAAACGTTTCGATGAAGACAATTTTAAACGTGATTTACTATCAAATGGTATTGAAGGTATTGAATTAATAGATGATCCCGAAATGGCACTGTTATTGTTCTACAGTATATTCAATGCACCTATGAATATACATGCACCAATAAAAACAAGCCGTGTTAGGCATGTTACTCAGCATGAATGGATAACAGATTAGATCAAAGAGTACATAAAACAACGAGATTATCATTTAAAAAATAAAAACTTGAATGAATATAAACATTGGAGAAATAAAATAAATATACTAATTAAAAACACCAAGAAGGACTTCTTCAATAAGGCTGTGCAAGAAAATAAGGAACCTTCCTGTTTATGGAAACATGTCAAAATACTGACATCTGACAAACCGAAGTCTAACATGCTGCCGGATGAAATGGTATTTAATGGAATTACTGTCAATGAAAAATCCTCGATCTTAAACCATTTAAATAGCCATTTTATTAACATAGCACTCCAAAATCAAAATTATTCAGGACCCAGCGAAGAATATATTAACAGTTTAAAATCATATTATGACAATTTACTAAAGAATAAAGAATTCAATGCAAATTACATAACCCCACTAGAAGTTAAAAATATATTAGACTTGCTTAACACAAAGAAGTCTACTGATCTTGATGGCATTGGCCCAAGAATACTAAAAGCATGTAGTGATGTGTTGGCCATACCCATAGCATCAATTATAAATAACAGTATACGAACAGGTATTTTCCCCGATGAACTCAAACTAGCGCGTGTTATTCCATTGCATAAAACTAATGCTAAGGAAGATGCTAATAATTATAGACCGATCTCGATTTTGCCAACTATTTCAAAGGTCTTTGAAAAGCATATGGCAAACGAATTACATCGCTTCTTTAAATATACAAACATTATACATAGTACACAATCTGGTTTCAGAAAGAACCATTCTTGCCAGACCGCTCTTGTAAGGTTAATAGACCAGTGGTCAAGGGAAATTGATAGCGGCAAAATGGTCGGCGTATTGTACCTCGACTTAAAAAAAGCATTTGATACAGTAAATCATGAACTGCTACTTCAAAAACTCAAACTATGCCACTTTTCGGATTCCGCAATAATTTGGTTTAGATCTTATTTCTCCAACAGAAAACAAATTGTAATGGAGGGCGATAAGTCTTCGAATCTTCAAACAGTTATTTCTGGGGTACCACAAGGCTCGATACTTGGGCCGTTATTATTTTTAATTTACATTAACGACTTGCCTCTAAAATTGGAACATTCAGGAGTTGATATGTATGCAGACGATACAACTATATATGATAGCCATTATTCCCCTCAATACATTGAACAAATATTCCAAACTGATCTAAATAATGTCGGATGTTGGTGTAGACACAATCAAATGTCCCTTAATCCAAAAAAGTCTACTTGTATGTTACTAGGATTCGTTCACAATACGAAGAAATATCCAACATTAAATATAAATATTAACGGCAACAATTGCGTTACAAATCATAAAGTCCTGGGCGTACATGTTGATAAAACACTTACTTGGGAACATCAAATTAATAAGGTATATTCTAACCTAAATTGTAAATTATCACTATTTCGAAGAATAAAACCATTTCTAAATAAAGAAATGCGAGTATTGTTCTACAATAGCTATATTTTTACCATATTTGATTATGGATCTACCCTTTGGACTAAATCCAATATAAGCTTCTTAAAGAAAATTATTAACACTCAGAAAAGATCAGCTAGAATGATCCTAGACAAGAAGTTCGATCACCCGTCAGCTCCTCTATTTCAAGAACTTAACTTGTTGCCGTTCTTAGAACGTTGTAAATACCATATGGGTGTTTTAATTTACAAAGCTTTGCATAATTTAGCCCCAGTGTATTTATCAAACCTACTCATTAATGATACATATGCAACTGCAAATTATAATCTTCGTTCCAAAAACAAAAATGATATTCCTCATCCATTAATTAAATCGCATTATACAAAATACAGTTTCCAATATTCTGCTATGGTTGTCTGGAATGAAATCCCGGTTCAAATCCGTACCTGTGATAAATTATACACGTTTCGCGAACACTACAGAAACTATCTTTTTGGAAAAAAAAAACATGATTATAAAAAGAATCGTTATATTAAGTAATCTAGGCAACTAGCTCACAGCGTTCGTCTTCTTATTATTTTTATATATATATATATATACATTGTATATATCATTGTTTAAATGTGTTTAGAATGCTTGATTGTGTGTAAATGTTTTCTTTAATCATATTGTTGACGGCCGCAAGTGAGATAAATGATGCTGAAATTGTTTATTTTGTAACCGTCGTTAAATAAAGTATATTGAATTGAATTGAATTGAATTGAATTGAATCATTTGAACCAGTTTTCATGACAGGCAAATGATTATTATAAATGCAAATTTTCCGTCTGTTTGCATTGCAGATGATGACATAGCCGCGCACGTGCCAACTTCTTTAAAACAAAAAGTTTGTAAGGGAGAATACGTTAATTTAGTTTTATTATTTAAAGAAGCCGTAGAACTTTCGCAGTATTACAATGGCACGGTTTTTAAATAAAATTCCGACGGTTGCATAGAAACAACATAAAAAGAATGCAAGGACAAAATTGACGATACAGAAAAATGGACAAATGCCTTTATCATTTACACCTCAATTTATCTGTCGAACCACGCTGACAAAGTACATGTATATGAAATGCTTCATTATATGTTCAATAAGAGAATGCGCTATCAGAAATAGTGGACTCAGTTGGCGTGAATATGATCAACAATTTCACTTACGCCAAGCAATTTCGCCATCATCATGGTCAAAAATTAATTACGATTTGTGGTGGCGCTGCATGCAAATGCGACCGGCTTCGAGAACGACACCAAATCCGTCTAGGTATGCTTGTATTGACTACAACAATGGACATTGTTCGTGGCTGAACTGTAGGTTTTCTCACCTCTGCGCAAAATGCTTTGCTCCACATCTTGAAGCTTAATGCATCAGATCAGGCTCAGCAACAAATACTCAGTCTCGCGCACAAATATCTCAATATCAGCGACCATTTCGAGGAAGACCTTTCGCTAGGCGCAGTTCATTAAGAGGCCAAAGAAAAAATTGAAAATTTCACGTCTGAATTAAATGAAGGTGAGCAGGTCACCCCGTCACTCTCTCCGAGTAATCTGGATATTTAACAGTTTCAGAATTATTTCCAATCATTGTATCGCTATTTATCTGGGGCTCAGAGTTGAAAAACAAAAAGATCAAATTTAACTCGGATAACATCGCAATTGTTCACATTTTGAATAAATTATCATTAAAGTCAGAGAAAGTCATGATTCTGGTAAGGCTTATTACATTACGCTGTTTACACCTAAATATATTGTTGAAGGCGGCACATGTTCCTGGCGTCCATAACGACATATGCGACTCATTGTCTCGCTTAAATTTGCAGAAATTCAGGTATTTGGCGCCAGAGGCGGACCCCGAACGGGTGCCCAGATTCCTTTGACACGTCTTCAGTACAGAGCTAGACAGCTCCTTACTAGAGCTATAGCCCCTAATTCCTTTTTGACTTACCGCACAGCCATGAATACTTTCGAAAGTTTTAGAGTCAGCTATGAATTGTTTAAGTCTTGGCCAATCCCGGTAAATCACATTTTGCTTTTCTTAACATAATGTTTTGAAAGGGGATTATCACCAAATTCAATCACGACGTACTTAGCAGGCATTAATTATTTCCATAAATTATATGGGTTCATTGATTTTAGCCAAATATTTGTAATAAGTAAACTTTTAGAGGGCTGTCACAGGAATAGACCAACCCACGATAGATTTGCACCATTACGAAAGCATATTTTATTAACGGTCTGCAATACTTTATCAACGGTATCTTATGATAGTTACGAAGAAAAACTATTCACTGCCGTTTTCACTCTAGCATATTTCGGTCTATTTCGGGTCAGTGAATTGGTAGCACCACGTGCATATCAAATCGGTAATGCACTATTACGTAGCGATATATCATTTACTTCAGATAATAGTCACGTCGTTATTAAACTCCGGTATTATAAGACAAACCAAAGGGGAAAGCCCGTTTTATTGAAAATCCCAAAACAAAATGAAGCTTTATGTCCGGTTTTGAAACTTTTGACATTTTTGGAAATAAGACCCGATTATCAAACAGCCTTGTTTTGCCACAAAAACGGTGCTTTAGTCACTAGGTCTCAATTTACAGGCGTCTTGGCCAAAGCGATAAACAGTACACGCTATAAGTCAGGGCATTTCAAGTCGCATAGTTTCAGGATAGGTAGGGCAACTAATCTTGCCATTCAAGGTTACTCTTCAGACGTGATTATGAAGATGGGTAGATGGTCATCTAATTGCCTTAGACTATACATACGTCATTGATTAAATTACGTCAGTCCTTTTCAGAAAAACGTATCTTGAATAGGCCTAGATCTACATCAGATCTGTATCATTTACAGCACCTATTTATCTATGTTTATATATGCATCTGGATGATGCGCTTTAATTGATTCTGGTTAACATATTAATTTGTATAGATATATGGATTTTGGGGGATTCAATCCCGTATTGGGCTGGTGTTCGAGCCAGTACAGGCAAACCAAATTTGGGATTAAGTGACGTCCAGATAGGTTGGTGGGGTGTGAGAGGTTTTGGCTGGCAAGGATTTAGACACCACGTGGAAACGCAAGTACTACTCTGCCCATCACCCAGAATCATTCTCATCAACCTCGGTGGAAATGATTTAGTCAGCATTAAAACGCCGGGCTTAAGGGAGATAATTCAAAGGGAGGTAAATTACCCAAGGAAACCGTTCCCAGATACTGTAATAATTTGGATAGTTGTGTTACTGAGGTGTACATGGAGGGGTTCAAGGGAAGGTTATAAGCCTATGGAACAAACGAGAAAACGATTTCATCGTTTAGCTAGAAAGATCATATTGGAAAGTGGAAAATAGATGTTGTATCTCCAGATATTGATACAAAAACTAATTTGTATCGTTGTGACGGTGTTCATTTGAATGAAGTTGGCCTAGGTAGCTATCTAGATTGCATTAAGGACGTCATAATTAAGCATAAATGATAAAATAAAAAAAGTTCGACACATCAATCTGGCTTCACTTTTTACTCAGCCAAATAGACCAAACGTTTTAAATACATAAAAGCGTTATCAGAATTTTTGGGGGATAAATTGTCAATTTATTGTGACCAAAGAAAATTCTGTCGATTAGAAGTTGATCGGGAGTACAATACTCTTGATAATTCATTCATTCGGTTACTAGTAGTTTGTATTTGGAGCGAAATCGAACTCGGATTCGGGTTCCGGTTCACTCGTTGGGCACCCACGCGCTGAGCGGGAATCCACAGTCCGAGGAGTATGAAATCTAGTGACTGGTGGCAATCAGGTGCAGTACATATAGCTGTTGATACCAGGAAACAAAGTATTGCGTTGTTGTATAGGTATTGTCCTAGTACTGAGATAATATCTACCTTGCATTGCGTCTGTTATAGCGTGTTATGGAGTGCGTCTGTTACAGTTTGTGTCTGTTAAAGTTTGCGTCTGTTCTGGTTTGCGTATGCTATAGTTTGCGTCTGTTGTAGTTTGCGTCTGGCTGGTATCTAGTTGCTGTATCCGTGTTTGCGTACGCAACATGTTGTATAACATAGAATACAACTTGGGTCTGATAGCTACTCAGCGTTGACACATTGACACATACTTTCCTCTATACATGTCACAAGTACGTAGCAATTAAACGTCCGGTTCCCTTCCGGTTGACGTAATTTTCAACATTGTTGATTGACGGGAAACCCCGTCATCTTCGAGTGACCACAACATGCCATTCTTTAAAAACATTGTATTACGAATTTATTTCATTAATTGGAGTCATGTTTATTAATGGTATTCATTATTGTACTGTGGTCGTGATATCTGGATCACGAGTCTAGTTGTATTAATATACCTGTATTAAAGATTGAGTATACTGCACGTCTGTCTTTATTCATTTATTTTGAGTAATGAAATAAATAGAGAGAAGGTAATAACAAAATCAACTTTGAACGTAACAATCGATGTCAATAGTTCAAATTAGTATATGCATATAAGTAAACAACCTGTTACTACAAACACAAGATGCATTTTCTTAATGATATAAACGAAGGCGCTACATACGTAATCATGTTAATATATTTGTTTGAAATCTGGAAAAACTGGAACTATCTCAGTTTTTAATAACTATTTTCATTTTCGTTAATTTCTTGATTAAATGTACATTATCAGTTGTACAGACATGAAAACGCGACTGTTTGAATATGTTCAATGTCATGCCGTCAGACAGACGTTGTCGCTATGTTCGTACAGAGTAATATAATGATCTAAAAATTGCTGAAAATATTAAACAAAAGCCCAACAAACTTCACATTATAGCTGTTGTTCTATCCTATTCGTTGGCATGGCTTTGCACCTATTACATGTACCTAGAGATTATAAGATACGAAAATGAATTCGTATGTTTTTGAATGTCCCTACTTAAAACAGAGAAAACAAAATAAATTGATATTCAAAACATATCAATCGCGGGATCGGTTATTACTGAAAAGTTAGTGTAAAATGCCTTTCAAAAACTCCAATCAAAATAATGCGGATACAAATTATATCTATTTTATCAGAAAGTTAAAATATCATTTTACAAATGTTAAATAAAACAGAATCAATAACATAGAAAAAAACTTACATTTCGATATCTTTTAGATAAACTCCGTTAACATTTTCTTCAAATTAAAAGTTAATTTTGACTGATCTGTGTTCAATTTTGTAATTGTTTGAAACAATGAAATTAACCGACCGTTTAATCAAGAGAAATGAGATCACAGGGAAATGTTTACAAATTGTCATATTTAACTTTTATATATTCCTAGTAGCAACTGTGGGTTAATTAGTTCACTCGCAATCTTATAATGCCTGATAGCTGCTTTTTAGCTCATCTGAAGTGGTCATGGTGAGCTTTTAAGATCGATAAGTGTCCGGCGTCCGTCGTCCGTCCGTCCACAATTAGTTTTTAAACACTCTAGCATCTATATTTTTGAAACAATCATAATGAAAGTTGAACGCAGTATAACTATATGGCCACAATACTTCTGATGAGTTCGATTATGGAATTAATCGGATCGGTATTTCTTGCATTATGGCCCCTGTTTTAACAAAATTGCAATATTGAACTATTTTTAAGCTCTAGGACCTTCATCTATTCACTATTTCTTATCAAATTTACAGAAATTGTGTATGACCATAAGATCTCGCGTGAGTTCGTTTAGTTGTGGGCAACTTCATTTCTTCACTAATCCTAATCAATGTAATTGAAACTTGGTTCGATCTTCTCCTCTGAAACCACAAGGCTTAGATATTTTGCATGAAGCATTGACTAGTGGACTTCTACCACGATTTTTCAAATTATGACCCCGGCCCAAAATTTACCCCCAAAGGTGGTGTCTTAATTTCAAATTGGCTTATATAGAAAAAAACACAAGGCATGAAGCTTAGATAGTAAACATGTAACATTGCCTAGCAAACTTCTTCCAAGATGCTCAAAGTATGACCCGAGGGTCAAAATGGACCCCGCCCGGGGGTTACTTAATTGTAAATAGGCTTATATAGCTTTTTTTAAACATTCTACTCTGAAACCGAAAGGCCTTCAGGTTAGATATGTGACATGTAGCATAGCCTAGTGGACTTGTTCAAATATCTCACCCGGGCGGGGTCAGAATTGTCCCACTAATTTTCATAATAACTTTTAAATTCTACTTCTGAGAAACCTTATAAGGCATAGAGCTTAAATACTTAGTATCTGTCATTGTCTAGTGGACCACTTCCAATTTTTGTTTCAGCTCATGCCCCCGGGGTCAAAATTGGCCCTTCCTTGAAGGTCACTTGATTGAGGAAAAAATATTCGTCTTAAAAATCACATGACCTAAAGCTCTAGAACTTAGATATTTGATATGTAGCATCGTCCTGTTGACCTCTACACAGTTTGTTTAAATCATGTCCCTGGGGACAAAATTAATCACAACCACTTGGGGGATCCCTTACAGTACAGCACAGGCGAAACCCTGCGCATATGCGTCCATGCGGCATGTAAATAAGAGCCTGAAAGCATGGAGATGCGGCGGGAAATCAAACGCGTGACGCTGCATCGCAAATTGTATGCGGCATTCAATTGCCGCATCTGAAAGACAAAATAGCAATCAAGCGCGACAACGAGTCACGCCGCGTGATGCCGCGTGTCGCGGCGTTATGCAACGTGTACTTTTCTAAACAGGTAAGAGCGGTGAAATAAAATAAAATGTAAACATGTATAAAACTGTGTTTTGCAATAATGATGTACAAATGTACAATGTATTCCATATTGTAACCAATAAATTTTCAGTCTTAAATGTATTTGTAATTTTACCAGTAAGTTTTAGTAACCATAAGACACGTATGTAGAAACGTGTTTTAGAAATGTGAGATGGAAAAGTAATACTTCACCCAATACGACTTTTTGGAATAAATTATTACTTCAATTCGATTATTTCCCATATCAATGTTTTTGTAACTGTTTGAAATCGTTCAACTTTGTGAAATGTGTATCTTTACATTTTTTTACATCTGAGATCGACATATACTACATCGAATTACAGTGTACTTCCAAGAAGACAAAGGTTGAAAATAATACTAAAGCATCGTGAATAATTTAAATGTTGCTGAGTGAAAAGGGATGCTTAAAAGAATTACGACATAACTCAGTATTATTTACTGTAATATAACGCTGATATACATGAGAATGGGATTTCCTTATCCACAACTTAATGGACATTGTAGATTTATTTTCTCACCGTTTTAATCGCATTTTCACGCAAGTACGTAGAAATAAATGTAAACACAGGATGGGGATGAAAAAATGAAAATCAACTTTTTCTCGAATTTTACTTCAAAACTGCTATAAATGGATAGAAAACGATCTAACCAAGAAAATGAATACCCACAACCCTATGTTTATTTTAAAAAATACTTTTACAGTCATTTTTCGATTTTTATGTGATGTACTGACTGCTTTTAATTTACGTAAAAATAGTACGGCAGCGATGAGAGATAATAGGTGAAGGATAAGATTATTTATCACTGGTAAATGCACGGAAATAATATGTATCTCATAGGTAAGAAATTTCTTGTCCTTTTAGTACACTCTAGGTACATGTATCTCTCTCTCTCTCTCTCTCTCTCTCTCTCTCTCTCTCTCTCTCTCTCTCTCTCTCTCTCTCTCTCTCTCTCTCTCTCTCTCTCTCTCTCTCTCTCTCTCTCTCTCTCTCTCTCTCTCTCTCTCTCTCTCTCTCTCTCTCTCTCATTTTCTGAATTTATAGTGAGGCGGGATGATTGCCAGAAGTATGTGACGTACAAATACATTACGAGTAATCATCACTGCTTCACAAAATATACATTAAGATATCCTCTACTGTCCAACCTAGGGAGAACGCTCCAGACCATGGATACTAAGCTATGAAAAACAAACACTAAGAACATATATTGATTTAAACAGAAATAAGAAATTAGGTTTCATGTATAAAATGTTACTCTGTATTGTATGTTTTAAACAAGAAGACGCGGCAATGCCGCCAAAGCAGGTTTAAACGGCGCCTGTAGAAATAGTAGAATTAGAAAAAAACAGTCACCTTGACTCCCCCCTCTGCACAGAAATATACTTTTTTTTGCTTAAGCAATTCAAAAAAATGAAAAAAAAAATATTTTTTTCTTAAATTTTATAGTAACAGTGACCTTAAGCTTGACCCTTGTGATCTTACCCTCAACTTTTTTTTTTGCTTAAAGCAATCTAAAAACTAAAATAAAATAATAATCTATTGTTAGTAACAGTGACCTTGACCTTGAATCTAGTGACCTTGACCCAAAAAAAATTGTTTTTGCGTAAAACAATCTAAATATTTTTTTAAAAATTCATTTTTAGTAACCGTTACCTTGACCTTGACCCAAGTGACCTTGACCCCCCAAAATTTTGTTTTCCTTAAAACAAACTAAAAACTAAACAAGAGGGCCAAGATGGCCCTATATCGCTCACCTTGGTATCAGTCCACTTGTCTGGTGGAAGATCATAGGATCAATAGGTTTTCCTATATACATCTTTGTAAAACAAATGACCCCCAGGGAAAAGCCAATTTTGACCCCAGGGGCATAATTTGAACAAACTTTGAAGAGGTCATGCTAGGCAATGCTACATGCCATATATCTAAGCTCTAGGCCTTATGATTTCAGAGAAGAAGATTTTTAAAGTTTTTTCCTATAAATGCCTATGTAAAACTAAGTGACACCCTTGGCAAGGTCAATTTTGATCCCAGGGGCATAATTTGCAACTCTTGGTAGAGGTCAACTAGACAATGCTACATGCCATATATCTAAGCTCAAGGCCTTGTGGTTTCAGAGAAGAAGATTTCTAAAGTTTTTCCATACATTAGCCTATGTAAAACTAAGTGACCCCCATGCGGGGTCAATTTTGACCCGTGGATCATAATTTGAAAGATCTTGGTAGAAGTCTACTAGCCAATGGTACATGCCAAATATCTAAGCTCTAGGCCTTGTGGTTTCAGAGGAGAAGATTTTTAAAGTTTTTCATATATAAGCCTATGTAAAACTAAGTGACCCCCCATGTGGAGTCAATTTTGATCCGGGGGTAATAATTTGAACAATCTTGGTAGAGGTCCACTAGCCAATGCTACATGCCAAATATCTTAGCTCTAGGCCTTGTGGTTTCAGACAGGAAGATTTTTAAAGTTTTTCATATATATAAGCATACGATAAACTACGTGACCCCCCATGCGGGGTCAATTTTGATCCGGGGTAATAATTTAAACAATCTTGGTAGAGGTCCACTAGACAATGCTACAAGCCAGATATCTTAGCTCTAGGCCTTGTTGTTTCAGAGAAGATGATTTTTTAAGATTTTCCTATATAAGCCTATGCAAAACTAAGTGACCACCCGCACGGGGTCAATTTTGACCCGGGGGTCATAATTTGTACAATCTTGGTAGAGGTCCACTAGACAATGCTACATGCCAAATATCTAAGCTGTAGGTATTGTGGTTTCAAAGTAGAATTTTTTTTCTTATTTGTTGCCATAGCAACCAGAGTTCTGCATGGAATGGAATTATTTGATCAACTTTGATAGAGCTTCATACAAGGTACATCCCTGCAAAATTTCATCAACATTGGCCCAGTGGTTTCAGAGGAGATGTCGTTTGATGGAAATGGTGGACGGACGGACATACAGACGGACGGAGGACGACGGGCGCCGGTCGGAATGCGATCCTAATAGCTCACTCTGGCCAGGTGAGCTAAAAAAATATAAAATCTGTTTTGCTTAAAACAATCTAAAAACTAAAATAAAATAATAATCTATTTTTAGTAACAGTGACCTTGACCCAAGTGACCTTGACCTAGTGACCCAAAGCTTCCTCTCCACGAAAGCTCCCTACACACCAAGTGTCATTACAATTTGTCACTCCTTACTCAAGTTATTGAGCAGAAACCATTATTCTATTTTTAGTAATAGTGCCCTTTACATTGACCCTAGTGATCCCAAATGCAATCCCAAGCCTACTCTCTACGCAAGCTACCTACAGACCAAGTTTCATTGTAATTGGTCACTCCTGTCTTGAATTATTGAGCAGAAACCGTTTTTCTATTTTTAGTAACAGTGACCTACACACCGAGTTTCATTGCAATAAGCCACTCCTAACTTGAGTTATTGAGCGGCGGAAACCATTTTTCTATTTTTAGTAACAGTGACCTTGACCCTAGTGACCCCAAATGTAATCCCAAGCTTTGTCTACATGCACGCTCACTCCTATCTTGAATTAATGAGCGGAAACCGTTTTTCTATTTTAGTAACAGTGACCTTTACCCTAGTGACCCCAAGTGTAATCCCAAGCTGTGTCTCTACGCATGCTGTCTATACACCAAGTTTCATTGCAATTTGTCACTCCTAACTTCAGTTATTGAGCGGAAACCGTTTTTTCTATTTTTAGTAACAGTGACCTTGGCCTTGACCCTAGTAACCCCAAATACAGTCCCAAACTGCGTCTCCATGCAATGTACCTACACACCAAGTTTCATTGCAATTGGTCACTCCTAACTCAAGTTATTGAACGGAAACCAATGTTTGACGTCCGCCCGCCCGACATACGAAAAAAAACCTACTTAACAATGCAGTTTACACAATGCACATGTCTTAAAACAATTTTTGTATGTGTTATGTAATAACATTGAAAGATAAAAGCAACAGTTAATAGTATATGAATACAAGTACGCAAAGTACGACAAAATAAAATAGTTTTAATACTTGACACTAAAATAATCTTGTCTTAACTTTTTCGAGAGTAAATTGCCTATGATATGTACTTTAGCCGATTATGTTACTGTATGGTTCAATACATGTACTGTAGACAATGGCAATCATCACCCTTTGTTCACATTAACAATAAGTGTCTATTCAATTAAGATGTGACAATAATTATCGTTAAGTTCAAGACAAGTGTCGGAATCAATTTTGTTTGAACAAATACATCAAAACGAGGACAAATCATTGACAAGCAATAATATTATAATTCTTGCGACAAACAACAATATTTGTAATAAGAGAACATGAAAATGTTACAACTTTTAATTATATTCAAAAAAAACAAAAATAATATCAAACAGGGAATGCCACGTACCAAAAACGCAGCCTCCCCAAAACGAGCCCCACAGCACCCAGAAGTGCACACCACCAACACACACACACGCACGCACGCACGCACGCACGCACACACGCACGCACACACACACGACACACACACACAATCAATTCAATTAATTCAAAAAGTAATATACCATAATTAAATTATAAAACATACTCGAAAATAGTAAACTACAGTAACGCATGCAAAAATCCTAAAAACCTTTTATAAAATTACATGTACATTTTGTACATTGTACAAAATGCATTAATTTTAAAGGAAATGTTGTGTTCAATTATTCAATGTTGTGTTTAACACAGGAGTTATACCAGAATCATGGACCATTGGTGTAATACACCCTATATTTATAAATAAGGGCGCCCCTTCAGACCCGTCAAATTATAGACCTATCACTCTCCTTAGCTGTTTAGGGAAATTATTTACATCAATTTTGAATCTAAGAGTACAGAAATGTACACACAATAATGATGCTATTAATCAGTTTCAGGCTGGATTTAGGAAGCATTTTTCAACAATTGATAATATCTTTGTACTATCCTGTCTTATTGAATATTTAAAAAGCTGCAAGAAAACACTATTTTGTGCTTTTGTTGATCTTAAAGCTACTTTTGACACCGTTTGGAGAAATGGTCTTTTGACTAAACTTATTTCACATAATATTAAGGGAAATATTCTGAACGTTGTTAGAAACATGTATGAAAATGCGAAAGCTTGTGTCTCTGCAAATGGTGTACACTCTGAATTTTTCATATGCATCATTGGCGTTCGACAAGGTGAAACTTTGTCACCTCTGCTCTTTTCTTTATATTTGAATGATTTACATGATTTAACTCTAATGGAGCTGTTAGTGGTATAGCATGTACCAAACATGAATTTGACCTTTGTAAAACTGTTTGTTTTATTATGCGCTGATGATACATGTACAGACATAGTTGCAGAATCAGCCGAAGATTTACACAAAATGCGTTAAATGTTGTATTACAAATTGGATGTTGTAAATGAATATAAATATCTAGGTTTATTATTTAGTAGAAGTGGCTCTTTCTATAACGCAAAACGTGAAATTGCACAGCAAGCTACAAAAGCAATGTATTCACTTTTAAAAAAGACAAGAGCCCTTTGTATCCCAGTTGATATGCAAATTGACCTTTTTATGAAAACTGTCAAACCTATATTACTTTACGGTTGTGAAATTTGGGTTATGGCAATCTTGATGTGATTGAAAGAGTGCAATTGAATTGTTTTTAAAGCTTGTATTAAAAGTGAAATGTTGTACCCCAAATTGCTTTATATACGGCGAAACTGGCGTTAAATCTTTAAGTATTGATATTAAAACAAGAATCATCATCTTTTTGAGCTATTCTAGTAATAACAACTACAAACAAGAGCCATGTTACACATGGTTAATCCCCTCGCCGGGAAGAAGTTACCTGAAGGTTGTACTTTCGTACATTTTACTTGGTGAGAGGAAATCCTTAAAAAGCCGTATAGTTATGGTCATGCTGAGTACAGTTTTCAAGTAAGTGGAAAAAGAATAAGGCAATGAAGAGAAGGTTTGCAAAATTATATTAATGTTCATTATCAGTATAGGTATGATATTTTTCTAATTGACTAAAAGTAGGCAAGGTAGAGTTATTGTTCTTGCACACTGCACTTCCTACCAATGTGCTATGTCAGTGTATTAAGTTTGAAGAAAATCCCTCAAGTACTTTTGGAGTTATGCTCCGGAAATTTTTTTCAAGTAAATCTGATAAAGGGGAATAACTCTAAAAGTAGGCAAGGTAGAGTTATTGTTCTTGCACACTGCACTTTCTACCAATGTGCTATGTCAGTGTATTAAGTTTGAAGTAAATCCCTCAAGTACTTTTGGAGTTATGCTCTGGACAAAACTTTTAAAGTAAATTTGATAAAGAGGAATAACTCTAAAAGTAGGCAAGGTAGAGTTATTGTTCTTGCACACTGCACTTTCTACCAATGTGCTATGTCAGTGTATTAAGTTTGAAGAAAATCCCTCAAGTACTTTTGGAGTTATGCTTCGGACAAGTAAATCTGATAAAGGGGAATAACTCTAAAAGTAGACAAGGTAGAGTTATTGTTCTTGCACACTGCACTTTCTACTAATGTGCTATGTCAGTGTATTAAGTTTGAAGTAAATCCCTCAAGTACTTTTGGAGTTATGCTCTGGACAAAACTTTTAAAGTAAATCTGATAAAGAGGAATAACTCTAAAAGTAGGCAAGGTAGAGTTATTGTTCTTGCACACTGCACTTCCTACCAATGTTCACTGTCAGTGTATTAAGTTTGAAGAAAATCCCTCAAGTACTTTTGGAGTTATGCTTCGGGCAAAGTTTTTCAAGTAAATCTGATAAAGGGGAATAACTCTAAAAGTAGGCAAGGTAGAGTTATTGTTCTTACTTGCACTTCCTCCCAATGTGCTCTGTCAGTGTATGAAGTTTGAAGAAAATGGCTCAAGTACTTTTGGAGTTATGCTCCGGACAAAATTGGGACGGACCGACGGACGGACGGAGACCATTTCTAATATCCCCTTTGCCTTCGGCGGGGGGATAAACAAGCTTTCTTGCACAGTGTACTCATATTAAGCCAATATAAACATACAAATAATACACAAGGTAATAGGTTTCTATGGTTAAGTAATGTTCAAAATATACTGATTGATTGTGGTTTGATTGATATATGGACAAAGCACGAATTTGCAAATTCTAAATGGTTAAAGGCCACAGTCCAACAGAAATTAACAGATTTAATTTTAAATGAGTGGTTTTCAGTGATTGAAAACTCTAGCAACTGTAGAAATTATAAACTATTCAAACATTAATTCGAACCTGACAAATACTTGATAAGCAATCCTCAGAAATATTTGCATTACATTGTTAAATTCAGAACAAGAAATCACAGGTTACCAATAATAATAGGAACTAGGAACAGAATTCCATTAAATCAATGTATTTGTCCTAAATGCAATAATGGCATTGGCGACGAGTTTCATTACGTTTTAGAATGCTCTTTTTTATTAGACAGCAGAAAAAAATATCTGAAAAATAAGTATTACAGAAGACCCAATATCCTCCATTTTGAAGAAATTATGAACAATAATATAAACAAAAAAAGTTGAATATAGAAAGATCTGTGAGTTTATTAAAGAAATTATCTGTTTGTTCTAGAATTTCTAGAAAAAGTTAACACAAAAGCAATGATGTGGTTACTCTCCCACATTCTTTTAAAACTTTTTTTCATATCTTATTGATCATTTATTGATTTATCATTCCTCATTGATTAGTAATGTTATATTAGCCTCGATTTATATGCAATGATTCGGTATATTTACCTCATATTGTCATTCATTTACATGACTTGAGTGAAATAAACTATTTTGGTTTTTTTTTGAAAAACCTCCCGCGCTATAGCGCGGCAAAAACGGAATCCGCCTGTGCTGTTCTGCAAGGCCTTAAGGTTAGATATTTGGCATGTAGCATAGCCTAATGGACTTGTTCAAATATCTCACCCGGGCGGGGTCAGAATTGTCCACCTCCAGGGTGTCACTGATTTTCATAATAACTTTTAAATTTTACTTCTCAGAAACCTTATAAGGCATAGAGCTTAGATACTTAGTGTTAGAACCGTAACGTTCTATAATTAACTTTTACGCTTAGCGCTATATGTTACGTTGGCGTCAACTGTTACGTGACGCAGACGTACATCTGACGTCGTTTCCGTTCCATTGTATTGTTTGTATAAAATGTACATTTGAAAGTAAAATAAGGAACTTGGGCGACTTTTACTGATCATAGTAAATTAATTTGAGATATCAAAGTCGGTAAGTGATTTTTATTATTCAGCATTTTATTTTTAATAATAATAATTATTATTATTAACTACTTTAATTTATGCAGCTAAGAATTTGAATTTGTTGCGAAATTAACATTGATTGTTATTTAATTATTACTTTGCATGTTTTTGTATGAATGCGTACTGTATGAATTTCCTGTGCATTTGTTTGAATATCTGTTTATATTTATTGCAGTGAATCGGCATAGTCACGGCATAGCTACGGCATAGTATGACATAGATGTAGTACTGCGATACATTACTCTGCATGTATATATGAGAAATAAATCATACATGAAGAAGCCGCATCTCTCGAATATCTTAATTGAATCCCGAGTCCCTTACAATTCTCGACTTCCTGATAAAATTTAAAGAACTTTATCGTTCACAAGGACATCGCAAAATGGCGAATACGGAAACAAAAGATTTGAACAGTTTGAAGCGTTCGCGCTCTTCATATGCTTCATAGTTTACAAAGCTTTACAAAGACCTAGAGGAAAATATGATATCATATGATAATGCAGATATCGTAAATCAACTGTATACGAAACTATGTGAAAGATTTGAAAAATTCAAAAACGTACACTTAGAGTGCTTAGACGTGTGCACACATCCTGATGTTTGTGAAACTCTGGAGAAGAATTTTGATAGCTGCAAGAAGAACTTTATGGAATTCCAGGATAGGTTTTCCCAGTGGAAGGCCGCTGAAGAGAAAACACCTGAAGATGACGGAAGTTCGATAGTCAGCAATGTTAGTACCTCCACGCCAGTTTCATCGCGATCCAGGTTAAAATGTGCTAAAGCTAAACGGCTCATTGCTGAACACAAACTTAAAAAACTCAAAGAAAAAGTTGAGTTAGAACGTGCTCAAAAGGAACTTGAGATTAAGAAGCAATTGCTCGAAAGTCAGAGCGAGTTAGAGGAAGCTGAAATTGAGGAATCAGTATGGCAGGAATCTGTAGAAGATAACCTAGGAAACCAACCCATCGGTAACGGAAATAAAAACGTTGAGGATCGAACCAGCTGTACCGGAAGTGAACAGGAAGTGGATACATCAAGACGTGAACAGGATAATGCAAGCAATGTGAACGGTGGAACGCTGTATAACGTTCAACATAATGTATCGGACGTAACTGTAAGTAACATTGATCAAGCCTTTCAGCGGCTAGCGTCTACTTTGCACGAGGGATTTAATCTACCAAAACCGGAACTGCTGAGATTTAATGGTTCATCGCTGGAGTACTGTAAGTTTGTTAGTAACTTTGTAACAAATATTGAAAGTAGAGTAAATGACGATAGACTAAGACTTAGCTATTTGATTCAATATTGTGACGGTGAAGCTAAGAGTGCCATAGAAGATTGTGTGTTGCTGGAATCAAGTGAAGGTTACAGACGCGCTAGAGAAATTTTGTATTCACGGTACGGTAGGCCTTACAATATTGCTAGAAATTATATTGATAAACTTGTTCACGGACCTTCACTGAAGGCATCCGATGCAGTAGGTCTGTCCAATTTAGCATTAGAAATGCAAAAGTGTGAGATAACGTTGTCACAGTTAGGTTTTCAATCTGATATTGATAATACAGATAATTTACGTCGTATTGTAAAACGCTTGCCTATGCATGTCCGAGGTAAATGGGCTGATATTGCACATTCCATTACTGAGTCTGAGAGAGAACCGCGTTTCTCTCATTTAGTAAAATTTGTTGGTGAGAAGGCACGTGTTGCCTCTTCTATGTATGGCCTTGACCTTGCAAGAGAAAGCAGTCACGGTAAAATTGTTGAAACTAAGGTCGCAAAATCAAAACCCACTTCTACATATAACCCCAATGTTACTACGTTAGCAACAAATAGTGTAGGTGACAAAAATGTGTTTACATGGAAATGTTGTTGTTGTTCAGGCAAATGTAAAAATTTAGCCTCTTGTCAGAAATTTACTTCTATGAAATTAGATGATAGAGAACAATTTGTACGCAAGTTAAAACTTTGTTATAATTGTTTAAAGGGAAAACATTTCTCTATTGCATGTAGAAAACCTCCAGGTTGTACTGTTCCAGAGTGTAAATATAAGCACCATGTTCTTTTGCATAGCTGGGTTAACTGTAAACCTGATCACACAGTAACACAGTCTTCTGTAAATTGTGCAGTTACAAATGGGTCAGTTATTAAAATTTGTCTGGGAATAATTCCTGTTACTGTTTTGGGTGGGCAGGGAAAATCTTGTCAAACGTATGCCTTACTAGACGACGGTGCAGACAAGACGCTTTGTGATGAACGCCTTTTGAAGACTCTGAATTTAAGTAGCAGACCAGTCAAGTTTCAGATATCAACGGTCAGTTCCACCGGAAGTACAATCGAAGGACAGGAAGTAGATCTTCAGGTCCGGCCGTCGCATAGCGACGACGACATAATGTTACGCAAAGTTTGGTCTGTGAAGACACTGCCTATTTCTACCAAATCCGCGCCAAGGAATGCCGACTTCCGGAGCTTACCGTATTTATCCGACATAGATATCCCTGAAATTGACGCCAGCTCTGTAATGCTTCTGATTGGTACAGACTCACCAGATGCTCACATTCCACTAGAAGTACGTTCAGGCAATCATGATCAACCCTACGCTATAAGGACTAAACTAGGCTGGGCAATACGTGGACCAATGCTTGATACTTCTATTAGAACAAATACGGTAAACGTGAATTTTCAACAGTCTACTGACGTGTTATTACAACAACAACTTGAAAAAATGTGGAATACGGACTTTGATGATAAATTGCAAGTGGAAAAGAATTCGATGTCTTTAGAAGACAAACGCGAATTGAAAACTATGGAAAGTACATTAAAACATGAAAACGGCCATTACAAACTTAAATTACCATGGCGCGATGAAGAAGCTAAAATGCCCAAAAATTTTGCTCTGGCGCATGTACGCCTTGAACATTTGAAACGCAAGTTGTCGCGTGACCACGAACTACATAAAATGTATACGACGACTGTATGTGACTATATGCTAAGTAACAAACCTCTAACCAGACGCGGAATTCTGTCCATCGTCAGCTCAATATTCGATCCCCTTGGACTTGTTTCACCAGTAACTTTACGAGCAAAGATCATAGTACAAAATCTTTGTAGACAGAAGCTTGGATGGGATGATCAGATTCCAGAGAAAGTTGTTCAAAAATGGCGACTTTGGCTTGATACGTTACCTTTTCTAGAAACTCTGACTGTACCACGCTGCTTTAAACCTCAAGATTTCGGCTGCGTGAAGAATGCCCAACTGCATATATTCTGCGACGGATCTGAGCTTGGTTACGGAGCATGTGCATATCTGAGATTAGTTGACGCAAGCGAAATGGTGACTTGTTCTTTGGTTATGGGGAAATCACGCCTAGCACCGATGAAACAGACGTCAATTCCGAGACTTGAACTCTCCGGAGCAGTCGTTGCATGTCGTCTGTACGGAATTATATCAGACAAACTTGAAATTAGCATTGATAAAGTGACATTTTGGACCGATTCTATGATAGTACTTGGATACATTAAGAATGAATCGCGCCGCTTCAAAACCTTCGTTGGAAACAGAATTGGATAAATACATGATCTGATGTCACCACTACAGTGGCGTCACGTGGATACTAGCTCTAACCCGGCCGATATTGCCTCAAGAAGCATAGATGCACGTGAATCTGAAAACCTAAACTTTTGGCTATATGGACCAAATTTCCTGTCGAGGAATGAAGAACACTGGCCTAACCAGCCGCTTCTACCGGAAGTATGTGAAGATGATTCCGAAGTGAAGAACGAGATAACAGTAAATACAATAAATAGTGACTTCCCGAAATTGACGAATTACTTCTCTGATTGGACGAAACTAAAAAGAGCTACTGCGTGGTTATTACGCGTCAAAGCATACTGCCGGCAACGGTATCTTAAACAGAATATTGAATGTAGCACGGAAAATTTAACCGTGCATGAACTTCAGAATGCCACGAATGAAATATTACGCCAAGTACAAGAAAGCTGCTTTGGAAATGATATACAAGCTCTAAGGAACAAACATGCTGTACAGAAAGCTAGTCGTATCGCGTCACTCAACCCCACTCTACAAAATGGTCTGATCCGAATAAACGGACGTGTACTATCACAACACAGACAACCAATCATCCTACCGAATGAACATCACGTGACCAATTTAGTCATTGCCTCCTACCATGAGAAACAAGGACACATTGGAACTCAGCAGGTTCTCGCTGCGATCCGAGAAAAGTACTGGATTATCAAAGGACATGCATCCGTCAAAAGGATAATCAAGTCATGAATTATGTGCAAGCGTCTGCATGGTCCATTATCCAGTCAACAGATGGCACCACTTCTGAAAGAGCAGACGACAGCAGATATGCCGACGTTCACATATGTCGGGGTCGACTATTTTGGGCCGCTTACCGTTAAGGTAGGTTTAGCACGTGCGAAACGTTATGGCAGTCTGTTCACGTGCCTAACTTCACGTGCAGTACACTTAGAAATTGCCCATAGTCTATCTACAAATTCATTTATTGCTGCGTTTCAACGTTTTACAAGTCGGCGCGGGCTTCCGCAGAAAGTGTTCAGTGATAACGGAACTAACATAGTTGGTGGTGAACATGAATTACGCAGATCAATTCAACAATGGAACCAGTCTAAAATTAGTAAACATTTGACCCAGAATGAAATTGAATGGCATTTTAATCCACCATACGCAAGTCACATGGGTGGAGCATGGGAACGTTTAATTCGCTCAACTAGAGTTATTTTGAAATCTCTTGCGCAAGAACAACTGCTTAGTGATGAGCAACTACTTACATTAATGGCTGAAACTGAAAAAGTATTGAATGATAGACCTTTGACACCGGTGAGTTGTGACCCTAGAGACCCGCCGGCACTTACCCCAAATACCTTATTATTAATGAAATCTAACCAGTGTGTACCTGTTGGTGTGTTCCGGAAGCAAGATGTATATGCTAAACGCTGGTGGATACAGGTCCAGTACCTTGCAGATATATTCTGGAAACGTTGGTTACGTGAGTACTTACCCCTCTTGCAGAAACGTGAAAAATGGCAACGTAAGACAGCGGACCTGAAAAAAGGTGATGTCGCTCTCGTCGCTACAGAAAAAGCCCCACGAGGACAATGGCGTTAGCAAGAATAGTTGAAGTTAAGGTGAGTAGGGATGGTTTAGCTAGAAGCTGTGTGGTCAAAACTCAGTTTTCTCAGTTTGTAAGGCCAATAACAAAATTGAGTTTACTGGAAAGTTCAGAATAACTAATTCATACATATACTACTCTTTGTATTGTAGAGCAATTACAGTAATTAATTACTATCACAGTTACATATTTTTCCTGTTGAAAGACATATGTTCACATACTGCGATTGTTATATGTATATTTACACATACCTTAACTCTCATAGATTAGAGTGTTAATTTAGAATTGAATTGTAACGTTCTATAATTAACTTTTACGCTTAGCGCTATATGTTACGTTGGCGTCAACTGTTACGTGACGCAGACGTACATCTGACGTCGTTTCCGTTCCATTGTATTGTTTGTATACAATGTACATTTGAAAGTAAGATAAGGAACTTGGGCGACTTTTACTGATCATAGTAAATTAATTTGAGATATCAAAGTCGGTAAGGGATTTTTATTATTCAGCATTTTATTTTTAATAATAATAATAATTATTATTAACTACTTTAATTTATGCAGCTAAGAATTTGAATTTGTTGCGAAATTAACATTGATTGTTATTTAATTATTACTTTGCATGTTTTTGTATGAATGCGTATTGTATGAATTTCCTGTGCATTTGTTTGAATATCTGTTTATATTTATTGCAGAGAATCGGCATAGTCACGGCATAGCTACTGCATAGTATGACATAGATGTAGTATTGCGATACATTACTCTGCATGTATATATGAGAAATAAATCATACATGAAGAAGCCGCATCTCTCGAATATCTGAATTGAATCCCGAGTCCCTTACACTTAGTATCTGTCATTGTCTAGTAGACCACATCCAAGTTTTTTTTCAGCTCATTTCCCAAAATTGGCCCTGCCTGGAGGGTCACTTGATTTAGGAAAAATATAATCATCTTAAAAATCATGGCCTAAAGCTCTAGAACTTAGATATTTGAAATGTAGCATCGTCCTGTTGACCTCTACACAGTTTGTTCAAATCATGTCCCTGGGGTCAAAATTGATCACAACCACTTGGGGGGGTCCCTTAGCTGTATACAGAGTTATAGGAAAAGCCTAGCTTTCAGTGAGCTCCTATAGCAACCAGTGACTTCCGTAGGAACCAGTGACTTCCCCTATCAACAAGTGACTTCCACTTGGAACAAGTGACTTTCTTAGCAACCAGTGACTTCTTTTGCAACCAGATATTTCCCTTGCGAACAGTGACTTCCTTAGCAACCAGTGAGTATCCTTAGCAACCAGTGACTTCCTAAGCAACCAGTGACAATCCCTAGCAAAAAATTGATTGTATTAGCAATAAGTGACTTTCTAAGCAAACAATGATTTCCTTAGCAACTAGTGACTTTATAAGCAACAATTGAGTTCCCTAGCAACCAGTGACTTTAAAACCACTGACTTCTTTTGCAACCATTGACCTACCCTCGCATCAAATAACTTCCTAAGCAACAACATTCTTCCTTAGCAACAATTTAGTCCCCTAGCAACTTCTCCTAGCACTCAGTGACTTCCCCTAGCAACAACTGACTTCCTTTGCAGCCTTTAGCATCGTCTTACCACCAGTGACTTCCTTAGCAAACATTGACATCCTTAGCAACTAGCAACAGCTGTGTTTGGCAATCACTGATTTTCAAGTACTGAACAGTGATTCCATTAGCAACCAGTTACTTTCCCTAGCAACAAGTGACATCCTTATGTAAGTGCACTGGTACCATGGTGAGCAATATAGGGCCATGATGGCCCTCTTGTTTAAAACACATGATTTAATTGCATATCAAGTGCCCTTTCACTTACTTCAGTGGGTTTTTTTAAGTTGAATAGTTGATTAAGTTGAAGGACAAAATTCATATTGTGGACTGTTTCAAACATTTTACATGAACCTTGCCATATCGTGATGCTTTAATTAATATAACCCCAGTTGAAGAACATAATTCGACTACTATGAATCACTTTATATTCGCGTGATCTTTATTTCGCGAATTTCACTCCCAGACTTATTTTGCGTATTTATAAATTCGCGGCCGAAGCGTCTAAATATTAAATTCGCGCCGAGACAAAGCCTTAAGCTGTTATCGCATCTACACTTAAGGGAACTTCTAACGCTACCTTTAGTCTTTATTCATTTTTTTGAAAACTACTGTAGAATTTACTTGAAACTTCACACGAATGATAAATAGTATATTAGACAAATCATGTATAATTTTTATTGCAAACGACCCATCGGTTATTAAACTACAGCCGCTCAAAGATAATAACCCCTAAAATCGACAGTCGCAAAATTTGCCGTTTTCGCAATGTAATTGGGCGGAATGCACGTATAAAATTCACTGCTACTTGACCTTGTGTGCGGTCACATTTCATTTTTTCTCGGACTTAAATGTTTCATTCTACATTGACTGAATACCCGATAAGGTGACAAGTTTGTACATGTTTTCGAAAACGATGTTGCTGGGAAGACAATAACCAATGATTAGAGCGCCTGATTATTCTGGTTGAGCGCCTGATTATTCTGGTTAAGGGTATCGTTATGCTGTTATGACACTAAACTGTCTTAAACGCTTTGTGATATTGTTGCCGTTGTTTAAAGGAATTTGAGTTTGTAATTTTATTTTTAATATTTTATGAATTAACTATTGTTAAGCAATGTAGAGATGGATTAACATATTAAAATATTGATTTTAAACCTGTGAAATGCGTTATTCATGTTTGCGACTTTCGATTTCGAGGGTAGCGTACAGAACACGTGCGGTAAATTTGTATTTACGCAAACACCAAATAATGTATTAGTTCACTAGCGGCGAAATACAACAGTCCACATGTTGTGAAAATTTGGTTAAGATATCTGGTATAGTTTCTGAGATAATCAAAGATATTGAAAGGTAGCGTTAGAAGTTCCCTTAAGTGTATAGTGTTTGATATAGGTCAATGACCCGTTAAACACTTAACGTAGTGCCGCGGTAATTTAGTGCTGATAATTCTTTAACAAAGTCTATTGTAAATAACAATTAAATAAAGTTAAAAGTCGATAACATACCGGTAGTTACATTTAACAACTGACAAATTGCAGGCTTTTTATACGTTACTGTGGTCTGTGTCAGTAGTACAATCATGTGACAAATTGCTAGCGACCCGTTAATCCCTAATCTTCTTCAGGTTTGTGCAGACGGTCATTGTCCCGTATGAATTGAATTGAATTTGAATTGAATTGTGTTGAAAAGATGAAAGACGAAATGGATCTTCCCCTCAGGCAACATGCGCTCTGTTTGTTTGATGTATACAAGTAAATTCTGTCTTTGATTTAAGAGTGATTTGAACTAATACTGGTTGTCTTTCTCTTAATAAATTCATAATAAACATTTAGTAAATGTGTCGTAGAATGCAAATTTGTCCGTGATGTAAACTTTTTATTGATCACGTAATTTGTAAGATGTAGTGAATTAAAACTTATATCTTTTGTTCATGTATTCACTTTTGTATATATCCTCATAAATGTCTTTAGTCAAGTTCAAAAGATTAGAATTAGATAATAACTTCAAAAAATATATATGTATACTAGCGATTATTGTGCATTGGCGAACTTGAAATATTTCGGACAATATTTTTCGGATACGACTTTTGAACCTACGTTCCAAACATAAATTTACGCGGATTTATGAATTCGCGATGCACTCAATTCGCGAATAATAGCGATAATAAAAACATCGCGAATAATACCGGATTTACAGTATATTGCTCACGTGCAGTTTTGCACATGAAAGACGGTTTAAACTAGAAACAAGAGGGCCATGATGGCCCTGTATCGCTCACCTGTCTACCATTGGCAAAAATAAAAAGGTTATTAATAGCAGAAAGGATCAATTTTTACCTTTGGCTCATGATATCCTCTTAATAAGCCTATGTAAACTCAAAGACCCCCCCCCCAGGCAGGGTTAATTTTGACCCTGAGGTCAGGATTTGAACAATCTTGGTAGAGAGTCAATTATTGCCACATGCTGAATATCTAAGCGCTAGGCCTCATTATTTTGCTGTCTGATCATGATCTGCACTGTTGGCTATTCATTTTTTTGCTGTCTGATCATGATCTGCACTGTAAGCTATTCATTGTATGTTGGCTGGTCATGATTTGCACTGTCAGCTTTTTATTTTTTGCTGTCTGATCATGATCTGCACTGTTTGCTATGCATTATTTAGCTGTCTGATCATGATCTGCACTTTCATAATTTAGCTGTCTGATCATGATCTGCACTTTCATTATTTTGCTGTCTGATCATGATCTGCACTTTCTGACAAACTTCAAGGATATCTGGGCTGAAAATGTAACATCTAGAGTGTTAACAAGGTTTTTCCATATTTGGGCTGTGACCTAGTTTTTGACCCCAGATGACCCATATTCGAACTTGGGCTAGAAATCATCTTAACAACCTTTCTGACAAATTTCCAGGATATTTGGGCTGAAAATGTTACCTCTAGAGTGTTAACAAGGTTTTTCCATATTTGGGCTGTGTGACCTAGTTTTTGACCCCAGGTGACCCATATTAAAACTTGAGCTACAAATCATAGAAACAACCTTTTTGACAAATTGCCAGGATATTTGGACTGAAACAGTAGCCTCTACAGCCTTAACAAGATTTTTCTATTTTTGGGCTCTGTGACCTAGTTTTTGACCCCAGATGACC
This sequence comes from Saxidomus purpurata, assembly GCA_022818135.1. NCBI lineage: Eukaryota > Metazoa > Mollusca > Bivalvia > Venerida > Veneridae > Saxidomus > Saxidomus purpurata. The sequence goes on along the minus strand of JAFMSR010000009.1, from coordinate 15,034,382 downwards.
CATATTCGAACTCGTCCGAGTAATTACTGGGACAAACATCCTGACCAAGTTTCGTGACAATTGAGGAAAAAATGTGACCACTAGAGCGTTAACGAACTAAATGTGGACGGACGACGGACGACGTCCGACGGACGACGGACGACGGACATTCATCGATCCTAATAGTTCACCCTGAGCCAGCTCAGGTGAGCTAAAAAGTAGAACTTTATAAAAATGGTATAGGCTTTTGACAGTTGCGATTTATAGGTCAGGGCCTACTATCTACTGAAGGGGTTTGCCCGGGAGAATTTATGACATATCCTAGAAAATATATACCAAATCATACTTCCGAGAAGCGGTGACTTAGCCACTGGAATGTCAATTCGTGGATTGCTGGTTCGATCCAAAGTCCAGGCATGAATTCCACGATGATTAATCATGGTGATTTCCAGCCTCTGTATAATTTATATAGGAAAACAGCCAGCGGCTTACGGAGACTGGATCCTAAAGATTCTGAACAAATACCACACAAGAACGGTGTTTAGATGGCCATCTCTTTACAGTCATGATTTTGTTGAAAACGCTTAAACCCATAATAACGTAGGCCATATAGACAGGCAACCAACTAACTCCTTATATAGATACAGCTACTTTTTGCTGTATTTCCAGATTTAAAACTTGAAATACTTTATATTGTTATAAAGCACCACCTACCTTGACCATTACAAGAACAACTCATCGCTCTGTCATACTAGTCAAGTTTGAAATAACATAATTATAAATATTGCACGAATAAATCGTGACTATTGTCAAAACTGGTACAGGTGTTCGCAGCTTTGCGCGCCTTTTACTTCAAAATCCAAGCTGCACGATTTTACCGTGCACTTTGAGGCCAACAGAAAAACAATTTAGTTGCTTGTTAGCCACAACGGAACAAATGAGACAGTTGGTGTTATATTGTAGAAGACTGAAAAAACAAACAATCTACTATCAGTGGTCTAAGTCAGATAGATCACTCGTAACCGTTGTCTATGTAATTTGTCGTCTCGCTGCGCTCGACTCCAAATAGCATAGACAATGACTACTCGTAGTCTATCCTTTACATAGATACAGCGACATTTTGCTGTATTTCCAGCTATAAACCTTTAAATATTTTATATTGTTATTAATCGCCACCTACTTTAACCATGTACATGAACAACTTATCGCTCTATTACATCAAGTTTGCAATAACATAAGAATATAATTGCACGAATAAATCGTGGCTATTGTCAATTATGGTACAGGTGTTCGCAGCTTTGCGCGCCTTTTTACTTCAAAATCCGAGCTGCACGGTTTTACCGTGCAGTTTGAAGCAAACAGAAAAAACAATTTAGTTGCTTGTTAGCCACAACGGAACAAATGAGACAGTTGGTGTTATATTGTAGAAGACTGAAAAACAAACAATCTACTATCTGTGGTCTAAGTCAGATAGATCACTCGTAGCCGTTGTCTATGTAATTTGTCGTCTCGCTGCGCTCGCCTCCAAATTACATAGACAACGGCTACTCGTGAACTATCCTTTACCTCGCTAGTAAAACCTGACAAGGCTCTGACGTCTTGGTGTAGTTTAATTCACTGAAAAATCATCTTTTGTCACCGACGACATGTCAACATGTCAATAGCACTAGTGAATATTTGTTCTAAAGATATATAAATACACACACGTATGTCAAAATACGTATTTTTATTCACAGTATAAGAATTCACTTTTGCCATCCATTCAAATCTGTTTCCATTCATTTATGTTTGTATATCTTCAAAAACTGAATTAGCACGAAGCCGTTACACAACGTGTGCACGTTCTGAAAGAATTAAAAACATTTGAATTAATGTTATCTTTTTTATGAAATATGACGGGTATCGTGAACCATGATATATTTAGTTGTAAGATATATAAGATGTTCGTTTAAGATATAATTTGCCAGTTGACTCTTGCTTTACTGGTAATTTGCCGGTTGAGCCTTGCTTTATTGACAATTTGACAGTTGTCTCTTACTTAATTTACAATTTGCCAGTTGACTCTTGCCTTATTGGCAATTTGCCAGTTGTCTCTTACTAAATTTACAATTTGTCATGCTTTTCTGCCCTTAAAGTGGGAATTTATGTAGTATTCTTTCTTATTTTGATTAATGTCAACAAATTTGTATGTTGTTTTTATTTTTCGATTCAGAACTACTCTATGTAATAAAAATATTTGGGTAGTTAGTGTCCATATTTATCGACTTTTTGGGGGCATTTTCCTGCTTTTTTGCCGTTTTAAGTGGAAATTTCTGCAATTTCAATCTTTATTTTGATTATTGTCAATAAAAGAAGTTGTATGGCAGGAAGGAGGAGCCTAGAAAGTCAGCGTCATTCATGGCTGTAGCCAGGGCGATGGTATAAACAGTGAACGAGTAGAGAGAGAGCTTGATTCTTACTTGGTTTTGGAGAAAATGTATCTGTCTCGACCAACATTTGGGGTATTTTCTTGGTTTTTATGTATAATAAGAATTTCTGTTATTAATTTTTGAAGTTTGATTATTACAAACATACCGGTATATTAATTTCTTTCATATTTTTCTATGCAATACTACGTTTGGCTTGATTCTTTACCTATTTTGGTGAACAGTTAACTTGTTAAAGTAGGAAACTCTGTTATTAGAACTTAAACTTCGATTGTTACCAGTATGTACATGTATTTATTTCTTTCCTGTGTTTCATTTTAGTACTACTAATAGCTTGATTGTATACCTATTTTGATGAAAATTTATCTCTCTTGATCAGTATTTTTTGGCATTGCCTTTGCTTTTATATGTTTAAAATGGGAGTTGCTGTACTTGAATATTTTAAGTTTAATTATTATCAGCAAACATAAATTTCATTCATATTTTTCTATTCAGTACTACTAGCAGTTTGGTTCTTAACCAAATGCAGTGAACAATTATCTATCTTGACCATCTTTTGGGACATTTTCGTGTTTTTAATGCTTAAAGTGGGAATTTCTGTGATTAAATTGTCAAGTTTGAGTACAGTCAACATACATTAATGCCCTTTATAGTTTTCAATGGGGAATTTCAATAAAGAAAGCATCTGCCATAAGTACGCTTGTCTTCAAATGATGGAGAATTTGTGAATGAAAATGAGATCACGTTTAATTTCTTGTTTTGACATATATTAGCTGCAAAAAAAAGTTATGTAGACATTACCATACCTCAACATAAAATGTCATTAAGTCTTGATTAAAAAAACATAGAGTTACTCTAATAAACTCAGATGACATAGGCTTTTAAAATTAGTTTTAAGGTTTCCCATAGACAAGTATTCCTAACATTCTGCATCCCTGAACAAAATAAGTCCATTCAGCACTTTGATTTCTGTCTTGTATTGTTTCTGCTACATCATAACTAGCCTCCATAGTCGAGTGCTTTAGATTGCTGACTTTAGATAACTTCACCCTTTTAGCCCGCTGCCGACCTGACATTTCATATGACAAAGTTAGAAGTAAAACCGGTACTGGTCCTTCACTGAAATCCAATTAACCTGTTCATATGTATTTTTATTCATCTTATATCTTTAATTTTTATCATTGTGTTTTTGTGCAAAAATTTTCATTAAACAAATGAAGTACCGGGTGAAATGTGAAAATAGACAAGTTAGCGGTCATATGTAAAAATGTCTGTAAAATGTTTAAAATATATTTGTTTGAAAGAAATATTACAAAAACCATAAACATACAGAAATCTACCACATTGTTGCAAAAGATGCAATAAGCAATGGTGAAATCAATCCTATTTAACATTTAAATGGCGTGACCTTGACCTTGCAAAAAACTATTTCAACCAATGGAACTTGTGGGAACTTTGTTGTTTCTGAAACTCCAGATGTTCGTGATACTGAAAATACATGTGTCATTTCTGTTCATTTTTTTCCCGCTATAGCATATTATCGAGCTAGTATGACTGTACTATATAACAAAATGGAACGTCAGCGTTTATTTATGAATGAAAATGTATAACTATTTAGACAATATATACTAAATCTACCTTTAAGTTGGCTAGTCGTCATTAAAGCATGCGTACGAAACAAATGAAATAATCGCAACGGCAAACACCCAGTCGACTGTTACAAATATCCAGGCCCACGTAAAGAAACTGTAGCTACATTTGCTCTTGCATTTTGTTGTTGGTCCAAGAAAAATAGAACAATCTTTGTCCAAAATGTTGATTGAATAGATCCAGACACTGCCTATAAAGAAACCAGAGAAGTATGTTAAAAACAAACAGAGTCCTTCCGTGAATTTATATCCCCCGCTAAATGAAACATATAACTGAAAAAGAACAACTGGAAAGTGTATCGGTTTATCTGTTTCAGAATAAAAAAAAGCATTTTTAAAATTCCATCATCCAACTAGGACCTCATCTCCGCGGCAATTTTTTTTCTTCAAGTTACAGTCATAAAGTACTTATTTGTAACGCAATCAATATTGTTGCCGATAATATTTATATTAAATGTTGGATATTTCTTCGTATTGTGAACTGATCCTAGTAACATACAAGTAGACTATTTTGGATTAAGGGACATTTGATTGTGTCTACACCAACATTCGGCATTATTTAGATCAGTTTGTAATCTTTGTTCAATGTATTGACGGGAATAATGGCTATCATAAACATTTGTATCGTCTGCATACATATCAACTCCTGAATGTTCCAATTAAGAGGCAAGTCGTTAATGTAAATTAAAGATAATAATGAGTATCGAGCCTTGTGGTACCTTGGAAATAACTGTTTGAAGATTCGAAGACGTATCGCCCTCCATTGCAATTTGTTTTCTATTGGAGAAATAAGATCTAAACCAAATTATTGCGGAATCCGAAAAGTGGCATAGTTTGAGTTTTTGAAGTAGCAGTTCATGATTTACTGTATCAAATGCTTTTCTTAAGTTGAGGTACAATACACCGACCATTTTGCCGCTATCAATTTCCCTTAAACTGGTCTATTAACCCTACAGGAGCGGTCTTGCAAGAATGGTTCTTTCTGAAACCAGATTGCGTCTTATGTGTAATGTTTGTATATTGAAAGAATCAGTGTAATTAATTTGCCATATGCTTTTCAAAGACCTTTGAAATAGTTGGCAAAATCGAGATCGGTCTATAATTATTAGCATCTTCCTTAGCATTACTTTTATGCAATGGAATAACACGCGCTAGTTTGAGTTCATCGGGGAAAATACCTGTCCGTATACTGTTATTTATAATTGATGCTATGGGTATGGCCAACACATCACTACATGCTTTAAGTATTCTTTGGCCAATGCCACCAAGACCAGTAGACTTTGATTTCTGTCCTCTGGCCTGTTTCATCGGGCCCTTAAGGGTGTTTCTCTTGGTGCTCTGCCTTCTGCAAAGGCATTGAGTACATACGTTTTTTGGTTCTCAAGGTTTGCTTTTTATATATTTATACACGAGCATTTTTGTGTTTTACATACCATGCCTTTTGTTTCCATTGCGTGTGTTAGAGATTCACCTAGCAGGGATTACTTTTATTTACACTGTCCTGTGACTTTGGAACATGGTGGGGGTAAGAGTGAGGTTGGGTGCGCACCATAAACCGGTTTAAGCTCCCCAGTGGTGTTTTTGCCACTGACCGTTCCAAGGCGGTGCCCCACTGTGTTCCTTTAATTGTTCGTTTTGTCCTCGTGTGTTTGCTTTGTATGCTAGTGTGTGTGTGTGTGTGTGCGTGCGTGCGTGCGTGCGTGCGTGCGTGCGTGCGTGCGTGCGTGCGTGCGTGCGTGCGTGCGTGTGTGTGATTCCCTGTCTGATATTATTTTTGTTCTTTGTGTTAAGCAAGTTTAATATATTTTTAAGTGGGGTTATGTAATTTGCACTGAATTCTTTATTCTTTAGTACATTGTCATAATATGATTTTAAACTGTTAATATATTCTTCGCTGGGTCCTGAATAATTTTGATTTTGGAGTGCTGTATTTTTCATTGACAGTAATTCCATTAAATATCATTTCATCCGGCAGCACGTTAGACTTTGGTTTGTCAGATGTCAATATTTTGACATGTTTCCATAAATACAAAGTTTCTTATATTCTTGCATAGCCTTATTGAAGAAGTCTTTCTTGGTGTTTTTAATTAGTATATTTGTTTTATTTCTCCAATGTTTATATTTATTGAAGTTTTTATTTTTTACCTGATAATCTCGTTGTTTTGGACTCTTTGATCTGATCTTTCATCCATTCAGACTGAGTTACATGCCTAACGCGCTTTGTTGTTTTGGTGCATGTTTATTCATAAGTGCATTGAAAATACTGTAGAACAATAACAGTGCCATCTCGGGATCATCTATTCAATACCTTCAATACCATTTGATAATAAATCACGTTTAAATTTGTCTTCATCGAAACGTTTTAAACATCTGTATTTAATAACATTATGAATGCCTTGTTTATTCACTTATATTTTACTAATACGTCTTATTATGCAGACGGGTTTGTGATCGCTAATTGGAATATCTAGAACGCTGACGTTTACAGCATATTCCGGAAAAGTGGCACATTTATGGTCAATTAATGATGACGAGCTTTCTATTATTCTGGTAACTATATATTGAGTAACTAATTGGGCAAATTCTATTTTAGCCTGACAGTCAACCCATTTCATGTTTTTGCATGTACTTTCTAATCTAAAGTGTATGTAATAGTTACCTAGTGCATACATATCATTATTTACTGATAGTGCCTTACTTACTTGGTTTTCGGAAATGTCGATCCATGATTGCAGTGAATCTGGCGGTCGGTAAATATATTTTAATAGAAACGATTGTGAGTGTTGCAGCATAATTTCTACCCAAATAGATTCAAGGTTGGATTCTAGGTCATATCTGCGTTTATATGTAATTATATTTTTAAGATAAATAACAATGCCGAAAGTATTGTTCAATCCTATACATCACAGAAATCGAATGATGAGGTGTACAGTAACTCAAAACAATCCAACGACGAAATCAAGAAATCGGAACCTGTAGTAACTGTCTAAAGTTTAGTATTTCGACCGGCGACAGTCTCGAACGTTACAAATTACGGGTTTGTTCAACGGTATTTTTGTTGATTTTAGTTTCAAAGCGAATATTTGATATATATGACTTGGAAAATATTCAGTTCTATGAAATAGCCAACAACATTCGTGGCGACACGTGTTTGAATGAAAGGTAGGTAATGGCGACGTCAAAATCACAAATCTTTTGAGAATCCGTGTATGACGTTCAAAGTGACAAAAGGGCTCTTAAATGTGAGTTTATTTATTTTATTTATTATGCTATTTTCGTCGGCACTCTGAAAGATATAACCTTTTTGCCGTGATGTTCAATGTACATGTATATCAAAGCAGAAAGTCGTGCAGAGTGTCTAAAACAAATGAAGAATTGAAACAATGTGTATATAAGAAAACATACTCTGATATTAAAATAAATGTGTGGCTTATGTAAATCGATCGATCTGTTGCGGGGTAACGGATGTTATAGATTTTGTTAGTTTTCATAATCAGATAAATAACGAAAATAATGCTTGTATTTTAGAATTTGAGAGCTGAATGTCTATCATTTTAATGTATTTTGGGTCCAAACGAATTAAAAGGAACTTTAACAAATTCCTGTTTTGCACGTGTCTTTTCATCTTATTAATATTGACGAGATATGCTGAAATAAAAAATGGGTTGATAATCAATACGTGCTCTTTAATTTCATACCTCGTATATACGACCCTTAAGGCCCCTTTCGTAATATTGTTCCTTTGGAAGCAGGACTTAATTGTTGAAATGTCAGTGCATTAAGTTTTTTACTAATTTCAAAATGTAGATATTTACCAAGGATAATCAGGATGAAATAAAAGACGACGTAAACAAGCAACGCCCATCTAAACCAACACTCTGTACACACTTTGTACAGATACCATGGTGCCTTAGCGCTGAGAATTAAGTACCAGGAAATTCTAATTGCAGACGAACAGCCATCATCATGCTTATGGCTCAACCCTGAAATATAGAAGACTCACTCTAACTACATACACATCCAACATATATATGTACATTTATATCACTAAAGAATTGATTCTCTATCTCCCCCCCCTCTCTCTCTCTCTCTCTCTCTCTCTCTCTCTCTCTCTCTCTCTCTCTCTAGCTCTCTCTCTCTCTAGCTCTCTAGCTCTCTAGCTCTCTCTCTTCGAATTTCCGGGAATAAGATAAACTTACACTTCCAATTTTCATTAAATCTGCTCGATCTCAGAATTTGGTGGAAAAAAGGGTCTTCTTAAGTCAACATATTTAAGAACTAGTCCTCAGATTAAAAGTTTCAGTATACATTCCTGCAATGTATTTCTGTATTTCGTAAATTATACCCAACGAAACTAAAAAACGTTACAAACGTTTGAAAATTCTAATATATAAACATATAATGTAGCGGAGCCGTCAAACCGAGCTTACCAACAATTTCAACAGATTTTCGCAAACTGCTACCTAGATTTTTATTTGTGTTGTTGATTCTAGCAATTGCTTGTTTGGGGAAATTAATTACTTTCACTGCAAACTGTGAGCAGGCAGTTCTTAAATGGATATGAGAGTCTATCATTTATTATCTTCATAAATAAAGCGCATCATGATTTCAAGTACCGACATGAATAACAAAAACAAAACTTGCAAATTATAATGTGTAATGGGTGTTTGTTTTTTATTAAATCACCTGAGCAGAAAATGCTCAATGAGAGCTATTGTGATCACATGGAGTCAGACGTCTGCCTATCTGTTTGTTTGTCTATCGACCGTCCGCACTTAACCGAGGCTGCAGTTCTACTGGATCTTCATGAAACTTGGTAAGAATTATTGTCTTGATGAATGTTAGGTCAAGTTCGATTAAGGGGCATCTCGGGTTAAATATTAGGTCACAGGTCAAATTATAGGAAAATCAAGAGTAAGCAATAGAATCCGCAATTTTTCATTGGATCTCCGTTAAACTTTGTAGGAATGAGTGTTTTGATGAAATGTAGGTCGAGTTCCAAAATTGTTTTTCGAATCAAAATCTAGGTCACCAGGTCAAATAATAGCAAAAAAAACATTTGTATGCAATGGAGCCTTTATTTTTCATTTGGTCTTCATGAATGAATGTATTGATGGCCTGTAGATGCAATTCGAAAACGGGGTAAATCGGATAAATATCTAGGCAGCTGGAAAATCAAAAGAATGTTTTGTTAAATCATATGGATAAACATTCTTGCCAATTTTCGAAATGATTCGAAAAATTAATGTTGCTTCTAAAGTGTTAACAATTTTTTCTTTGATATGACCATATAACCTAGTTTTTGACACCAGATAATTCCGTCCTGAACTCGTCCTAGGAATCATTGACATTGAGAAAGAGATAAACATTCTACCAGTTTCCATGATGATTGGTTATTAAATGCGGATTCTACGACGTAAACAAAGTTAGTTGCGTTGACTTTCAAACAATGGAACTGATATGTTATATATAAACCGTATACGCAGGTAAAGACAGGTTTTGCAACAATTTTCAACAATTATATTGTCTGTATCAATACAAAGGCTATACCGACAGCTCCTGAATATTGAAAACTTGGTCATATGAGGCAAAGGCTGACACATTTCGACAGCACTTTGGACATAATGTTACAAGGTTTGAACATTTTTAATTTACCCTCGTTCGTTTTCACGCCCCTGTGAGACTTGTGATTTATTTGTTCACATGTCGTGCTGAACCCCAGGTATATTGACATCTTAGAGAACGTTCAGTGTCTTTTCTGATGTGGTGAAACCGAAAGTTGCATAACGTAGTGTGCAGTGTTTACAAAGCACGCGTGACTGCTGAGTGTGTATCAAAAATGCCGGTTGACCGAAGCATATGCGGATGGGGTTTATTCTCACAATGCTTGAAAGGAGTTTACATATGTATATTATTTGTGACAAAGTACTTGGGAAGCTGATTTCGTGCATTAGGATATATCCTAAGTACCAGTTTTAGTGACCCTAAAATACTTCTGGCTGAATTGCCAAATCTGTTGGAAAAGACCTATTCTGTTTATGAATTACTACTGTGTTATTTGTACTCTAGGTGTGTGATGTATAATCATAAGTGTGTAGTGTTGTTCATCACAGGCACCCCAGTTTTGCATTACAGATACTCAGCGGAACCTATTTCAGTGACCCCTACTTCGTTTGTTAACAAGTGCCAATAGCCGGTAATTGGCATTTGCTCGAAGTTTACTTTCACAAACTGAACAAAATATAATTAATTACCAGAGTTAGCCTTGTTTATAATGAGATACAGAGCACATTCCTTTTAATGGTTACACCATATTATAAATACTATAGAGCATAAGGGGTGGGGTTCAAAGAGTGGGGAAAAATGATGGTTTATATAAAATGTAATTATATTTAGTTGTATAATGCATTACAATCTGTTTACCATATCTCATAAAAGTATGAAGACATTTGCCACCTTATTTCAATAATATCAGATCTGAAAGTAAGTTACCACTTCAGACTAGCCATTTTTTCTGCTTAAAAGCTATAAGCAGATAATGTTCTTCAAACTTGTCTTTTACCAAGAAGATCATAAGTATTGGTCAGTTAGATCTGCATACCATCAGGGAGAAAACAAGACAACAGTAACATGCAGAAAGAAAATTAGTTGAAATTATGTTTTTGACCACAGATCTACATCACAACTTGAAAGTGTAAAAAAGTAATAAGAAAAAGACTTAAGTGAGGTTACCTTGGAAATACCAACCCCATGATTAAACTGTCTCTGTCAGCACATTTTTTGAAGAAAGCTTATATGGTGTAGTTCACAACCAGGTATAAAAAGTTATCCGAAATATTGCACTAAGAAATGACTGCATACTTTCAAAGGGTCACTGAAACAGGTCAGTCACTGACACAGGTCCTACTACGATACAGTCTGTCTGACATTCTGTTTATTCAGCTGCGTGCAGTAATAATTGTATAATTTATTTATTATTATAATTTATTGCAAAGTTCTTAAAATTGATATAAGATAGACGCTTTGGTACCTATAATCGCTCAGAGAATGCTGACTATTGACCATGTGCGTTAAAGGAACCCGCGACAATACCGGACGATGCCCCCAGAATCATAACCCAAAAAATAAACAAGAAAACCATTGATGCAAAGCATCAAAGGTCGCCGGTAACTAATTTATTTACAGACTGTAAGTAGTGATGTCAAATGCAACCATTTCTTAAAATTATGCCTGTTGAATTACAGGAAATGTTGGAAATGTTACCACAGTGGTCAATAAGGTACAATTTATTTTCAAATGTAACTACTGCTAGATGTTGATACTGCAGTACTAGCTGTCGGATAGGTTTTTCATGCATACCAGATCGGGATATCTGCAGTTTTTTACCAGTGCTGGAAAATCTCATCTTACACCCCCTGGTATAAGAATTAAAGATGACTTGATAATGTAAGAAAGAACTACTTTTATGAATGAATGTGTAAATTTATACATTACTACAAGAAAAGAGACCGTAAATATAAGTCATTATTTTTATTTTATTTCTGCTACTTTTAATCGAATATGGTATGCAAGAAAAAGAGTCTATCACTGGCTGCACTTACAGATGAGAATATCCGCCTCTCGGGTAACTACACTTACACTACATAATTATAATACATATACTTTATGTAAAATATATACATTATCATTGGTCAAAAATAAATAATATTATAGTACAGGTGTATTGTGACCCATTAAACAGGCCTGTTAAACTGTTAAATTAACCAGACCCTAGTGGTGGGGTGCAGTCCATCTGTTTACTATTTAATTTATAAAACTTGACCTGTGAATTATCAAAAATGGGTCTTTCGTGTCAATATTAAATAAGAAGCAAATTAAACTCAAAGGTACCATTTAACTTTTTCCAGTGCATTGACACGTCAGTGAAGTATCCGAACAAACGATAATCCGAAATTACTGCTAAATCTAACAAAACAAGCTGAAATCGATATTTATTTTGGCTTTGGAAATAGTAACTTCTGCATACCTACTTCGTTTCTGAAAGAGTGTTCATGTTCATCGTTTTTGTTATTTTCCTGCGACGCTGTTACACCGCCACGCCAACCTTTAAAAAGTCGATTTGGTCTGGTCTAGGCGGATGTTTTCTCTTGGTATAAGATATTGTAAACATCGGTCTGGGGAGCGTCATTATTTTTCACATTTTAAACAGTTATTCCCCTTTAATTAAAAGGGCCAATTTTAGCGCGAACTTCAACTTCCTTCGCGATTTTTAAAATAGTTATTTTTTGTTTCAAACAATCAACAATGTAAGATGTCAGAACAAAATTGTAACAAGTTCATACATTTTAATAACTTCTCCTACCAGCTGAAGAATCCTTAAGCGTATCAAATATAGTCGCCGGTTTCCACCGGCGACTAATTATTGGGAAACCTACAACATATCATTAGACAACCATGGATCAAATTTAAGTTTCAGCTGATAAATGACGAAGACATTGCAGATTGATACAATATACAGTTCTGCGGTACAAGTTTCAAACGAATTGTAATATACTGGTTTACCGGTTTTATAGCGCTCCCCTTATCACGATGCCCCCAATGTCTGATATTAAAGAGTGTATCGAGAAAACAACCTTAGTTGTACCAAATACTATGTTATTGCAATAATATTGAACACCACATCGTTTCAGAATAAGGGCTTATATTGTAAATTACTTATCTAATAGATTGACGTTTTCTTCATTTTAACTTTAACATCTATCATATGAAAGGCGAATGCTATACATTAGCTAACTTACCAAAAATGAGTTTCACAACATCAACTATAAGGAGAATAACACAGAACAATTCCAAATACCTGTCACCTGAAATAAAATCTCTACAAAATATCATACTTATACATGCAGTGTCGTTACTGTAATCACCCTGTTTTCAGTTCATAAAACAGATTTAATCAATTCCTTTACATAAAGGGTATTGAATAAGTTTTTCGACTGACCTTAGGAAATCATACTAACACTTACTTACGGCAAATTTCTTATATCAATCATTGTATCCAAATATATTTCTTTAACAGATATGCACTTGTACATCCAATATATTGTTTCTGTAAAGTCGGAGAGTAGTCTGTCCTTTGTATAGTCTACACACACCGATTGATCACTTCAAGAGTAAAGGAGACGCCAAGTTAGCATCTTTAACAGCACTGTTTCGTCCGTCCGTCCGTTTGTCCGACATTTACTTTCCGGTCTATATCTGTCCCATGCATGGACATTTTAATATTATTTCGCGCAATTGTTACCCGTACAGCAAAGGATTTCCTCGCACAACAATTAGCTACCTACTCCCAAGAGCAAAGTCCCACTAAGGACCCAAACACGGTTGTATCTTCCTCAACCATGAATCGATTTTGATATAAATTAAAACAATATTTATGACCCTACATCTTTCGGAGAAGCGGGGGTATATTGCTTTGCACATGTCGGTCCACCCGTCTGTCCGTCGGTAGAGAATGGTTACCGGACGCTTTTGCCTACAATCCTCAAACAGTGCAAGTTGGTCATCATCAGTAAATGACCCCTATTGATTTTGAGGTCAGTAGATTACAGGCTAAGGTCACAGTGACCCGGAATAGTAAAACAATTTCCGGACGATAACTCAAGAACGCTTGGACTTAGCATTCTGATAATTAATGTGGAGGTTGGTCATGACCAGCAAATGTCCCTTTTTGATTTTGAGGTCAGTAGGTCAAAGGTAACGTCGCTGTGACCGGGAATAGTAAAACGGTTTCCGGACGATAACCCAAGAAAACTGAGGCTTAGCATCTTGAAACTTAGTATGGAGGTAAGTCATAACCAGCAGATGTCCCCTATAGATGTTGAGGTAAGTAGATAAAGGACAAGGCCACCGGAACTTTTTTTACCCACATGTATATTTTAGGCCATTTTATAAAGGCCAAGAATTTTTTTGTAAGGCCAAATATTGTTGTTCTTTTTAAGGCCACATGTATTTCTTTTTCCGCATTACTGATTGCATCATGGGGTACATGTTTAACAAACAACTCTTGTTACCTGTATATTGAGGGTGTGTCATGCACAAAACCAAGTCGCCTGCTCCTCAGGTTAATGTTATACTTGATGGTTCGATCTTAGTGTTATCAAGGTCTTTCAAATAGTGTGGACCGGAAACAAGCGTAATACGATAAATAACCTGCCTCGGATCACGTGACAAACATCTTGGTACCCGCAATTTAGGAAAAAGAAAGCAAATATTGAAACTTTATATCTACGTATATCTCGATATTTTACCAATCAATTTGACCAACAAAGTGATCCTTAGTACAATATATGCATTCTTTTATCATATCATGATATTATTTTTTCCCGATGTTTCGTTTTAAGTGGATTTACGCATTGGAAAGTTGACTTGATACGAACGCTTTTTTCCACAAATTACCGAAAACCGACCTAATTTTAGTGCTTCTTTCCTACTTGCATGGTGTTCATGGGATTAATGTAGCACCTTTTCTCATATATTTAAGTCAACTGTACTTATGTTATGTCTTAGATTTTCGTATTTCACCCGTATTTTAATTTTCTTGGACGGTTAGATCCGTTCAAAATCTAAAAAAAGGCGTCACCGGTGATTTTCGCGATACGGTGATATTTTGTGCACAGTTTTTCACTGTATATTTAGGGTCAAATGATGGAAAATTGCTAATTAAAATGTAAATTAAGGGTTATTTTTCAAAGGCTACGAATTAGATTTTCATTTTTTTAATTTAATAACATAATGATGTACAGTTTTGTACATGTATCGCGAGTCAGATAACCATCCATCGCTTCAACGCGCAAGGCGGAATAGCATAGACCGTGTTTAGCCTTTGTTAAAAAGAAAAGTTTCTAATTTCACAGTTCTACAGAAAATTTCATCAGCTTTCCAATTATACCATTTTTTTTTAAATTTGGTATTTAAATGACAAAATGACGGTCAGTTTTACATACAACTATCGGACAAAATATACCAGTTAACTCGATCGGCGTGATAAATACACGGTGTGATAAACGCTTCCAGGTAAAAATCGATAACCGACACGAGATTATCAGTACGATAAGACGTTTATAGAGGGCGTTTCTATACCATACTATTTGAAAGACCTTGGTTTTATATTGAAATATTTCCTGCCCGTTCTGTATCTTTTTAATGCATGGGCCAATTTCAATATAGCTTCAAAAGAGTTTTACACATTTATCAACCGTACCGTAAGGATGTGTACATTTTGTAAAAATAAACACCCAGTCACCTACTCCCTTCTTTATAGATTGAAACTTAGAGTAGACTATCCCTCACAGCAGTGTTAGGAGACGTTTAACATAATGTTTTTTTCACTGATTTCAATATTCTTTTTCTATCAAACTTTATGCCAGGTGCACTTGTTACACGTATATGCACAAAATGTGTGTAGATCCTCTTTCGAAGTTCATTTTGCTATAATCGGTCTTTCTTGTCATTTCTGAAGCAACGTTTTGTTATTTACTCATCTTTGAAATAATGGACCAAAGTTTCATTATGTGTAAACTTCCAAAAGATTGTTGCAACATTTCACCCGTTTGGTCTTTGGCCGAAAAGTGTAATACCCACCGTGCACACAACTTTGTAATTTGTTTGAATTTGTTGAACACTTCCTTGTGAAATAGTGTACCAACTGATACAGATATTGAAGTGTGAATCAATTAAGCTTGTATGCGTCGTACACGAGGAAGGTGTTTGACTTTTACCAGACTACAAGAAGAATCACGATAAACATTTTATATTCTTGTAAAATTAGTTTGCCTCTACGCGGCTTTATGTTAGCCATCATTTATATCTTTTATGCAGTCTTCATGCTTATCAAAATAGTGTCAGAATATACGAGTATGTCTTATTTAAACGCTTATAATTTTGCAATGCAAAACCAGTTTTTTTGAAAGGTTCACAAAAACTTCAAGCACATATCCCAGCGTTTGTCTAACAAGATGGCGACAATGGCCCTATATTGCTCACATTGCTACCACTGGCTGATGGTCAACAACAGCGTCGTAGAAAACAAAAGCACAATACAGCTTTAAAACCTTTCAAGTAAGTAAGTAAGTAGGTGATCATGAGGCGCCGAAGGGTATGATTTGAACAATCTTGGTACAGGGTCACTAGACAATGCCAGAAACTAACGAAATATGTTAGAAAATAATAAATTCTCCCTGACGGCAGCCACTTAGTTGTTTTGCAATAAAGGTCACTTTGATCTTTACATGTTGACCTCAAAATCTATAGGGGTCATCTACTAGTAATGACCAACCACCTCCAATTTTGAAGACAAAAGGCAAGAACGTTCTTAAGTTACCGATCGGACAAGGTTTTGTT
This sequence comes from Saxidomus purpurata, assembly GCA_022818135.1. Taxonomy (NCBI): domain Eukaryota; kingdom Metazoa; phylum Mollusca; class Bivalvia; order Venerida; family Veneridae; genus Saxidomus; species Saxidomus purpurata. The sequence continues at coordinate 15,017,929 of JAFMSR010000009.1, read as the reverse complement.
CACCTTTATTACCTTAACTTATTGACTTCAAAAGCATTAGGGCTCATTAACTGATCATGATAAACCTACGTACAGACGTTGAGGACGCTAGGCCAACGCGATCTCTGATTGATCGGACACAATTTTTTCTATTGAAAGAAGGGATGGTAAAGAGTATAAAATTTAATACTCGTGTACCCAGTCCGTCTTCCGACGCTAGTAGCATCTACATTGAAATAAACTCACTGAAGCAGGAGACAAATTTCAATTTTCAAAGTGTTTTGTCTTTTTTTGTTGCCATTAATATTTTTAAAAAATCATTGGAAAATCTACCGGTACTAGGCAAAGCATTTATTGGGAAACCTGTGCAAAGGGAGATTACTGCCTATATACGGTGACAGTCACATGCAATTACCGTTTTTGATCAGAATTGATACAAAATATTCAATTGTCATTGCTATCATTTCCTTTATTTTAAACAAACTGTGAGAACTACAACCCAATATCATTTTTTCTATTCTTTTAAGATCATAACTGTATCAACACCTGTCAAACTGTCAAACTGTCAACTCGTTTAATGCATGTTTAATGCATGTACTTATCAGATCAAACAATAGCAATTTTCGGATATCAACTGACGTGTTTAGATAGCGACCCTAGATTAAAAATATTACAGGTTACGACCGTTAATTGGAGAGATAAAATAGCGATAGTTTATATCTTTATGTATGATGTTAAACGATTTGCGATTTTTTTCGAGTACTCAATTAACGTTTTGCCAACTGAATACTCGGATGTTCGATCGAGTAAACCGCTTACTCGTTGTCATCCCTAGTTAAATGTGACCTTGACATGTTGACATCCAGATCGAAAAGAGTCATCTACTGGTCATGAAAACCTACCTACAAAGATTGAGGACACTATACCAATGTATTCTCTAGATAAATATCGGACATGTTTTTGTTAAAAACAAAAATAATATCAAACAGGGAATGCCACGTACCAAAAACGTAGCCTCCCCAAAACGAGCCCCACAACCACGATAACATTTACCGTTGACATGCTGGTCCCTAAACCGATATGAGTCATCTAGTGATCATGACCAACGTTCAAAAACCGGCAAGGTTTGGTCTACCGATGGACTGACATGTGCAAACCTTTATATCCCTCCATCTTTGATTGGAGCTCTGAGCCGTGTAGTCTAATGCAGAAATATATTAGGAGGTGTTCCCACATATCTCAATGTAAAATCCAATAAGTCCCTGAGCTAGGTCTATTTTGATCCGAGGGTCATGATTCGAACATCTTTGTTCAGGAAAATTAGCAAATGCAGTATGCCGAATATCTAAGCTATAGGTCCTTTGATGGAGACACAAATATTTTTAAATGTTTTGTTATAAAACTCTATGTGAAACAGATGACCAAGTCACGGGGTCAGTTTTGAACTGCGGGCCTGATTTGAACAAACCTCGTAGAGATTCACTACACAATGCTATTCCTAATATCTAAGGTTTGGGTCTTGTGTTTTTAGACAGGTTTCCCCTACGTTATACGCCAATGTGAAGTCAACTGACCCCCATAAGTTGTCAAGTCACGAAATTAAAGTCGTTGGTTCCTTAGTCATGGCTCCGGACGGACGGACAAACGGAAATCGCCAAAACAATAGAAATAGCCTCAAATCGTCAACAGTTATAAAGTCTTCGATTTCAGAGTCATTATTTTGAATAATATTGTTTACGAAGAACATGAAGAATAATGGGGAACTCGGGTCCCCTTGTTTCAATCCATTTCATCTTTTTCCTCGGACTTACGAGCCGTCAGGGGGAACAATTTAATGGTTACTTACAACTTTAACTTAAAATCATTAATTTTATCACTTTTCCTAATTCACCTGATAAATGGACTTGTATTCGTTTAAGTCTGGAAACTATATATTTTGTTTTCTATAAAATGTTTTTATTATGTTATGGTTAGGTTGGTAAGGAATACGCCTAATTATGCCCATGAATAATTCTAAAAGATATTTGTGAAACAAAAATGATCCCATATGCTGCCTAGCTCTGCCATCGAAGTAACTGCAACACAAGAAATTGCTGAGTATTTAATGACCGATATCAATTGTGCTTATCAAATTATCATAAACCGTAATCCTGTAAGACACACTGTTAAGGTATTGCTGAGAAATTAAACGGATCAGTCTTTTTAACCTAATGTCACTTCGACATGGTCCTTTGACCTTGTCACTCCAAAATCAAACAGGACCACTTACTGCGTGGCGGTTATTTCTGCGGTGCCAAATACTGGCGTTTTTTCAAATCTTTTGAATTGACGATGTCTTATATCAGTGTATCGTATCAGTGAAGTTACTTTTTCATGTTGTACAAATGTATACATATATTTGTTCATGCTAGTAAAATATGCAAAACATTTACATTAACACTTGTATACCTAATATTGGGTTTGAACTACTGTTATATATTGTCATGCTTTTCTCATGTTTTGTAGTTGCCGATATAGTAACGGCGACGAACATTTACATAAAATGCAAAACATTTATTCAAGGAAAGTTACTATTACATAACTCGAACTTAAAACTATAAGCTACGGTTATTATCGTATTGATGTCTTCATTGCCCGACTAAGTAACTAAGTTTAAATTTTGATAATGATTCGAGAAAGGAAGAGAGTCAATAGGTAAAACTGAGGTGTATGATTTTAATTGTAATCCACCGCGCATGTTTTACACGTTTGCAATAAAAATGTTAAACACGGGTAATGTATACCAATTTGTGTACCATTAAAAACTTACTATAAAGGTTTTCGAAGTTTTACAGTTCAAAATTACTTAATGATATGCGATGTTTTATTACTGCGGGATTTATATTGACTGTGTTTAGATTTGGCGCAATCGGTGGTAACCGTCAATATAAGCAAAATAAACCCCCGCCAAAATAGTTCTCTACAGTACTCTAAACCAAACTCCTACCAAGACCTTACGTCGAGTATCGTTAAGTTATTTAGCAGAACTATGACATTGAAATACTACTCTTGTGACCCTTAGGTCAATATGGGTAATTTTCCTTTTAACCTTGTATTTTTATCAAGTGACATCAAAATAAATAGGGGTCATTTAATCTTCATAAACTATAAGCCTGGCCAGTCATAATATTGTCAAGTTCTTGCGCGGAATCTGTTTATGAAATGTTAGGTCACTGTGATCTTGGCCTTTCACCAAGTGACCCAAGATAAATAAGGTTCTATGACTTTACCAAATTTGAGACCTATGAATCAAAGTATTCCCAAATTATTGAGCAGAAACCGAAAGTAAACCGATCTTACCAACTGACAGCTGCAGAGTTCTTCGAGAGTAGGCAAATGCCTAACCATGAGACAATCGTCTACGATGTAAAAGTAAGGTCGGAAACAGTCAACAGAGTACGAAGAACCTCGCAAGGAAAGAAGTCTCACTGTTGACTTTTATTTATACTTACATTTGTTTTTTCTTGTCGTTTTTTCTTTTTCCATTTCCCTACCAGGAGTCTCTCTAAAATGATAAAAATATGGCCAAAATTGCAATATATTGTAACCTGGGTGTAATTGTAAATTATGCATGGTCAATAACAGCTTCTCAGAAAAAAAGTAAAACTATAGCATTCGTTAAGTTTTATGTAAAGGCTAGTCTAAGTAAAACAATTGAAACCTGGGTATAACTAATTTTTACTACATTTGAATATACCGGATAAAGGTCAATTTCACAAATCTATACACCTTCTAACTCAGCTCTAAGTCTCACGAGAATAGTTTTAGTTTAGTCTATATTTCTATGTTAGAGATATAATCCTCTTTGGTGGGACAAATTTTGACTACAGCGGCATGATTCGATAGAACAAAACTAGACAGTTTTTCACTGCCACATTTTGACTCCAGGGACATTACTTGAATAAACATGGTAGGACCATTAAACAATGTTATGTCCGAGATATCGAAGATCCGGGCCATGTGGGTTTGGAGAATATTCCCAAAAGTTTAAGTATTGTAGCTCTGGTGGCCATGTTGTTCAGTCAACCGGCACCAGCTAGAATGTTTTTGGCCAAGTTAGGTGATAGAGCCCTATTCAATGCATTGGTTTACGAGAAGTAAATTGAAGCTATTGTGGACGACGGGCATAAAGCAATTCTAACTTGTAAGCTAGACCGAAACAGTAACTTTTAAGTATATTTTAATTCTCACTTGACAAATAATACTTAAATATAACTAGTTCTACTTTTGTTTTTCTTTTTTTTCTCTTTTATTTTATTAAAAAACAATATATGCTAACACTTGCATATTAACAAAATGTTGATAGTCAATTGCATATTAACAATAAATGTATGTAAATCCATGTAAGTACATTAACGTCATGATTGTATTAGAACATCAATAGTGTTAAGTGAAAAAATAATGAAACAAAAAGAAATATCTTTGCTTTATCATTAAGTGCTAGTATTAATAATATTCGATAAATCTTGCTAAAAAATGAACGTTTTTCCTTTTGAACTTGAAATATTCGTTAACTCTGCTTATTTCGTGAAAAAAGGTGTTGGATAAATTGACTGGTTCGGAGCGTTGTTTACTTAGGAAAAATGTTTTGTAAATACTGAAACCGATTATTGTGGTTAATAAATTCAATTCCCAATATTTCTTATTTTCGAAATTATATCCTGTCACAATTGTTTTTAAGTGAACAATATTTCTATTTATATAACACATTTGAAGGATGCTCCTAATCTTGCTCCAGAAGGCTTGAAGTAAGCGACAGCCAATGAAGAAATGTTCCATATTGTCTATCGTATGACATAATTTGCAATTGGGATTACTAGAGAGTTCCAAACTATAAAGATCTTCTCCGATAGGGACGATGTTATTTATCACGTTGTATCGGAATTTTTTGTACCCGTACCAATACATGCATATATCTGTAGATATATTTTAGACCAGGGTATGTCTAAACTGAATTTAGTTTCCCACAGTTTGTGAATATACGGCTTTGTAGCTTTTTTGTTGAGGAGTGTTCTGTAAATCGTTTTGTTTGTTATATTATCTAACGATATATTTTGATATGGAAGTGGCCTTAAAAAGGTTTTTACTGACGTTTTCTTTGAATTTTCAGATTTTATTTTTTTTCCAAGCTTTGGGTATTACATTTCGTAACACTAATATTTTTTAAATCCAGTTGGACCTATTGTGGAGTTTGTTAAGAAATTATGATACGTTTATTACACCGTGACCATCGATGATGTCGTCTATAAACAGTATGCCTGAGTTTATCCAGTTTTGAAAAAAAATAACCCTTTTTTGTGTTTTATTGAGTCATTACCCCAAATTAATTCTTTGCGTATTTCACTAAATGATTGCGGTTTGTTTTTATTGATATTTCTAAACATTATCCAGCTTTTTCTTTGTAGAAGTTCAGTAGTGACAAAAAGTTTTGAGGTAGACGTTTGATAGTTTCTAAATTCATGTAGAATACGAGAAAGTTTTGGCCAAATTTGTTTAGGTAGTACCTTGGTATTATTTACCAATTTGCCTCGTCAGAAGAGAGTAAAGATGTTACCCACTTAATTTGCAGCATTATTGAGTAACTTTCGAGATCGATCATGTTTAAACCCCCATCTTCTAATCTATTTATAACAATTGTTCTTTTGACCTTCTCGCGTGTGCTATTCCAAATAAAATTGTAAAACATGATATTAATTGCGTTTAATATATGTTTGGGAAGAGTAAGTGACTGTTTTAAGTACGTTAGCTTTGGTATTTATGACTGTAATTTTAGTTAGTACACATGTATACATATATGTTAGGTTTCGCTTTTTCAATTGATTAAGAATGTTTTGGCATGTATCTAGTTTTGAGGCCCAGTTAAGTTTTTCGCATTCATCTTTATTTGTTCCGAAGAAGACTCCTAACGCTTTAACACACTTTGTCCATTTAATGTTACATATTTCTTTTTTTGAAAATTTTAAGTTTCCGATCCATAATCCTTCTGTTTCATTTATGTTTAATGATAGACCCGAGTATACACCAAAGGTGTTAATTGTTTTAATTGCATTTTGTATATCTTGTTCATTTCTAACAAATGAAGTTGTGTCATCAGCAAGTTGTGTCAGTTTCAAATTAGTTGTGTTTCCATTGTTTTTAACAGAAATGCCTGAGATATCTTCATTGCTCCGTATTTTATTTGCTAGTATTTCAGCAACTGTTATAACAAGGAGAGATGATATACAATATCCTTGTCTTAATCCACGTCGCCTTAGTCTAAAAATGTCCTATCTACCATTTTGTAAAAAATGAGATAATTACATATATGACTTAATCTAACTTTGCTCTATCTACCAAAACTTTCCTTTTGTACATTGACGTCATAGAAATTGAGATCACGAATATGTATTTGCTCTATGTCCACTATAATACGAGGTACTTGGCCTGTATTTTATCACATCTCCATCTCTTACATCAATTTTAGTCTAAAAATGTGTTGTAGCCAATCAATGTGAAGATTCTTAGTCACATGACTAAATATGATCGCTCTAACTCCAGTTTTAACAACAACTACAATGTTGACAAGAAGTGAAACTTCTGTTATTAAGGCACAATATGAAGAACGTATTAGTGTTGTTTGAAAGCAATCGGTATTCCATCCGATAGATTTCTCTTTTTCATAAAATACCGCTATGATTTTAAGTTGTTTTTCATTTTTTGTTCATATATATGAATGTATACAATTCGGATGAACGAATTCGGGTACTAGACGTCTAAAAAAATTCATTTTTCTCAAAAAAACAAAAATAATATCAAACAGGGAATACCACATACCAAAAACGCAGCCTCCCCAAAACGAGCCCCATAGCACTCAAAACTCATTTGACATAATGAAATATTGATATGTATCACTGTTTCATATAAATACTGATTGTCGAACTCATAAGTATCATTTCAGTGGGACGTAACAGATAAAAGTTATGAAAGTTGAAAAGTTCAATGTCATTTTTCTCAAAATAGCAAAATTGTAGATAGGACATTTTAAGAATAAGGCGACGACGTGTTAAGCTGAAGCTATTAGATATCCAACCATTGTTTAAAATGCACGATGATATATTAGTGTATATTGACTTTATCTTTTGTAAAAACATAGGTTTGAATTTGAAATGTTTAAGGGCTTCAAAAAGAAAGTCTAGTTCAGTTGTGTCAAAGGCCTTTCGAAAAGCCAGAAAAAGTATTGCGCCGTCAATGTGCATGTCATCACAATAGTCTATTATGTCTGATATCTGTCTGATATTATTTCCAATATAACGACCTTTAATATAACCTTGTTGGTCTGAATTAACTATGGAAGGAAGAATTTTTTGTAAACGTATTGCAAGTACACGTGTTAATATTTTATAATCGGTATTTAATAAAGAAATTGGTCGCCAGTTTTAAATGTTTTGAGGGTCTCCTTTCAAGAGCAAGAGCGTGATTATGCCTATCTTTTGGGTCACAGATAGTTCGTTTTTATTATATGTCTCGTTATAGCTGTCTATAAGTATGTGTTTTAAATTTTCCCATAATATTCTATAGAATTATATTGTCAGACCATCATTTCCAGGACTTTTGTTCGTTTTCATGCTTGTAAGACCAGCTTCGCACTCTTCGAGTGTTATTAATCCTTCACAAATATCAGCATCTTTTTCACTTAGTGTCTTAGGAAAATTAACAGTTTCAAAATATTCGTCCATATTTGTATTTTGAGATTTAGTTTTATATAAATTACTGTAGAAGTTAACTTCTTCACTTAGAACGTCTTCGGATTTTGTTATTGATTTTCCATCAATAATTAATGAATGAAGGACTTTTCTTGTTTGCCTTGATTTTTCTAGCGAGTGAAAGTATTTAGATTTTTTTTCGCCTTCGTCAATGAGTTGTGCTCGAGATAACTAGTTCTACTACAATGTATAACAAATCTTTTGAACGATTTATTTAGCTCTGAATCTTGCATAATGCGATAGACGTAAACAACAAGCTGGTGAAATAAATGACGCACTTACAGGTGCATATGTGATGTGAACATTTAAATAGAATATTAGTTTGTTCAGTATGCTATATTTCCGCGGCCATGTGCAAGGACGTAGCAAATTCTTTGCTTAAACAAATTCAATGATAATAAACTTTAACTGAATGTCAGTGTCTATCCACACGGTTCTATGGCAAATAGAAAGATCGACGGTAGCGAAGCGACGGGATACTTTATATTTTACGTAGAACATGTATGGATAAACAAAAACATATTTAGTGGAAAGCTATATTTGTTATCCATGAAAAAACCTTATTTTACTATCTTATCCACGGGACAATTCTATCTGATATATTTGAGTACTATGAACTGATTTAAACTTAGAGCAGGTTCAAAGAGCTGTGTTAGGTTGAATCTACAGCTTTTTGTCACACGACCTTAGCGGAAGTGACAGACATTTTTACGACATGAAATACAGAATGATTTATGTATTGCAAGATTAAATCGTGGGACAATGTTAAACATTTTTATACAAAGGAATTATCTAGTTATACGAAACGGAAATGGGTTGAAGTGGATTGCTATTCAGACAGATAACTGAAAGATAAACAAGAGTGAAAATGCGTTGAAGCGGTTTAGAGAATGTGACGATATTGAGAATCAAACTCACAGTGGACGTCCGAAATTTGAGTAAGAATGTGGAGAAGGGTACTTGTGCGTTGTATTCCAGAAAACAGGAGGGCCAAAGTATTTAAAACATCTATCTCGTGACTTCTGTAATAGCTTCTACAAAAACTGTATAAAAAGTTACATTTTCTTGGGTACACAATGTGTTCAGTGCGGAGGACAATTTGAATTAGAACGGCCTTAAAGCGTTAGAGGTTATCATGTAAGGACATACCTACAAATCTAATATCCGTTTCAATGGTGTTCATCCTCTAATAAACCACTCTGTCGTTCCACTGCTTAGTTATGAACCACACAATTCTTCGAGCCATCGTGATTTATTACTGCGCATCAGAATTCCAAATTGTGGTTTATTAGACGATTATCACAGTTAAATGGATATTTTAAAATTCTTAAGTAGATTAGTTTGTTGCAGTTTTATTACGTTCATTGTAAGCAATTCGCCACATCATCTTAAGGGCCTTATTTCTAAAATGTATCGTGTTCTAAATTTTCAATTCTTAGAAACTACGAAGTTGATTACTTGTGCCAAACATAATAAAATCTGACTAGCCTCTCGAAAAAACAAGCACTTATATAAAGAAAGGAAGGGGTGGGAACAGTGGTTGATATCAGAAAAAGTTACCATTAAACACGTTGAGTCAATAACAATTACATTTTAATAACAGCTTCCAGAGAAATATAATTTTAAAGTTTTTATTTTAAATAAAGACGGAAAAGCAAGTAAAGTTCAATAATGCGGGAGATACATTGAACTTAGCCAATCTTGCTATTGTATACTTATGTTAATTTTAATGCAGTTATACCCTTTGGGTCCATAGCTATGGCTCCGTGGACAAAGCAAATACAATATCCATCCGCAATTAATTGGGGGTTAATAATCGTCAATACAGTGATCTGCAACCTGCATGGCAACAAGCATACAGCTTAAAAGCGGCACCTAAGAAATTAATGGTTCAGACACGGGGGAGAAAAGTATTCACATACAATCTTTCAATACTCAAATGTACGTTTCTATCATAATTGTAATGTAAGGTAGAACAAGATGGAACAAAAGCAAAACTCATGTGGCGGGTTATTCCCGGTATATTGAACTATGATCATATTGCATTTTACTTAAAGTCCCACAATGCATCCGATCGTTTATATGTGTGTTGAAATTAAGTATAGATACTGTTTTAGAACTTATTCTAGCATTTACACTTCTGAAACATGTTCAGTTTAGAGGTTCCAGACTTTGTGCGTGCAGTTATTTTTTCTACCGAATTGCCATACGTACAGAAAGGAAAATGGAAAATTCTGAAGACGATACACGAATATCTGTCAAGTTTCGTTTGAATCATGCTATTCTAAAAGTGAATAAAAGAATCTGCTTGCAAATTATGGAAAATGTTATCATTTTTGAACACATATATTTCGCAACCATGAGTGCATTCATTACTTTTTTCACCCCGCTGTATTTCGTGCTTTGAGTTGAAAAATCATAAGCAGAAACTGCACAATATGAATTACTCATGCAGTAAGACAAAACACAAAAATCAAGCACTTACCCACTTTCGTTTTCATCCATTTCCTCTAACTTTTAGACTTGATTTAAAATATGACCTAACCGGTACACGTTCGGGCCCTTGCTACTATGATATTGTTAAAGACTAAACTATCTAACTTCTATTTATGAGACTTAAAAGGTCAAGCAGTTTTCCTGGTATGTTATCTACGATTAGCGATTATGTTACCTTCTCAACCCGCAAAGATGTCAAAATTGGTAATTTTGCTTATCACCTAACTCTCTTTATAATAAATCAATCGTCAATTTTGACTGTATTTGTTATTCTTTCATTTCTAAATCAGACATGCAAAATTTCCTGTGATAGTGAGTAAACAATATACAACTATTGCGTAGTGGGGATGGGGAGCATTTTGATGTAGTCCTGTCTGATTGTTCGGATTGACGAATGTCACAAAATTTGTCTGTGCAACTTCTCTTACACCGCTGGGCGGATTTTAACTTCATATGACTTATCAGTCCCAAGTTAAGTTGTGCATATTGTCGGTATTTTCCGATTCTGTTCTTTTAAGGCTAAAGCGGAGTTAAAGCCCTTGATTTTTCTAATTCTACGATGTATGCGCTATTACTACTTTACCAATCTTTGCATTTAAACCAAACCGCGCGTAAGTGATAAGTACAATGTCTACATTTGCATAGCATCACCATAATTCGGTTTATTGGCATTGACTATTAATGGTTTTGTTGCCCTTTAGTTGTGCACTGGGTCATGTGGCATTTTAAAATAGGTCAATGGGGTCAGACAATAAACAATCGTGTGCATGCAATAGAGATTATTTTGTACTCAAACATCATGACAGTTGGTCAGATGTGTCCTGATGAACTCTAGATTAGGATTGAAACTGGGTCATGAGTGGTTAAAAAGAAGGTCACCTGGTCAAATAATAGAAAATCATTGTGCATGCAATAGAAATTGCTTGGTGTACCAATCATGAATGCTGGTCAGAATACTTGTCTTGATAAATTCTAGCACTGGGAAGTACCACGTGGTCTCAAAAGCACGTAAACCGTACAACATGAATGAAACTCAATTGCACGAAATAACTTTTCCGGAAAGGTAGTCACCTTAGACAAAAACGGAAAATGTTCAAAATCAAGCTGTTTCTTGATATAATTACCTTGGTTCATTCTTAATACCAAAACTATGCTGGACTAAGACTCAAGTCACACGGTCTTAACAAGCAAAGAAGGCGGTAAACTCGATATTTAAATATCAAAGACCATTTTGGTCATTTAAACCATAACGATACATTTACGCCTTGCACGTATTTATCAGAGTGTAGCAAACTCTTTTAATATCCTCTGTCAGTTACATACATATCAAGTTGTGTAAAATACTGGACTAAACTATTGTACATGCCTAGAGAGAGATACCCCAAACAGTGTTATATAATGCTTAAGCGTTTTAATGATGTCGGTCGTGTTATATGGGCAACATAATGTAAAACGTTTATGGTATCAGTATGGTTGCGGAATGTTTGGATTGTAAACGTTGTTGGTAACCCCTCTGAGTTCCTCAATGTATTTACACAAAGACTTAGATAGTGTGCGTACCAATCTTTATTTTGTGAAATAGACTATTAACCAAAAGCTTAAATATACATGTACAAACTATAAAACGCGCTCTACATCAGGAGAGTAACTTGTCTCTACCATTAACGTGTATTTTCTAATTTGAGATGTTTTAGTCATGCTCTAATTCTCGTATGATAGAAAAAGTGAGACATTTAAGTATTGACAGAAAATATGCATTTTCCAATTGTAAAAAATACTTTAACCCAGAATGGTATGGTTTATGTCTGTCATAACCGAACAGCTATTTATTATCGACTGTGAAATCAAATGTATTTTCAGTACCTCAAAGTTTCTTATTAATGCTTTCGGATTAAGAGAGTCATTTCAAGGACTTAATATAATCGACTGAGTTGTACAATGTACTGATCTCAATCTAAGAAGTGTTTATAGAGCCAGATTAAAAAGTATAAATTTTTATACTGAAGTATTACTCCAGTAAAGAATATGTTTTAAAAAAAACTCTTTTTTACACTGTTTAAACTAGGCATAATGTTTGCACAAAATGGTCTAGACTACGTTATTCACGTAATAAATATTTCTGAATTATATTGTGTTGTTAAAGTAACAATGTTTAAAATACATTTTGGAGTCTGATTTTTCAATTCTATAACTGTTGATTTTTCAATTATGTAATTGTTGTTGAAGTATAAACTATTCTATAATGTTTGATGCCGTGTTGAATGTATAACCGGTATAGGCGGGAGAGGTTATACTACAAATTTTAATTACTAATAAAGTAACTTAGCAGAGCAAACAAGTATTAATTAATAATAATATGAAATCACGGTGCAGTGAAAAGATCAATTTCTTTTGTGATGCAATACTCGCATCAACACTGATAGAGTTAAAAAGCATTTCTATACTATCAAGCATAGTGTTTCAAGAGAACTTGTTCAAAATTGATACAGTCAGTAAGAATGTGTTTTATTGAGTAATGGTCATTGCACGGTATGCATTTTGTGGCAGCTTCCCCAGTTAGAAGCCAGGAATGTAAGGACACTTTTACACGTACTATCATTACGTCGTCTCGACGGCTGGTTTTGTACGTAATATGCCATTCACCGATAAAGTTTGATAGACTGAAACTTAATAAATTTTTTACCATGTAATTGGGACTCCTGTAAGACTGTATAAAACTTATAATAGAATAATTGACATCAGTGTAAGGAACTTTGAAGTCAGAGATGGGTAAAGATAATGACGAGTTCACATTTTTGTCAACAGCTTCATAGCATTTAATGCCAATACAGCTTGCAAACTAGAAGAAAACAAATCTGTTGTATTCAGAAAGAGCAAAAATCCGTTCCAGTAAATTACACACAAGGGGAATCTCACACTACTCGGCGTCTAGGGCATGAAGAGTTTAAGTTATGCTTAGAAAATAAAATATAGATGAGGAAGGTGAAATTAAATGATTTTATCATCACAGATTGCTACAATTCCAACCGTACCTTTATAACATTCCGTGTTTAAAGGTTTATAATTAGAATAGAATTAATTGCTTTCATGGTATTTTTCTTGGAATGTACTTATCAGGGGTAAGTGGCGTTACAACCCTATGTAGTTCTGTATGCATGAAAATATCCAGTGAAAATATATGAAGAGAGTAGCTGAGATATCAAATATTGCAAGTTATAATCATCAATTGGCTTGTTAGGGTGAAGGTACAGGAGAAAATGTGATAGTGCTATGCAATGATAATCACACAGCAACAGCTTGTAGATTAATACTCATTTAAATATGCTTGTAAGGAGCAGTGTTACAATGTACCCGCCGGTACAGGGTATAAATACATGTATGCATGATAGTATTGGTAATAAGCACTTGTAGTCTTTATTTTGCCGCTTTAGTGCAAACTAGTTTTGTTTTCAATTGTATCAACATATTTTGTTATTAGTTTAAGAATTGCATTTATTTCTGTTCATTGTCACATGCAACTGTTTAATTTCTTTGATATTGAAACTAAGATTTTACCAAATTTCGCTGTTTGTTACATGACAAATTAGCAACCAAATTAAAAGGCACTCTACTTACGATTTCGAACAAGCATGGAAAAGATGACTTCACTGGAAATATTTCCAATTGTAAAATGTTTTAACAAACTCCAACCGAATAAGTTGCACCTTAGCAAATCATCAGCAAATCCAAAAGAATGTCTCCATTTGTTTGTTTCTGAAATATAAACAGGAACGAAAAAATTTAACAGAAACACCTTTCTTTCTCTTGATGTCTTAAACACTTTTTTTCTAGAAATTCTTTGTTCAAGACTATCGATAGTCTTATGGAGTGATAGTTTATTATGTTAAAATGCAAACTCAATGAATTTGAAAAAATCTTTAAGATAACGCGTTGCAAAATATACTTGTGAACAAAGATCATTTACACATTGTCTACATATTTTCTGACATTAACATTACCAGTTATTTTAATTATTATTATAACCTTTTATTTCCTATTTTACATGGATTTAACAATGATGATATGAAGATACAAAATTAAAAACATATTAGCATGTCATAGAAATAACCATTAGAAAATAGCAGTATCATATACTATTATACAGTATTTGTAGGATATGAAACACACAATTCATACAAAAGCCAAAAAGGTATAGCTGTCTAAACTTATCGAAACGAAATATAAGTGTTAGGCAAGGTTATAATATAAAATGTATGTACCTCAATACATTTCGCATAGCTTGGTTATACAGCAACTGGTTGTACAGTTAGCTTCAAGTCTATGAACAGCTGACAAAATGCTAGCTCACAAACTTAAAACATGAACCCAGTAATAGTTTTGACAAATGCAAATGATTAAAACAAAAAAGATCGATGTTTCTCATAATCGATAGGTATGTTTAAGAATTCATCTGAACCAATCATAGCTTCAAACAGGTACGTGTGACAATGTGTTAAGAGAGGCAAGAAAATCAATGTCGACAATCTGTGATATTTCTGACAAAATTGAGCTCTTATACCACCCAACATCGGGCATTCTAGGCACATTTTTGCCAAAATATCATTTGTATTTGTTTTTCATTTTAAACAAGTGTGTACGTTTACATACAATGTGTGTTACGCTAATCCATAATGCTGAGAGAAAGCTCGTTCGATGAATGTGGCAATTCCCACAGCATGGCAGTGAAGGCTGCGAAACCGATTAAACTGTTCATGATCAACCATTCTGAATTTTCGATCCAATGTATGAAAGTCATGAACTGCTGTTTTGTTACTGATTTCCATTCAAATTTGCTCTTAAAAATACCAGTTTTTACATTCTCAAAGTGATATTCAGTTACGTTATAATTCACTAAATCATTGAAATTTTCTGAGATGAACCCACTCTGACTAGTGTAACCATTGACAGAAAATAAATGCAGCCTGAAATCAAACAGTTGCCTTGGTAACAAAGTAGTTGGCATCGTGCCAAATTTTTGTAGAAACCCAAGTTTTTGCTTACTATTATCTATCTCGGTAACAACAGGATACCAGCCAATCATTCCGAGTGTCTCATTCTAAGTTTCATATTGTATGTACATTTTGCACACAGAAGTACAATTTTTTTAGTAATACTTAAATCATTTTGCGACATGTGTGTCCACAGTTCCGAACCATATAAGGCAGTAGGAAAAAATATTTTACGCACGAGACTTGCTAAGATAAGAGAGTTCATGCGATCAGTTTCATTTTTCTACATTTCCAGTAAGGAGAATAGCGACTGTCGTCCTTTTTCAATAGAAGTTGTGCATTTGAGTGATGGTACAATGTCTATACCAACATGGCGCGCTTTCATGCTTTGTGGAATTGGTTTATTACCTATCATAATAATCGGAGGGGAATGTTTCTTCCTTTTTATACCACAGACAAGGAAGGTACAATTAGTCTCATTGAATCGGAATCTTCATTTAAACGAGTAGCAATAAACAGTATTGATTGCTGATTGTAGACTTTTGACAGAAGGACACACTTATGCAATATAATCAGCCATTGTAGGCGCAATACAATTCAGACTTCCAACAGTACAACCTACACCAGAATTTGGTAAACGATCAAGCAAGTCATTTATGTATACTAAATAATAAAAACTGGACAATACGCCACATTGTCTTGTGCCTTGTAAAGGTGAAAATTTATCTGATGAGACTCCATTCACAAGTACAAAATTTGTCATTCCGCTTTAACATTCAATTATCAACCTAGGTGTTTTGAGCAGTGTGCCAAACTGCTTCAGTTTATAGAAGAGGCCATTGTGCCAAACTGTATCAGTAGCGGAAGCTGTGTCTAGGAGCCCTACATAAGGCTCACTTCCGTTTTCGCAGTAAAATGAAACAACTTCTCGCATATGTTTTAAAATTGAAATAAGCACAACGAGAATGATGCACATAGTTTGATAAATTAGGAATAATGTCTTATATAACATATATAACAAAATAATATAATCAGTATTACTATACACAAAACAATCATATTCTATGACAGCGAACAAACTAAAAGGGTGAATCAAAGTTATGTTATTTCATGGTCTCCCAAAATACCATGCAATATGTTCTAACTAAAAATGCTTTATCACAGAAAGGTGCAATACTTTGCAGGTCAAATAGCTTCACAATTTTTCAACTTATTCAAAGTCCTTATAAAAACTTTATGAAAATGGCTGCAATGACTATCTAACGTAGAAATTAATCTTAGCCGTACTCAAATGAACAAAGTGTGACTATGGATCAAATCGTTCTAACCTGTTCACAATGGCTATATCAGTCATGTAGAAAGTTGTCAACACTAGGGATTCTCTAAAACAGCCAAGAAGTAACTTGTACATAATTTCTGCTTTTATTCATAGATTGAAACTAAAGAATAGTGAACAAATCTAGTGGATTTTGAATTTGTTTTATAAACATAATATATTTTACGATTTCACACAATATTCGACAGGAATAAAAATGTTATACAGGTTCATATTTTTTTCAAATTTGTTCAGTTGTCAAGCTGAATAGTAAAATTAAATTATACATTTAAGTGAAAATTGTTTAATGGGGCGTAAAAAGAATGTTTGATTCCGGTTTCCCGACCTATCCTATTTTTTTGCCCCCGACCCTAGAACATTTTTTGCGTGTTAACATTTTTTTCTTTCTGGTAGAATTTCTTTGTGTTATATTTCTTGGTGTTATAGTTTCTGTAGGTTCTTCTTTCTTCCCAGTTATAACACGCTTTACGAGTACTGCCGCTATAGTGCGTTGTATTAACAATGACTAGACAAATTGTCAGCGTCCGTTCGTGGCGTGAAAGTTATAAAATGCAAGCACATTTTATTAAAATATATGTCGAATTTGGTTCGTTTGAAAATGATAAAAAATTATTGAAAAAAAAAATTTCCCTACTTATAAAACCTGAAACATACATGTACACTATTTTTAGGCCTGAACGAAGTTCTATATACAAATGTTGCAAACAATTTAGTTGAACTCTACACAAGACAAAATACAACAGTTTTGATGCTTGATACACACTGTTAAAAAGTGTGATGTTTTCTATTGGAACGCGTTTTCGTTATTGGATCATGTTTTGGACCAGAAAACATTATTTTTTCCAATATACACTGTTTTTAAACCAAAGAATAGTACTCTTTGGAGAAACACGACGTTATCATCCATTAAGCGTAAATTCCTTGCTAAGAGGAAAAGTAGTACTCTCGGAAGAAGATAATTGAAAGATTTTCAGATCAGTTCAAAAGTTTATACATGATACTAGAAGGTTTTAGCGCGAAACAGTACTTTACAATGTATTTTTGTAGGGTTTCGGATCGTACACTGGGCGCGGGCATCACTAGCATAATGATGTGATACAAGGTTGTTTTTTATGTTTATTTTTAAATTTTCATTCTGTAACATCATATTGATACATTGTAAACGTTTATATAAATTATGTAGCCACAATACTTCTTTGTAATTATTATATATTTGGGAGGGCCGTTTTATAATGTGGTAAGCACTTGTGGCCCAAACGATTTGCTATGTACCGGGTATATTATTGGCAATAAATTATGTTTAAGCTAAATTAGGGGAGGAGCTTTTCTCTGTGATGCAACAGTCCGACTTATTGGAGAATAAGTGAAATAATTATTTTCATATTGGAGATACCGAGTCAATATGGAAACTACAACTAGCATTTTTAATGAAATGCGAGCATCAGTTTGACGGACGAAATTGTTCTTGAGACGGATCCGATCAGTTACAAAATGTGAGATGTTTCTTGGATACATTCTGATTAGCTTTACAGACATTTTTATTTCGTTTTACTTACTTTCGAATATCAGTATGCGCATGGTAACTATTCTTTTTTTCATTGATCTTTGTTTAATGTTTTGCTTTCTTTTAAGAATTTACTAAATTAATAAGACAATGCAAAATGTCTTTACAGTTTTATATAAGTGTATGATTCCATTTTCCCTGTCGTTTCGCTCCACTTGGTTGCCTGGTTTTATTCATAGTCGCAGACTTACGTAATCCTAGTTGTTAGGCTAATCCTAATTTTCTTCGGTTTTCTTAATACATGTACATTTTGTTCATATAATGCCCGTCGCTGCTCTTAGGTCATCCAGTACGGTTACCTGGATATCATGGTTTTCCTATTTCAGGAGATGTTTCACCCTTAAGTCTATGATTTCAAAGCAGACAACATTATTCTTCCAAATAAAAATAGGAAATTGTCCGGTCCAGTGCACACAGGATTGTTGTTACTAAAATAGAAAAATACTTTAGACGTCTTCTTCTCATGATTTTATGGATGGAATGTCGCCAGAATTGTTCTGTATCAGTTTTACATGTAACCTTTCAAAAAACAGAAAATGCTTCCGGTTCATTGCACACAAAGGTCTTTATTTCTGTAAAGAGAACACAACTTGAAATGGCTTCTCCTCGGAACCCGAGAATCGAATTCACCAAACTTGCTCTGAAGTATAGTTGCATTGTCTCCTCCTAAAACAGGAAATGGTTCCGTTCCAGTGCACACAGGTCGGCTGTTATAACAAGTAGGTAAACACACTTTAAACGTCTTCTTCTCTCGAACTAATAAATGCAACGTCACCTAACTTGCTCTGTAGCATGATTGCATTGTCCCCTTTCAAAAAGAAGGATATTTTTCATAACAATAGAATACATTGACCGCTACTAAGAAAAGATAAAACCAGATCTATGACTAAATGTGATTCCCCCCGCAAGACTGCTTTGTCAACTTAGAAGTAATGAGTGAAGTCAAAACACTAAAACAGAACTATGGTGCTTGGCAATGAGTCTGAAATGAATCAATATAACGTTATGGTTTTTGTACGCTGTACTTCCTATCATAGTGCTTAATCTTTGCTTTAAGTTGAATTGAATTCCAACCAGCAGTGTTCAAATTATGCTCGGGACAAGGAAAATAACAGTGTGAAATAACTCTGAAATAAGTCAAGACAGAATTATGCTTCTTTTTCACTGAACCTACTTTCATTGTGCTATTTGAACTGATTTCCAACCAGTAGTTTTCAATTTATGCTCCGGACAAGTATAGTAACAAAGGGCAATAACTAATTAGTCCATATAGTGTTATGGTTTGTGTACAGTGTACTTTCCCTTATTGTGCTTACCCATTGTATGACGTTGTATTGAATTCCAACCAGATGTTTTCAAGTTTTGCGTCGGACGAGGAAAATTAAGAAAGGGCAATAACTCTAAAATAAGTTAAGATATAGTTAATCCCCACCCCCGCACTATACTTCGTTTCGGGGTTGTAAACGTCTTCTTCGCATAAACTAATGTCGCTCAACTTGCTCTGTATCAGCCCCTACTGTCCCTTTTCTACAAAACAGATAACGGGTCCGCTTCATCGCACACATGGTTCAGTGAGATTAAAAAAGGGGACAAGTATGGCCCTCTATCGCTCACCTGGTTACTGCTGGCTAAAATACAAGGTCAACAATCACATCATAGGAATGGTAATTTTGGTCCGTAGGTCATGCTTTTAACAGTATTCGTAGATGTACATTACACAAAACTACTTTTCACATATAAAAGCTCTGGGCCTTGTGATTTCAGACAAGAAGATATTTCCCTATATACGCCTGAATTTATATGACCCTGGGCAGGGGTCTATTTTGACCCGGGAGTTTTTATTTGAACAATCTTGGTAGAGGTTTTCAATGAAATGCTCCATGCCACATAGCTAAGCTCTATGCTATGTGGTTTCAGAAGAACTCTATTTAAGTTGTCCCTAAGTTAGCCTTTGTAAAATCAAGACAGGATCAATTTTACCCAGGCGTCATAATTAGAACAATCTTGTTAGAGGTCCTCTACGCAATGTTACATGCCATAACAGTTTATAGTTTTCTCTATATTAGCCTATGTGAAATTAAGTGACACTTCGGAAAGGGTCATGTTGACCCGGGGTCATGATTTGAACAAATTTAGTAGATACCCTGATATTTTAGCTCTAGGCCATGTAGTTGCAGAGAGGAACATTTCAAAGCTTTTCTTATATAATCCTGTATAAAACAAATGACTTTAGGGCAGCGTCAGGTTTTAGCCAGGGGTCACGACTTGAACACTCGTGAGAAAGGGCCACTAGGCCATATTACATGCCACATATCTATGCTCTAGCCTTTGTAGTTTTAAACAAGAAGATTTGTTTAAGTTTTTCAAATATTAGCCTAATGATTTGAACAATCTTGGTAGAGGTCTACCAGGCAATTTTACATGCCAAATACCTAAGCTCTAGGCCTTGTAGTTTAAACATAAGATTTTTATAGTTTGTCCTATATAAGCCTATATGGAATCGAGTAACCCGTCAGGCAGGGTCAATTTTAAGCCGTGGTTCATGTGTCAAACATTTTTATAGAAGTGTACTAGGTAGTGCTGCATGCCAAATAACGTAACTTTATGCTTCTTCAAAACGGATGTAATCAATGTTATTCATGATGTAATTTTATATAATATTTTGTAATGGAGAGTTTAAAATTATCATTACATCAATTCATCAATCACCGATAAACGTTTACATATAAGAGAGTAAATAGTTTATTATTGTGTCAGGTTCATAACTTATTTAATATACCAGTTATGTTGAATAAGTAAATGAAGCACCAAGCGCAATGGAACTATATGTCACTATTATACATTTATACAAAAGTTTTTAAAAACAATAATAAATGTGATGACATCACTAAACATTTATATAGACTGGATATACCAAGTAGATTTCTGAATAGAATAAAGTGGTCATACAACATAATTACATGTAAATATGTTTAGGATCGTGCAGTTCTACTGTGTATACACATGTACATGAAATTAAACATTGTTAACAAAAGACCATCCGAATACGGAGTTATACCAATTAAAAGAACCAAAAAACCAAATAGTCAAAATTGAAGCGTAACGTTGAGAGATTCACATTACAATAAACTACATTAAATGCCAGCAAATATTCGAGGGGAAGTGTTTTCATGTACATTGTACAATAAATGTGTCCAGTTAGTCTTATCTACCGCGATTCTTATGAAAGTTCATCAAGATGCATACATGAGTGATGATATGACATAACATCATATAATGTAAATTATGTTCTGTTCTGGTGTCAAATTAAAGTATTAATTGGCAATGGGTACCTCACTAGAACATTCATACGTATCTGATTATACAGTTCGTTCACATTCTAGCATAAAATGTCATACATGTACAATATTTACTAACTAGCGACTAGTTAGTTTGGTCAAGCGGTGAGTAACACATTCGTTAGCACAAATAAAAACAAACTTTAGCGTTTTCAACAAAAAGATCGGTCAAAGAGGAAGATGTTTAAATATGACATGAATCAATCAAAATCTGCAAGAATAAATAATTTCAGTACCAGCACTAGATAATACCTTTAAAATGATTAAATAATAAAATTCAAGCGGTCACTAAGGTATAAAGTAATAATCACGTTCGATGTCTTGGCTTGATTTTGAAATAAACATTCACATTTTAAGCTGGAAGATTTGTCTTACTGAATAGTTTCAAAACGTCTACAGCTCTTTGATAATAAAACGTCTATACCATATGTCAAAATCCAAACTCCATTTGCAGATATAACGTTTGGAATAAAGACATATGAGGGCACAAATACTTTTTATTCATTAACAAACCTCACATTACTCTCTATTCCAACCTCGCTAATAAAACCGGACAATGCAGCGGACTGATATGACTGAAGTCTTGGTGTAGTTGCATTCACTGAAAAAACATCTTTATGACAAAACCATTAGTGAAGATATTTTCTGAAGACATATAAATGTACACATGTTTAACAAATTATTTTAATTTTATAGTATAAGCATACACTTTTACGATCCATTCAAAACCGTTTGCAGTCATTTATTTGTGTAAATCTCCATTAACTGAAGTAGCACACCAAGCCGTTCCACAACTTGTGCACGTTCTGAAAGAAATACAAAATATCTCAATATATAAAATACTAACTCAACATTAAAGTTTAGTCAAACGAATTAGGATAATACATGTAATTTGAATATTTGATGTGCGAAAAGAAAGCTTACATTAAACATGTATATGTAGTTCTCTTACACAATTCGGGCTATGTAACTTATGTTTATGTTTAGATAATTATAATCACACACTGATCTTATCTTTAATTTGTTTTTTAAAGAAATATGACTGGTATCGTGAAACAGTATGTATTTGATTATATGGTATATAAAACGTTCGTTCATGATAGCATAATTTCGAGATTAAAATGTCACAGTGACACGGGACATAATCAACCATTTAAACTAAAAGGTGATATAATTATCAATCTCTTCCACTCTCCATATATGTAAGTTTTACATGAAAAAATATGACATGATGTAATACGTGTTAAAAAAGAGTGTATAATGCATGTATCTGCAAAACTGCACCATACTTTTAAAGAAATAAGCCGGAATAATA
Source organism: Saxidomus purpurata (assembly GCA_022818135.1). Classification (NCBI taxonomy): domain Eukaryota; kingdom Metazoa; phylum Mollusca; class Bivalvia; order Venerida; family Veneridae; genus Saxidomus; species Saxidomus purpurata. The sequence continues at coordinate 14,995,132 of JAFMSR010000009.1, read as the reverse complement.
GTTTCTTCGACGTATACTATAGTTTATTACATAACAATGAGCAGCAATTAAAACAATGAAGAATTAGTTACACTTGCGATTCGTTCTTGTTAATTAAATTGCAGTAGTCTACTTACACTGCCTAGCGTTTTGTTTAAAACAGCGATAATTTTATAATGTGCCAGTTTACTCTTTCTTTATTGGCAATTTGCTGGTTTACTCTTGCTTTGAGGGCAATTTGCCAATTGATCCTTGCTTTATTGGTGATTTACTAGTTGATCCTTGCTTTATTGACTTTGACCCTTGCTTTATTGGCATTGTTCCAGTTGGCCCATGCTTAAGTGTCAATAAGCCAGTTGACCCTTGATTTGCTGGAAATTTGCCAGTTGATTCTTGATTTAGTTGCAATTTGCCAGTTGCCTCTTGCCAGATTAGTACAATGAATGAACTAATGAATAACATTATTTTTAGTTCTTAATGTCACAGTGTGAGTTATACTCACAGTTTATGTGTTGCACTAATGATACAATGTACATATTGCATTTAATCATCATTAAACGTTCAAATGTCATATCACTGAGTCCACCCTCTCAAGTCAAAATAACTTTCCAGCAATACTAAATAACCGATCAACAGCAGAAGAGCTCTTTTGGAAGGTTTGTGAGGTTCGGATATTTGTCATGGTGTTACCTTCAAATTGGTAATTTAAGATTGTTTTAATATTTCCAGATAAGAATGCAATGTTCGCATTGAGCTTTCACTGTCCTAACCGACGGTGTCTCACCAGGGAAATCAAAATGCTTTCAAGCAGACATCCATAAAGATTACAAGTAGCTCTTGATCTACTAAGAAAGATATCTAAGTTCTAACCAGTAGAAATGATCTTTATTTTGTACCATTATTATCATCAGTCCTAACTTTGCTTATTAGATCGAAGCACATGATTGTTAGAAACATAACACAGCAATTTTTTCAATGATATTGCAAATGTAAACACTTTTTATCTGAAAGCATTTTGTTTTATTGAATCGGTGTATTGTTATAGATTTCCCCATATTAACAGATCATCGAAACATATATGTATTCTAATTGGTTTTTAAACAATGGAAGTGTCAGTCAATGTTTGGTCCTATAACTATTTAATTATGTGTCCAATTATTAAATGTCTATTTGGTATAAAATGGTATACAAACAGAAAGTCATCTTAAAATAATCATAAAATAATCATGATTACTGCCTATTTTTGACTGTAATTGATTAAAATATGACTAAAGTAATCAGAAAAATGCAAGATTAATGATTAAGCATGATTACTTGAAAATATAAATCAATTATTAATCATTATGATTACTTTTGATGATAACCCCATGTCTGCCTATTTATTTATCATTAACTTGCCAGTTGACTGTTGCTTTATTAGTAATTTCTAGTTAATTCTTGCGTTTTTGGTATTTGCCAGCTGACTGTTGCTTTATTGTTTATTTGCCATTTAACTGTTGCTTTATTGGTAATTTGCCTGTAGATTCCTACTCTAATACCCACAGCAATACATCAACTAAAATGAGGTTTATCATTACAACATTGCGTTATCAATTTGTATTACGGAAGCGAATATGCAAGTTAAGTCAACGACAAGAGCGTTAATATGCGTTTATATATAATAGTATAAATCAATCTACCTTAGGATTCAATACATCCATACATGGCATAGATTAGAGTCAGAACTGCATATATCCAGTCGGATGTTACCATTGCCTTGGCAAACCAAAAGAAAAGGTCGTCACATTCCTTATGTTTGCATTTTGTTGGAGGATCCTGACTATTAGAACATTCCGGAAGGTCTTTATCAATCTTGATTGGATAGATCATGACACTGCCTATATAGAAACCAGAGAAGTATGTTTTAAAGTAAGCAACATTATACGTTAATTGTCATCTTTTGTTCAGAAAGTATGAGTAATGCAGGGTAATGGTTTAAAAGATAAATAAATAAATTTGTCTCCCCCCCCCCCCCCCCTCACCCGACGTTGATTAAATCTGGAATGAGTCTCGAGAGTGATTACTCTTTGTTGTTAGTACTTGCTTTACAATCAAGAATAAGTGAATAAGTTTAAAGTAATATATACATTTCTAGGTATAGGAAGTAGAAGTTATTCCCAATTTACTTTTCTTATGGTGACTCATTTCTGGCATATCATGTGGTCGTGGCGGCGGGGTCGCCAACACAACATTATGACAAATGTATTTTTACCGTGTTCTCGTGTTGGAGACCCCGCTATCTCGATAACACAATATTGCAAGGGCAATGCGACGACACTAAAAGGGCGCTAATACGACACTTAAGGACGACAATATCACAAACAAATTATTTCGCGTACACGACTTTTTAAGATAAATTAGCTTTTATCGTTATATATAAATGGCGGGGTGCCAACACGAAAGTACAACTAATTGCGCGAAAGAACGACAAACATATAGTGAAACTATAACAAAACACAAATCAAAAGTTTGTCATTCTTTCGTGCTAGCGCAAGCACGAGGCAACGAAAAAACGACAATTTGCAGTATCGTTGATTCGCCTTTCTGCTCACATGCGTATTTCACAGAAGGAGAGAACGATAACACGAGAGATTTTTGTTTTGTCAATAGATTGCCATGTTTGTCGTTTTTTCGTTCAATTTGTTGCGCTGTCGTATTGGCGATCTCGCCATTACGAGATAGCGACAAATAAGGGCGAAACAACGAAAGGTCGCCACACGACAATATGGCATAACCAGTAACCTTGTATTCTCTTTATTATGCAGCTGACTTCAATTTTCCCTTTTCACAATTAAAAATATAGAAGTAAATGAAATGATTTACGTTGTATTCATGACGTCATCAACGGTTTAAATCATCGTACACGTTTTAGAGGCGGCTTATAACGTTTCACCTCATGCCATTCAAGTAATGAGACATAACTGTGAAAATAGGAAGGAGGTGAAAAAATGAAAATCAACTTTTTCTCAAAAATTGCTTCATAATTGCTATAGATGGATAGATAATTATCTAACTAAGAAAATGAATACCCACAACACTACGTTTAATTCAAAAATAAAAATTATACAGTCGATTTTATGTGATATGCTGTTTGCTTGTCTTCCTAGGAACTTTAATGAAACGCACCTCTGTAGTCTGAAGTAGCTACCGAAAATTTAATATATAGTGTAGGCCTAGCGTTTAAGAAATCCACAATAGCCTTGATCTTATTTAATAAAACTCACTTAATGTCTAAAGTGGACGGGGCCTTAAACGTGACACCAGGACAGTGTCATAATAACACTGTCCTGTAATATCAGACGTCGCAAAATCAACAAACATCAGACTGGTATTATCGGGTCGTCGTCATGGCAGTTGCATAATAAAGAATAGAAAAACTGCAGAATAACAAGATTGTTTAAAATGATTTCCTTTGTGAAAACTTCACCTTTAAAGTAGCTCGTTCACAGTTTTCCGTAAAATTAAAATTCTCAAAATATACTCTAAAACATAAAATGTAAAGTAATACATGTATAAAAGATGCTCTCCCTTAAACTGGTTTGAAATTTAATAACTTCAAAAATATGAATAATAAATAATAATGTTCGATGATTAACATATAAGTTTAAGCTGTATAGTCCAATCATTATCGTAAAATCAACGTTATAAAAGGGACACTCCCTTCATCTAGCAGATTATTTTCTCTAAACATAAATAATGTATTCAGTTAACGTAAAAATAAATACAATTTTAAAGAACAACATACATCGAAAATTGCCTCATTTTAGCACAAATAATCAATAAAGGCCTTCTATGATATATCGGTATCCATCAATTAATTGTTCAACAACAACTTAGATCTATACAATTTTTATACGGTACTGCAAATTATTTTTATACGTTGATTTCACCGATAGCTTAAACGTTAAGGTTAAGAAATAATACTTGCAAATATTCTATCATTACTATTTCATTAGTTATGCTTTGAGGTTATTTAATTTGAAACCAGTTTTAGGGAGTGTTTTTTTAAAGAAAAGTATAAAGTCGTTAATCAATATTCACTGTGCATGAACAATGAACGTGTACTAATATTATTTGTAAACCAGGTTGTTGTATTGTCAGGGGCATTTAATACTTTTTTATTTATTTCAAAATGAAGATATTTACCAACGATAAGCATGATGAAATAAAAGAGAACGAAAAGAAAGACCACCAATGCCATAACGATCACACATGGCGAATTTTTCAACATTTTGTACAGAAGCACTGGTGCTTTAGCGCTGAGCATCAGGTAAATGCAAATATTATATGCAGATGGGCAGTCCTTATCATCCATAACACTCAAGGCTGAAATATAGAAAATTCACTCGAAGTATATCAATATGTACATGTAGTCTATATTACTAAAGTATTTATTCTGTCTTCATGAAGTTCCAGGAATGGAAAATACGTACACCAACAATTTGCATCAAAACATAAATTAGGGTATATCATTTATTATTTACATAATATCGTTTTATGTCGTTTAAAGTTTGTTTTTCTGCGTAGCCGTATTAAGCTCGCTTTTGACCTGAAGTTCGGAACTCTTCAACCGCCAATGAAATGACGAATAGAATGTATAACATTTTTTTAAATGAGAAATGTTCGCTGTAAGGCACCTTCTAATTGGATAATATCGGGTGCATAGAATGACCGAAAACAACGACATAGACTGAAAAAAGGACGGAAAAAACAGTTTATGCAGACCGAAAAATGATAATGTATAATTAATAATTTTAGTTTAAATAAATGAAGGAATTTGTAAATAGTGAATAATCAATCAGTACTAGCCATCTAATATTATCTTTAGACAAACAAGTTGTTTTCGGTCGGCAGTATTTGTTTTTCGGTCTTTTTTGGTCATTTTACTTAATTTGTAATACGCTATTTACAAGTTTCTTCATTTATCCACGGACCTATGTAGGTATGTGATTAATCTAATACTTTAACTGTAAATTAGATATTATCTGTTGATAAACAAATTGTTTTCTGTCTTTTTCGGTCTTATTCGTGTTTTTGGTTGTTTTCGATCATTCTATGCACCAGTATTTATACTTTCTCAGCCAGTGAATAACGGTCAATAATACGACTAGCATATTTATAAGAAAAACAAGGATTAAGTTTGTCTTCCTGATACACACGTCGCAATAAATATTAAATTACTATTGGGGACATATTTGATAAGTTGCCGGTTAGCTCGGTCGGGAGAGCATAAGGTTTAATAACTTTACAAGGGAATGCAAATCCAGGTCATGGTTCTTTTTTTCCTCACCATGTGACATTTGGCGCCTTCCGACTGAATAAAATTATTTTTTACTATAAAACTCTAGCTAACAATCGCTTTCATATACTAAAACTTGCGCCGACTATCTTTTTTTAAAGGTAGTTCAGTTGGCTATCTTTGGCAACGGAACGGAACAGTTTGAGCATTTTTGAAAGAGACTCAAATGGGGAACATTTCTGAGAAATAATTTCAAGATCGTAACACAGTCGTTAAATAGGAGATGTCGTTAAACATGTTTCTATCTTAGCCCTGGCAGCCATGTTTTACAACTAACCAAAAAAGTTTGAGCAAGAAAATCGTACGAAATAATTTCCAAATGAGAGCAGCATTTTAGGAGATGCTGTTTGGAACATTTTCTAAAATAAGTTCTGGTGGCCATTTTGTAAAACGGCGCGGAACGGTTTGAACACATTTGAAAGGTCACGTGAAAAAATATTTGTGTGAATTATTTTCAATATCGGAACATTCGTTTAAGAGGAGATGTCGTTTATAGCTTTTTTAGCTCACCTGGCACAAAGGCCATGGTGAGCTTTAGGACCGATGAGTGTCCGGCATCTGTCTGTCCGTCCGTCAATATTTTGCTTCAAACGACAACTCCTCTGAAACCACTAGGTCAATGTTCGTAGAACTTGGCAGGGATGTTCCTTACATAAAGCTTAATCAAAACGGTTCAAAGAAATCCACTCCATGCAGAACTTAATTTTGGCAATAAATAGGAACCAAAAGACCTAGAACTTAGATATTTAGCATGTAGCATTGCATAGTGGACCTCTACGAATATTGTTCAAATAATGACCCTCTCTCCCCCCCCCCCCCCACCCCTTATAACTGACCTCAAACCTTTAAAAATATTCGTCTGCAAAACTACTATTTTTCAAGTTAAACTACAAGGTTTAGAGCTCAGATATTTGGTGTGTATCTTTGTCTAGACGAGCCCTCTTCGAAGTTGCCCCTGGGATAAAATAAAGTAGGGTTTGCAAAGAGTGCCTGCTAACCAGTCACTCACTGGAACATCCGAGTATTCGGTTAGCAAAACGTTAATTGAGTTATTATTAAACACCAGTTCAGAATTTAATGAAACTTCACAGTAGTGGAAAGTACAATGCCCAGTTGTGCATGGTCTATTTTTCGAGTTACTAGGTCAAAGGTCAAAGGTCAAGGTCGAAGGGGCTCGACATAGTAAATATTACGGACGCTGAATCTCAAAACCCCCTGGTAAGAATTTGATGATACTTTACAGAAGTGATAAGTACTATGTCTAGTTGTACTTGGTCTCACTAGGGTCACTAGGTCAAATATCAAGGTCACAAAGGCTCGAGACAGTCAAATTTTGTGGGCGCTTTTAATCTCAAAAACTCTTGGTCAGAAATTAATGATACTTTACGGAAGTGATAAGTACCATGCCTAGTTGTACATGGTCTATGTTTCGGATCACTAGGTTAAAGGGCAAGGTCACAAGGACTCGAGATAGTTAACTTTAGTGGACGCACCCCTGGTCAGAATTTTATAATACTTCACAGAGGTGATAAGTACTATGCCTGAAGTTACGCAGGTCAAATCATTAAAGCATCAAATGTTCAAAAATGTAAATTTAATAAACTATGCCAGTGGTATGTTCGGGGAGGGGGGTATTCATCACCTTCAGTGAAAAATTCTAGTTTCATTCGAATTACATGCACGGGGTAGTTACGTCTAGCTGTTTACGCAATGCTTGTAAACTTTGTGTACACATTTATCTGTTACATTACGGTCACATTGTTCAAACTAGGCTATACACTTTACCTTTGTGCTAAACATAGATATTGGGAAAACAACAACAAAGTTTTACACAGTTTTTCACTGACAAGTCACGGAGTAATTGCTGCTTTTAAGTTACTAATACTGCGGTACGGGTGAAACCATACCGGTACGTATCGCGTTTTAAACGAATGTCAACATACAGGTAAAACGGTTTTATAGCGCACAACTAAATTTATTATAAGAGACGAATTTTATAAATCATTTGACTTACCAACGATCCACTTCGCAATATCAAGTATTAGCAGAACAACAATGACGGCCAAAAATATAGCACTGCAAACATCTGAAACAACAAATTAAACAATATATCATACTTATAGTTTTCAGTTCTTAAAAAACAGATTTAATAAATCCATTTATATACTCAGCAAAATAAAAGAAACTTCCCATTTCTTAAAGTATCATGAAAAGTTAACTTCAATATGAATATTCCTTAAATAAGTGAAAACTTTATTGAAAATTGTTTAGCTACACAACCTTTAAATTTTTCTATCGACAATATTCGTTAAACTTGGGGGTTAATTTTCATATTTTGCAAGCAGTGATCGTGCACTCTAAAGTCGTTAAGATATACCAGTGAAACTTACATGATTGTACACATTACATGGTACAAACGTTGTTTCATAAGATAAAATATATAATTGTGTCGTGCTACGACTGCCAGAAGTCGACAGCAACAGTGCTGTTGGGATATTACAAGGGGGCGTTTCTGCCGTTGACGTTTGTAGGACTTTTGGTTGTATTCGAAGGATTATTCATGATCGGTGACGTTTACTGTTCAGGTAGACCTCGTGCAACTAGCCAACGGGACGATCGTGTCATTGCCTTAACACACTTGGTTTTCCGATGAGTCTCGGTTTAGCCTGAGCCGTGCTGATGGCAGGCAACGTGAATATCGCCGAAAAGGCGAAATATTTGCCAAGGTTTGCGTAAGACAATATGATAGGTTTCGTAGAGTGGGGTAATGGTTTGAGGTGGAAAAATGGGGAGAGGAAACGCCATCCTTATCTTTGTTCGTGGAAATTTGATGCGCAGGGGTATATTAAGGTTCATGTAAAGTGTTTGAAATAGTCCGCAACATGAATTTTGTCCTTAAAATTTGTATACTAGTGCTTTACTAGCAAACAAACATCTATTTCATGCACAAAAATGTTCGGAAAATCAGTAGAGACTTTCTGTAGTGACAGTTTGGTTAAGGAATGTTGTTTGTGCTTCATACATTACATACTTCGAGCACCTAGGGTCATTTATGTACAAAACACCAAACTTTTTATTCCAAATATCATTTCTCACAATTAATTATTATCATGAACGCACTATACTAATTACTCCTAGTAATGAAAAACAATAATAATAGTTCATTGCAAAATGCCAGAAATTCAGTTCTACTTTCACATTCATTACGAGTGTTTTCACATATTTTAAAACGTTCATTGCTTGATTGAATTTCACTACTCCGAGTACCTAGATAATCATATTGTACACATCAGAATTTTAGGTTTTGAGAACAATTATTTTGAATAAAGGAGTTTGATGCTTTATACATATCAGGTCCTCAGTACAAAGTAAGTGATGAGCTGGAAGCAAAGAACACTTTTATAAACCAAACATTTACTGTAGAAAATTTCAACTGCCTTTTCTGCACAATTTGGGATATAAAATAAGCGCGCGCTATTTATAAAGTATGAAAATAATGAAGAACAAAATTATGTCGGGGACCATTTTAATCACTTTACCTGAACCTTAATAACATTCTAATCCCTGAAGCCAAGACATGATCCTGTTATTTTCAACTAGACAATGCCCGTCCACATTTGCGAGAGTAACACGTGCTCATTTGGCAGCTGCCGCCATGGCCGGCTTTATCCGACATGAATATGGGATGAAGTCGGGAGACGTGTACGCCGCCACTACGTCTTCAACAATTTTATTGATTTGGCAGCAGCACTGGTGAGGGAATTGAATAGATTGCCATATTTTGCTGTTTATAGGTATGTGAATTCCATGAGGAGGCGTATTGAAGCCCTCCTAACAGTCAGAGGTGGACATAACAAATATAAGTCAACAAATTATCATCAGTTGCATAAAACATCCAAAAGATCGATGTCAGTATTTTTTAATTAAAACTGTAAACTTTTTATTACACACAAGTAGTGTCCCGAAGGAACATGAAAAATCAAACGCTCGACTCGTAAAAAGATCAAATTTTAATTTGAATCATAAGAATCAACACGAAATTAACAAAGTTTGCATAGAAATAGAATGGGAGGTTTTTGGCTGAGTACATAAATCAGTTTAAAAGTTGATCCATTACGAGTGGTAGTCAATACGTTTTGCAAATGGTCTTATAAAAGACATATTATACTACAGCTGACTTACGGCATGCCCTCAATTGTATTCTCCCTAAACTATTTTACCCGTTTGATTTTATGTCAGATGGTATGATACCAACCGTGCACACATTTTGATAAATGTGCTTTGTCAGAATTCCGTGAACATCTCCCAATGAAATATATTTACCAATTGATACAGATATTTAAGTATGAATCAATTACACTTTTGGGTGTCATACACCATGTAGGTCTATGACTTTTACCGGATTATAAACAGTAGGTTTGGAAGAAGAATCACCATAAACATTTATTATTTGCAAGTTCTGTTGAAATTGGCCATATTTGTTAGTAGGAGATGTTGCTTGAAGCAAATTTACATGAATCCAATGGTGCGATTACTTCGCCCTTTTGTTGATGCCAGCATTAAAAGCTAAATAATCCATTCAAACATTTTCACGGGAATTGGTTTGCACTAGGTAAAGTCGATTTTTGATCACCTGATTGACGGACGCCGAACATTCATCTATACTAAAAGCACACCCTTGGCCATTTGTTAAGGTAAGCTTTAAAAATTGAATAAACTACAAGCGCATATTTAAGGGCCGTAAAGGGGAACAATTTAAAGGTTCCTGGCAATTCTAATCTTAAAAATCATTATTATCACAATTCTTAATTTATTTGATAAATTAATTTTTATCTATTTAACTTAAAACTTGAAAACTGTATTTTTTGGGTCTTTTATGAAATGATTTTATTTTGTTATTGTAAGGCTGGTAAGGCATACGCCTAAATATGCCCGTGAATACTTCTAAAAGAAGATGTTTGTAAAACACATACTATCTAACCCCCATCCTGCCCAGCCTTACCATCGGTGAATCTGCTGAACACATGAACTTGCTTCTCTAGTGACCCGAATATCATCAGAGATCAATTGTGGTTATCAAATTTTCATAAACAATAATCCAAACAACTATTGTTGAGAAATTAAGAGTTGACTGTTTTTTAAGCCAAATGTCACTGCGACCTGGGGCTTTAACATGGTGACCCCACAATCAAATAGGATCTCTCACTCTTCAAAAACTAAACACCTAACAAGACCTTACGTCAAAGTATAGTTTAGCAGACAGAAACATGGTTTTATAGTTTAGGTTACAGTGACCTTGAACTGTAAGCTTTAGACCTTGCAAGTTTGAAAAGCCTAGGTCTACGCATTTTTAAGTTATTTTGCCACAACTATTCATTAATGCAAGGTCACTGTGAATTCGTTCTTTAATCCATTGACTTCAAAAGCAATAATAGTCATTTAATCTTCAAAAACTATAAATTTGGCAGGTCAAAACATTGTCAAACATTGTCAAGTTGTTGGGCGGAAATAAGAACAAGGTTCGTCCACTCTCCATGACCAATATCCTAACCTTGCCACTTTTGAGACCCGTGGATCTAAGTCTTCCCAAGTTATTTAGCAGAAACCGAACTGTTCGGCTTACCGAACGACAGCTGCAAAGTGTTTCGAGAGAAGGCATTGGAATGTCAAACAATCAGATAATTGTCTACGATGTAAAAGTAAGTACCAAGAACTGCATAAGGAAAGAAGTCTAACCAACTTGTGTCAAATTGATTACTTTCGTTTATACTTACTATCGCATTTTCTTTTTCTGTCTCCGATTGCCATTCTACACCAAAGTGTCTCTCTAAAATAAAACAAGAGGGCAAAATGGTCATTTATTGCTCACCTGAGTGCCATTGGTCAACATTCAAGGTCAATAACATGGTCGCAGGAAACGTAGTAAAAGTACAGCAATTGTTCAGTTCTTAAGTTTATGTAAAAGCTATATGTTGTTTGAATTGGGACAAAACACATCAATGAAGAAGGTGTGAAAAGAAATATTGAAACTCGCTAATAAACCTGCAAACATGGTTAAATATCATGACTGCAGATCACAAACAAGAAAGTAAGTCAAATGATCATAGGGAAAATCATCCAGATTAAATGCTGAAATTTGGTCGCAAAACTGTACACACTGTTTGTACAGTAAACTCCGTATATAACGACTCGGTATATAGCGAAATTCCGGATATAAGGAACACATTTTCTCTGCCCGAGTTTGTTTTCTTTCTTTATTTATATGAAAATTGTATAAGGATATAGCACACTCCGGATATAAAAAAAACACATTTAAATGGTCCCAAGAAGTTCGTTATAAGCGGAGTTTACTGTAATTTCAAAACCCAGACGTAGGTCAGCATGTTAAGAATTGTACAGGTTAGCGTTGAAATCCATTTACAAAACTTAATATGTTGTCCCAAAGTTAAAATACGTAGCTGCAAACACAAGAAAGTATGTCAAAAGGGCGAGTCAAATTCTGACCAAAAGGGCATAGTTTTAGCAGTCGTAGTAGATGACAATGAGGCAATGTTGTGTACTAAATATATAGAGAATAATTGTTGGTTTTGGTGTCACGTTATATCACGTTGAAATTTGACCGAATGGGCACTAAAAGGTGGTATTGTCACGAGTGGTGCAGCTACTGATAATTTCACTGGGTGGACAGCGAGTACATCGTATATAATTCACCGTTATATTCCGCTGAACCACCAAAAACATAAAAAAGTATATATAAAACAAGCGATCCTGGCCTTAATATGATCATTTATCTAACCGACGACTGTTGACCCCTCGATGTTTTTTTCAGTCAGGTCTAAAAGTTAGACGGACTAAAATGAAGGAAAGTGAAAGTAAGTAATTGTTTTTATAATTTGTCATGCAACCATTCTAGCATAACATAAGTAAGTTAGTCCTAATCATGGCCAGCTGAGAAAAAATTGACATCTGTTTGCAAGTGTACATATGGTCAAACTTTCAGCACTGCAAGGAAGTAGGTCAGACGGTCATGACCAAGGTAAGAAAATAGGAGATTAAAAACATCATTGGTAAAGACATGATGGTTGGTGTCATTGTTATTTATGTCAGGTTCAAGATAAATTCAATCAATTTCTATGAAACGCATTCACATATACTCAAAATAAATATTTTGAATTAAATATAACTATGCCACGATTTCGTCATCAACAGGACTCAAAACTATCAAATTGGTGTGTTCCAATTTAAGAAATTCAAACACTTCATGATTTGTTTTTGAACGTTCAAAGCGATACTCCGATGTATTGTAGATGAGAGATCATCCGTCTTCAACTATGTCTTCACTGACACCACTACAATTAATTTTCTCATTGTAATAGATCTGGGTCAGCATGAATTATAAACAGATAGATATTATTTTATTCCTCCTAATGGAGAGATACATATCATCAAACTTCACATGTAACCTCCATAAAGAAATCGTGTTGATGCGCGAACGCTTTCTGTAGGATTTTGAAAGTAGGACTCTTTGTCAGAAAGAATAGTCCCATCTAAAAAGAGTTAACTACATGTACCACAAAACCAACAATGTTTTAGCAATTTGCCAAAAGTAAAAATACCAATATCTTTATTACATTTTAATTATAACGCATATGCTAAGAAATATTAATTTGCATGAGAAATAATTGGTTTCATATACTGAAATTCAAAGATTGAGGTCCTTTAGAAATTCTTCCCAATAAGCAAAATTGAAAAATTAATAAATTTTAAACATTATAGAGTTTTTTGCGAAGCTGTATAAAAGCTCAATTTTGACCAAAGTTCGATATCTTTTCAGCCGCCAATGAAGTGATAAGTAGAATGTATGTATAACATTTTTAAATGGAGAAATTGACTCTGTAAGGCATCTTTTAATTGAATAATACCGAATGAAAAAAAAAGGTCAGTAAAATACTCTTGCGTTTTCATACTTGAATGGTTTCGTACTTTTAGTGCGTAAAAAGTTATTAAATATCAACTTAATATGTTGTGACTGTCACTAACACGCCGATCATTTTTTCACTGTACATGGTTCAATCACAGTTGTTCCGTGTTTACACCGAACGGTTACGTTTTTAAATCAAATTAACTTTAACTGCAGAATCGAATAATTTTGACGATGTATTGAAACGTCCCGGGGGGAGGGGGTTGCATTTTTTTTTGATGATATTCAAAGTTTTTTTTAACAAAAAGGGGAAAACTAAATGCGCACAAAATTCACTATGTTTTTGGCTTCGGGCTGTTAGACATTTGTAAGTTAATCCGAATCCTATGTTGGGGTCGTAATCGGACAAGCTGACACTAATTCGGAGGGTCATCTCAAACAAATTTTATCCTGGACGTACTTTATTTCTGGTCTTGTCTAGATGACAATATCACAATTTTCTCTCTCTAATGTAGTTTATACTTAACACATATTCATGATAAAAGAAACTCTTAAGTTTGGTCTGTATATATTAGTTAAACGGCCTCTAGTTTTTCATTTTATGTAGTAAACACGTGTTTACGTTATAGAAGAATGTTAGAATTTAAGTAAAATATACCCCTCAAAATAAGGACTACATAATAAAAATAATAACACTTCATTAATTTAAATTACATCCTTAATAAAAGTATTATGACAGAAAGTGTATTTGGTCTAGTTAACAGATGTAAGTGATGAATATCAATAACATTAATGTAAAAATAACTGTGAAATCATTTTTACAAGTTAAAGACTTCAGACGGTAGGAGAGGTTTGAAGGTTTATAGATGATACTGCTGAGGTCAGGGACAGACCAGTCAGTGCACTCTAAAAGTAATGCCGTAAAAGACATGTAGATTGACCAGTGTTACACATACATTTCTTGCGTTATGTTCCATAACTGTGTAAAATCTGCGATATATTAGATCATCCATTCTTCGTAATTATACGTATTCATTCTTGATCTAAATTTTAACTGAAATCCTTATTATAATCAAAGTACTGCGCTCTATACGATAAAGTCACAGCCAAAATGGTATCATTTAACCAGTACGCGGCCACCTCCACTCACTGTGGGCTCGGGTTCTGGGAATTTTCATTATTGATTCTGTTGAATAAATATGATTTATTTTATTTTTATTATTGAAAGCAAAATTAAACAGTCGTGACCAATAATCAATCAAAATCATAACTGTTTTAAAAGAAGGTCATGAGTAGGTGAAGAACAAGCGAAGCGAGCAAAGATATTTTGACGCAACAGAATACATGCACCCAAATGCTCATAATACGGTACAGTCCAAGAACTAAAGCGAAACATAGGCTTCGTGTTAAATATGTGGAGAACATTTTCAAAAAGCATTATCTTTAGCATAAGGGCTTCAAAAATCACTGCCCATGCAATGATAGCAGTCTGGCTTGTTTTGTAATTTATGTTTTATTTACTTGTTGATAGCAACAAACATGATCTATTTACATGTATTGTCAGAGTTTGAGTTTGTTTGCTTAGCATTTTAATATCAGGAATAGTAAACGTATATGTTTCAGACCGGAAAGACAACAAATACGGTACCAATAGTGGTGAGTAATGTAGAGCACACGAAGTAAGTTTAAGGTATATTTGACTGAAACGCTAAAAAGGGAGGTGTCCGCCTACTGGTAGCGTCAGCGTTCTCGCCCGGTCTATGTGGGGCGCACTGCAGAGACAGGTACGTGCAAGGCCTATCAAGCCCCAGTCAGATGAGGATAATGCAATTTCAAATTTAGGTACAGGCTAGATTTTCTGGAATGTCAGCAGTTATATTTTCTGCAGTTTTAAGCCTAAACGTATATACCTTACTGAGGCATTTGGCGAGCTCGCGCTGTATAAAGATTCGATTATGTATGGCATGATTGCTTCTTGCACCAAACATCGCTTAGGAAAGCTAACTAACTTTTTAAAAGTGATACAATGTATCACTTATTTATTATTATTGTAAATGAGTATTTAACATTCTTTTACTACGGCCAATGCACTTTCTGTCGTAGACAGTTAAAGTTTATTTTAATGAATATATTTTGTACATTAAATGAACGATGTATAAAATCTTACATACAAAATGTACATCGGATTTGTATCTCCCGTATTGTAAGTTCTTTTTTTCTAATTCATTGTTTTGAGAAGCCCCTCTAGAATATGGCTTAATAGCAATCGGCAACAGATTCGGATTAACTTATAAATGTCCATTTATTTTAACAGAAATAATGATTTTGTAATGCATTAAACACCATAAAATTTGCTCTTACTAAATAGAGGCTGTTATCAAAAAAATGTACACAGAAAAAAAGTGAAATCGTCAAAATAGTATTTTAATTGTGATAGAAAAACGATCAATTTTCGTTAAAAACGGATGCTGTCAGGTGGTGCTTTGTACGTGATTGTTAAAGTTTAATAAGAAAAAGTAGCGAAAATATAGACATGAATCTTTACCTTGGCCAAAATTCGTACTTTTCTGTCTAATTTATGAAGTCTGGTCCTAAGGTCCACAGTAACCTTAGTTCTGTTTACTTTGTGTTCTAACTTATCTTTCTGTTCTTGTGCATGAACACGGAATTGGTTTCACAAAATTAAAAATGAATTATTATCTGTATTCAAATTTAACTAAATATACATTCACTGATTGCACTGTTCCTTTATTTCGATACAAAATATACTTAAAGCGAATGAATCATCAAGAAGTATAGTATACATGTACTCTCTTTGTACAGAAAAAAAAATAACAACCTATTACGAGCACAAACATCCTTTTCACGCGAAATCTTATTATATCTTTTTTTCCTCCAACTTTGAAGAGTGGTACTTATACATAATTACAAATGAACAAATAAAGGCATGATATTATACAAAATACGGAAGTTTAACCAATTCAATGCATTATAATTTATGTGAGAAAATATAAGCTGATGAATACAAAGATTATCATAAAAAAGGAGATAAATGTTATATTTATCTCGAAGTAACATCATAAGTCATTATGACCTCAGAATGAAGAATTCTTTTTAAACAACAAAGCAAATTTTATTTCTGTTGTATTCAACACAAGTTTTTTCCCCACTGTCGTCGTGCATAGGTTATTTAGAGTGAAATTTCATAACAATATTAAACATCGCAAATAAATAATGAATATCACAAAATGGACCTGAAACGCACTAAAAGAAGTTTTAGCAATGAACAAAGCAGTACATGTATCAAGTGCCTATGAACCAATACACTATACACAATCTCATTTGGATATTAGATAATCATTATATAGATTTAGTGATTAGTTTTGTAGATAATGTTAAACAGAGGAAATGCTTTGTAGTTAAGGTCAATGTTGTACAAAATCAAGAGTCACGCCTGGAAGTAGAAAAATTTGAATCGATTTGTTCGAAAAAGAATGAGCAATATAAGAATATTCACTATATTCAGATATTGTATAGTTAATACAGGTCTCAAGTTGCAAGTTTTGGGTAATGATTGGGTAACAAATGTGGCCCATAGAGTGCTAACAATGTTTTCCCTTGATTTGACAGTGTGACCAAGTTGTTTTCCCCATGTTACCAAGATTCGAATTTTGCATAGAAATCATTATAAAAACATTCTGACCAATTTTCATGATGGTTTGGTTGCAAATATAACCTAGTATATGACACACATAATGTTTTTCTATGATTTGACCGGGTGACCTTGTGTTTAACCTCAGGTTTCGTGAAGATCCAATGAAAAATGCAATATCTTTTGCATACACAATGTTTTCCTGTGATCTGACCTTGTGACCTAGTTTTTAACTTCAGATGACCCATATTCGAACTCTAGCTTTTAATCTCAGATGACCTTTATTCTGACAGCCGTTTGCACCAAATTTCAAGAAGTGCCTGTGAAAAATTCAACCTCTTTTGTATACACACGCTTTTTCTATTATTGTACCTTGTGACATATGTTTTAATCACGGACGACCCATGATCTACGCGCACTATTTTTCATAAAATTGCAATAAAGTAAACTTCTGATATGAAAAAAACTGCAAAACGTCGCTTGACGTCAATGAGCGCATTGAAACGCCATAAATGAATCGGTCCACTTTGTCGAAACAAATCTTTTGATACGCCAATATAGAATACGTTATGGACCAAATAAAAATAGATAGTGATGACCATAATTTACATAATTATATCAAAGCGTCTGTATAATATATATGCGCCGCTCTACCGGAAACAGTCGACAATGGAGCGCAGACGTTAAACCGTTTGGAGAATTTGAGAAAACACTATTTTGTCGAAGCAGAAAGTAATATCGGAGCAAGCGGTGATAATCAGCGGAGCTGTAATGATCAAAGATATGGAGAAACATGCTGGTTTATCTAACGTACTCGAAACAACTTTTCTCAGTATACACAAACAAAGTGTAGCATAGCAAGAAAACTAAATAGTTTATAAAAATTCGACATAAACTAGATTAAAAACATTTATTTAATACTAGTACTAAATAACCTCAAAGTATAAAATCAACAAGTTCATTTACTCAAATAAAAATTACAGTGCCTCCTCAACATATCAAATTCACGTGTCAGCAAGTTTCAATAATGTGTGTATCCACCTACTGCCTTTATAACCGCCTTACATCTCGATCTCGACCTCATAGAACCAATATGCTGCCTAATGGACGGCATGTGGTTTCGTGTTCCATTGCAGCACAATAGCATTCTGAAGCTGTCTCAAAAATGGAGGTTTATTCCGCAGATTTCTAACATTTTTGATAAGTTCATCCTGCACATTTTCAACTGGGTATAGCTTCAGTCCCACATTCAGGATTTTACTGCCGTCCTTGATAGGGCCATTCCCGATCAAAATTTGTTAAAAGTCTGATCAAGATCCTGTGATCGTGGCTGGATAAGCTTTATTATTAAAATTTGTAAAAACATTTGTTAAATCACGACAACAATCAGATATTGTTCAGGAAGCGTCCCGATTCAGCCGTTTCCAGTCGAATGCGTCCTGATTATCCCGTTCTAAATCCGATTCTGACCCGATTGTATCTTTCGCATGATAAATAACTTAGGTTTTATATAGAATGATTATATAAAAAAAAAACACTACATCCCCTTAAGGGCCTCATTTCTATAAATATCGTGTCTCTAATTATTCCATTGTTAGGGGATACGAAATCGATTATTTGTGCCAAACAATTGATTGATTGATTTTTATTCAGGCAAAATACACATAATTTCAAATATATTAAATACATATAATATCGACATTATCAAACTGACTAAGAATTATATATATCACAGAGTGTTTGAATTAACAAATGAGTATTATATCACAGATCAATTTTAAAAATTATTTATGACTCTTCACTTAGACTTACATAAGCACCAATCAAATTGTTTATAGTTGTCCATGAACTAAGTAATAAAAACATTAGTAAACTAATACATGTATATAAGAAACTCGAAAGAGCAATTAACTAAAATAATTGTGTATTAAACCTAGGATGGCCCATAAAGCCCTAAAGCTTATTTCCAATGGGGTCCTGATAAATACCTTATAGATAAAAAAAGAAAAAGAAAAATAAGACTTTGGTTTTTGGAAGTTCACATGAAAATGGAAAATTAAGATAAATGTACATTATAATATGTTTCTATGCTCTATAAACAATTATATTTCATTTGATATAAAGTGCATTAGAATTAAAACAAGTATTGTTCAGTCTATCATGAATAAATAAATAAACCATGTGACTTAAGAAATATTAACCACATCTAACAAATGGCATTTAACCTTTCTTGAACTGTCCAATTTTAGTCATCTGTTTTATTTGCACAGGCAGTGAATTCCAGTCATTAATTGCAGAGTAATAAAAAGTTGTTATATTTTCTTTTCCATTAGATTTTGGAACAACAAAATTATATAATTTAGAGCGGGTAAAATGAGAATGTAAATCTCTTGTAAACATAAAACTTTCTTTCATATAAGAAGGTCCTGTACTATTTACAGTTTTGAATACATGGTTCAAACGAAGCTGCTTGTTGCTTCAATATACCAAACGAAATTAGGACAAGCCTTTCCGAAAAAAAGAAGCATCTTTAAATTTTCATCTTTTTTCTGCATCTTACAATCATACAGAACTCAGTTGTTGTAAGATAAATTAAAACAGGACTATAAGTTTTAGAAATGAATTTAAAAAAATAACTTTCTATATATAATATTTATAAAAGTGCTACATCCCCTTGAAGACCTAATTTCTAAAACAAAATCAGGGGATGTAGTGGATGGTTGTTAGAAAGAGTAATCATTAAATTATTTGAGCCAATTACAAATGAATTTTGTACGATTCCTAAATGATTTGTTTTTTCAAGAGGTTGATGATGCCGATTAACGTTGAATATTTTATTAAAACACGGTCAGTTTTCCGAAATTGTTTAAAGTAACAGTTAATTATACCAATGATCATATTTCATGTCATGTATATACATAATTATGCGCCAACCGTGCATGAGTATGCAACGAATGAGCTATTAAACAATAGAAATTATTTAATTTAGCATTTATATATCATCTTTTCATCGCTATATTATGTAAATTATTGCCATCATGGGCTTGCCTAATTCTAGTTTATAGACAGTTTTTGATGGAACGCAAGTTGCGTGCGTTCGAGACGCATGTGTGTGCATAATTTATCATAAATCTACATCCACTCATCCACTTTTGTTTCAAGGTATCCGTTTCATTTTTAATATTTTTGTTAAAATTTAGTATGCTAGCATTAAATCAGTTTCTTTGTTGATCCTATTGAAAACTTTATTGTAAACCATCTAAATACTAAGGTTAACATAAACATCAATAACCCATTTAATGGTAGTGTCTGTTACAGTAAAGCAAATGTTTGGTGAATTTTATTATTTTAACCTTTATGCACGTTCGTATTTTTCCTCCTATAGGTACAATTCCCTACCGACCCCACCCCTTCAAAGTGAGAAAAACACCTGCTAAAAGGTAACGACTTAGTTTAAACATATTTTATTCCCAGATATATACAATAGTACATATAGATTAACAGATACATAATTGTACAAAGAGAAAAGTATTAAGAATTAAAGACAATACTGTCTTATTGTATTATTCTCCTAAACAAGAATTCTTATCAAATTCACGCTCAATAAAACACGTTTTTTTGTAAAGTTGGGAATTATGTGTTAAATTTAAGTAGAAATAATAAGACTGAAATATAAAGCATCGAAGGACATATATCTTTGTATGATCACAGATGATATGTAGTAGTTGGGATCAAAACAGTGCATTTTAGTTAAAAAATAGCCTAATGACTATACATTAATAAGAACTTATGAACTTATTGATGTATAGTCATTAGGCTATTTCTAACTAAAATGCACTGTTTGGATCCCAGCTACTCCTTATAACCTGTAACTATGATGAAATTCAAAATTCGCAAAAGAAATTAGAAGAAGATACAGAACGGAGAGAAGAAGAAAGAAACGTCTCAAGAATAAACTATAAATTATGTTCATCACTTGCTGTCACGTATATTGAATCTGGTTGGAAATGAAAGTTTTTGGTCCGAGAGGGTTAAATCACCAAAAAGGAGTGCGTTCAAGTTAACTTCGAAGTTTTGAAGGTTGTCAAGGAGACGGATATCTTGAAAAAATGACACTCGAAGAAGAAATGAGGTCTTGTGACGTAACTGAACGGCAGACGATTACAAAGATTCAAGATTTATTTACAATCTCTCTGTATGCGATTAACATAAACATAGAAGTACAAATTAACATAATTTCACTGACACATGACCATAGAGGATTCAGATTTTAAAAGGCATGTCAATGATTTGAAAAATAGTTTATTTCATGGTCTAGTGTTAATGTGCATTCTCCGCTTTACATTTTACGTGTGGCATGCCTATTCGCAGCGTAGAAGACATGCATAATTTTTGCACAAGACTGATATCAATAGAATACGTTTGAATAAGACCAGTCGTGTTTATAAACAATTCACACCTGGAATGATAAGCACCGACATGTAATAATTAGCACAAGTTACGGTCCATGAGTTCTACACGTCCCGATAATTATTGTGGTATTTGAATACTATTGGGCAAGACTACCCAAAACGATTAACGACTTCTATTAGTATTTTAAAGGTGCAAAAATCCGTTCACTGACCCAGTATTCTTATGTAATTTATGCAACTTGATCATTGCAGTCTCCCATTCTACTTAACAGGAAGTTATAACAACGGAAAAGCCCCTTCAGAGCAAGATCATATTCAAAATGAAAACAAAAAAAAATACAAAACAGGATATGTGCCCTCTTTACAAAACATCATTTAATCACGAACTTGACACTGGTATCACAATGCCTGGTTAATAGGTCCAATTAAACCAATACAAAAAACAAGAGGGCCAAGATTGCCCTATATCACTCACCTAACAACTGCTGGCTATAATACAAGGTCATCAATTGCAGAAATGATCAGTTTTGACCTTGGGGTTCTGATTTAAATAATTTTCGTACAGTTCTATATTCCAAATATCTTAGCTCTGGGTCAAGTTGTCCTAGACAAGAAGATTTTTTGAAGTGTTCCAAAAGGGTCCACTAGGCAATGATATATGCTAATGACCTGTGGTTTCTGATTTGAAAAATCTTGGTAAACTTCTACTAGGCAATGATATATGCTAAATATCTAAGTTCTAGGCCTTGTGGTTTCAGGGATGAAAATATTTAAAGTTTATCCTTATATATAAGCCTATGTATAAACAAGTGACCCCCAGGTCATGGCAACCAGAGCTCTGCATGAAATGGAATTATTTGAACAGCTATGATACGGCTTCAATCAAGACACATCCCTGCCAAGTTTCATCAACATTAGCCTAATTGTTTCAGAGGAGATGTCAAGAATGTGAACGTACGATGTACGCCGGACGGTGAGCGATCCATATATCTAAAATTGGCAGTTCGTGCCAGGTGAGCCGATAAGGCTTTCCATTCAGTGAAGACCGATCACAATACTTAGCTACGTTGGATGATTTACTTTCGGTTCTTAACAAGATCAACTAATTTTTGGAACAAAATAAACTACTAAATGAAAATCAATATATGTATATATATATATATATATATATATATATATATATATATATATATAGATGGTCAGAGAAAAGGAAACTGCTTTGTTCTTTGATAAACTTTTCAGCAGAATTCGATTTAATTTCGCGAGTTGGCCTGTGGTCAAACATCTTAAAACAAAGATTGCAGGGTAATATGAAGTCACCTTTCTCTGTCAATGGGAAAACTTCTTCTTTCTTCTCAAGTGGGTGTGGAGTAAAACATGGCCAAAATGTGCCATAAATTGCATTGTCTCTGTACCTTACTGAATCAGATGATTTCTTTTAGCAACTAATAATATAATTCAAATTAATGGGTCAATTAATGAAACCAAGTATTTTCTAAAGCTATCAGTTCTACTGCATGCGGTTGGTACTGTACTTTTTGCAGACAATGAGTCTTAAAATTCTTTTCAAAATTGTATAAATAATGGCCTTTATTGATACTGTATAACTTGGAAACTTTATATATATTCCAATAAAACTAAAGTTATTGTATGATCCCTATGTAACAATATCGGAAATATCTTCAAAAACTACATATCAATCACTCATTTAAATTATAAAAGATCTGGTTACTGGATATAAAACGACATATCCCGAGTATGGGGGTATTAATGTAATACTTAGTCAATTAACATATAGTATTTACAAAGTATATATTTTTAAGTAACAGGCGTTCAACTTATGTTAATACGACCAAACTATTGTATAAGGACCTTCTTGTATTGCAATTTACAACAATACCAAGATTAAAAAAGTCAAATAAATAGCTATTATTCAAATTTGCTCGACTTTTGAAACACATAATTTAAAGTATCCTATTAAAAGTAACAAAATACACCAAACTGTTCAATTGTTTTCGCTTTCGACAAAAAGGTTTGTTATATGGTGTTTATGATCGTACTTATTATTTATACTTATGCGCATTATGACAACTTCAAAACTAGTTTGAAGATGCTCATTTATTATGTGTAGCTCCTTTGATTCATGTAAATACAGGATACAAACATATTGTTAATTTTTCAGAATGCCTTGCTTGATATTTTTTCACAGACAAAACTTCAATATAATGTCTTATCTGAGACATAAATATATTCGTTTGATCTTGTTTTGATTTCCGAAATTTTGACTGTTCAGTGTTGAAAGCTTTATATTAACTGAAAAAAATCAGAATGTATTATGAAGTATGTAACAAAATTAATATGATATTATCTATCCCATTTTTCTATGTTATTTGTAATATTTGGTTTTATAATTTTCTTGTTGTTTTAAAGAAAATAAATAGACTACCTTTTGGCGGTTCGAAGGAGAAAACAAAGTTATTGTATGAAGCTTGACGTATGCACCAGAATGGTCATGAAAGATTTGAGGTGCCGCCGTGGGCTAGTAGTTCGCACGCTGGTCTGGTAATCCAGAGATTTTCTCATTATTTAACTATGTTCAATAGGAATAAAACTATTGCATATTTTAGTGTTATTTAGTTATAACTTTCGCAATGCTTGTTTTTTAATGATACTAAACCATTGGTGAATGTTTTTCAATACATTGCGATTAACATTTTAAAGGGTATTATCACTTTAAGTTCATTTAATTAAAATTCTTCTGTCCCGGGTAGTTAGAAAGGCGCTCGGCACATCTATCTGCGATAAAAATTTAAAAAACGCACTGTTCTTTTGCAAATTTGTCATGAAAGATTAAATATAAATTATAATAAAACTTAAATAATTGTATACTTGCATTGTATATGCACCATATAATCATGACAGATTTGACGTACCGTCGTTGTGTAGCGGTTCGCACGCTTAACTTTTAATCCAGAAACCCACGTTATTAATTCCAGCAGTGGTGGTCGACAATTCATGACACCCTTAAGTGCATCGAAAGTAAGTGTGTTTGGGACAAATGACCCAGAGAACTCTGTCTTAAATACATTAACATAGTCAAAGTTTACAAATATCAAGAAGTAAAGTTTTCGCCGTCACATGTTTTGGAATAAGTTCATTGTAATTTCATTGTAAGATACATGCTACATACAAATGGTTAAATTCTGGGAACCACTCATACATTCCGAAAATACTTAAAACAATCACACCTTTGTTATCACTCTATGTAACAATCAACCCACAATTTCAATTACGGCTTTATTCAGACTCGAGGTCAACGCTAGATTCCTCTTCCAAAGGTAAAATGTATATAGCATCATAAAGAAGAAATACTCTTGCAAAAATATATTTTAGACTTACCAAACCAATCGCTTTTACCTGTGGTAACCGTAGGCTTCCTTTTGAAATCGGGATGTGGATCCTGCAGATGGAGTTGTCCTATGCGGAAACAAAGGGCCTGCTATGCTCTATTAGAGACTTCGGGGACGAAATGCACTCCTGATATGTCTGTTCTTCAAAGAAAAAATATCAAACTATATTCCTGAGAAATACTTTAAGAGGATTAACGTTATTTAATTAAAAGAGTCTATGTCAACAAATGACAATGAACTCTTTACTAAAGTAAGCATACTGTATTTAAATATTGTTATCTTTTTATGTGAATGATAATTTTGCGTTAAATAAACATATAAAAAAGAATTTTATCCACAGCAGCAAAATTTAAACAACATCAATCTACCTAAAAGTAAACGCTCCTTCCCGATCTGAACACTCGACTGAACCATGCATCCCGGAAACTATTTTACAGTGTGTTCCGTTGTCATATGAAAATGCATTCTGCTGATTGGATGAAACCAACTAACAACCAAAAGCCGTTCTTTTTCGTATAAACATTACTGCGGTTACTTCCCTTCATATGACAGTATCTTCACTGGGTTAGACATTGCAGGTTGAACTTGCAGAATTCGTCCGACAATGCGTTTGGTATTGCAATGCAAGCTTGGCAGATACCTGAAATGAACGTGTTTATCTTACTGTTAACTTACATATTGTTTGCATAGCGTAGAAATATGCTAATATTGTTGCTGGAAGTATTGGCGCGATTTTTCATTGCAGCCTCCTACTTAAAGTTACTGTAGCGTAGCGTGACGTAGTAACAGGTGTTTGGAGTATTCAAAAGCTTGAAGACGTTACTACCAATTGAATACTTAATATTAATTTGCTTAGACTTTCGTATTTTGTACTTAAGTAATACAGTACAATACAGGCGAAACCCCACGCATATGCGTCCATGCGGTATGTAAATAAGAGTCTGAAAGCATGGAGATGCGGCGCGAAATCAAACGCGTCACGCGACATCGCAAATTGTATGCAGCATTCAATTGCCGCATCTGAAAGACAAAATAGCAATCAAGCGCATTCGAGCGCGACAACGAGTCCCGCCGCGTGATGCCGCGTGTCGCTACGTTATGCGGCATGTCATTTTCTATACAGATAAAAGTGATGAAATAAAAAATATGTACTATATTGTATTGTACACATGTATAAAACTGTGTTTTTTAAATAATGATGTACAATGTATTCCATATTGTAACCAATAAAATTTCAGTCTTAAATGTTTTATATATTTATATAGTCAGATGTGCCCTAGAACTTTTGGAATGCTATAACTTCTTAGAACACACTAATTTTAATCCATTTTCCTATTTGTAGTTCACGTACTACACAACTCGCGGTCGTAGCTAAATCGGCACCAGTAGCAAGAGTACACCAGTGAGTGTAGGTACCGCTTATATATTTGAAACTTCTCCCACAAATTTCAGCGTATACTGCTTATGCTTTACCTGGACACGTCGATGATTTGGGGTTAGTTTTTGCCTTTGACGAGAAAGCATCAACATTATTTTGAAACAGGTGAAAGGTTTCTCAAAAGGAAGATCAAATCATTCGGTCTAACCTAAAAGTGTCGGGAAGAAAAAATGCGTCAAAATTTATATTAGAAATGCTTCTTCTTTAAACTAAAACGGCAGTAGAGATCTTTTTGCGCTATCCGGCAAACGTATAATTCTATTCACGTAAGACACTTTTCTTTAACTTGCAAACAAAATGTAACAGATGATTAATTATTGTTTCGTGACGTCTTGTCACGCGTCTGTTTTGTCGAATTACGTTGCCAAACAACAATATTTTAATTTCATGCTCCGACATAAATCACTAATTGAAGAATATAGTTAATTTACATAAATCACTAATTAAATTGAAGAAATAGTTAAATTACTAAACACGATTTATAAGCCATCATAATGATAAAAAAATAAGTCTTATTTGGGTTCTGGTAATGAGCATGCCACATGTAGAGCATATTATTGTCTCTGTCTTTTAACAGTTTTTCTTGTCGCTTACATTATTGCCCACTCTTACATTCCTTCGTTCAACTTTTACAATAACTTACTATGATTAATTTATCGATGAAACACTCTTTCAACTTGATTAAATGAACTTTGAAGTTGTTATTGGCGCTGTGCGGAAGCACAGTGCCAGTATTGAATAGGTTTTAATTTTGTACCATGGGGTTGCATAATCGAAAAGGGAGCAGCCAACATTATTATTGTAATTAAAAGCTATGTATTATGTTTGAACAAACTCCCTATAATGAATAAATAAATAGTATTAATTGATTACAAACAATACTATACCAGATGCATACGTCTTCGACCGTTAATTCAAAACTTTTGACATATTCATAGAACATTTAATAACTTTTCCACAAACTTGAAGGTTACGGTTTTTTTATTGCTTTGTTTACGGACCCTACGGCCAGATTCATCAAAGTTCAGAAAAAACGTCTCGATAGTTGTTTTGCTATCTCTAAACATTTTGAAGTTTACAGTACATATGTTGTCAACGTGAATAATTAATGAAAACCCATTTTAATTACTACATACTAAAGTAAAATGTAGGCATTATAAATAAGACCGTTCACCTAACTATGCGATACATGGGGTCTTAATGAAAGTTATGTAAAGTATCGCTACCAACTGACCAATAATAAAGACAAAATTCATCACGTGGGTTTCGTCTGCGTCGAAAAGCGTCTACTGACCACGAGCTGTAGCCTTGTTTAATGGGCGTCATCGTACCATTATACGGAAGGTTGTTTTATGATTCGTTTATTTTTTGGTTAAACTGTAGTAAATGTGGTTTTTTTTACTTATTATGATAACAGTTACATATAACATAATGTATTTGGTTTTTCCCGTTGATAGGTTGTTTACTGATATTCTAAAATGACTTTGATTCCTTTAATCATGTTTCAAAAACATGCGCAGCGCCTTTGATGCTTTGCATCAAAATTTGTCTTGTAATACAAACTTAGAAAAAAGCTTGTTTCTCAATCAGCATTAATGATCCAGTTTACGGGAAGTAACTCTAGAGAGTTTGTTGGTATTTGCTGGTAAGAGTGAATGAGCATGTTTCTTACTCAATATATACAATTTATTACCCGGCTCGGGTAATATCCATCTCGGCGAGTAATATAAACTCCATATACCACTAAGTAAAATATATTATCTACTTTGACGTTACGAAATATCTTTACAAAACGTCATAAAAGGGATATCACTGATTTATGAATCATTTATTTCTATATATCTTTTCAGTTTATGCGTATACGGCATGATGTGTAAGCGGGGAAAAAGCGGCGAGAAAGCGCGAAGAAAAAATCTTTACAAGTGCATATGTATTGCTTACATCTATTTATATACATGTACATACATTTAGATTACTGCGGTATGAGAATAATGTTTCTGTGAACACTTTACTTATGTATGATATGATACACCATATTATTACGGTGGATCACCATACACCGGATATAACCCCACTCGATGAGATATAAATAAGTATATTGTTAGGCCGTTCATCTCGGCAGAACTTACTAAGTCACTCAAAATACTATTTGTAAACCGTCATGTATATTTTTGTCACGTTGTCAAATGGAGCCAGATGTCCGATCATCGATCATTGGCAAAATACCCCTTGTCACTCGTAAAACTCGTATTAATCCAATACCTGGAACACTTCTTCACCTTTCTACACTAGTGCTCCATCCCATTCCATTTGTCTGACGCTATAATTTAGCGTTATTGTCAACGGTTCCACATCAGATTGATCCATGCCGCAAGTACAGCACGTCCCGACTTAGTTCCCAAAGGTTATTCGAATGCGATGGAGTATTTCTGTTACGTCACTTTATGATGACGTCGTTGGAGCTGTCCTCCGGGTATATAAACGCCCCCCTGAGAACTCTCAGTGTCAATTGCTTCTTCTAAATACGAACAAGAACCCTATACGCTAGTTTAATAAAATAGGCTCCAGCTCCATAGATCCATTATTATTAACCTAAAATGTCAAAAGGACTCCTCTCAGTTATACTGAAATAAATTATATGTGACTGGATATCAGACTTCGTCTCTTTGAACATAAGGTACAAAGCCCTACAAGGGTACCGATATATCATGTACTCAACACTGTCGAACCCACATATAGACCACTTACTACTCGTCATCCTGTACTCTGTTCTACGGTCCCTAGTCAGGCGGTGCCGACAGAACAATATTACCACTGAAACGGGTATTGTTTTATATGTTTTTGTTAAAAAAGTTATAAATTCAATGAAGTATCAACATATTATGAACTGATATGTGCATGTACAAAGACACCTGAAAAGTTTATGCTGTTGGTTACAAAGTGTCAATAAAACGGCAGTGAAAAAGATTGCTCACGAACGAAGACCTGCTTGTTTAGAAAATATTTCATTTAATTGAATGTTATCGTCAAAATACAAAATTCTGAGTCGATTTATTTGTTTATTTATTTGTTTATTTATTTATTTATTTATTTATTTATTTATTTTTCAAGTACCACTGTTTAAAACTTGCAGAAATTTCGGAGAATTTCCAGTTAATATTCACTCGGGTAGTGTATTAGCTAGTGTTTTGAAAACAGTGGACGGTGTATAGCATTGTAGTGTACTTGGTATAGTTATTTCATCACAAGGCGTCCTTTGAGTTATTTTAAAGACAGTGTTGATTGAATTTGTGCGATTGAATTGATAGATTAATAGTTATTCAATAAGGTATTCAATTTGTTCGGTCGTATATTTTTATACTCGATGTCTAAAGGAAGATCTTTGAACTACATGTATGCTGAACAAAATGATTAGCCACACTGATATGCAAACTTATAAAACAAAAAGCGCTATTTTCCATATTTCATTTTGAACATAACACAAAATATATGTAGGGTTCAATAATATATTGTCGAAAATATGTAGAGCTCAATAATCTATTGTCGAATCTAGCTATATTTAGATTTTATGCAATATTAGTATATTAATAAGTTCAGTACTCGTTTGATTATTATTCAATCTGTCGGCCTCAGTCTTTTTTTTATTTTGTTGTTATGTTTATGAAGTAAAATATCACGGCTACGACTCAGGATATTGATTTGTAACACAACATACTACCGATTTCTACACAGTGAAAATAACTTTTGTTTAGCCTTTTGTAACGAATTTAATGTTTCATAGAGTCTTGTATCCTGGTAAATGTCGCAGGTATTGACTAGGAACTTAAATTGATGCATATTTACGACAATTGTATAAGGGAACCTTTCCCAGGAATTCGAAAGATGTATGTGCTTTTTCATTACCTTATAAATTTATGTAAAAGTTCTTTTCATGCGAGCTGACAGACGAGCGAACGGACATTATGATTTTGTTATGCATCCAGTCAGGTGCCATTCTGGTTATCCTGAGCATTCATTGTATAATTTCATGTCTGAAAGCTTGGCAAACCACAGATGTATGAGGATGGTCAGGTGCATAATAAAGAGAATTCACAGTTTATGCCCGGTTGTTTATCTCATTAGTTAATATATAGTAAAACAAAATCTCCCTGCTGCTTAAGACATGTTTGGCTTTCTATACAAAAGTAACCGTACGAAACACGTCTTGTCTGTGTACATTTAAAGGCAATGCAGATCGCTCCTAAATACTGAAAAATAAGACATCTGAGGCAAACTACCTCGGTCACAATTTTGAACAGGTTGAACATTTTCATCTTAAAGAGAACGCTTAAAATCGACCTTTCATAAGCAAAATAAAAAGCAAAAAATAAGTTCATGCGGATGTAACACGATGACCCCATGCACGCGAAGGCTGTAGAATGTCTCTGTTTCATGCCTTTTTCTGATCTTTACAATTTAATTCTTAGAATTTTGGCTTCTTCCATCAATATTTTAAGAACTGTTGAAAGGGTTTAATATTCCAAGCTTCTTGAGAATTCATACTCAATGTATGCTTATAATCGGTGTTCTGACCCGATATGCAGTATTTACTTTTTTCCCTTCCAGGAAATTTTCAGGCGTTTGATTGGCCAATGATCAGTCAATAGAAATCGATATTAACGGGCAAGTCGGTAATATATATTTGGCATAACCTGTCATTATACCCCATGCTAAAATGGTTCGAAAAGTTTAGGGTAAGAAATAACGGCTCTGATTACGAAAATTACTGGTACGTATATCAACGAAGCATTGAATTAGTCTGGAGATCCTCAGGTGTAAACAAAATGTTAACATGTAAATTGTCGTTAAACGTGTATCTCCAAAGATAGTAAAAATCCACAATGTTTCCAGAAACATCTCGCTTCGCGATCGTTTTCCGCATCGCCATATCCGGTTAGCGTTTAATTTGCTTCTATTCTGTGTAATCAGAATGTTTTTTCTTGCTGCAATCTAGATCAAGATAGAAACTGGACAACATGGCGTAAAAAACTTAGGTCACCAGGTACATTGATCTTGGTCCTTTGACCTCCATTTTTGTTTTGAAGTTACAGTAATGAAATTTCGACTGTGTACAGTTTTGCAACAGATATCAATTTTGTCCTCAGCTGACCTAGATCATGACCCTTTGAATTGTTTTCTTGTCTTGTGGGGCAATGGTACTCATGTGAGCGATATAGGGTCATCATGGCCCTCTTGTTGTTAGTTTATAAACAGTTGAGTACATTCAGACATTCGTAAACAAGGTAATTAACCGACATACGGAATACATTTTTTCGCGGAACTGAACAAGATTCCAAGAAGTTATTATCGACGAAGAGATAAACAACATGTTCTTATATCCATTATTTCTGATTTGCAAAACATCAGAATATTGAATTACCGTTTGGCAAATGGCAAATAAGGCAGCATTGATGTTATGAAATATATGTGCACATGGAAACTATCGCTTGCACAAGAAGACGCCGAATCTGTACACGTCGTAACTATGGTGATGATAAATGCGTGCTCAAGCAATGCGAAACGCGTATGTATGCGGTGGTAAATACGTATGCACATGATGAAAAATATCATACGATGGGTGATCCAGAATTAACCGGACTGTTTCTATTACTATGACATGGGTTGCACTAACAATATCAAAGTCACACAATTTGATGTTCAATCTCTATTTGACCATCTTTGAACATTTCATTCCATTTGTGCAAAAAACATTCAATCAACCGTAGGACGGGGAGCTACAGCGAACTCAAAATGGCGTTTGTTGGTGTTGTGCTCGGTAAACTACTTTCTTGTTATCAATTAACAAGTGAGAAATCCACCTGGTGCTGATGCTTTATTTGAAACGGTTCTGATAGTGTTTAATATACCGTACAATGCCCCATAACTATACACAGTTTGATCGCAAATCCCAAAGTTTCCCAAATATTTACCAGCTGGTCACTATCAACATATTTGATTGCAACATTGATTGCAACGTTGCGTCCGACAAACGCTAACATATGTTTGCTCTATTGCATCTATTAACAGGAACTGTCCCTTCGTGTGGAGCCGTCGTGACTAAGTGGTACCGCGTACGCCTCGGGATCGAAGGGACCTGGGTTCGATCGCCACCATAGCCTTGTCGTTTGTGTCCTTAGGCAAGACACAAATAATTCCACATTGCCTCTTTCTCTCTACGATGTTGATTTCATCTGGAATGGGTCTCGAGAGCGTTTAATCTAAGTTGTAACAACTTGTTTCGCAATCGAGAATAAATAAAATAGTATAAATTAATTTAAACACAATTAACTGTGCCTTCTCTAATCACCAATACTACTCGAATGATTATGGGACATAAGGAAATAACGTTGAAATGCCGCACCAAAATGTTCAATTCAAAAACACGAGAAACTCACGGCAACTTACGCATTACTTATTATTCAGTCACGCTCCCCGGTCAGCTGTAACCATAGAAACGCTGAAAATTGCTTTCCGTGTTGTTGTTTTTTTTTAAATAATCATTTTCGAAAAATTGTATGACAAATTTATGTGTATACATTTGTATGTACGAAAAATCAAAATAAAATGTTGAGTAATTAAAGAAATATAGCAACAGGCCGGTTAATTCTGAATGACGCCTCGTAGATATCCTCTTTATGCTTCTGTAGATCATTCTATCAAAACCTTGCCTGTTTTGTTAACGTCACAGTTACCTTGAATTGCTGAACGATATCTGAAAGATAGGTGAAGATGCTTACCTGTATCCTTGGAAACATGCCATGCTAACATTCTGAAAAACAGGTGAAGAAACTGATATGTAGCCTTGAAAATAGACCATGCTAAAATTGCTCATTGTTTGGATGGTTACTCTAATTCTGATCCTTGTGTCTTTTTCATATTTGTCTGCTCAGAGTTTTGTTGAGTATTCTTGTAATAACGCCACTGACATATATATCACACACACTTTAAAATATCTCTCAATTTAACTCTTACTGAAAACAAATCACTTTCGCATTGTAACAGACCCGAAAGCAAAAGCAAGTCCTTTCTTCAATTTTAGCTCACCTGAGCACAAGTGCTCAAGGTGAGATATTGTGAACGCTGTAGTCATTCAACGCATTTTTCATTGGATCTTCCTGAAACTTGGTCAGAGTTAATAAGATTTAGGTCGATTTTGTATCATGGCATCATTGCATATGGTTACCTGAGGTCAAAAACTAGGCCACCCGGTTCAATCATAGAAAAAGCTTGTGCATGCAATAAAGTCCGCATTTTTTCTCTGGACTTCATGAAATTTGGTCAGAAGTGATGCCTTGATAAAATTTGAATATCTGGAGTTAAAATCTATGTCACCAAGTCTAATTATAGAAAAATCATGTGGAATAGAGATTGGATTTTTCATGTGATCTTCATGAAACTTGGGTCAGTATGGTTGTCTTGATGAAATCTAGGTCAAGTTTGAATATGGGTCATCTGAGGTAAAAATCTAAGTCGTCGGGTCAAATCATAGCAAAACATTTTGTTTTGCAATGGAGGCTGCATTTTTCGTAGGATCTTCATAAAATTTGATCAGAATGATTGTCTTGCTTAAGTCTATACTGAGTTTAAATATGGGTTATCAGAGGTCAAAACTATGTCATCTGAGGTCGAACATGCAAAAGCCTTGTGTATGCAACGGAGCCTGCATATTTCACCGAAACTTCATGACATTTGATCAGAATGACTGTCTTGACTAATTCTAGGTCGAGTGCGAAAAACGGGTTATATTCGGATAAAAACTAAGTCACCAGGTTTAATCATAGAAGAACCTTGTGTATGCCATAGAGGTGACATTTACACTCCAATCATCATAAACATTGGTCACCATTTTTCTCTCAATGATTTCTACATCAAGTTCGAATCTACATTTTATTTGATCAAAATCCAGGTTACACAGTCAGATAAAAGGAAAGCCTTGTTAACGATCTAGAGGTCACATTATATTTCCAATCGTCTTGAAAAATGGTCAGAATGTTTGTCCAAATGATATCTTGGTCAAGTTTGAAACTAGGTTACTTTGGGTCAAAAACTAGGTCACTATAACAAATCATATTAAACTTAGCCCACATTTTAATCCAATCGTCGTGCAAATTGGTCAAAGTGTTTGTGTAGATCAATTGAGATTGAAAACTTGGTCGCCAAGTCAATTTTAAGGAACACTTTGTTATTACTATACTCTAGAAGTCACATTTTATAGCAAGCAAATCATCATTTAAAGTGGTCAGAATGTTTACATGTATCTTGTCTAGATCAAACAGAATGTATTTATTTATGATATATATAGTTTCTAGTTGAATTTTGGTCATGTGATAATAAGGTCTCAGGTGATCGATAGAGCGCCATTGTCAGAGCATGACCAATTTATATAGGTTTTTTGTGGGGGGTTTTTCGTAACAGATTTTATACTCAAAAGGTAAATTAGGTCGCTAGGTCAATTTTGAGGAACACTTTGTTATTACTATACTCTAGAAGTCACATTTTATAGCAAATCATCATTTAAAGTGGTCAGAATGTTTATCTTGTCTAGGTCAAACATAATGCTTTTATTTATGATATATATATTGTTTCTAGTTGAATTTTGGTCATATAATAATAAGGTCTCGGGTAATTGATAGAGCGCCATTGTCAGAACATGACAACAGGTAAAGTTCTATTTCTTTGTCGGTCATTTATGCTTAACGGTAACACGTGCAAGTTACGTTACAGGAAAGGTCTATGATTTAGTGACAAAAGGCTGATGTAAATGCGCGATTTTCGTTCATATATGATGCTGCAGGGTCGAATCCGTTTGTGGCAGGCTTGTCTCGGTGTTTTGAGAGAGGTGTTTATATTTAAACAAGCCTGAGAAACAAATGATGGTATATGTGAAGCCTTAAACATACAAACTGTATAAATACGTGAAATGCAATGATTATAATCTTTCAGAGTGAGAATTCTGCTCAACATCAAGGATAAATGTAAGTTACTCTTATTTTCAAATTTAAAATTTTCCGTGTTGTTTTAAGTTGTGCAAATGTAAGTTTCTTTTATTTTCAATTTGAAATTTTGTTCTTGTTTTAAGTTGTGTAAATGTAAGTTATTTTTTTTAAAATTTGAAATTTTCTTGTTGTTTTAAATTATGGAAATGTAAGTTACTATTATTTTCAAATTTAAAATGTTCTTGTTGTTTAAAGTTGTGTAAATGTAAGTTACTTATATTTTCAAATTTAAAATTTTTCTTGTTGTTTTAAGTTGTGCAAATGTAAGTTACCTATATTTTCAAAGTAAGATTTTTTTGTTGTTTAAAGTTGCGCAACTGAAAGTTACTTATATTTTCAAGTTTAGAATTTTCTTGTTGTTTTAAGTTTTGCGAATGTAAGTTACTTATATTTTCAAATAAAAATAATTCTTGTTGTTTTAAGTTGTGCAAATGTAAGTTACTAATATTTTCACATTTAGAATTTTCTTGTTTTAAGTTGCGCAAATGTAAGCTACTTATATTTTCAAATTCCGATTTTAATGCTACTCAAAGTCGCCGCTTTGTTCGTCCGTCCCGCGTTCGATTCCGTGTTTTTTCTTAGCAATTACTGGCGGGATTTCAACGAAATTCCAAGTACATGTTCAGTACCAACACATGATGCGTGTTCTAGTTCGATTATTTTTCACAGAGCTATGGCTATTTGATTATTGCTGCATTGAATTTTTTTCCGCGGTATTTCTCAGCAACTACTGCTTTCTATGGAGGGGGGAAGGGCAAATGTTTGCTTAATGGAGTTATTACCCTTTGATTTTTGCTGTAAAAAGTGTTTAATTTAGACAATTCTAGTCCACTCTTTTTCTCAGCAGTCGATGATTGAAATTTAGCAATATTTTCATGGAAAGCTTAACAAAGAAGATGCGGATATTATCAGCACGCCCCAGTATGGTTATTATACTTTTATTTTATTTTATTCTACTCTTTTTTTTTAGTACTTCGAATATGGTTGTGGAAACACTTTAAAAAATCTTCTTCTCTGAAACCACAGGGCCTAGAGTTAAGATATTTAGCCTGTAGCATTGCCTAGTAGACTTCTTCAAAGTTTGTTCAAATCATACCCCTGGGGTCAATATTGGCCCCGCCAAGGAGGTCACTTGTTTTACTAAGACGTATATAGGACAACCTATGGAATGTAACATTGTCTTGTGGTCTTCCACCTACTTTGTTCAAATCATGCCTCTTGGGTCAAAATTGACCACACCCATTAGGCAAGTGGACTTGTATTCAGGTGAGCGATATAGGGCCATCATGGCCCTCTTGTTTTTTAAACAAATAGCTTTATAATTTCAAAAAGAATGAAGACTCTTAAAAATTCACTATGAAATGACCAAATCCTCAGTCAGAAAAATATATGTCTCGTGTCGTTTGGTCGGAAATTTTTTCACGTTAAAAATCTGTAACGATGCCCCCAGCTTTCAGCTTTCTTATTTTCGAAGAATACATATTATATATTGTAGCAGAAAGTATTAATTGCTATGCCGACATAATGAAAATTGTGATTTCTAGATTACCTCTTGTATTTTTCTTTCAAAGTAAAATTGCAATTATAAAAAAAATAAAACTAAATAGGACAACTGTGGGGAAATTTGACCAGCTTTAGAATTCGACTAGTTAAACATTTCCACCACTGGATACCTCACATTACAAGAGCCAAACATACTTTTTGTTTTGTATCGCAGAGCATGCGCCTTCTACCGTTCTTTCCACTGAAATGCCACATTACCATTGTAAGAATAATGCCTACTAAATGCAATATTTTAGACCATGTAAAATGATGGAATGATATGTCGACTTGGCATAATGGAATATGACATAATGCGTAAAAATCTTTGTGATTACATTTTTTTGATATGTTTGTTTACTGAAATGGGCTGATATACATGATGCAAGATGATGTGATAATATAAATCTATGTCATGCAATGAAATGCCATGAATGTGACAATACTGTGATGTTGTTTGTTTTTTTACAATAAAAAAAGATGTCGAATGAAGTTATGATGTTTACGTACTCTCTGTTAAGTTCTCCATTGTTACAATAAATAAAATTATGACTGTGAATCAACTTTCTCAAACTTGGCACAGATCTTCGATACAGTTAGTACTTATCAACATGTTCAGAATGTTACTTTAATCCCTGTCCAGAGTGAGCAAACAACTTAACTTTCTACGTGTTTATTTTCAGTGTACCTTAGCAAAGATCCAAGTATCGAAATGCAATGTAAGTGTAATACCCCTTTTAATAATCGTCGCTTATTTATCCCCCACCGGTCAAAGACTTTTTTGAAGACTTTTTTGAATGTTTAAATAACTTCACACAGTTGTTGCCCTTAACACAGGGTGTGTCATGCACTTCAACACACGGCTACTTCAAAGTTCAAGGTCGGACTTAGTGCTCAAAACATGTAAAAAAAGGATTATGTACTGTATTCTGCGTATTGGCTGTAACAATACATTTTATTGAGGTAACATTCGAGCTAGGCCGGAGCAAGGTAAAAGGTCACAGTTCAGGGTCAAACGGCAAGAGACTGACGTCCTACACCCTTGACAGTAACATGTGTTGTCGCAAATTTTCCATTTCGAATAAAGCTTGTTTTTTTGCTTTAGTCTTTGGTAGAGGATTCAATAACATTACATTAATGGGCTTCGATGGTTAGGGCGTTCGCCTCCAGAACGGGAGGTCTCGGGTTCGAAGCACAGCCCGAGCACGAGGTGTGTCATTGGGCAAAGACTCTGATAGCACACGTGCCTCAGTCCACCCAGCTATAAATGGGTGGCATTGATGAAAACTCGCTGCCGCTCCCTCGCGAGCGTGATGACATCTTGAATGAGCGTTCGAAGGCGATTCAATAAGCTGAGGAGCTTTCTTCGTAATCGAACTAAAATAAATCCGTATAAACTAAATAACATTACATGTATCTTTATCCCTTTCCTTGATTTATATAAGCTTAATATGGTATAAATTTGACCAGATTGTGTCGTAGTTTGTTATGTTTTGTTTTTTCACCAGGAGTCAAGCTTTGTAGCAATAACTAACATAGTCTTTCAATGAGTTTATAAAGTTCCAGCGTTGAGTATCACTATCTACATGTATCAGTATTTTTGTTTTACAGATATCTCCGTTATCTTGATAGTTGCACTGACTGTAGTTGGGAGAGCAGGTACATGTGTTATTCTAGAATATCAAACATACGCTTCATCTATTATATTTTTGTCACTGTTTACTGAAAAATGACCAAAGATTTGATACCAGTATCAAAGAATACCGGACTTTTCTTACAGATGCAATTTCTTGACGTTATGCTTACAAATAACTAATGTTATTTCATAATAAATACAGGAATGGCAGGATAATTAACTTACTTTATTTATGTAATAGAATCTTTTGTTCCGTGTGACACTGTTTTTCAAGCTGGCTTGTAAATATTTGAATACCACGAACGTTGTCATATTAGAAGCAACGTTCTCTCGAGGTCGTGCTTTCTGATTGGTCGCGTTGAAAACACCTCCGTGTTGAAAAATGAAATGCTGTGAAGCTGAGACAATAATGAACTAGGTTTGGTGCCCCTAAAGTTTTAGAATGCTCTCCAGTCGTGATGTGGTTGTATATTGTTACATGCAAGGTAACATCATCCGTGCATATAAACAATAAGAAGAAGTTAGATCTACATGCCTTCTTAACTGACATATTTTGTTCTTTTACAGCTTTGTAGGCTTGAAATAATTGTTCTGACGAATAGGATACAGTAGCTTTTGCCTTTTGTTAGGATTTTTCTGGAAGAGACAGACAGACAGACAAACATACATTAGTTACGGACAGTCCTATGAAACTGTTACGTACTACGACTATAAACATTTCCGGAAAAAGAACATTTTCAACAAATACAGCTTTAGCTTGACGAAGTAATAGAAACTTGATCTTTTTAATTTCTTCATGGTTTTCCATGATAAATTAATAAACAAAAAATTCAAGGGGACATAAATAAGGACAAACTGCAAATAATCTCTCATCTAGTCTGCCATCTTGATCCGTGCAAAATTTACGGTAATTCTGCACATGCGCAGTTATCGAGGTTATGTCATTGCACATGGTTATGCATTGCAAAGAATGAGGAAATACTCTAAATGACGTCAATTAAAAAGCACGACCTTGGGAAAAGGCACGAGCTACAGATATTGTACTTGGTCGTACAGACTACAACTACAAATATATTGGAAATTCACCGAGTCGGCATTTTTTCCGGTAAACGTTCTGAGATATAGTCTATTTCAAATTTTAACTAGAACCTTAGCTGATATATAGTCTATTTCAAATATCAATTAAAATCTTAGCTGAGATATAGTCTATTTCGAATATCAATTAAAACCTTAGCTGATATATAGTCTTTTTCAAGTATTAACTATGAGATCCTATAACATTATGTTATTAACTCTGAAGCATGTATTTTACTATTTCAGTGTCACTACAATGCTACCGCTGTCTCACTACAGATATAAATGAGTGTGACTCCTCAATTACCTGTCCTGATGGCCAGGTAGGTACCAGCTGTTCTTATAAATATAATGTAGTATTGTTGTATGTGTTTAACGCCCGTTCCAATCGTATTTTGGTCATTTTTACAGGCGGACAGTTTACCTAACCATCGTTCCTTGTCCTAGGAAGAACCAGTACTAGATTCCTATCCTCCGTAAGAAACTACTAACTGTCTCACATCAAAGAGACAATGGTCGATTTAAGGGCTCGAACCCATGAACATCAATCAGTGAGAGGTTACAGTGAATCTAACCATCCGACCATGTTGGCGGAACGTATTAATATAATATATTTTATTACACATATTTACGTGCAAATTTGTTGAACTAGATAACTAGATAAAGAGCATGGACGGAACTACCCAAATATTTATGATGTCATTGACATTAAGGTTAAAATTAAAACACTGGAAAAAACGCATTCCATGACTTCATTTCGGATTATCAGCTCCGACTCATAAGTAATGTTTTGCCATACGTTTCATATCATAGACACTAAGTCATAACTGAAAGAAAATACATGTAAAGTTTACATTTTCAGTCATAAACAGAAGTTAACATAGGAAAGAAATTTAGTCGTGCTATGGAATTTAAACAAAGGAAAAAGAAATGCGGTGTTTCATAGGATGCCAATACAAACATATATAACAAATAAACATTCGCTACCATTTTAAACTAGACTGTGCTGTTCTTTTATGTCCGTATCTAGATAAATAACAATAAATATGACATCACTGTGTAGGTTCGATAATTATATCATCTTTCGTCATCTTTTCAGGTTTGTCATATGGAATACACCGGGCTTGGTTTGTTTGAGCTGGGCTGTGTCGATAAAGAGGTAATATCTTACCAAACAAGGTTTGTGGGAAAATATTATACACGAGTCACTTTGTTTCATCCCCTCAAGCCGTGCCACATTTAACTCCGTTTCATCCCTTCTCATCGGGTCACAATTTCCTCTTTGTTTCATTCCCTCGAGTCGCGTCACATTTTACTCTTTGTCTCATTCCTTTTTGCGTCTCGCAACATTTTACTCTCTGTTTCATCCCCTTTCGTTGCGCAGCATTTTACTATTTGTTTCATCCCCTCAAAGTCGCGCCTCTTTTTACTCTATGTTTCATCCCTTGTCGTCGCACTACATTTTACTCTTTGTTTCATCCCCTCAAGTTGCGCCACATTTTCCTCTTTGTGTCATCCCCTATCGTCGCACTACATTTTATTTTTGTTCCATCCCTTCTCGTCGAGTCACATGTTACTCTTTGTTTCATCATCTCGTCGCACGTTATTTTACTCTTTGTTTCATCCCCTTTCGTCGAGTCACATTTTCCTCTTTGTTTCATCCCCTCTCGTCGCGCCACATTTTACTCTTTGTTTCGTCCCCTCTCGTCGCGCCACATTTTACTCTTTGTTACATCCCCTTTCGTCGCGCCACATCTTACTCTTTGTTTCATCCCCTCTGGTCAAGTCACATTTTACTCTTTAATTTATACTAATTTATTTATTCCTGATTGGGGAACATGTTCTTACAACTTACATCAAACGCTCTTGAGACCCATACCAGATGGGATCAACCTCGGAAGTGAGAGAAACAATGTGGAATTATGTGTGCCTTGCCTAAGGACACTACCTTTTACTCTTTGTTTCATCCCCTTGCGTCGCGCAACATTTTACTCTTTGTCACTTTATGTAGTAGTAAACTATTGTGCAAAAATGTTTGTGCATATGTAGCATATATCAGGATAACAACTCGATATGCTTTGGGGTCACTGTGGTCAAGAACAATGTGACGTTAAGTGGTCATGATGCTTTCAGTGTCTCATCTATACGAAGGATTTTCATGAAACTCGGATCAAAAATTCATCTCATCGAGAAAATGTGCAGAGTCTAAATTCCAATAGTTATGTGTTGAAGTGTAACCCATGCCTTCTGGTGAACTTATACTTGTATTTGCTTTGAAATAAATATCCGTCCGTCTGTCTGCCAAACATGTAGCACTCTATATAATATATATTACACTTAGATATATAGAATCAAACGAATTTGCACAAATATTCACCATATCATTTATTTACTGGCCAACAAAGTATCATTATATTATTTACTTCCCTTTATTGATTTTTCTTGGCCTGCCCATAACATTACTGTAAAAGTATTAAAGGGAATTATTTCCCACAATAATAGAACTGACGGCAGCAAGTGCAGTGTATAAGAACAACAACTTAACCTTGCATTATTTTTTAATTATCTCCCTCTGAAATATTTTCTTGTCCGGAGCGTAACTCTTGAAATACTGAAGGAAATTTATTAAATTGCATACATTGAGAGAGGGACATTAAAGGGAAGTGTTGTGCCCAAGAACTATAACTCTACCTTGCCTATTTTTTATTTTCCCCTTTGTTACATTTTCTTATATTGTCTTATTTTCTAATTATCTCCCTTTATTGAATTTTGTGATAGAGCACACTGAGAGAAAGTGCATTGTACAAAGACTCTACCGAACCTATGTCTTAAATATCCCCGTTTGTTACATTTTCTTGTCCATTCATACCTCTTTAAGTACTGAAGGAAATTTGTTCAAATTGCATACTGTGAAAAAGGACATGAAACGAAATTCGAGTGCATAAGAACCATAACTCTACTATGCCTGAACGTCCGTCCGTATGTCGTTCACAATTGCTTCGAATGGCATCTCTTCTAAAACCACGTGGTAAATATTAATGATACTTGGCAGAAATGTTCCTTGCACGCAGCTCTACGAAACCGTTTCGAACAATTCCAGTCCATACAGAACTCTGGTTGCTATAGCAATGGAAAGGAAATATTTGAAAAATCTTCTTCTCTAAAACCACAAGGCTAAAGGCTAAGATATTTGGCATGTAGCATTTCTTAGTAGACCTCTTACAAAATTGCTCCAACCATCACCCCTTTGTCAAATTTGACCACACAATGGGGTCACTTGATTTTAAGCTAACATATGTGGCATGTAGCATTTCCACTACAAAACTGTTCAACTCATGACCCCCGGATCAAAATTTATCCCGCCCGAGCGGTCACTTGGTTTTACATAGGCTTCTCTGGAAAAACTATAAAATGTTTCTTCTCTGGAACCACAAGACCCAAAATTTAGATATTTTGGCATGTAGCATTGCCTAATAGACCTCTTCAAAAGGTTTTCACATCTTGCCTCTGTGGTCAATATGGGCCCCGCCCGGGGGTCACTTGTTTTACATAAACTTATATAGGAAATCGTTTTAAAATCTCCTTCTCCAAAATCATAAGGTCTAGAGCTAAGATACTTGGTTTGTAATATTGTTCTATTGTTGAGTAGACCTATACCAAATTTGTTCAAATCTTGCCTATAGGGTCAATACTGGCCCCGCCCGAGGGTCACTTACTTTACAAAACCACATGGTACTTCACCAAAATCACATGGTACAGAGCTTAAATATGTTGTTTGTAATATAATCTTGAGGACCTCTACCAAGTTTGTTTAAATCATTGCCCTGGGGTCAAAGTTGACCGCATGAAGGGGTCACTGGTTTCCGACTTATATAGGAAAAACTTTAAAAACCTTCTTCTCCAAAATCACAAGGCCTAAGGCTTAGCTATTTAGTCTGTGGCATCTACTAGGTTTGTTCATATTAAACATCTGGGGGTCAATTGGCGCCGCCCAGGGGGTCGCTTATTTACCAAAGACTTATTTAGGAGAACCTTTAAAAGTCCTCTTCTCAAAAACCACATGCCCTACATCTTAGATATTTAGTATGTAGCATTGTCTTGAAGACATTTACTAAGTTTGTTCAAATCTTGACCTTGAGTCAATAGTGGCCGCGTGAGTCCTTGTCTGTATATAGAGTTAAAGGAATTACCTAGCGTCCAATGAGTTCCTATAGCAACAAGCGACTTACCTAGCAACCACTGACTTTCTTAGTAACCTGTGACTTCCTTAGCAACCAGTGACTTACTGTATCAACCAGTGACTTCCTAAGGCACCAGTGAT
Organism: Saxidomus purpurata; assembly: GCA_022818135.1. Classification (NCBI taxonomy): domain Eukaryota; kingdom Metazoa; phylum Mollusca; class Bivalvia; order Venerida; family Veneridae; genus Saxidomus; species Saxidomus purpurata. The sequence goes on along the minus strand of JAFMSR010000009.1, from coordinate 14,951,377 downwards.
TTTCCCTAGCAACCATTGACTTCTTTAGCAGCAATTTATTTCCTAATAATCAGTGAGTAGCCAGTGACTTCCGCTGGGAACAATAGCCTTTCTTGGCAACCATTGACTTCATTAGCAACAACTTTGTCCCCTAAGAAGAATTTACTTTGTTCGCAACCATTGACTTCCTTAGTAACAACTTCGTTTCCTTGGAACTAATGACTTTGTTAGCAATCACTGACCTTCTTTGCAACTTCTTTGTCCCATAGCAACAAGTGACTTCCTTGAGTTAAATTAGCAACCAGTGAACTCCTTAGTAAGCAACTACTTCCCTAGCAGCCAGTGACTTCAATCATTAACTTCCTTAGCAACAGCTAAATCTCCTTACAACCAGTGACTTCCGTTAGGAACCAGTGACTTCCTAAGCCATAATTGACTTCCTTATCAACAACTTAGTCCCCTATCAACCAGTCAGTTCCCCTTGCAACAAGTGACCTTCTTAAGATCCAGTGACGTTCTTAGCAACCGTTGACTTCCTTAGCAACCAGTGAGTTTCTTAGCAACATCTAAGTCCCTTTGCAACCAGTGAGTTCCCCTAGCAACCAGTGACTTCCTAAGCAACCGTTTGCATCCTCTTGCTACAAGTGACTTCCTTCGCATCCATTGACGTCCTTCGCAACTTGCAGCAGTTGACTTCTTTTAAAATCAGAGACTTTCTCTAGCAACCAGTGATTTTCTTAGCAACTACTTTCTCCCTTTAGCAACAAGTGACTTCTTTAGTTAAGTGCACTAATAATCAGGTGAGAGATAAAGGGCTATCATGGTCCTCTTGTATAATTATCCCCCTTTCTACATTGTTTTTTTCCGCAGCATAACAAAAAGTGAACTCAAGATCGAGGCTTACGTCGATGAAGGGGATATGAGTAAGAGAACCACTACAATTCCAAATATCTAACGGAAATTCGTCGATCTTAAGTGAGCTGAAATGCATACTGATGGCATTGCATGTTTGTTCGAATCTTTGGAATCAATTTCTATGATATCGTCTTTTTGATATCGTTAAACAAGTGATCGGTTATCATTAAATTGGTTACATTGTATAATTAATTTGCAAAATAATGTAATAACACTAAATAAAGAATGCTCTTATTTGCAGCATTGTGGAGTTGATGCAAATCTCTCGAAAGCCACAGTAGATATAGACACGGACACAAGCCAAACACAAAACTGTTCCGAGTGTTGTAGCACTGACAAGTGCAACAGAAATCTCTGTGAACACAGAATTTGTGAGTATAAATTCTAACTCTTGTATAGAAAACTAAAAGCGTTAAACCCATTTTAATTATCAAACATGAATTATGTTAACACGTTTTCCCGACATAGGCATTTACTTTTATCCTGTCAAAACTGCATCTTAAACACATTTTTATCAGTGTAACTCCTCCCTTAAAGACAATTAAAATGTCCTTCATAAGTGACCCCGCCCCCCACCCCCAAACCGCAGGTGGTCAAATATCTTAATCGTTTTATTGCCCCTTATCAGTTTTAATCCTTTCTGATTAGGTCCAGCAGCGTGTCAGTAGACTTGATATGTAGTACAATAGTAGAACCATAAATTTTATTGATTTGTACAGATGATTGTTTTATAACTTAATTCCTGTTCTTTATATAAGCTGTTTTATATCATTATGACATTTTACTTAACTTTTATTGCAGGATATGAAAAATATTTTTTAGATAAATGCAGTATAACTATGATTTTAAAGTTATATAGAGAAAGTTAATATGCTCAAGTAATTAAGCGCCTTCCCGTGGTGTGAATGCATTTTTGATTTATAAAGAATCCTTCTGACTGTATTTATTTCTTTGTAAATTTTATGTGCAACTGAAGGCTTCTTCTAACTGTAAAATAAGACAAAAATAAATTTATTTTATGTATCAAGTGTAACATCTAATCTTAGTGATAATTGGTTTGCTGTAAGAGTAATTAATTGAGTATTTAAAACATCACTCAATCTAACTTTGAAATCACAGTTATTTTGCAGTAATCTAAAAGCAAAAAAAAAATGTATGTTTCTATCATATAAGAAAAAATATTTTGATATAATAACTGTAAGTGTTGATTTGTTTATAATCTAATTTGACTGGGATTTACGTACCAAAAAGGTAACTGATAAAATAGAATAATAACATCTTATGAAGGTCTTAAAATTTATGTATAACTAACATCCCTTTCCTACATTATCTGTAAATGTAAGGGAGTTACACAGTAGCTAAATAGGATAAACAGAAGCTAGTCTACCAGTGACCAGTCATGTTAATTGACCAATACTGTGAATTCACTGTGAATTCGCATGGCTGACTGGACCCCTGTGGTGAATACCCCACATTCCTGTTCAATTGTCTTTAAGTATTTCTCAATTTATTTCAGCTCCCGTCTGTACTGATGAAGAATTTTACTGTTCCTCACTGAACTCTACGCTCAGTTTCTGTAAGGATATACACAGAGCAAAGAAATTTTGTCGAAAGTTTTGCGGTCTCTGTAACATGGGTAGAATACATTTTTTATGTTTTAGCTCACCTGACTGTGAAGTGGTCATGGTGAGCTGTTAGGATCGATGATTATCCGTTGTAACAAGACGGCAATAAGTAAAGCAGAATGCATCGAATCAGTTACATATCTTTGTATCTTTTGACGCATTTTGCTTTACCTATTGCGTAAACAGCTGTCGACAACACGTACGTAACTAAGCGACGTCACGTTACAAAAAATGGTGCTATACTTAAACGTTACTTATTTTAACGTTTGTAATTGTCTTACTATCTTACAACAATGAAAAAATATATATAAATAACCAATTTGCGATTCTTGCATCCATCCACACTTCTTCTCTTAAACGGTTTCATTGACTTTCATCAAACTTGGCCAGAAGCATCCTGGCATTGAGCTCTCTTAAATTTGTTCAAATGGTTTCCGGTGGACTGAACAACATGGCCGCTAGAGCTAGAAAAATAACAAGAGGGCCAAGATGACGCGATATCGCTCACCTGAGACCTACTGACGACCTAAGGTGACCAAAAAGCAACCCTAAATTGTATAATTATCGTAAACACAATTATTCTATTTGACCTTGAAAAGACAAATATTCTGACCAATTTACATGATGATTGGCTATAAAATATGACTTCTAGAGTATCAACAAGGTTTTCCTTGGAATTGACCTGGTGACCGAGTTTTTAATCCCAGGTGATCTCCACATACCCTCTGATCAAATTTCATGACGACTAGGTATTAAATGTGGCTTCAAGACTGTTAGCAAGGTTTTAATTTAATTTATTGTATTAGCCTAATTCTAAATTTGGCCTCCAGAGTGCTAACAATGTTTTCCTTTGATTTGACCGTGTGACCTATTTTTGACCCCTATTGACCCAGATTTCCACTTGACCTAGAAATCACTGAGACAAACATTCTTACTAATTTTCATGATAATTGGGCAATCAATGTGGCCTCTATAGTGTTAACTATGTTTTTCTTTCATTTGACCTTGTGATATAGTTTTTAATCCCAGATGACCCAGATTCGAACTTCGACTAGAAATCATTCACCAAATTTCCTGTAAAAATGCAGACTCCATTGCATTCACAATGGTTTTCTATGATTTGACCGAGTGACCTAGTTAAGGTCCATTACTCTGAAAGAACTGACCTGATTAAGCATCATCATAAATTTTATGGTCATACACATTCTCTTTAAATACAATTAGGATATGTGGGTGCTACAGAGAAATAATAGTTAAACATTATTATTGTTGTTAAATTAAGGGCCATAATTCTGGAAGTACTGATCAGATCAAACCTGTAATCGCACTCATTTGAAACTTTATGGTCATACACATTCTCTGTAAATATGATAAGGATTAGTGAAGAAATGAAGGTGCTAGAGTGTAAACATAGTGAAATATTGCATTTTTTAAATCAGGGACCATAATTCTGGAAGAACTAATTCGATCTAGCCCATAATTGAACTCATCCGAAATCTCATAATTATACACAGTCTCTGTAAACATGATTAGGATAATTGAAGAAATGAAGGTGCTAGAGTATAAACATAGTTAAATATTTCATTTTTTGTTAAATCAGGGACCGTACATTGTGTTCAAGTTTTATTAGGATTGCGTCTAAAATGTAGATGCTAGAGTATAAACAAACTAATTTTGGAAGGACAGACGACGGACATTCAACTATCTAAAACAAATCGTCTTACCTAAAACCACAAGGCAGAGAGCTTAGATATTTAGTACGTAACATTGTCTAGTAGAGATCTACCAAGTGTGTTCGAATCATGCTTCCGAGGTCAAAATTGACCTGCTCTTGGGGTCATTTGATTTACATAGACATCTATACAAAAAAAGTCTGCAAAACAACATTATACACTATTATATGTGTGCTATAATTCTTCAAGATCGATGCAGACACATTCGAGAAACATCATAGAATACAGAAATGACATGTAACACTTGCATGATACGAAACACGTACGACTTGACAAGTACTTTACTGCAAGATTCTATGGGAACAGTTCTTCACGATTCTTCCAATTCTAAGACTTTGATATTAGATCTGAAACGTTTCAAATTTTGAGTCGGAAGTTTAAATAAACAATGCGAGTACCAGTTTACTTTAATAATACCGGTATCCTCTGATCTTGTTTATGGTGTTTCCACTAGATTCCTCCAAGCCTTAGTATGGTCTATATTTCATTTGGATTAATAGATATATATAGCAATTATTCTTATTTTCTCCTTGTTTTGTAACGATAATATTTCTTGTTCGATTTTTTCCATATGAAGACCAAATTATGCAAATATTTAAATTTTATTTTTTCGAAATTAATCAGTTCAGAAACATTTGAATGTGAATTTTGTTTGTGTAAAGTTTGTTATTAACGCAATGATTTTAATAACAAAAGTTGATTCATGAAATTATCGAACGAAACTGTGATAAAATGACAGCAATATAGAACGTTTAAGCAATGTAGAATGTAAACAAATAAAGGGACTGTTTCCGGTGAAACACTGGCATATATAATCATTATAATACATGTCATGTGAATAATTTTGCAGTGACAAAGTAGAATATCCATTGTACTCTTGTTATAAGTAATATATCAACGAACTAAGTTGAAATTTCATCCATAATGATCTTTTACTGTTCGCAAATTATATAACGTGCCATTAAAATGGATGTTATCAAATTTACATGCATGAGATACATTACTGCTATGCAAACTACGGCTTAGATTAATTTCGAAAAATAAAATTTACAGTATTTGCAGAATTTGGTTAATTCATATGGAAAAAATCGAACGAAAGATATTATTGTTAGAAAACAAAGAGAGAAAAAATTACATATCTATTTATTCAAATGATGCAGAAAAATATTGAAATATTGACCATACCAGAGACATAGAATAGAGAGATAAGCAGCTTCAGCTTTTTACCTTGAACTATCTAGCGTGCTATTGGCAATTAGCAAAAATTGCCGATTTTGTAGCAGATGAAACTTTAAATACATTTGTTTTATATACACAGCCCATACATTTTCTTGAAGTTTAAGGTTTAAACTATAGCTGCTGAATTTTTCAAAATTCAATTTTGCATTTCAATTATAGCGCGTTTATAACAATTTTGACTACAGTAAATGAAAAATAACAAGAAGTGGACTTTGAACCGAAATCGTTTTTTGTTAAAAAATGGTAGCATTACGTGTTAGGTACCATCGGCATTAGAACAAGAAAATGTCTTTCGCTTCGCGCAAAACCTCGAAGTGATATAAAGAACCAGAGCAGCCACAGCATTGATATATACCTTGTTGGAAAGCGCTTTTAGTTCTGCTGAGCATCGGCTATACAAGACAATCTATTTTTAGTGTAAATTGCACATACCTAGATTATTCCTGAAAATTCTAGTGTTTTTCCGCCATTTTGTTCGTGTCAAGTACCATTTTTGGTCACGTGTTACTCCACACTGACATAGAAAATAAGCATATGCACTCTAGAGACGTATTTATACAAACTGTTTTCAAACAGCTCTATTTATGTTTAAAGTAGATTAATCACATGGTCAAGGTCAACAAATGTCGTCTGCTTTGTCGCCATGCTAATTATATACTTTTTTTGCATCTAGTGGACGGAAACTGGTCTGCTTGGTCGCATTGGTCAAAATGCGATGTCACATGTGGCAACGGAACCAAGAGCCGTATTCGGTCATGCACTGATCCAGCACCGCACTATGAGGGGCTCAATTGTTCTGGAGAGTCTACTGACGTGGAAACATGTTTCATGGGACAATGTCCTGGTAAGCTCATGCTGTTTTTAACGTTTTGCGTATTTTGTGTCCGATAGTATTCAAAATATAGAAAATAATTTTTTTTTCGTACGCTTGTTTCAGCAGATGAATAGCAGTTAATTCTGCAGAAAAAAAACCACATACGATTTGTCATAGTGCCTACATACATGTACACAAATTAGTTACTGTTTTACAATATTCATTGATGTGCTTGACACAATGAAATGAGTTATTATAGTCGTAATAAAAATGCATTCTTGTAAAGAAATATGAATGAAATAGGAAATATGTCATCAACTAGGTTATGGCTGCAGTTGAAACAACATGTACGCAAACCACCAGATTTAGCATATGAATTCCACAATTTATTTTCGTAAACTTTAATGGCTGCCATTTAGAAATATTTACTTTTTTCATAGTAAGTTTGTGGTTTTTCGCTCAATATTCTTTAAAACATTGAAGAGTTACCGTGCTCGTTTCTTTTTTAAATACAACCGTCTCTAAACCGGGCATATTAATGCATATTAATGTGACTACCTGTAATGGTTGGAGGTGTTCATGTCATTGTGTACCCTCTAGTTTAAATAGTTTTTATCCAGTCTTCACCAAAGAAGGTCAGAGTATTAAAGGTCAAGCTGTAAGAGTTCCTTATAGAAGCCTATGCAAAACAAATGACCATGTTTTGACCAATGGGGCATGATTTGAACAAAGTTGGTAGAGGTAAAAGCGCACCCTAAGCCGGTGGCTCAGGCTAGAATCGTCTAGTCTCAAAAAGAAAGGGTCAGAGCTTAGATATTTGGTTTACAGCATTGTCTAGTGGCTCTTTACCAAAGTTTGTTCAGATCATCGCCGTGGTTACATTTGGCCACGCCCAGGCGCTACGTTCCCCTACTTAGCCTTACATAGTTTAATAAACATTGTAAAGTTGTCCACTACCAACTTGATTTAGATCATCTGTCTGTGGATGAAGTTTGCCACAACTAGCTATGCCCTGTGACCTAGACCATGACCTTTTGACCTAATTTTTTTTTTGAAGCTACAGCAAAGAAATTTGGGCAGATGTACAGTTTTAGCAATCCGAGTTTAGTACTAACTTTTGGTGACATTTACCTGACCTTTTGACCTACTTTCTTATTTTTGAAACTACAGAGATGAAATCAGAATCATGAGTTAATTACAATTTCTTCTTTGAACGACCCCTTTTCTTTACATGTTTCCTGCTTTTTGTCCTTTGAAGCAATGGTTTTCAGGTGAGAGATATTGGGCCATCATAGCCCTCTTCATCGACAGTATTGGTCAAAGGAAAAAACATTCTGAGTTTGCCGTTTTTAGATTACATATTTGCCGAACCGTATTTTGGAAGACGCATCGCATCTAATTACACATAACATTCATTATTTCATGTTTTAAGTGGCTACTGAATCATAAGGTAGATTATATCCTAATAGCTCACTTATATTTTCTAACAGAGAAAACAAAAGTTTAAGAAGAAATAAATGCATTAACAGACCTAGTTTTGTAACAATCAACTCATTAAGGCCCCATTCCATCCCATTCGTTAACAGTTGCACTCCAAGCTATATTTCATCAAAACGTTTTTAGAAACTATTTAAAACCACGAACATCTTTTGTTTTTTTCGGTGACAGACTTGCGTACTCAAATGCTGTCTTAGATTTATTCAAACATTTATCCAATTTTCATCACCGTGTTCATTACTAGAATCTTCCTCCTTTCTGAATCTTTTCTTGAGCCGTAGACTCGGTTGACCTCTACCGATCGATGACTATGCAGCGTCCGTTCACAATTCCCTATGTTTACACTCCGTAGATTCGACAATATTTAAACTTGAACTTAATGTATATAGCGAATTTTTCTTGGTCTTAAGTTGGCAATAAAAAGACCATCATGGTCCCCTTGTTTATCTAAATATGATGGTTAAAGAATATAATTGGATATTTAAGCACATTTTAACAGAGTTAAATACCGCTGTTGTATAATGTGGTGTTACAAATGAGTGTTAATATTTAAACTTACAACAAAATTGATTAAAATAATTGCAGTACATGGAGGATGGAGTGAGTGGGAAGAATGGGCTTATTGTGCAGTTACCTGTGGTGTCGGACTTCAGAGTCGCACGAGAACATGCGATAATCCACGTCCGAGACTTTTTGGAGACCATTGTTTTGGACGTAATCAAGATGTTCGATTGTGCGATATCAAGCCGTGTGCGGGTAAAAGTGCATGTGTATGCGTGTATATTTCTTTGCATGTCACTGTGTGTTTTCATGAAGAAGATGGGATTCATCATGGGTTCCGGATAGATCATACTGCTTAGCCTTTAAATGTGTTTATTACTTTCACTATCACTAACTATCACTTTTGCAAATAATTGAATCATCTAAGTTTCGCATTACGAAAATTGAAACTGATCTAAATACGTCAACAATTACAGAAAGAAATGAATAATATACTAGTAAACCATAGAGCAAAAAAAATATTGCCGAAACACGATTCAAACTAATTTCTTTTAAGCAATTTTCCTCGATTCATTTCAAAATGGCCGACAACAGACGGACTGTTTCGAATGCAAAATCTCGCCAAAGTCTCGTAGCTCGCGACATAAGGGTTGAGTTGTCCGTTGGCAATCCATGTGAATTTAGGTCCGTGGCAACAGTAGGATATTTACCTACTGTTAATGTATACGGTCCAAAAGCTGGTATATTAGTATACTGTTAAGCGGAAACATTACAAAGGGAGATTATTCAATGAAACAAGGCACAACGAAGTTATTCCTCTGCTATGAGACAATGGTCGTAACTTTAATATATTTTAAAAAAACGTGAGGCTGTTCCCAATTCCGGTTGTTCAAATGTTTTGTTGACTTGTATCTGAAAAACACATGCTTTAACACGCAAACAATAGTTTTCATTTGCTTTATAAAAAACCAGAAGTTCCATCCGTGTCATTGAATACTTTATCTTAATTTATGGTGCTCCTTACCGTGACATTGTAAAACGTAGTCGATGTGCACTACACACGTGAAAACATCTGCAAAGCGGCAAAGAAACAAAGTACAAATAAATACTCCGGTCAGAGAATTTTTTTATTTAATCTCAAGGATTTCGGTCACTGTAGACAACGAAGCTGTAATTCTGCTGTCACTGAGCAGCCAACAATTTTGTAAGCTTGATGCCTGTTTTTATTAGTCAGTTTCAATACACCAGTCAGCGGTCTTCGGGTCTTCGGCTTTCACCTTGAATTGAACGAAGACGCTGGAAGCCATGTTATTGGGGTTTTTTAGTTTAGTTTATACTAATTTATTTTAGCTCGATTGTGAAGAAAGCTTGCAGCTTATCAAGTCGCCCTCGAGTCCGCTGCCTGGAAAAACCAGTACTGGTGTCATATGAGGAGGTACGGTCGTGACCCGAGTGGGCTCGAACCAGCAACCTCTAAGATGAGCGGCAAACATCTTAACCTCTACACTTCCGCTCCCTTGTGTTTTTAAAGATGTTTGCAGTTTCAGATTGTTTTATAATGAAATTCTATCGTAATACCGGCTAAATTAGCTTACTCATATGTGTTGTAGTTCCGTAAAACCTTCATCAACAATTATTTTAAAAAATTGGGATAAACGAGATATTTCTCGATATAAAAAAAAACTAATTTATTTATTATTTAACATTCATTTAGCTCATTGTTAACGTTTTGAGAAAATAATCTGCTTGTTATAGAGAATGTCCCTTTAAAGATATCTCCATGAAGTGTATCATGTTGTGTTTATATCGTTTAAACCAGTGTACTTTAATTGTTTTCAGGCTTTTAACATACATATGAAACCGTTCATAAATTTTACTAAAAACTATTTGAAACTAGACCTATCACTAAATGTGATTAATACCCCCCCCCCGAACGACTGCTTTATAAGCTGAGGAATATCGTAGTGACAGAATACTTTGCAAAAAAAACTAAAATAGAGATATTGTTCTTGGCAATAACTTATCAAGATAGAGTTAAGGTTCTTGTACACTGCATTTCCTCTCATTGGACCATTGTATAAAGTTGTATTTAATTCGAACCAGTAGTTTTCAAGTTATGTCCTGGACAAGGAAAAGTAACAAAGGGCAATAATTCTGTAATTAGTCAAAATAGAATGATGGTTCCTGTGCACTGCACTTCCTCTTAATGTACTTGACCATTGTATGAAGTTGTATTGAATTCCAACCAGTAGTTTTCAAATTATGCCCTGGACAAGGAAAAGTAACAAAGGGCAATAACTCTGTAATTAGTCAAAATAGAGTTATGGTTCCTGTGCACTACACTTCCTCTTAATGTACTTGACCATTGTATGAAGTTGTATTGATTTCCAATTAGTAGTTTTCAAGTTATGCTCCGACAAGGAAAAGTAACAAAGGGCAATAACTATGTTATTAATCAAGATGGAGTTATGGTTCCTGTGCACTGCACTTCCTTTTAATGTGCTTGACCATTGTATGAAGTTGTATTGAATTCCAACCAGAAGTTTTCAAGTTATGCTCTAGACAAGGAAAATGCAACAGACCGCCTGACCGACCGACCGATCAACCACCGGGTGACTCCTATATACCCCCTAAACTTCGGTTCGGGGGTATAATAAAGCATTATTTATATACAAATGTACCTCTGATAAACGCATTCTAGTGTAGATAATTTTCAACAGTTGCTGTTCTTTAATAAAGCACCACAGAAAATGTTCACATTCTATTTTTTATTATCTGAAAGAATTTAAATTTTGCATTAACATGTCAGTTGACGTATTATATCTGTTTTCTGGCTTCATTATTGCCAAAATTTAAAAAATAATAATATCAAAAGCAGGGCTTATACATGCATTTTATGTTTTGTTTAGCTGTCGTGTCTGCCTTCTCTGTCGACCACCCGAACAGCCTCACCGATAAACTAACATTCTCCAAAACAATATACCAGCTTGGAGAAGACTTCGATCCATCAACTGGTACTTTCACCTGCTCCATACCCGGGACCTATCACTTCTCGGCCACACTCGTGAAGGCAAGATCAGACGCAAGAGTAGACTATGTCTACTGCAGTCTTTCCAAAAGTGGATCAACTATGATCATTATTAAAGTTGATCCAACAGACGACGATACCGACAAAGGAAGCGCAGCAATAACACAGTCTGTGGTCCTTCATCTCAACAAGGGAGATACTGTGTATCTGGGTAAATGTAATGGTCAACCCAGCACTTTTATGGAATATTGGTCCTCATTTACGGGATTTCTTTTGTATCCTGACACTTAATGTGATTGACATTAAACAATAAGCGTGCATGTAATACAAAATGTACAATGAAACATTTTTCTGCAATATAGTTACTTCCTTACTTCACTTTTTTCAGTTTAAATTACATGTACAAATATAATATTTTAATTGTTTCCTGTGCCGCAAACAACGAATACCATTGTACTTCTTACATGTACAATGTATTGTTAGTGTCCGACGGCACTTAATTACTGAATTCCCGAAAATTTCGCTTTTCTTGTGGATTTTTGGCGGGCATAAATTACAGATAGATTTGTTCTTGAAACAGGGGCAGGGTATTTAAATTACAATATAAATATTTAATAGAAATTTAGTGGAAAGTGCAAAATGTATATAGAATAAAGTTGTATATATTCAGTTACTTCAATGGAAGGAGTAACAATATATATAGAACGTATTTTGGATCGCATATTTCAATTATGGTTGTAGTGATGATACTAAACAATAATTCCGATGTGGAAGTTTATTTTTGTGCTAACTATCAGTGAACTATGTTCATATTTTATCAGTCAGAGTGTGATGATATAAATCTCATATCAGTGACAATGTGATGCTATAGGTCACGTTAGCATAAAATCAAAGTGATACTAATTTCACTCGCGTATGTGAAAATTGTATCACTCACGCATGTGAGAATTGTATCACTCAAAACAAAACAATCCTCTATTTATCAGTGACTGCTCACGCTAAATACAAGGAACAGTGTATCTTTTTGCTGTTTAAAGTGACATTATGCTCATCTTACTTCACATAGTGTAGTTTTGGTGACAGTTTTATAAAAGCAATTTTCGGTTGATGTGCCTTTAAATGTGTTAAACTAATGATAATGACGCATTAGTATTTGAAGTTGGTGCTTTAAAAAAACAAAATTGGGCAAATAAGATAATAGTTTCTTCCTTCGCAGTGATCTCCCTTGTGTTGTAGTAGTTGTTGGTAGAGAGATAGCGGCAGTGGAAGGGAAGCAACTCATGCATGCAGTTTGTTTTTTTAATTGACTCTCCCAGTCAAAATAGGAAAAGTAATATTTGGAAAGTTATTATTTCATACTGGTAGAGTTAAGTGTATTGGGTTAAAAGCTATTATTTGCTCTACACTTTTTACACACACCTATTTCAGCCGGATCTTTTCTTGAAAAAATGTGCATAATTCCACTTTAAGAATTGGTAAAAAGAAGTTTTAAATAAAATAATGCAAGTTTATGCTTGTAACGCTTTGAAACTGTAGCGTATAATTTAAAAAAGTACAGAAATAATTTACACGAATTTGTACTGGAGTCTTTTTATTTGATGATTCGTTCTTAAATATGTCAATTTCAGACAGTTCGAAGAACCTTACTTCTTCACCAAAATGTGACGGCTAGCAGCTTTAAACTTGAAGGAGTTGTCTGTGTTTGTGTGTTTTATATGCTTCTTCAAAACTTTTCATTGACACTGATTCATTTTAAATCCATATATCCACGGTCCATTTTTTTCATACCTGGATAAAACTAATTGCAAAATGTACAAAAGTTTGCCATAACAAACCAACACTGAAATGCCAAAAAATGTATTCCGCCTTGTCTTCCATTTTTCTTGAGATGTTTGCAATTGAAAGTATAAATCATGTCTCTTGCTTTTCTTATCTCTGAGGACCCCATGGTAGGTAGATAGGCGGAGTTGCCGTCTTTATAAACATGAAAGCATAAGAAACTTTCGGCTTTAAAAATCAAAGTTTGCTGTAAACCATGACTGGCTTCTAAAAGCAGTTAATAACATTTAGGATTCTGAAGTTGCCCATATGGAAAGGTATTCTAAAGGACTTGCCGTATATGTTAAAATCTAGACCTACATGTATGTCCTTAAAACCTTAAGTGACCAATTAAACGGACATTTTGGTTTTCTCATACCGAAATATGAAATTATAAACTGAAATATTTTGCGATGTATAAAGTTGAAAGACCATCTTCCAGGTGTGAGTTAACTGAATATAGATTCCACGAGAGACATTTGCTGGTCACAAATATCCTACCACTGATATTCGAGCATTACGGACCGCAGTGCCTGCAGACACCACCGTCACAACATGTGACACATACCACAAACTTATCTGTTGAATTACTAGCATTAGAATTACAATGTGCATGCATATATCAGCCGTCTGATTTACATGCACAAGGAATACGCTGCTGGGTCAAGCCATATTTTTCATACTTAGTGAACTGTTTGAAATACGTATGCACTGATGTGGACAGAGTTGCCTTTGCAACATTGGACGTCACTCAGCAGCCAAGATGTTCAATACCAACATCTTTCATGACACCCGTAAACACGCTAACTGTATTCAGGACACCCTTTAGCCCACTAACTATTTAGGATCCCTTTCACACACTGACTGTATTCATGACACCCACACACACACTGACTGTATTCAGGGCATCCGTTAAAATATTGACTGTATTCAGGACACCCGCAAACACACTTCCTGCATTCGGGATACCCTTAAACCCATTCATTGCATTCATGACACCCGGATACACATGAACTGTATTTAGAACACCATTCAACACACTAACTGTATTCATGACACCCGTAAACACACTAACTGTATTCCGGATACCCTTAAAACATGAACTGTAATCATGACACCCGTAAATACACTAACTGTATTCAGGATACTTTTAAACATACCAACTGTATTCAGAACTTACGTAAACACACTGACTATATTATGAACATGTTTAAACACATTCACTGTATTCATGACACCCTTAAGCACATTAACTGTATTTATGACACCCGTAAACACATTAACTGTATTCATGACACGCGTAAACACAATAACTGTATTCAGGACCCCCGTTAACACACTAACTCTATTCAGGATATCCTGAAACATACTTACTGTATTCAGAATACCCTTAAACACACTGACTGTAATTAGACGGGAGGAGGAACTTAAAGGTCCCATTGATTGACAAATTTCCCGGTTAATATTTTGTAAGCCATTTGTAAATAAAGTGCACTGAACCCAGTTATATTATTTTTATGAAAAGGGAGGCGTTAGGTATGTTGTGGGTTGATGCAGAAACAAGCGCAGTGGAAGAATAAGTCTGCATCAGTTCCCTAGGGACTCGGTCCGGGGTGTTTCATAAAAATGACTTTTCCGAGTCCAAACTTCATTTAACTGTAGAACGAACGTTTCTAGAGTAGCAATTGCAAGGGACAGTCTAAGCTATTCAAAGTTCGCTCAGTCGCTCATGCACGACAAGAAAAGACAGAAAATGTATTTTAAATTCGGCCTTTGTAGAATGATCTCGATCTATATATTTTTGATTGTTTTCTTTAGGCATATGTTTCTTATATTAAGATTAAGAATGAATTTGTTAGAAACTTATCCAATATAGATCTAGATTTTTCCCAAATTTTTTGTCGTATAACTTAAATCATGCTGAAACACATCATATACGAGAATAAAGGGTGAAATCTTTTGTCACAAAATGTATTTTATTTAAGACACATATTTGTTTTTAAGATCTAGTCTATATAAAGGGCTGGCATTTATATTCAAAATAATTTCAAAAAATCATGTAGTTACAGTAAAAGGCCCTATATAGATTCGATGTGAAACAAATACACTACTAGAAGTTTAAACTTACATGTTGCGTTGCACTTCACTTATCCTTAAAATCCTTCAAATATTTTAAATCTCGCTTTTAATAAAATCAAATTACACAAACAATATATCATTTTGACAACATTGCCATGGTAAATAATTAGCGTAGATCTAACCATGGAAGGAATATCAGTGGATCTAGCCCAAGGGCGTAAGTCACAACAAAGGATGCGATATGATTTGTTGTTAATTGGCGACCCCCTGCCAGCAATCTAACTGGTCACACATTATTGCATATTGCACACTGGTCAATTGCATTTGATAATTACATAACAATGTGAAGATTGCCCAATTCAAATTATGCAACCTTTATATGTGAACGATCGAGGTAACATATTAATTTATTTATCACTGTGATGAAACTAACCATATATTTAATGAATGATAAGCCTAAATAACGTTTATACATATACATTTTTGTCACTAACCTTCGAGTTACATTTATAATTTATGATCAAGTCTGCATAAAAATACTATTTAGTCATCTTACATATATACAACTTGGTAAAAAGCAATTCAGCAGCAACCCTATAAATGTTCAGAAAATACATTTTTTTGTGCTGTTGATGACAAATTTTATGTACTCTGATGAAATGTTTCTCTATGAGTGAAATTGGACACATATTTAGGTACAAATGTAGATATCGTGATTATTATTATAATGAGTTTTTAAATAGAATTGCGTCAAAATGTTGTTTTCAACCAATAAAATCGTGAAAAACTATTTTCATTTACGCTCTTGAATTAATTATAGATCTAATTCTTAAAACTACCCACAAGAAAACGTTTTATGAGAAATCACGCATAGCATGCACGCTTGTGAATTTTTATCTCATTTAGATCGAGCATTTGTGTACTCATTTTCGGAGGCAAGTTTTAATTGTCAATGGGAATAATATCGTTCATAATTGAATAGTTTGCAAGTCGTCTGCATACGTAAATCTAGACCAATTCGATACATTTACATGGTACATTTCTCATACATTTAAGAATGAAACATATCTTTTCCTTTTGATAGAAACAAACAGAAACAAAAGTTATGGTCATTTGCATATAAAAAAAGCTCGACATAACTGCTGAATTTTTATACTTTTATCAAGTAATTTTATAACATTACACGGACTTCGCTCTATACGTCACGGGCTCAAAGTGATTAGGCAACGTCTTAATATCCTCATCTCCACTCTCTGAAGATGCATAATTGGATGAAAAAAATCGCTTTAGCTGTTGTAAGAGTACCTGTTATCGGCTACGATTGTACTGGGTATGACGTCACTCCAGGCTAGCGATTCCGAAACTGCCACTCGTAGGTTTCCGAAAATATTATCATCACTTTCCTTACAGGTGTGTTATTTTGAGAACTTTATGGGCTAACTGACAGGTAATCACTCGGTTTTTTCCGTCAACAATTATGCAATTTGTATAAGCTGACGAATAATATTCTAATGTTAAAACGGAAAAATAGTCAATCAATAATAATTTTAATAAAACTACAGTAAGTGTACGTAATAAAACTTCAGTCATTGCAATAAAACTTAAGTAAATGTATACTAGACTTAATATAAATTTTAATGAAATTAAGTGATTGTACATATAATAAAACTTAAATAATTGTAATAAAATAAAAAATAAAATTATTATAAAATAAAATTGTATACTTGACATATGCACCAGCATGGTCATGAGAGTTTTGAAATGCTGCCGTGGGGTAGTGGTTCGCACGCTGGACCGGTGATCCAGAAATCAAAATTCTTATATCCCTGGTAGTTAGAAAGGCGCTCGGCACATCTATCTGCGACACATGTTTTAAAACATGTACCATTCTGGTGCAAAATGGCAGGTATATAACGTTATTTGTCATGAAAGATTTAATATAAATAATAATAAAACTAAAGTTATTGTATACTTCCATTGTATATACACCATATGATCATGACAGATTTGACGTACCGTCGTTGTGTATTGGTTCGCACGCTTAACTTTTAAACCAGAGACCCGCGTTTCGAATTCCGGTAGTGGTGGTCGATATTTCATGACAACCTTAAGTTCATTTAAAGTAATTGTGTTTGGGATAAATTTACCTGAGAAGTATGTCTTTAATATCAATAGTCACAACATTAAAACAGTCAAAGTTTACAAATATCTAAAAGTATATTTTTCGTCGTCCATATTTTGGAACAAGTGCATTGCAATTGTTTGAGAAAAATCACAAAATAAAGAAGCACTCCAAGATACATGCCATAAACGAATGGCTAAATTTTGGGGAACACTCATACAGTCCGAAAATACTTGAAAAATATCACACCTTTGTTATCACTCTGTGTACCAATCAACCTACAATTTCAAGTAAGGCAAATTCTAAACTCAACTGGGTTATCATACATCTGGCCTACCAAGCAAAACATCAACAATGCTATTGATAAAATAAAACGGACTTGTTAAACGGACTTGACTATAATTGTTCAGTTTATTCAGACTCGCGGTCAACGCTAGATTCCTCTTCCAAAGGTAAAATGTATAGCATCTATAAAGAAGAAATACTCCTGCAAAAATATCTTTCAGACTTACCAACAACCTATCGCCTTTCCGTGTGGTAACC
Organism: Saxidomus purpurata; assembly: GCA_022818135.1. NCBI lineage: Eukaryota > Metazoa > Mollusca > Bivalvia > Venerida > Veneridae > Saxidomus > Saxidomus purpurata. The sequence continues at coordinate 14,933,484 of JAFMSR010000009.1, read as the reverse complement.
GTAGGCTTCCTTTTGAAGTCGGGAGGTGGAGCCTGCAGATGGAGTTGTCCCATTCGGAAAAAAAAGAGTCTGCTGTGCTCTATTAGAGACTTCGGGGACGAAATGCACTCCTGATATGTCCGTTCTTCAAAGAAGAAAGATCAAACTATATTCCTGAGAAATACTTCAAGAGGACTAACGTTATTTAATTACCAGAGTCTATGTCAACCAATGACAATGAACTCTTAACTAAAGTAAGCATTTTTTGAGCAAGTCATGCGAACTACAATACTGTATTTAGATCTTGTTATCTTTTTATGTGAATGATAATTTTGCGTTCAATAAACTTATAAAAAACGAATTTTATCCACAGCCGCAAAAATTAAACAACATCAATCTACCAAAATGTAAATGTTCCTTCCCGATCTGACACACTCGACTGAACCATGCATCCCGGAAACTATTTTACGGTGTGTTTCCGTTGTCATATGAAAATGCATTCTGCTGATTGGATGAAACCAAGTAACAACCAAAAGCCGTTCTTTTTCGTATAAACTACATGTTTACATTACTGCGATTACTTCCCTTTATATGACAGTATCTTCACTGGGCAAGACATTGCACGTCGAACTTGCAGAATTCGTCCGACAATGCGTTTGGTTTTGTATTGCAAGCTTGACAGATACCTGAAATGAACGTGTTTATCTTAGTGTTAACTTACATATTGTTTACCTAGAAATATGCTAATATTGTTGCTGGAAGTATTGGCGCGATTTTTTCATGCAGCCTCCTACTTAAAGTTACTGTAGCGTAGCGTGACGTAGTAACAGGTGTTTGGAGTATTCAAAAGCTTGAAGACGTTACTACCAATTGAATACTAATTAATAATATTAATTTGCTTAGACTTTCTTATTTTGTACTTCAGTAATATATATAATCAGATTTGCCCTAGAACTTTTGGAATGCTATAACTTGTTAGAACGCACTAATTTTAATCCATTTTCCTATTTGTAGTTCACGTACTACACAACTCGCGGTCGTAGCTAAATCGGCACCAGTAGCAAGAGTACACCAGAGTGTGTAGGTACCGCCTATATATTTTAAACTTCTCCCACAAATTTCAGCGTATACTGCTTATGCTTTACCTGGACACGTCGATGATTTGGGGTTTATTTTTGCCTCTGACGAGAAAGCATCAACATTATTTTGAAACAGGTGAAAGGTTTCTCAAAAGTAAGATCAAATCATTCGGTCTAACCTTAAAGTGTCGGGAAGAAAAAATGCGTCAAAATTTATATTAGAAATGCTTCTTCTTTAAACTAAAACGGCAGTAGAGATCTTTTTGCGCTATCCGGCAAACGTATAATTCTATTCACGTAAGACACTTTTCTTTAACTTGCAAACAAAATGTAACAGATGATTAATTATTGTTTCGTGACGTCTTGTCACGCGTCTGTTTTGTCGAATTACGTTGCCAAACAACAATATTTTAATTTCATGCTCCGACATAAATCACTAATTGAAGAATATAGTTAATTTACATAAATCACTAATTAAATTGAAGAAATAGTTAAATTACTAAACACGATTTATAAGCCATCATAATGATAAAAAAATAAGTCTTATTTGGGTTCTGGTAATGAGCATGCCACATGTAGAGCATATTATTGTCTCTGTCTTTTAACAGTTTTTCTTGTCGCTTACATTATTGCCCACTCTTACATTCCTTCGTTCAACTTTTACAATAACTTACTATGATTAATTTATCGATGAAACACTCTTTCAACTTGATTAAATGAACTTTGAAGTTGTTATTGGCGCTGTGCGGAAGCACAGTGCCAGTATTGAATAGGTTTTAATTTTGTACCATGGGGTTGCATAATCGAAAAGGGAGCAGCCAACATTATTATTGTAATTAAAAGCTATGTATTATGTTTGAACAAACTCCCTATAATGAATAAATAAATAGTATTAATTGATTACAAACAATACTATACCAGATGCATACGTCTTCGACCGTTAATTCAAAACTTTTGACATATTCATAGAATATTTAATAACTTTTCCACAAACTTGAAGGTTACGGTTTTTTTATTGCTTTGTTTACGGACCCTACGGCCAGATTCATCAAAGTTCAGAAAAAACGTCTCGATAGTTGTTTTGCTATCTCTAAACATTTTGAAGTTTACAGTACATATGTTGTGAACGTGAATAATTAATGAAAACCCATTTTAATTACTACATACTAAAGTAAAATGTAGGCATTATAAATAAGACCGTTCACCTAACTATGCGATACATGGGGTCTCAATGAAAGTTATGTAAAGTATCGCTAACAACTGACCAATAATAAAGACAAAATTAATCACGTGGGTTTCGTCTGCGTCGAAAAGCGTCTACTGACCACGAGCTGTAGCCTTGTTTAATGGGCGTCATCGTACCATTATACGGAAGGTTGTTTTATGATTCGTTTATTTTTTGGTTAAACTGTAGTAAATGTGGTTTTTTTTACTTATTATGATAACAGTTACATATAACATAATGTATTTGGTTTTTCCCGTTGATAGGTTGTTAACTGATATTCTAAAATGACTTTGATTCCTTTAATCATGTTTCAAAAACATGCGCAGCGCCTTTGATGCTTTGCATCAAAATTTGTCTTGTAATACAAACTTAGAAAAAGCTTGTTTCTCAATCAGCATTAATGATCCAGTTTACGGGAAGTAACTCTAGAGAGTTTGTTGGTATTTGCTGGTAAGAGTGAATGAGCATATTTCTTACTCAATATATACAATTTATTACCCGGCTCGGGTAATATCCATCTCGGCGAGTAATATAAACTCCATATACCACTAAGTAAAATATATTATCTACTTTGACGTTACGAAATATCTTTACAAAACGTCATAAAAGGGATATCACTGATTTATGAATCATTTATTTCTATATATCTTTTCAGTTTATGCGTATACGGCATGATGTGTAAGCGGGAAAAAAGCGGCGAGAAAGCGCGAAGAAAAAATCTTTACAAGTGCATATGTATTGCTTACATCTATTTATATACATGTACATACATTTGGATTACTGCAGTATGAGAACAATGTTTCTGTGAACACTTTACTAATGTATGATATGATACACCATATTATTACGGTGGATCACCATACACCGGATATAACCCCACTCGATGAGTTATAAATAAGTATATTGTTAGGCCGTTCATCTCGACAGAACTTACTAAGTCACTCAAAATACTATTTGTAAACCGTCATGTATATTTTTGTCACGTTGTCAAATGGAGCCAGATGTCCGATCATCGATCATTGGCAAAATACCCCTTGTCACTCGTAAAACTCGTATTAATCCAATACCTGGAACACTTCTTCACCTTTCTACACTAGTGCTCCATCCCATTCCATTTGTCTGACGCTATAATTTAGCGTTATTGTCAACGGTTCCACATCAGATTGATCCATGCCGCAAGTACAGCACGTCCCGGCTTAGTTCCCAAAGGTTAATCGAATGCGATGGAGTATTTCTGTTACGTCACTTTATGATGACGTCGTTGGAGCTGTCCTCCGGGTATATAAACGCCCCCCTGAGAACTCTCAGTGTCAATCGCTTCTTCTAAATACGAACAAGAACCCTATACGCTAGTTTAATAAAATAGGCTCCAGCTCCATAGATCCATTATTATTAACCTAAAATGTCAAAAGGACTCCTCTTAGTTATACTGAAATAAATTATATGTGACTGGATATCAGACTTCGTCTCTTTGAACATAAGGTACAAAGCCCTACAAGGGTACCGATATATCATGTACTCAACACTGTCGAACCCACATATAGACCACTTACTGCTCGTCATCCTGTACTCTGTTCTACGGTCCCTAGTCAGGCGGTGCCGACAGAACAATATTACCACTGAAACGGGTATTGTTTTATATGTTTTTGTTAAAAAAGTTATAAATTCAATGAAGTATCAACATATTATGAACTGATATGTGCATGTACAAAGACACCTGAAAAGTTTATGCTGTTGGTTACAAAGTGTCAATAAAACGGCAGTGAAAAAGATTGCTCACGAACGAAGACCTGCTTGTTTAGAAAATATTTCATTTAATTGAATGTTATCGTCAAAATACAAAATTCTGAGTCGATTTATTTGTTTATTTATTTATTTATTTATTTATTTATTTATTTATTTATTTATTTATTTATTTATTTATTTATTTATTTATTTTTGAAGTACCACTGTTTAAAACTTGCAGAAATTTTGGAAAATTTCCATTTAATATTCACTCGGGTAGTGTATTAGCTGGTGTTTTGAAAACAGTGGACGGTGTATAGCATTGTAGTGTACTTGGTATAGTTATTTCATCACAAGGCGTCCTTTGAGTTATTTCAAAGACAGTGTTGATTGAATTTGTGCGATTGAATTGATAGATTAATAGTTATTCAATAAGGTATTCAATTTATTCGGTCGTATATTTTTATACTCGATGTCTAAAGGAAGATCTTTGAACTACATGTATGCTGAACAAAATGATTAGCCACACTGATATGCAAACTTATAAAACAAAAAGAGCTATTTTCCATATTTCATTTTGAACATAGCACAAAATATATGTAGGGTTCAATAATATATTGTCGAAAATATGTAGAGCTCAATAATCTATTGTCGAATCTAGCTATATTTAGATTTTATGCAATATTAGTATATTAATAAGTTCAGTACTCGTTTGATTATTATTCAATCTGTCGGCCTCAGTCTTTTTTTTATTTTGTTGTTACGTTTATAAAGTAAAATATCACGGCTACGACTCAGGATATTGATTTGTAACACAACATACTACCGATTTCTACACAGTGAAAATAACTTTTGTTTAGCCTTTTGTAACGACTTTAATGTTTCATAGAGTCTTGTATCCTGGTAAATGTCGCAGGTATTGACTAGGAACTTAAATTGATGCATATTTACGACAATTGTATAAGGGAACCTTTCCCAGGAATTCGAAAGATGTATGTGCTTTTTCATTACCTTAGAAATTTATGTAAAAGTTCTTTTCATGCGAGCTGACGGACGAGCGAACGGACATTATGATTTTGTTATGCATCCAGGCAGGTGCCATTCTGGTTATCCAGAGCATTCATTGTATAATTCCATGTCTGGAAGCTTGGCAAACCACAGATGTATGAGGATGGTCAGGTGCATAATAAAGAGAATTCACAGTTTATGCCCGGTTGTTTATCTCATTAGTTAATATATAGTAAAACAAAATCTCCCTGCTGCTTAAGACATGTTTGGCTTTCTATACAAAAGTAACCGTACGAAATACGTCTTGTCTGTGTACATTTAAAGGCAATGCAGATCGCTCCTAAATACTGAAAAATAAGACATCTGAGGCAAACTACCTCGGTCACAATTTTACCAGGTTGAACATTTTCATCTTAAAGAGAACGCTTAAAATCGACCTTTCATAAGCAAAATAAAAAGCAAAAAATAAGTTCATGTGGATGTAACACGATGACCCCATGCACGCGAAGGCTGTAGAATGTCTCTGTTTCATGCCTTTTTCTGATCTTTACAACTTAATTCTTAGAATTTTGGCTTATTCCATCAATATTTTAAGAACTGTTGAAAGGGTTTAATATTCCAAGCTTCTCGAGAAATGGAAGATTCATACTCAATGTATGCTTATAATCAGTGTTCTGACCCGATATGCAGTATTTACTTTTTTCCCTTCCAGGAAATTTTCAGGCGTTTGATTGGCCAATGATCAGTCAATAGAAATCGATATTAACGGGCAAGTCGGTAATATATATTTGGCATAACCTGTCATTATACCCCATGCTAAAATGGTTCGAAAAATTTAGGGTACGAAATAACGGCTCTGGTTACGAACATTACTGGTACGTATATCAACGGAGCATTGAATTAGTCTGGAGATCCTCAGGTGTAAACAAAATGTTAACATGTACATTGTCGTAAAACGTGTATCTCCAAAGATAATAAAAATCCACAATGTTTCCAGAAACATCTCGCTTCGCGATCGTTTTCCGCATCGCCATATCCGGTTAGCGTTTAATTTGCTTCTATTCTGTGTAATCAGAATGTTTTTCTTGCTGCAATCTAGATCAAGATAGAAACTGGGCAACATGGCGTAAAAAACTTAGGTCACCAGGTACATTGATCTTGGCCCTTTGACCTCCATTTTTGTTTTGAAGCTACAGTAATGAAATTTCGACTGTGTGTACAGTTTTGCAACAGATATCAATTTTGTCCTCGGCTGACCTAGATCATGACCCTTTGAACTGTTTTCTTGTCTTTTGGGGCAATGGTACTCATGTGAGCGATATAGGGTCATCATGGCCCTCTTGTTGTTAGTTTATAAACAGTTGAGTACATTCAGACATTCGTAAACAAGGTAATTAACCGACATACGGAATACATTCTTTCGCGGAACTGAACAAGATTCCAAGAAGTTATTATCGACGAAGAGATAAACAACATGTTCTTATATCCATTATTTCTGATTTGCAAAACATCAGAATATTGAATTACCGTTTGGCAAATGGCAAATAAGGCAGCATTGAGGTTATGAAATATATGCGCACGTGGAAACTATCGCTTGCACAAGAAGACGCCCAATCTTTACACGTCGTAACTATGGTGATGATATATGTGTGCTCAAGCAATGCGAAACGCGTATGCATGCGGTGGTAAATACGTATGCACATGATGAAAAATATCATACGAGGGGTGATCCAGAATTAACCGGACTGTTTCTATTAGTATGACATAGGTTGCACTAACAATATCAAAGTCACACAATTCGATGTTCAATCTCTATTTGACCATCTTTGAACATTTCATTCCATTTGTGCAAAAAACATTCAATCAACCGTAGGACGGGGATCGTCAGCGAACTCAAAATGGCGTTGGTTGGTGTTGTGCTCGGTAAACTACTTTCTTGTTTCGATGTTGATCTCATCTGGAATTGGCCTCGAGAGCGTTTAATCTAAGTTGTAGCAACTTGTTTAGCAATCGATAATAAATAAAATAGTATAAATTAATTTGAATACAATTAACTGTGCCTTCTCTAATCACCGATACTACTCGAATAATTATGGGACATAAGGAAATAACGTTGAAATGCCGAACCAAAATGTTCAATTCAAAAACACGAGAAACTCACAGGCAACTTACGCATTACTTATTATTCAGTCACGCTCCCCGGTCAGCTGTTACCATAGAAACGCTGAAAATTGCTTTCCGTGTGTTTTTTTTAAATAATCATTTTCGAAAAATTGTATGACAAATTGATGTGTGTACATTTGTATGTACGAAAAATCAAATTAAAATGTTGAGTAATTAAAGAAATATAGCAACAGGCCGGTTAATTCTGGATCACGCCTTGTAGATATCCTCTTTATGCTTCTGTAGATCATTCTAGCAAAACCTTGCCTGTTTTGTTAACATCACAGTAACCTTGAATTGCTGAACGACATCTGAAAAATAAGCGAAGATGTTTACCTGTATCCTTGAAAACATGCCATGCTAACATTCTGAAAAACAGGTGAAGATGCTTATATGTAGCCTTGAAAATAGACCATGCTAAAATTGCTTATTGTTAGGATGGTTACTCTATTTCTGATCCCTGCACTTTTTTTAATGTTTGTCTGATCAAAGTTTTGTTGAATATAATTGTAATAACGCCACAAACATATATATCACACATATTTCTCAATTTAGCTCTTACTGAAAACAAATCACTTTCGCATAGTAACAGACCCGAAGGCAAAATCAAGTCCTTTTTTCAATTTAAGCTCACCTCAACACAAGTGCTCAAGGTGAGATATTGTGAACGCTGTAGTCTGTCGTCTTTCTGTCTGTCTGTCTGTCTGTCTGTCAACACTTAACCTTTTGTATGCAATAGATGCTGCATTTTCCATTGGATCTTCATAAAACTTGGTCAGAATCACTGCCTTGATGTTCAATTATGTTTTATCGGAGGTTAAAAAGTAGGTCCCCAGATTAAATTATAGAAAAACTTTGTGTATACGATAGAGGTCACATTTTTCATTGGATCTTCCTGAAACTTGGTCAGAGTTAATAACATTAAGGTCGATTTTGTATCATGGTATCATTGCATATGGTCACCTCAGGTCAAAAACTAGGCAACCCGATTCAATCATAGAAAAAGTTTGTGCATTCAATAAAGTCCGCATTTTTTTCTCTGGACTTCATGAAATTTGGTCAAAATTGATGCCTTGATAAAATTCGAATATCTGGAGTTAGAAACTATGTCACCAAGTCGAATAATAGAAAAATCATGTGGAATAGAGATTGGATTTTTCATAAGATCTTCATGGAACTTGGGTCAGTATGGTTGTCGTGATAAAATCTAGATCAACTTTGAATATTGGTCATCTGAGGTCAAAACTAAGTCATCGGATCAAATCATAGAAAAACGTTTTGTATGCAATGGAGGCTGCATTTTATATCGGATTACATATGGGTCATCAGAGGTCAAAACTACGTCGTCTGAGGTCGAACATGCAAAAGCCTTGTGTATGCAACGGAGTCTGCATATTTCACCGAAACTTCAAGAAATTTGATCGGAATGACTGTCTTGATTAATTCTAGGTCGAGTGCGAAAAACGGGTAATATTCGGATAAAAACTAGGTCACCAGGTTTAATCATAGAAGAACCTTGTTTACTGTACGTCATAGAGGTGACATTTACAATCCAATCATCATGAAAATTGGTCACCATTTTTCTCTCAATGATTTCTACATCAAGTTAGAATCTAGGTGTTATTTGATCAAAAACCAGGTTACACAGCCAGATAAAAGGAAAGCCTTGTTTACGCTCTAGAGGTCACATTATATTTTTAATCTTCTTGAAAAATGGTCATAATGTTTGTCCAAATGATTTCATGGTCAAGTTTGAAACTGAGTTACTTTTGGTCAAAAACTAGGTCACCAAAACAAATCATATTAAACAGTCCGGAGCCAACATTTTATTCCAATCCTCATGCAAATTGGTCATGCAGAGTGTGTGTGTAGATCAACTAGGATTTAAAACTATTTTAAGGAACAGGTAATTGATAGAGCGCCATTGTCAGAGCATGACAACAGGTAAAGTTCTACGTCTTCGTCGGTCATTTATGCTTTACGGTAACAGGAACAAGTTGCGTTACAGCAAAGGTCTATGATTTAGCGATTTTCGTTCATATCTGATGCTGCATGGTCAAACCCGTTTGTGGCACGCTTGTCTCAGTGTTTGGAAAAGGTTTATGATTTAGTGACCAAAGGCTGATGAAAAGGTGCGATTTTCGTTCATATCTGAGGCTGCATGGTCAAACCCGTTTGTGGCACGCTTGTCTCAGTGTTTGGAAAAGATCTATGATTTAGTGACCAAAGGCTGATGAAAAGGTGCGACTTTCGTTCATATCTGAGGCTGCATGGTCAAACCCGTTTGTGGCACGCTTGTCTCAGTGTTTGGAAAAGGTCTATGATTTAGTGACCAAAGGCTGATGCAAATGCGCGATTTTCGTTCATATCTGATGCTGCATGGTTAAACCTGTTTGTGGCACGCTTGTCTCAGTGTTTGGAAAAGGTCTATGATTTAGTGACCAAAGGCTGACGAAAAGGTGCGACTTTCGTTCATATCTGATGCTGCATGGTCGAACCCGTTTGTGGCACGCTTGTCTCAGTGTTTGGAAAAGGTCTATGATTTAGTGACCAAAGGCTGATGCAAATGCGCGATTTTCGTTCATATCTGATGCTGCATGGTTAAACCTGTTTGTGGCACGCTTGTCTCAGTGTTTGGAAAAGGTCTATGATTTAGTGACCAAAGGCTGATGAAAAGGTGCGACTTTCGTTTATATCTGAGGCTGCATGGTCGAACCCGTTTGTGGCACGCTTGTCTCAGTGTTTGGAAAAGGTCTATGATTTAGTGACCAAAGGCTGATGCAAATGCGCGATTTTCGTTCATATCTGAGGCTGCAGGGTTAAACCTGTTTGTGGCACGCTTGTCTCAGTGTTTGGAAAAGGTCTATGATTTAGTGACCAAAGGCTGATGAAAAGGTGCGACTTTCGTTCATATCTGATGCTTCAGGGTCGAACCCGTTTGTGGCACGCTTGTCTCAGTGTTTGGAGAGAGGTTTTGATATTTCAACAAACCTGAGAAACAAAAGATGATATATGAGAAGCCTTGAACATACAAACTGTATAAATACGTGCAATGCAACGATTATAATCTTTCAGAGAGAGAATTCTGCTGAACATCCAGGACAAATGTAAGTTACTTTTATTTTTCAAATTTAAAATTTTCTTGTTGTTTTGAGTTGTGCAAATGTAAGTTACTTTTATTTTTTTTAAATTAAAATTTGTTGTTGTTTTAAGTTGGACAAATATAAGTTACTTTTATTTTCAAATTTAATTTTTTGTTGTTGTTTTAAGTTGGACAAATATAAGTTACTTTTATTTTCAAACTTAATTGTTTTAAGTTGCGCAAATGTAAGTTACTTATTTCCAAATTCCGATTTTCATGCTACCCAAATCGCCGCTTTGTCCGTCCGTCCCGCGTTCGTGTCCGGGCTATTTCTTTGCAATTACTGGCGGGAATTCAACGAAATTTCATGTACATGTTCAACAACACATGATGGTGTTTTAGTTCGATTATTTTTCACAGAGTTATGGTTCTTTTATTATTGCTCTATTTAATTTTGTTTCCGCGCTATTTCTCAGCAACTACTGCCTTCAATGGAGGGGGCACATGTTTAACAAACATGTCTTGCTTAATGGAGTTATTACCCTTTGATGTTTGCTGTAAATAGTGTTTAATTTAGACAATTCTAGTCCACTCTTTTTCTCAGCAGTCGATGATTGAAATTTAGCAATATTTTCATGGGAAGCTTTACTACTTAAAGAAGATGCGCATATAATCAGCACGCCCCAATATGGTTATTATGTTTTTATCTTATTTTATTCTACACTATTTTTTAGTACTTCAGTTTTTGGAGGTTTACAAATACAGGGAACTTTTACCACTAACAGAAGATTTGTATATTATAAGCACGTTCCAGCATGATTATGAATACCTCCCTTTATACTTATTGCTCCTAGTAAAGTGAGCATAAAGACACCGCTTTTTCCGTCCGTCCGTGCGCCAAATTCTTTTCCGCGCTATTTCTCAGTTATTACTTGCGGGAATTGAACGAAACTTCGTGGCAATGAGGAAATGTGCATATATTTAAAGTATTATAACATATTTTGTGAATTTCAAATGTATTTGGAGACTTTCAATTATCTTATGTGATAGAATATAATCATCTGAATTGCCTTCCTTTTACAAATACACTTTCTCCGGGAAACATATATCAGTTCCACCGATACTCTATTTCTTCAGTATTTTCTGGGGGTTTTTTAAGTTTAAAAAAACAATAGTTTTATTATTTCAAAAAGAATGAAGACTTAAAACTTTACTATGAAATGATAAAATCTTCAGTCAGAAAAAAATATGTGTCATGTCGTTTGGTCCGAAATCTTTTCACGTTAAAAATCTGTAACGATGCACACAGCTTTCAGTTTTCTTATTTTCGAAGAATACATATTATATATTGTAGCAGAAAGTATTAAATGCTATGCCGACATAAAGAAAATTGTGATTTCTAGATTACCTCTTGTATCTTTCTATCAAAGTAAAATTGGAATTATAAAAAAAATAAAAATAAATAGGACAACTGGGGGGAATTCAACCAGCTTTAGAATTCGACTAGTTAAACATTTCCACCACTGGATACCTCATATGACAAGAGCCAAACAGACTTTTTGTTTTGTATCGCAGAGCATGCGCCTTCTTACCGTTCTTTCCACTGATAGGTCGCATTACCATTGTAAGAATAATGCCTACTAAATCCAATATTTTAGACCATGTAAAATGATGGAATGATATGTCGACGTGGCATAATGCGTAAAAATCTTTGTGATTTCATTTTGTTGATATGTTTGTTTACTGAAATGAACAGATATACATGATGCAAGATGATGTGATAATATAAATCTATGTCATGCGCATGTGACAATACTGTGATGTTGTTTGTTTTTTTGTAATAAAAAGATGTCGAATGAAGTTATGGTGTTTACGTATACCCTGCATATTACTCTCTGTTAAGTTCTCCATTTTTACAAAAAATAAAATTATGACTATGAATCAACTTTCTCAAACTTGGCACAGACAATAGTGACTAAATCTTCGATACAGTTAGTACTTATCAACATGTCAGAATGTAACTTTAAACCATGTCCAGAGTGAGCAAACAACTTAACTTTCTACGTGTTTATTTTCAGTGTACCTTTGCAAAGATCCAAGAATCGAAATGCAGTGTAAGTGTAATACTCCTTTTAGTAATCGTAGCTTATTTATCCCCCACCAGTCAAAGACTTTTTGAATATTTAAATAACTTCACACAGTTGTTGCCTTTAACACTGAAGAGACTGAATTCCTTAACCCTTGACAGTAAAAATGTGTTGTCGCAAACTTTCAATTTCTAATAATGCTTGTATGTTTGTTTTAGTTTTTGATGGAGGATTCGATAACATTACATTAGTAGGCCTCGATGGTTAGGGCGTTCGCCTCCAGAACGGGAGGTACCGGGTTCGAATCCCAGCCCGAGCACGAGGTGTGTCCTTGGCTCATTCAACCCAGCTGTAAATGGGTAGCAGTGATGAAAAACTCGCTGCCACTCTCTCGCGAGCGTAATGACATCTTGAATGAGTGTTTGAGAGTGATTCAATAATAACTTTCTTCGTAATGGAACTAAAATAAATTCGTATAAACTAAATAACATTACATGTATCTTTATCCCTTTCCTTGATTAATATTAGCTTAATATGGTATAAATTTGACCAGATTTTGTCGTACATGAAGTTTGTTCTATTCTGTTTTTTTTTCACCAGGAGTCAAACTTTGTAGCAATAACTAACATAATATTTCAATGAGTTTATAAAGTTCCAGCGTTGAGTACCACTATCAACATGTATCAGTATTTTTGTTTTACAGATATCTCCGTTATCTTGATAGTTGCACTGACTGTAGTTGGGAGAGCAGGTACATGTGTTATTCTAGAATATCAAACATACGCTTCATCTTTTATATTTTTGTCACTGTTTACTGAAAAATGATCAAAGATTTGATACCAGTATCAAAGAATACCGGACTTTTCTTACAGATGCAATTTCTTGACGTTATGCTTACAAATAACTAATGTTATTTCATAATAAATACAGGAATGGCAGGATAATTAACTTACCTTATTTATGTAATAGAATCTTTTGTTCCGTGTGACACTGTTTTTCAAGCTGGCTTTTAAATATTTGAATACCACGGACGTTGTCATATTAGAAGCAACGTTCTCTCGAGGTCGTGCTTTCTGATTGGTCGCGTTGAAAACACCTCCGTGTTAAAAAATGAAATGCTGTGAAGCTGATACAATAATGAACTAGGTTTGGTACCCCTAAAGTTTGAGAATGCTCTCCAGTCGTGATGTGGTTGTAAATTGTTACATGCAAGGTAACATCATCCGTGCATATAAACAATAAGAAGAAGTTAGATCTACATGCCTTCTTAACTGACATAGTTTTTTCTTTTACAGCTTTGTAGACTTGAAATAATTGTTCTGATGAATAGGACAGTAGCCTTTGCCTTTTGTTAGGATTTTTCTGGAAGAGACAGACAGACAGACATACATACATTAGTTACGGACAGTCCTATGAAACTGTTACTTACTACGACTATAAACATTACCGGAAAAAGAACATTTTCAACAAATACAGCTTTAGCTTGACGAAGTAATAGAAACTTGATCTTCTTAATTTCTTCATGGTTTTCCATGATAAATTAATAAACAAAAAAATTAAGGGGTCATAAATAAGGACAAACTGCAAATAATCTCTCATCTAGTCTGCCATCTTGATCCATGCATAATTTACGGTAACTCTGCACATGCGCAGTTATCGAGGTTATGTCATTGCACATGGTTATGTATTGCAAAGAATGAGGAAATACTCAAAATGACGTCAATTAAAAAGCACGATCTTGGGAAAAGGCACGAGTTACAGATATTGTACTTAATCGTACAGACTACAACTACAAATATATTGGAAATTCACCGAGTCGGCATTTTTTCCGGTAAACGTTCTGAGATATAGTCTATTTCAAATATTAATTAGAACCTTAGCTGATATATAGTCTATTTCAAATATCAATTAAAATCTTAGCTGAGATATAGTCTATTTCGAATATCAATTAAAACTTTAGCTGAGATATAGTTTATTTCAAATACCAATTAAAACCTTAGCTGATATATAGTCTATTTCAAGTATTAACTATGAGATCCTATAGCATTACGTTATTAACTCTGAAGCATGTATTTTACTATTTCAGTGTCACTACAATGCTACCGCTGTCTCACTACAGATATAAATGAGTGTGACCCCTCCATTACCTGTCCTGATGGCCAGGTAGGTACCAGCTGTTCTTATAAATATAATGTAGTATTGTTGTTGTATGAGTTTAACGCCCGTTCCAATCGTATTTTGGTCATTTTTACAGGCGGGCAGTTTACCTAACCATCGTCCTTGTCCTAGGAAGAACCAGTACTAGAACTGTCTAACATCAAAGAGACAATGGTCGATTTCAGGGCTCGAACCCATGAACATCAATCAGTGAGAGGTTACAGTGAATCTAACCACTCGACCACGTTGGCGGAACGTATTAATAAAATATATTACATTACACATATTTACGTGCAAATTTGTTGAACTAGATAACTAGATAAAGAACATGGACGGAACTACCCAAATATTTATGATGTCATTGACATTAAGGTTAATATTAAAACACTGGAAAAAACGCATTCCATGACTTCATTTCGAATTATCAGCTCTGACGCATAACTAATGTTTTGCCATACGTTTCATATCATAGACACTAAGTCATAACTGAACGAAAATACATGTAAAGTTAACATTTTCAGTCATAAACAGAAGTTAAAATAGGAAAGAAGTCTAGTCGTTCTATGGAATTTAAACAAAGGAAAAAGAAATGCGGTGTTTCATAGGATACCAATACAAACATATATAACAAATAAACATTCGCTACCATTTAATAACTAGACTGTGCTGTTCTTTTATGTCCGTATCTAGATAAATAACAATAAATATGACATCACTGTGTTGGTTCGATAATAATATCATCTTTCGTCATCTTTTCGGGTTTGTCATATGGAATACACCGGGCATGGTTTGTTTGAGCTGGGCTGTGTCGATAAAGAGGTAATATCTTACCAAACAAGGTTTGTGGGAAAATATTATATACGAGTCACTTTGTTTCATCCCCTCTCGCCGTGCCACCTTTTACTCCGTTTCATACCCTATCGTCGAGTCACATTTTACTCTTTGTTTCATCCCTTCTCGTCGGGTCACAGTTTCCTCTTTGTTTCATCCGCTCGAGTCACGTCAGACTTTACACTTTGTTTTATCCCCTCTCGTTCAGTCATATTTTACTATTTGTTTCATCCCCTTGAGTCGTGCAACATTTAACTCTTTGCTTCATCCCCTCTGGTCGCGCAACAATTTACTCTTTGTTTCATCCCCTCAAGTCGCGCCACATTTTAATCTTTGATTCATCCCCTCTTGTTGAGTCACATTATACTCTTTGTTTCATCCCCTCTTGTCGCATCAAATTTTACTCTTTGTTTCATCCACTCTCGTCGCGCCACATTTTACACTTTATTTTTCCCTCGAGTCGTGCAGCTTTGAACTCTTTGCTTCATCCCCTCTAGTCGCGCAACAATTTATTCTTTGTTTCATCTCCTCAAGTCGCGCCGCATTTTACTCTTTGTTTCATCCCATCTCGTCGCGCCACATTTTACTCTTTGTTTCATCCCCTCGCGTCGCGCAACATTTTACTCTTTGTTTCATCCCCTCTCGTAGTGCGTAATTTTACCCTTTGTTTCATCCCCTCGCGTCGCGCCACATTTTCCTTTGTTTCATCCCCTTTTGCGTCGCGCAACATTTTACACTTTGTTAAATCCCCTTTAGTCGCGCAACATTTTACTCTTTGTTTCATCCCCCCAAGTCGCGCCACATTTTACTCTTTGTTTCATCCCCTCGAGTTGCGCCACATTTTCCTCTTTGTGTCATCACCTATCGTCGCATTACATTTTACTTTTTGTTTCATCCCTTCTCGTCGAGTCACAATTTACTCTTGGTTTCATCCCCTTTCGTCGCGCGTAATTTTACTCTTTGTTTCATTCCCTTTCGTCGAGTCACATTTTACTCTTTGTTTCATCCCCTTTCGTCGCGCCACATTTTACTCTTTGTTTTATCCCCTCTCGTCGCGCCACATTTTACTCTTTAATTTATACTAATTTATTTATTCCTGATTGGGAAACAAATTCTTACAACTTATATCAAACCCATTCCAGATGGGATCAACCTCGAAAGAGAGGTAAGCAATGTGGAATTATGTGTGTCTTGGCTAAGGACACTTACTTTTACTCTTTGTTTCATCCCCTCTCTTCAAGTCACATTTTACTCTTGTTTTCATCCCCTAGCGTCGCGCAACATTTTACTCTTTGTCATTTTATGTAGTAGTACACTATTTTGCACAAGCGTTTGTGCATATGTAGCATATATCAGGATAACAACTTGATATGCTTTGGGGTCACTGTAGTCAAGAACAATGTGACGTTATGTGGTCATGATGTTTTCAGTGTTTCATCCATACGAAGGATTTTCATGAAACTCGGATCAAAAATTCATCTCATCGAGAAAATGTGCAAAGTCTAAATTCCAATAGTTATGTGTTGAAGCGTAACCCATGCCTTCTGGTGAACTTATACTTGTATTTGTATTGAAATAACTGTCCGTCCGTCTGTCTGTCTGCCAAAAATGTAGCACTCTATATAATATAGTTTATACTTAGGTATAAAGAATCAAACGAATTTGCACAAATATTCACTACATCATTTATTTACTGGCCAACAAAGTATCATTATATTATTAACTTCCCTTTATTGATTTTTCTTGGCCTGCCCATAACATTACTGTAAAAGTATTAAAGGGAATTACTTCCAACAATAATAGAACTGACGGCAGCAAGTGCAGTGTATAAGAACCACAACTTAACCTTGCATTGATGTTTTTAATTATCTCCCTCTGATATATTTTCTTGTCCGGAGCGTAACTCTTGAAATACTGAAGGAAATTTATTAAAATTGCATACATTGAGAGAGGGACATTAAAGGGAGGTGAAGTGCCCAAGAACAATAACTCTACCTTGCCTTTTTTATTTTAACCCTTTGATACGTTTTCTTATATTGTCTTATTTTCTAATTATCTCCCTTTATTGAATTTTGTGATAGAGCACAATGAGAGAAAGTGCATTGTACAAATATCATGACTCTACCGAACCTTTGTCTTAAATATCCCGGTTTGTTACATTTTCTTGTCCGTTCATACCTCTTTAAGTACTGAAGGAAATTTATTCAAATTGCATACTGTGAAAGTGGACATAGAACGAAAGTCGAGTGCATAAAAATGATAATTCTACTATGCCTTAGCGTCCGTCGTTCACAATTGCTTCGAATGGCATCTCTTCTAAAACCACTTGGTCAATATTAATGAAACTTGGCAGAAATGTTTCTTGCATGCAGCTCTACCAAACCGTTTCAAACAATTCCAGACCATACAGAACTCTGGTTGCTATTATGGAAAGGAAATATTTGAAAAATCTTCTTCTCTAAAACCACAAGGCTAAAGGCTAAGATATTTTGCATGTAGCATTTCTTTGTAGACCTCTTACAAAATTGTTCAAATCATTACCCCTGGGTTAAATTTGACCACACCATAGGGTCACTTAATTTTAAGCTAACATATGTGGCATGTAGCATTTCCACTACAAAACTGTTCAACTCATGACCCCGGGTCAAAATTTATCCCGCCCGAGCGGTCACTTGGTCTTTTACATAGCCCATCTAGAAAAGCTATAAAATGTTTCTTCTCTGAAACCACAAGACCCAGAGCTTAGATATTTGGCATGTAGCATTGCCTAATGGACCTCTACAAAAAGTTGTAAAATCTTGCCCTGTGGTCAATATGAGCCTCGCACGGGAGTCACTTGTTTTACATAAACTTATATAGGAAATCGTTTTAAAATCTCCTTCTCTAAAAAAAAGGTCAAGAGCTAAGATACTTGGTTTGTAATATTGTTATATTGATAAGTAGACCTATACCAAATTTGTTCAAATCTTGCCCATAGGGTGAATACTGGCCCCGCCCGGCGGTCACTTACTTTACAAAGATTTAATTAGGAAAACCTATAAAAATTTTCTCCAAAACCACATGGTACAGAGCTTAAATATGTTGTTTGTAATATTGAGGACCTCTACCAAGTTTGTTCAAATCATTACCCTGGGGTCAAACTTGAAAAACTTTAAATACCTTCTCCGAAATCACAGGCCTAAAGCTTAGCTATTTAGTCTGTGGCATCTACTAGGTGTGTTCAAATTATACATCTGGGGGACAATTGGCTCCGCCCAGGGTGTCGCTTATTCACCAAAGACTTATTAAGGAGAACCTGTGTTAAAATCTTGACCTTGAGTCAGTAGTGGCCGCGCCCTGGTAGTCCTTGTCTGTATATAGAGTTAAAGGAATGACCTAACGTCCATTGAGTTCCTATAGCAACACGCGACTTACCTAGCAACCATTGACTTTCTTAGTAACCTGTGACTTCCTTAGCAACCAGTGACTTACTGTATCAACCAGTGACTTCCTAAGGCACCAGTGATTTTCTCTAGCAGCCATTGACTTCTTTAGCAGCAATTTATTTTCTAACAATCAGTTAGTAGCCAGTGACTTCCGTTAGGAACAATAGCCTTTCTTGGCAACCATTGACTTCATAAGCAACAACTTTGTCCCCTAGGAAGAATTTACTTTGTTCGCAACCATTGACTTCCTTAGCAACAACTTCGTTTCCTTGGAACTTATGACTTTATTAGCAACCACTGACCTTCTTAGCAACTTCTTTGTCCCCTAGCAACAAGTGACTGCCTTGAGTTAACTCTGCAACTAGCGAACTCCTTAGTAAGCAGCGACTTCCTTAGCAGCCAGTGACTTCGCCTTCCAACCACTGACATCCTTAGCAATCATTGACTTCCGTAGCAACAGCTAAGTCTCCTAACAACCAGTGACTTCCGTTAGGAACCAGTGACTTCCTAAGCCATAATTGACTTCCTTGTGAACAACTTAGTCCCCTATCAACCAGTCAGTTTCCCTACCAACAAGTGACCTTCTTAGGATCCAGTGACGTTCTTAGCAACCGTTGACTTTCTTAGCAACCAGTGAGTTTCTTAGCAACATCGAAGTTCCTTTGCAACCAGTGAGTTCCCCTAGCAACCAGTGACTTCCTAAGCAACCGTTTGCATCCTATTGCTACAACTGACTTCCTTCGCATCCATTGACGTCCTTTGCAACTTGCAGCAGTTGACTTCTTTTAAAACCAGGGACTTTCTCTAGCAACCACTATCACCCTTTAGCAACAAGTGACTTATTTAGTTAAGTGCGCCAGTAATCAGGTGAGCGATAAAGGGCTATCATGGCCCTCTTGTATAATTATCCCCCTTTCTACATTGTTTTTTTCCGCAGCATAACAAAAAGTAAACTCCAGGTCGGGGCTTATGTCGATTAAGGGGATTCGTCGATCTTAAGTGAGCTGAAATGTATACTGATGGCATTGCATGTTTGTTCGAATCTTTGGAATCAATTCCTATGATATCGTCTTTTTGATATCGTTAAACAGGTGATCCGTTATTATTAAATTGGTTACATTGTATAATTAATTTGCAAAATAATGTAATAACACTGAATAAAAACGCTCTTATTTGCAGCATTGTGGAGTTGATGCAAAACTCTCGAATGCCACAGTAGATATAGACACGGACACAAGCCAAACACAAAACTGTTCCGAGTGTTGTAGCACTGACAAGTGTAACAGAAATCTCTGTGAACACAGAATTTGTGAGTACAAATTCTAACTCTTGTATAGAAAACTAAAACCGTTAAACCCATTTTAATTATCAAACATGAATTATGTTAACACGTTTTCCCGACATAGGCATTTACTTTTATCCTGTCAAAACTGCATCTTAAACACATTTTTATTAGTGTAACTCCTCCCTTAAGTATGTCTCAACTCTTTTCAGCTCCCCTCTGTACTGATGAAGAATTTGACTGTTCCTCACTGAACTCTGCGATCAGTATCTGTAAGGATATACACAGAGCAAAGAAAGTTTGTCGAAAGTTTTGCGGTCTCTGTAATATGGGTAGAATATATTTTTTATGTTTTAGCTTAGATTGTCCGTTGTAACAAGACCGCAATAAGTAAGGCAGAAAGCATCGAACCAGTTATATATCTTTGTATCTTTTAACGCATTCTGCTTTACCTATTGCGTAAACAGCTGTCGTCGACAGAAGTCGACAACACGTACGTAACTGAGCGATGTCACGTTACAAAAAATGGTGCTATACTTAAACGTTACTTATTTTAATGTTTTTAATTGTCTTACTATCTTACAACAATGAAAAGATATATATAAATAACCAATTTGCGATTCTTGCATCCATCCACACTTCTTCTCTTAAACGGTTTCATGGACTTTCATCAAACTTGGCCAGAAACCTCCTGGCATTGAGCTCTCTTAAACTTGTTCAAATGGTTTCCGGTTGACTGAACAACATGGCCGCTAGAGCTAGAAAAATAACAAGAGGGCCAAGATGACCCTATATCGCTCACCTGAGACATACTGACGACCTAAGGTGACCAAAAAGCAACCCTAAATTGTATAATTATCGTACACACAATTTTTCTATTTTACCTTGAAAAGACAAACATTCTGACCAATTTACATGACGATTGGCTATAAAATATGACTTCTAGAGTATCAACAAGGTTTTCCTTGGAATTGACCTGGTGACCGAGTTTTTAATCCCAGGTGATCTCCACTTACGCTCTGACAAAATTTCATGACGACTAGGTATTAAATGTTGCTTCAGGACTGTTAGCAGGGTTTTAATTTAATTTATTGTATTAGCATAATTCTAAATTTGGCCTCCAGAGTGTTATCAATGTTTTCCTTTGATTTGACTGTGTGACCTATTGACCCAAATTTCCACTTGACCTAGAAATCACTGAAACAAACATTCTTACTAATTTTCATGATAATTGGGCAATCAATGTGGCCTCTATAGTGTTAACAATGTTTTTCTTTTATTTGACCTTGTGACACAGTTTTTAATCCCAGATGACCTAGATTCGAAATTCGACTAGAAATCATGACCAAATTTCCTGTACAAATGCAGACTCCATTGCATACACAATGGTTTTCTATGATTTGACCGAGTGACCTAGTTTAAGTCCATTACTCTGAAAGAACTGACCTGATTAAGTATCATCATGAATTTAATGGTCATGCACATTCTCTTTATATACAATTAGGGTAAGTGAAGAAATGTAGGTGCTACAGAGACATCATAGTTAAATATTAATTTTTGTTAAATTAAGGGCCATAATTCTGGAAGTACTGATCAGATCAAACCTGTAATCGCACTCATTTGAAACTTTATGGTCATACACATTCTCTGTAAATATGATAAGGATTAGTGAAGAAATGAAGGTGCTAGAGTGTAAACATAGTGAAATATTGCATATTTTAAATCAGGGACCATAATTCTGGAAGAACTTACTCGATCTAGAAAAAAGTTAAAACATCTTCTTCTCTAAAACCACAAGGCCTAAGACTTCGATATTTAGTATGTAATATCGTCTAGTAGAGATCTACCAAATGTGTTCGAATCATGCCCCCGAGGTCAAAATTGACCTGCTTTGGGGGTCACTTGATTTACATAGACATGTATACAAAATAATCCTGCAAAACTACAAGGTCTAGAGCTTAGATATTTAGTATGTAGCATTGTCTTGTAGATCTCCACCAAGTCTGTTCAAATCATTAAAAAAAAACTTTAAAAATCTCTAAAACCACAAGGCCTAGGGCTTACATATGTTGTTTAAAATATTGTGTAGTGGATCTCTACCAAGTTTGATCAAAGTTTGCCAGTGCAGGTCTACATTGGCCTTGTCCTAGGGCTAACATATACGTAAATATCTGAAAAAATCTTCTTGTTGAAAACCGCAAGGCCCATATCTTAGATGTTTTATATGTAGGATTGTCTAGTGGTCCTTTCTCAAGTTGTACAAATCATGCACTGGGGGCCAAAATTGACCACGCCCTAGGTGTTAATGACTGTATGGATGGTGTAACTTCTTGTGATGTAGAGTTTAGAAATAATCATATTGTCAGCAATTTTACATAAATGTTAAAAAACTGCTACATACATGTACATTTTTTGCTAATCGATGACTGATTTAGTTTGGTTTACGGGTGCCGCAACACATTTGTAAACAAAAAAGAAATCTTGATTTTCATGTTCGGTCAATTAAAAGGCAAATGTTTTACTATGACATACATGTAAATAGTACAGGATTTAATTTTTAACAGAGTTTTTAATATACATGTACATGTATTGGAACTCAGGTCCACTTTCATGCTTTTTTAAACAATAAAGACGCAAGGAACCTGTGGTTTATATATACAGTGTGGGGTAAAACGTGACCAAAAAGGTACTTGACACGAAAAGAAATGGCGGGAAAACACTAGAATTTTCAGAAATAATCAAGGTATTTGTTCAGATATAACTGCTTTGGGAAATAAAACATCTGTTTTCGTAGAGAGGTTTTTGTTAAGAGAGATTGAACTGTATATCAATG
This sequence comes from Saxidomus purpurata, assembly GCA_022818135.1. Lineage (NCBI taxonomy): Eukaryota > Metazoa > Mollusca > Bivalvia > Venerida > Veneridae > Saxidomus > Saxidomus purpurata. Next base: position 14,910,608 of record JAFMSR010000009.1, on the reverse strand, counting down.
ATGTGGCTGCTCTGGTTCTTTATGTCACTTCGAGGTTTTGCGCGAAGTGTAACGATTTCTTGTTCTAATGCCGGTGGTACATGTACCTAACACGTAGTGCTACTATTTTGTAAAAAAAACGATTTCTATCGGTTCAAAGTCCACTTCCACTTCTTGTTATTTTTCATTTACTGTAATAAAAATTGTTATATGTGTGCTATAATTCTTCAAGATAGATACAGACACATTCAAGAAATATCATAGAATACAGAAATGACATGTAACACTTGCATGATACGAAACACGCACGACTTGACAAGTACTTTACTGCAAGATTCTAAGGGAACAGTTCTTCACGATTCTTCCAATTCTAAGACTCTGATATTAGATCTGAAACGTTTCAAATTTTGAGTCGGAAGTTTAAATAAACAAGGCGAATACCAGTTTACATTAATAATACCGGTATCCTCTGATCTTGATTATGATGTTTCCACTAGATTCCTCCAAGCCGTAGTATGGTCTATATTTCATTGTGTTTCTGCATCATTTGGATTAATTGAGATATATATAGCAATAATTCTTAGTTTCTCCTTGTTTTATAACAATAATATTTCTTGTTCGATTTTATCCATATGGAGACCAAATTTTGCAAATATTGTAAATTTTATTTTTTCGAAATTAATCAGTTCAGAAACATTTGAATGTGAATTTTGTTTGTGTAAAGTTTGTTATTAACGCAATGATTTTAATAACAAAAGTTGATACATGAAATTATCGGACGACGCTGTGATAAAATGACAGCAATATAGAACGCTTTAGCAATGTAGAATGTAAACAAATAAAGGGACTGTTTCCGGTGAACCACCGACATAAATAATCATTATAATACATGTCATGTGAATAATTTTGCAATGACGAAGTAGAATATCCATTGTACTATTGTTATAAATAATATTTCAACAAACTAAGTTGAAATTACATCCATAATGATCTTTTACTGTTCGCAATTTATATAACGTGCCATTAAAATGGATGTTATCAAATGTACATGCGTCAGATACATTCCTGTTATGCACACTACGGCTAAGATTAATTTCGAAAAATAAAATTTACCGTATTTGCAGAATTTGGTTAATTCATATGGAAAAAATCGAACGAAAGATATTATTGTTAGAAAACAAAGAGAAAAAAAATTACATATCTATTTATTCAAATGATGCAGAAAAATATTGAAATACTGAGCATACCAGAGACATAGAATAGAGAGATAAGCAGCTTCAGCTTTTTACCTTGAAATATCTAACGTGCTATTGGCAATTAGCAAAAATTGCCGATTTTGTAGCAGATAAAAATTTAAATATATTTGTTTCATATACACAGCCCATACATTTTCTTGAAGTTTAAGGTTTAAACTATAGCTGCTGAATTTTTCAACATTCAATTTCTCATTTCAATTATAGCGCGTTTATACCAATTTTGACCACAGTAAATGAAAAATAACAAGAAGTGGACTTTGAACCGATATCATTTTTTGTTACAAAATAGTAGCATTACGTGTTAGGTACCATCGGCATTAGAACAAGAAAATGTATTTCGCTTCGCGCAAAACCTCAAAGTGATATAAAGAACCAGAGAAGCCACAGCATTGATATATGCCTTGTTGGAAAGCGCTTTTAGTTCTGCTGAGCATCGGCTATACCAGACTATCTATTTTTAGTGTAAATTGCACATACCTAGATTATTTCTGAAAATTCTAGTGTTTTCCGCCATTTTGTTCGTGTCAAGTACCATTTTTGGTCACGTGTTGCTCCACACTGACATAGAAAATAAGCAAACTCATATGCACTCTAGAGACGTATTTAAACAAACTGTTTTCGAACAGCTGTATTTATGTTTAAAGTAAATTAATCACATGGTCAAGGTCAGCAAATGTCGCCTTTGTCGCCCAGCTTATTATATACTTTTTTGCATGTAGTGGACGGAAACTGGTCTGCTTGGTCGCATTGGTCAAAATGTGATGTCACATGTGGCAACGGAACCAAGAGCCGTATTCGGTCATGCACTGATCCAGCACCGCACTATGAAGGGCTCAATTGTTCTGGAGAGTCTACTGACGTGGAAACATGTTTCATGGGACAATGCCCTGGTAAGCTCATGCTGTTTTTAACGTTTTGTGTATTTTGTGTCCGATAGTATTCAAAATATAGAAAATATTTGTTTCGTACAATTGTTTCAGCAGATGAATAACGCAGTTAATTCTGCAGAAAAAAACTCATACGATTTGTTATAGTGCCTACATACATGTACAAAATTTAGTAACTGTTTTGCAATATTCATTAATATGCTTGACAAAATGAAATGAATGACTAAAGTCGTAATAAAAATGCATTCTTATAAAGAAATATGAATGAAATAATAAATATGTCATCAACTGTTTTTTGGCTGCAGTTGAAATTACATGTACGCCAACCACCAGATTATGAATTCAACAATTTCTTTCCATAAACTTTGCTGCCATGTAGAAATATTAACGTTTTTTAGCTCACCTGGCACAAAAGTCTAGGCTGCGTTTTTGGTACGTGGCATTCCCTGTTTGATATTATTTTTGTTTTTATTCATATATATCAACTTAAAAATACAATTCATTTAATGGAACTCCGCGTTCCAAGCTTCCTTGAGCAGCGTTGCTCAAGGTTCACAGTTTGCCGTTCAAAACATGCTCTGTCGTTCCAGTTAGCCATTGTTTTCCTCATCCGTGCAAGTTTAAACGTTCCTATCTTCGTAAGCCCTGGGCTAATTAACCTGATACTTCATGGTATTATCAAGGAAGGTTCAGATTTCAGAGTAGCATGCCAGACACTACATTACTTGTAAAAAGGAAATATTATTAGGCCGTTTCCAACTGAAATTGATATTTTGAATGGTTTTGCGTTTCTTTACTCGTGGTAATTGTTTGTTAGTTAGTGTAATGATAATCCTAGAAAAAATACATTGGCGTTAGGTATTTCCTATGTAGGTTACCTGTTCATACAGACACATAAAATTATATTTTTTTAAACAAAGAAAAGTTTACACCACTTGTTTCTTTAACTATAATTAGCTACTCCAAGTCCCAGATGTCCTCCAAGTTATAAGCCGTAGGATCATCACTGTGTTATTAGAATTCGGGCAGGCGGGCGTCAAACATTTGGTTTCTGCAAAACGTAAGTTAGGAGTGACCAATTGCAATGAAACTTGGAGTGTAGGTAGTTTGCGAAGAGAGGAAGCTTGGAATTACATTTAAGATCGATAGCATCAATGTCACTGTTACTAAAACAAGAAAAATAGTTTCCGCTTAATAACTCGGGTAAGGAGGGACCAATTACAATGAAGCTTGGTATGTAAGTAGCTTGCGTGGAGTGAAAGCGCTTAGGATCACATTTAGGGTCACTAGGGTCAAGGTCAAGGTACTGTTACTAAATAAAGAAAAAGGGTTACCGCTCAATAACTCGAGTTAGGAGTGGCTAATTGCAATGAAATTTGGTGTGTAGGTAGCTTGCGTAGAGTGGAGGTTTCGAATTGCATTGGGATAACTAGGGTCAAGGTCAATGTCACTGTTACTAAAAATAGAAAATTGGTCTCCGCTCGACAACTCGAGTTAGGAATAACTAATTGCAATGAAAATTGGTGTATAGCCAAGCAAACTTTTGATTGCATTGCGGGTCACTAGGGCCAAAGTCACTGTTACTAGAAATAGAAAAAAATGATTTAGCTCATTAACTTGAGAAAGGAGTGAACAATTGCAATGAAACTTGGTTTGTAGGTAGCTTGCGTGGATAGGAAGCTTAGGATTGCATTGCGGGACACTAGGGTTAAGGTCAAGGTCACTGTTACTAAAAAAGATAAATGGCTTCCGCTCAATACTCGAGTTAGGACCAATTGCAATGGAACTCGGTGTGTAGGTAGCTTGCTTGGAGAGGAAACTTTGTTTTGCATTTGGGGTCACTAAGGTCAAAGTCACTGTTACTAAAATAGAAAAATGGTTTCCGCTCAATAACTTAGGTAGGAATGACCAATTTCAATGAATCTTTGGGTGTAGGTAGCTTCCGTGTACAGGAAGTTTAGGATTGCATTGTGGGATATTAGGGTTAAGGTTTTTTATACTGAATTTAGAATTTTTTTTTTTCATTGTTTTAAGCAAAAAAAATATTTGTTTCGGGGAGGAGGTCGAAATCAAGGTCACTGTTACTAATTTTTTTTTTTTTTCAATTTTTAAATTGTTTTAAGCAAAAAAACATTTCCAACCGTTTATTGGCCAATGATCTGTAAATAGAAGTCGATATTAACGGTCAAGCCGGTAATATACACTTAACATACCCCGTCACTGTACCCCACGCTAAGACGGTTCGAAATTTTAGGTTATGCAATAACGGTTGCTGTGACGAAAAAATTTGCAACGATTATGAACTATTTACGTAATAAAATTATTAAACCATTCATGAAAGACTGAAAATGAATGAGTATTTTATTGACCTTTTTTATACGGTATCAACCAATAACAAGATACCTTATAGGGTAATTGTTTCAATCTAAATCATTTATACATTCTACTTGTCATTTTATTGGCGGTTGAAAGGTTATCAACTTCCAGTCAAAAGCGAGCTTATTACGGCTGCGCCGAAAACAGTTCCAATTTTGCACCAAGTTGTATCGTATCTTGCACCTTCTAAATCTTTTCTTTAGCCATAGACTCGGTTGAGCTCTTCTGATTGATGACTTACCGACGTCCGTTCAAAATTCCCTTTGTTTAAACTCGATAAATCTATACTTGAACGTAATGTGTATGGCGAATTCTTTTGGCTGTGTTCGTGTTTTTACTATGATCCTTTTGTTTATTTCAATATCATAGTTAAAGTCCCAGGAGCACAATTAACAGTAGCTTTTATTGTACCAAGAAAGATGTCTTATCGAAGGAAATAACCTTAATGTGTACAAAAACATTCCTAATTTTGCTTTTAAAATCGGTAAGTACATGTTAGAAATGAAATGCAGTATTTTTTTCAATGACATTGCAAAATTATCTTTTTCTGAAAACTCCTTTTCGTGAAGAAACGACTTGAATACGAAAGAAAGGCATATGTCAACATTGTTTTGTCATTATCCTATCCCTAAATTAGTTTTACTATGTCTGTAAACTAGTGATCCTGGGACTTAAAAATATAATGGGATCTTTAAACACATTTTAATAAGTTGCCCAGCTGTTGCATAATGTGGTGTTACAAATGAGTGTTAATATTTAAACTTACAACAAAATTGATTAAAATAATTGCAGTACATGGAGGATGGAGTGAGTGGGAAAAATGGGCTGATTGTGCAGTTACCTGTGGTGTCGGACTTCAGAGTCGCATGAGAACATGCGATAATCCACGTCCGGAACTTTTTGGAGACCATTGTTTTGGACGTAATCAAGATGTTCGATTGTGCGATATCAAACCGTGTGCGGGTAAAAGTGCATGTGTATGCATGTATATTTCTTTGCATGTCACTGTGTGTCTTCGTGCAGAAGATGGGATTCATCATGGGTTCTGACTGGATCAAACAATCAATTCTTTCCATGCACAATAAAAGTAACTTTTCTATAGAGCACAAGTGTATCATCTTCACCGTTTGGCCATAGAACATTTCCTGTATCACTGCCTGACTTCAGACCATTCCCTGACTAACCGCTTCATCATAAAGCAATCCTTTTAACCAGCAGTATAGCTGCTTTCTTATTTCACATATTTGGCAAAACCCTCCACAAGCTCAGCAAGCGTAAACCGGGATCAAGCCTAACATTAGGGAGCTGAAATCGATACCACCTCCGTCTAGACACTGTTTTATGGCGATAGTTTTAGTGGCTAAATGTCCTTTCCTTTTAAAAACCCTAAAACACTCGTTTATAACTTTCACTATCACTTTTGCAAATAATTGAATTATCATCTCAATACATTTACGTAGAAATTTGTAAAGTATATAATATGATAAAAATATTAGCGGCCATTATTCTGATCTTTGCATGGTCTCGTCGTGTTTAAAGCCTTTGCCAATTCATATGTCGTGATGAAACAATTATGGTCCATACTGGAATATCAGAGGTGTGTTAATTAGTCCATAGTAGCAATTTGGTTGAAAGTAACACTAAAGCATTATATAATTATTTAATATGCCATTGAATGTGATATAATAAATATTTTTCAAACTGTGCTATGTAGTGGTAGCATTATTATGACGTAGTGAATATTTTTATGGGGTTGATATTCTTCCTCGACAATGGAAAATGCAAGCGTATATTCACAAATTTCCTACAAATAAAATCGATAAAAGTTTCGCATTACGAAAATTTAAACTGATTTGAATACGACAATTACAGAAAGAAATGAATAATATAAACCATTGAGCAAACAATATTGCGAAAACACGATTAAAACTAATTTCTTTTAAGCAATTTTAAAATGGCCGACAACAAACGTACGTGATTCGAATGTAAAATCTCGCCAAAGTCTCGTAGCTCGCGACATAAGGGTTGATTTGTCCATTAAAATACGAAAGTTGCCAATCCATGTGTATATAGGTACGTGGCAACAGTAAGATATTTACCTCCTTTCAATGTATACAGTCCAAAAGCTGGTATACACTAGTATACTGGTAAGTGGAAACGTTACAAAGGGAGATTATTCAATAAAACAAGGCACAACAAAGTTTTTCTTCTGCTATGGGACAATGGTCGTAACTTTTATATGTTTTTAACAATGTGTCACGTGACACATTGTTATAGTAGGCAATTTTGAAAACGACTCAGCGGAGGGGCTTATACGTTTGACGCTGGCCGGAGTAAGCCGGGGTACGCCGGTATATCCAAACCTCATTGCTTAAAAGGCGCCGATTTCATTCTAGCTTTTTGAAACGAATAGAACGGCGTATGCCTGATGCGTCAAACGTATAGCCCCTGACAGTTTGAACAGCCATAGGTTTCTCCTTTCGCCTGCAAAGTAGATCGACTTTAGCTGAAATGCGTGTGGATCGTGTTTGTGATCTCGACTTAAAAATAAACTAAAACCCGTTTCCGTTGCGTAATACACGTGTTAATGCTTTAAATCATTGTAATACTAATGTAGGCAAAATTCAGAGTATTTGAATTACTACACCATCAGGCAGATTCAGGATCAAGTCTTGTTTTGGCATCCCGCATGTATACATGTATTATGGAAATTAAACGCAATCGAGAGGAGTATTTGGATCCGACATTTCATACAATGTGAACATCCTTATTTCCATTAGTAAAATTACATGCGTGCTTAAAACGGAAATGGATAATAAAAGTGGGTTTTTGTTAAAGGGGGAGGTATTATAAACATAAACGATGAAGTAAATGAATGATACAATGTATTCGGTTTAATTGTCGGATTTCATCAAATGATTTTAAATCCATTCGGACTCGAAAAGCTGCATTGAATGACCACAAAACAGCGACCGATAGTGGCGACCCTTAACTTAGCGACCGATAGACGTTATTGAGATATGCTGAGTTACTCCGCTTGAGTTAACGGTGTAACCGGTGAAGAGGTTAAATAATTTCTGTTACCTCCAGAGAGTTACTGTTCGTTTTATAAACAATAGAAAATGATCCTAGACGAGAAAGAATGGCCTTCTTTGGCCAAGGCATGTTTGGTAAAGTGTTGAATTACATAATTGAAATCACTTAAATATTAACTTATCATATTTGCAGTCTCACGTAATTAAAAGCTTGTTTTTTTAATAATTGAAGAAATGGATTGCTTTGCATTTACTAGGCAATTTCCCCAGACTTTTTCCAACTTTACCGGTTAGTTTGTCTAGATCATCTTGTAACATAGTGCAACCTGTAAATATTTTGAATGCTCGGATTTAATTGAATATAGGTAGGAAGTGTCTCCTTGTCTGGTCCCTGGAATTTTATTGAGTGAACCAGACTTGGAGACTGTGCTTGTCTGGTTCAACTGGACAGAGACAAATGGGGGGGGGGTTGTCTCAACGTCCAGCTCTATTTCTATTAACCGACAACCTATACTGTAAAATTATTTGTAACATATTAAAAAACGTTATCACTTTAAATTTGAAATATTTGCTTGACCTGAGTGAGAGGAAAGCAGTGTCTTTATTTATGCTAAATTTACATATAGTTCATTTTTCTACTATTGCATAACTTTGCAGTTAATGGGCGTGTGTCTTTAAATTCAATTGGTCACACATTTGTACAACACACATCCAATGTCAAGATAAACAATATCGGATTTATTCAAAGATATAAATGTTCTTGTTATTACTGAAGCGTAATATATTTCATTTATAGTATTGCTATGTTAGTGCTCACCATGTACATACTTCATTAATAGTGTTACTATTTAAGTGCTCACCATGTATACATTTCATTTAAACTGTTACTATGTTAATGCTCAAATACTTGCAATTTGTCTGTGTCCCATCATAGCAAGGCAAATTGTGGCTTTAAAAAAGGACCCCTTGCCGTCTATCTGATGTCCATTAACTTCTTTCTTTAACAACATTTCTGAACTCACAGCATTAAACTTTAACAATCTTTTTATGAACCAGAAGGCCAAGGGCTTAAATAATTGGCATGCAGCATTGTTAACTAAACCTCTACCAAGATTGTTAAAATTCAACCCCTTGATCAATATTATCCCTATCAAGGACTCGCTTGGGTATAATGCCTAAAATACAAACATTTTAAATTCTTATTGTCTGAAACCAGAGTAACAGGTGGCCATTTAAACCCTCTTGTTTTAACAAAATTGTTGCCATTTTCAACTTGGCGAGTTTTCAATTATAAATTGTAATATCTTCAGTATCAATGATCCCACTGTTCTGAACTCCACCTTCCAAATCTACAATGACAAATGTTTCATATAAATGCTCATTGTCCTTTTGTATTTAGCACATAGCTCTACATCCCAATGATAACATGATTGCATCTATCATACATTCATGGTACTTTGAAATTGTAAGTGAAACTTGTCACACCCAATGTATAAATCACTATTGATGGTTAAAGTGACATTATGCGCATCTTACTGCACATAGTGTATTTTTAGTGACAGTTTTATAAAAGCAATTTTTGGTTGCTGTTCGTTTAAATGTGTTAAATTAATGATTATGCCGCATTAGTATTTGAAGTTGGTGCTTTAGATATAAAAAAATCGGACTGATAAAATGATAGCTGATTGTGTCGTTATTTATGTTGTTAGAGATTTCGGCAGTGGAAGGGAATCAACTCCTGCATGCAGTTGTTGGCGCTGTGCGGAAGCACAGTGCCAGTATTGAATAGGTTTTAATTTTGTACCATGGGGTTGCATAATCGAATAGGGAGCAGCCAACATTATTATTGTAATTAAAAACTATGTATTATGTTTGAACAAACTCCCTATAATGAATAAATAAATAGTATTAACTGATTACAAACAATACTATACCAGATGCATACGTCTTCGACCGTTAATTCAAAACTTTTGACATATTCATAGGATATTTAATAACTTTTCCACAAACTTGAAGGTTACGGTTTTTTTATTGCTTTGTTTACGGACCCTACGACCAGATTCATCAAAGTTCAGAAAAAACGTCTCAATAGTTGTTTTGCTAACTCTAAACATTTTGAAGTTTAGATACATATGTTGTCAACGTGAATAATTAATGAAAACCCATTTTAATTACTACATACTAAAGTAAAATGTAGGCATTATAAATAAGACCGTTCACCTAACTATGCGATACATGGGGTCTCAATGAAAGTTATGTAAAGCATCGCTAACAACTGACCAATAGTAAAGACAAAATTAATCACGTGGGTTTCGTCTGCGTCGAAAAGCGTCTACTGACCACGAGCTGTAGCCTTGTTTAATGGGCGTCATCGTACAATTATACGGAAGGTTGTTTTATGATTCGTTTATTTTTTTGTTAAACTGTAGTAAATGTGGTTTTTTACTTATTATGATAACAGTTACAAATAACATAATGTATTTGGTTTTTCCCGTTGATAGGTTGTTTACTGATATTCTAAAATGACTCTGATTCCTTTAAATCATGTTTCAAAAACATGCGCAGCGCCTTTGATGCTTTGCATCAAAATTTGTCTTGTTCTTTTCTTAAATTGACTCTCCCAGTCAATTAAGAAAAATCAATATATGGAAACTTATTATTTCATACTGGTAGCGTGAAGAGTTTGGTATATTGGGTTAAAAGCTATTATTTCCTCTACGCTTTTGTACACACACCATATTCAGCTGGATTTTTACTTGAAAAAAATGCGCATAATGTCACTTTAATACACTTACAGTATCCTACTATTAAATCATAGCTTTGTGAAAGACCATCTTCCGCATATACACTTGTGATGCATTTTCAATCTGATACATAAAACTGCATTTTATGATTTTAGCTCAAATGGACCAATAGTGCTATTAAGATCGCATTATGTCTATCATCCATCCATCCACAATTTCCTTTAACAACACCATGTTGTCTGAAACCATTATCTCATTGTTAAAACTTTCCAGGGATGTTTCTTGCATGAAGCTCTATCAATGTTGTTCACAATATTTCATTCCATGCAGAACTCTAATTGCTATGGCAACAAATAGAAAACACTTAAAGACTCTTCTTCTTTAAAACCACAAGGCCTAGGGGTTAGATAGTTAGCATGTGGCATTGTCTACTGGATCTCTACCAAGATTACTCAAATTATGACCCCCATGTCAAAACTGAACCCAACCGAGGTGTCACTTGGTTTTACATAGGCTTATATGGGAAAAACTTCTAAAATCTTTCACTCTAAATTCACAAGACCTAAATATTAGATATTTGGCATATAGAAATGCCTAGTTCACCTTTACCAAGATTGTTCAAATTATGACCCCCAGGTCATGTGTTGAGGGTGCTGATAATGATTTTTGTGTGACTCAATGTAAAAGGTAATCAGAAATTTTTAACATATTTGGAATGCAACAGAAATGCGTTAAATACAGTCAAAGTTTGTGTAATGTCATATGTAAATGCAATGCAAGCTAGTATAATCATGAATATGGTTAAAAAAACATTTATCCCATCAGCAACACAATTTCATAGATAGTATGTAATATGATCTCCAATTTTTGATCTCGTTCATTTGTTATTTGTTCGCTTTTTTGTACGTATGTTTTGTTATTTCATTTAACTATATTTTATATATTTAAAATATCATCTTAATATCTTGCACCTATTGATATTCCAATGCCACAAGTTTTTCAAAATCCAATGCCTCAGTCTGTCCCAACTGTCATATAAAGGCTGTAACTCTCCTACATGGATTGATTGGGATTGCATTCCGTCCGTCTGTCCGTCAGTCCACCATTTCCTTCAAATGACATCTCTGAAACCACTGGTCCAATGTTGTAAAACTTTGCAGGGATGTTTCTTGCATGAAACTCTATCAAAATGTTCAATGATTTCCATTCCATGCAAAACTTTGGTTGCTATGGCATAAAATACGAAACAATTAAAAAATATTCTCTAAAACCGCATGGTCAAGAACATAGATACTGTTAGCGAGGTATCACTCATTTTGCAGAGGACACATTGTTGTCAGCACTTTCAGTGCTTTGATTTGATAATGTGAGGCTGTTCCCAATTCCGGTTGTTCAGGTGTTTTGTTGACTGGTAACTGAAAAACACATGCTTTAACACGCAAACAATATTTTTCATTTGCTTTATAAAAAAAAAAGAAGTTCCATCCGTGTCATTGAATACTTTATCTTAATTTATGGTGCTCCTTTCCGCGACTGCATTCGTGAAATCATCTGCAAAACGACAAAGAAACAAAGTACAAATAAATACTACGGTCAGAAGAATGTTTTAACTTGTCACTTAATCTCAAGGATTTAGCGAAGCTGTAATTCTGCTGTCACCGCAGAAATGCAGCTGCGCAGACCTGTATGCCTGTTTTTATTAGTCAGTTTGGATACACCAGTCGGTCTCAGGCTTTGACTTTGAACTGAACGAAGACGCTGGAAGCCATGTTTTTGGGTTTTTAGTTTAGTTTATACTAATTTATATTAGTTCGATTGTGAAGAAAGCTTGCAGCTTATCAAGTCACTCGCGAGTCCGCGTCCTCGCAAAACCATTTCTGATGTCATATGAGGAGGTACGGTCGTGACCCGAGTAGTGCTCGAACCCCCAACCTCCGGGATGAGCGGCAAACACCTTAACATCTACACTACAGCTCCCCTGGGTTTTCAGAGATGTTTTCAGTTTTAGGTTGTTTTTATGATAAATCATATCGTAAAACCGGCATAATTAGCATATTGAAACGTGTTGTAGTTCCGTCAAACCTTCATAAACACTTGTTTCAAACTTTCTGGATGGGTAGCCATTTATTAAAAACATGTCGCTATATCGGCACACCGTGTGTAAACGAGGCATTTCTCGATATATGTTCTTCTTAAAAAAACTTATTATTTATTATTTTAAATATATTTAGCTTATTTTTAACGTTTTGAGAAAATAATCTGCTTGTTGTAGGAAATACCCAATTAAAGATATCTCCGTGAAGTGTATCAACTTGTGTTTGTATCGTTAAAACCAGTGTACTTTGATTCGTTTTCAGGCTTTTAACATACGTATGAAACCGTTCATAAATTTTACTAAAAACTGTTTGGAATAAAGCATTATTTATATACCTCTGATAAACGCATTTTAGTCTAGATAATTTTTAACAGTCGCTGTTCTTTAATAAAGCACCACAGAAAATGTTCACATTCTATTTTTTATTATCTGAAAGAATTTAAATTTTTACACTAAAATGTCAGTTGGCGTAATGTGTCTGTTTTGTCCGGCTTTATTATTGCCATATTTTAAAAAATAATAATATCAAAAGCAGGGTTTATACATGTATTTTATGTTTTGTTTAGCTGTTGGTTCTGCCTTCTCTGTCCACTACCCCTACAACTACAGCAGATTCCAGGGCATAGATAAACTAACATTCTCCCGTACAATATACCAGCATGGAGGAGACTTCGATCCATCAACAGGCACTTTCACCTGCTCCATACCTGGAGCCTACCACTTCTCTGTCACTCTCGTGAAGAAAAGAGCAAACACTAGAGTACCCTATGTACAATGCTATCTTTACAAAAGTGGATCAAATATAATCCGTATCTTAGTTAATCCAACAGACGACGATACAGACAAAGGCCACGCAGCAGTATCACAGTCTGTGGTCCTACATCTCAACAAGGGAGATACTGTGTATCTGGGTACCTGTATTAGTCCACCCAGCACTTACATGGAACACTGGTCTTCATTTACGGGATTCCTTTTATATCCTGACAGTTAATGTGATTGACATTGAACAATAAGCGCGAATGTAATACAATGAAACATTCTTCTGCAATATAGTTTACTTCCTGACTTCACTTTTTCAGTTTAGAGTACATGTACAAATATCTATTTTAATTGTTACCTGTGCTGCAAACAACGCATATCATTGTACTTCTTACATGTACAGTCGACTCTCGAAAACTCGAACACCCTCGGGGAAGCAAAATTTGTTCGAATTTTCGGTAGTTCGAACTTTCCGGAGTGAGCATGTCGGCCATATTGGAGATGACCTAAAGGCAGTTCTGTAAGAACGCCGTTCTGTCTGGAGTGAAGTGTACTAAAACCTGTGTAGGAACGTACTCGATTACTTACTATAACTGACTCTGAAGTCGTAGAAAATTCTTAAAACTTATCATGATTGAGTTAAACCTTTCTCAACTTCTAAGATTGCTTCTTATTTCGTCTCGATAGTCTTCTGTTCTGTCTTCCTCTTCACTCCTTGTTTTCCTGTCGCTGACTTGGCTATCCTCCCGTTTCCGGGCCCTTCACCAAGTTGCTCAGCGAAATTAATTTTCCCCGAATTCGCCGACCTGGCTATCCCCCCATTACTGGGACCTTCACCAGGTTGCTCGACGTTAGAACTTTGTACACTATGTTCTGACATAATTGTGTGGTTGACATTGAAAAATCTAGATTTTATATAGCTTTATTGAATATGAAACAATTAACTCATTTTATGACAGGCGAACGATTGCCACAAACATAATCATAAGTGTAAGCACGCGCGGCAAACAAATACACATATCCTCGATTATTACCGTGTGACGTCATTTACTCAATCAAGCTGGCACCTGCTCAATTTTCACGAGGTGTGAAAAACATGCGACCGGCTGATTGATCAATTAACGAACGACACTGTTCGAACTTTCCGGAGTTATTCACACTATTTTATTAATGAGCGGACACTAATATCAGTTCGAAAGTTCCGATTATCCGGGTTCCGATTAACCGTAGTAGAACATATTGAATTTAGAAGGAAAAAATTCGGGACCCGAAAATGTGTTCGAATAATCGGGGGTGTTCCAATTATCCGGGTTCGAACTTTCGAGAGTCGACTGTAAATGTATTGTTAGTGCCCGACGGCACTTAATTACTGAATTCCCGAAAATTTCGCTTTGGATTTTTGGCGGGCATAAATTACAGATAGATTTGTGCTTTAAACAGGGGCAGGGAATTTAAATTATAAAACTTTTTAGTAAAAAGTGCAAAATGTATATACAAATGTAGAATAAAGTTGTATATATGGGAAGAGTAAAAAAATATAGAACGTGTTTTGGATCGCATATTTCAATTATGGTTGAAGTGATGATACTAAACAATAATTTCGATGTGGAAGTTTATTTTATGCTAATTAATGACATACTGTGTTCTATCAGTGAAAAATGTTCATATTTTATCCGTCAGAGTGTGATGGTATAGACCTCTTATCAGTGACAATGTGGTGTTATAGCGTTAGCATAACTATCAAAGTGATACTAATTTCACTCGCGTATGTGAAAATTGTATCACTCAAAACAAATAATCCTCTATTTATCAGTGATTGCTCACGCTAAACACAAGGGACAGTGTTTGCGATATCAATGTATTTCTTGTAAAAGAACACTTGTTCATGTATGTAATGTCTGGTGTTAGTAATAGAAATAGAAGGGTTAGTAAGCCCTGGTGGAATGAGACCCTGTCTAACTTATGGAATTCCCAATGCATTGCTGAACGTGACTGGTTGAAAAGTAACAATATGGCTGATAAACGACGCTGTCGGTCTGTTTTTGTCACAGCTCGTCGTGCATTTGATCGTGAGGTTCAGAAAAGTAAACGAGCACACTGGCGGTTGTTCCAAGTAGAATTGCTTTCTCAGTGTGACAGTAATCAGCAAGAATTTTGGAAGTCAATAGGTAAGATTGGTGTCTCTCAAAATAAGAAAAAATCTATTCCCATGGAGGTAGTCTGTGAAGATGGCTCTGTATCAACTGATATTTCTGTGGTTTTAAATAAGTGGAAGCATGATTTTAGCAGTTTATTTCTAACTAAGAGTAATAATGTTACTACAGATGGGTACATGTATGATAACAGTTCTGATAAAAACTGTGATGCAATTAATGTTAATATTTCACTTTTAGAAGTTAGGAAAGCCATTTTCAAAGCCAAATTGAATATAGCTTGTGGCATAGATGGTATACCTGTAGATATTTTGAAGAATGAATGTTGTGTTTCTGTCTTACACATGTTATTCAATGTATGTTTTGATACAGGAATTGTTCCATCTGATTGGG
The DNA here is from genome assembly GCA_022818135.1 of Saxidomus purpurata. Lineage (NCBI taxonomy): Eukaryota > Metazoa > Mollusca > Bivalvia > Venerida > Veneridae > Saxidomus > Saxidomus purpurata. The sequence continues at coordinate 14,894,931 of JAFMSR010000009.1, read as the reverse complement.
GAAAAATTATAATAAGCCCTATTCCAAAGTCTAAAACAACAGACCCTAGGGATCCTCTATCTTACAGAGGTATTGCATTGTCATGTTCTATGTATAAACTATATTGCTCAATTTTAAATGAAAGAATCTCAGAATGGGTTGAATCCAATAATATAATTGTAGACGAACAGAATGGTTTTAGGAAAAAGAGAAGTACAGTTGACCATTTGTCTTCTCTGACCAATATAATTGATACCAGAAAGAAATTAAAACAATCAACCTTTTGTGCGTTTATTGACTTTAAGAAAGCATACGATTTCATCGATAGAAGTATTTTATGGAATAAAATTACAAATTCAGATGTTGGTATTAAAGGTAAAATTCTTGTTGCACTTAAATCATTGTATACCAATGTATCTTCTAGTGTTAGAATAAATGGGTACCACACAGATAGTTTTGATGTACAGTGTGGACTTAGACAGGGATGTTCGTTGTCCCCTCTGTTGTTTAATCTGTTTGTAAATGATTTAGCAGTTTCCATCAAGTCTGCAGACAAAGGTATATGTATAGGCAATGAAAAAATATGTTTGTTATTATATGCAGACGATATTGTTTTAATTGCTGGTAATGAAAATGATTTACAGTTTATGTTAAATATATTGAATGATTGGTGTAATTTGAATAATATGGTTGTGAATCCTTCAAAAAGTCAAATAGTGCATTTTAGACCACAGTCGGTCAACAGAACTTCATTCAGTTTCACATGTGGTGATGATAAATTACGGGTAACGACCAAATACACATATCTTGGAATATTGCTTGATGAGTATCTGGACTATAAAGTAACAGCCAAATGTGTAGCTCAGAGTGCAAGTAGAGCTTTAGGCCTGTTGATTGCAAGGTATAAGTCTGCTGGTGGTATGCCATATGCCGTATTTAAAAAGCTATATGATAATACCATTGGCCAATCATTTCGTATGGTGCCGCTATATGGGGAACAAGTTGTTACTCATGCATAAATGCTGTACAGTTGCGGGCAATGCGATTTGTACTTGGTGTTGGTCGATATACACCCAATAATGCTGTATATGGTGAACTTGCTTGGCAGCCTCCACAGGTGAAACAATGGAAGTCTGTTGCCCAACACTGGCATAGAATTGGTAGAATGGAAAACGGTAGACTAAATCATTAGATCTTTTATTATTGTAAATCGAAAGGTAACAATGGTTGTAAGAATTGGCAGTTCAAGTTTAAAAAACATGTCGGTGACATTGGTTTAGAAGATATACTTTTAAATAGTGATGCCCATTCTTCTAGAGATTTCTGTGATAAAGTACAGACATGTACAATGCAAAACTTTGTATTAAAATGGAGAACGGGTCTTAATAGTGATATTGGACCATCTGGTAGAGGGAGAAATAAATTAAGAACATATAAAAAGTTTAAACAAGAATACACTATTGAAAAATATGTTAATGCCAATATTCCAGCTAAACATAGAGCTGCATATGCAAAATTTCGATCTGGAGTTGCTCCACTTAGACTAGAAACTGGTAGATATCAAAACATTCCTGAAAATCAGCGACTTTGTCCAATCTGCAGTAATGGCATTGAAAATGAAATGCATGTACTGTTACACTGTAATGCATATCAAACCATTAGAAATGATCTTTATAGTAGGGCTAATGTAGTTCATACGCATTTTAATAATCTCTGTGATGAGGATAAACTTATATTTGTACTGACTAACGAGAACATGGTAAAAATTAGTGCCAAAACCTGTTTTATGATACTGAAAACAAGAAGCAATATATTGTATAGATAGTTATAACTTAGGTGCAACTGTCGAGATATAATTTTGTATTGTGTATAGAAACTGTCTTTATGCATTCATAGGGTATTTTAGAGGTTGTTGTCAATCAGTTTACAACAGATCTGATCTGAGGTAATATTTGTTCTTTTAAACCACTAATTAATTAAACACATTAGTGTACTTTTTTTTCGCTTGTCGCATATTACTCTATACTAATTTTAGAGCAGATTCTAGGCTGTAAAATCATAGTCCAGATTGATGCCAATCTCTAAATATTTCGTATAATTAGACCTTTTAATGTTAAAGACATTTATGTTTTTAACGTGTAATACATGTACATATAGTCTCTTATAACTCTTAAAAGAGTGGTTCTGTATATTGTAAATGTAAGTGTCAGTTGTAAATTATATTGTTTATATGCAGAAATGAGACTTTAATAAAATATAAAATCTATAAATGTATGTAGCATGTTTACATTGTGAACACATTAGAGAAACAGTGAACCTCTATGTGTAAAAAAACACAGTATGAATGTGTCTAAAGTAATTTTTATTTTTATTTTTTATTTTTTTTAAATTATGAGTATATTGGATTAACTGATCCAGACTCCTATTTTAATGAGATGAAGATAAAAACATTTTACGGGTATCATAATATGGGTATTTATCTTAATCATTGATGTTTTAGTATATCCATTAATCTGTGATAATATAATATATTTAGTGTCATGATTTTTAAATGTAGTTAATATGTATAAATTATATTAGACTGTCTCTCATAATTCTTATAAGAATGGCATATATGTTAAATCTTATTTATATAGTATAATGAAATGTATTTGTATGTAACATGTATGGTGAGACGTAAATAAACTATAAAACTGTATGTAAACTTTTAACAGAAACATATGCGTTACGAAATTAAAGTACGTAATAGTTGTATATTGTTGCTACATTTATGTTTGATGCGCACTGATATGTAATTACTAAAGACATGCATTTGTCGAGTTTGCTAATAAATGTTGTTGTTGTTGTTGTATTTTTTTGCTGTTTAAGAATTGGTAAAAAGAAGTTTTAAATAAAAGAATACAAGTATATACTATCGGTACTTTATGAATGTTATTGGTGATTTAAAGCTGCTCGCCAATAGGGATTTCAAAATCGCTTGTAACGCTTTATAATATAAAACTGTAGCGTATAATTTAAAAAAAAAAACAGAAATACTTTACAGGAATTTATACTGGAAACTTTGTATTTGATTATTCGTTCTAAACTGCGAATAATGTGAATTTCAGACAGTTCGAAGAAACTTGCTTCTTCACCAAATCTGACGGCTAGCAGCTTTAAACTTGAAGAAGTTGTCTGTGTGTGTGTGTTTTATAAGCTTCTTCAAAACTTTTAATTGACACTGATTCATTCTACAACTATAGTATTTTTCGAATCTGGATTTTTACGGTGGCATCTTGATTTTAGAACAAATGACAAAATATACAAACGTCTGCTATAACAAAACTGAAATGCCAAAAACATATAGCCCGCCTTGTCTTCCATTTTTCTTGAGACGTTTGCAATTGAAGGTATAAATCACCTCTTTTGCGATTCTTTTCTCTGAGAATCCCATCGTAGGTAGGTAGGCGGAGTTGACGTCCTTATACAAAAATGTAAACATGAAAGCATTAGCAACTTTCTGCTTTAAAAAATCCAAGTTTGCTGTAAACCATGACTGGCTTCTAAAAGCAGTTAATCACATTTTGTTCTTGCCGAGCCACCCATTTGTCTACCAGGATTCTAAAGTTGCCCATATGAAATGGTATTCTAAAGGACTTGTCGTGTTGGTATAAATCTAGACCTGTGTTCTTAAAACCTTAAGTGACAAATTAAACAGACATTTTGGTTTTCTCATACCGAAATATGAAATTATAAACTGAAATATTTAGCGATGTATAAAGTTGAAAGACCATCTTCCATGTTTGAGTTAACTAAATACAGATTCCACGAGAGACATTTGCTGATCACAACTATCCTAACACTGATATTCGAGCATTATACAGACACCATCGTCACAACATGTACACATACCACAGACGTATCTGTTGAATTATTGGCATTATGATTACAACGTACATGCATATATCGGCCGTCTGATTTACATGCACAAGGAATACGCTGCTGGGTCAAGCCATATTTTTCATACTTAGAGAACTGTTTAAAATACGTATGTACTGTTGTGGACAGAGTTGCCTTTGCAACATTGGACGTCACTCAGCAGTCAAGATGTTCAATACCAACATCTTTCATGACACCCCTAAATACGCTTACTGTTTTCAGGACACCTATTTAACAACTATTTAGGACCCCCTTTCACACACTGATTGTATTCATGACCCCTACAAACACATTTACTGTATTCAGGGCAACCGTTAACACACTGACTGTATTCGGGACACCCACAAACACACTTCCTGCATTCGGGATACCCTTAAACCCATTCACTGTATTCATGACACCCGGATACACATGAACTGTTTTTAGGACACCATTCAACACACTAACTGTATTCAAGACATCCGTAAACACATTAACTGTATTCCGGATACCCTTAAACACATGGACTGTAATCATGACACCCGTAAATGCACTAACTGTAATCAGGATACCATTAAATATACTAACTGTAAACACACTGACTACATTATGGACATCTTTAAACACATTCACTGTATTCATGACACCCGTAAGCACATTAACTGTATTCATGACACAGGTAAACACAGTAACTGTATTCATGACACGCGTAAACACATTAACTGTATTCAGGACCCCCGTTAACACACTAACTCTATTCAGGACACCCTTAAACATACTAACTGTATTCAGAATACCCTTAAACACACTTACTGTAATTAGACGGAAGGAGAAACTTAAAATAATATTCAAATCTATGAATAAAATGAGTACGATTACCATTTAATTGATATGCGGATATCTAGTCCATTGGTTCATGTACAGAAGCCTTTAAATATGTTCTAATTTTATGTAACAGTAACTGCCAATATGCGCAATGGATCCTACACATTTTCTATTTTTAGAGGAGTCACTGCAAGAATACTACAGATCAAGTTTGGTGACATTCCAGTTCTTGGTCTATGGGACGAGGCCGTTCCAATGAACTGGAACTATTTCCTTCTTTTTAAGGTGACCAATTCAATTACACTACAGAAATCGTACAGTTTCGTCGAATAGAAGAACTTTAATTTAAATGTTTACGACGGGACCATGGACCACGAACGCCGGACAACCAATCTGTCCTTGTACTTAGCTCAGATAAGCTAAAACATTATTACAAAATTGAAAGAAATACTGTTTTTATATATGTGTGATGCGCTTTGCTGAAGCAGACAACAATGTATAAAATGCAACAAGTAATGTGTTCAAGGGCTGTCTCTGGCAGTAAGTCGTGTTCAAAAATTGATACTGTGTCAGAATCCTTTTACGTTTACATGTATTAACTTCTAAAATACAGTAAACAACATACGACACTTTGACGAATTGAAGATTTAAACGGAGGTCCAATGTTACCTTTAAGAGCAAGAGAGCAAACAGTGCCATTTTGTGAAATTTTGACAAATCAAGGGCAGTAACTCTGGGATCGCTGTTGCAGATTGAATTTTTACATTATCGGAATGTTGGCATTGTAACAATAACGCCATTTGAAATAAAAGAGCGAAAAGCGCATTTTAGCGAAATTCAACTTTGCAAGGACAGTTACTCCGAAATGCCTCTGAATATTTGGCCGATTATCGACGTTGGTCCAGCTATTATGCCATTAGTCTTTCTGACCATGTTTGGTGTTCGTGGAGCGGACAATGCCAATTTGGCAATTATACAGTAACTACAGAGTGACTTGGTGATCTGTTTAATTATCATTATCAAAACTTGCTGACATAATGCCCTTTCACATAATGACCAGCGCTTCAATGATTAAAAGTACGGTGTTCCGTTCCACCTTTTCTCTAATAATTTAGTGTGCAATAACTCAAAGTTACTATGGTGATGCGCATAGCGTGTGACATGTCCGACAACGTTGACAGCAACTGGTACACGCATGCGTGACAGTTAAGTGACGATGGCGATACGCGATGGCGATTCGATAAGTTACGATGTCGGGGTAACGATAGCAAAATGCGAAGTCACACTGACGATGAGCGATACGCGAAGGTTTTCCTTCGTAACTTTGCACATCATCATTGTAACGTCATCGTTACCTTGAACTTTGAGTTATCGCTCAATGAATTATTAGAGAGAAGGCGACCGCCCTAACAGAACACCGTATAAATGTTAGATCTTAAACTACGAAGTCATGCGTGCAACACATCATCAGTTCATGGAACAATAAGAGGTAACTTCCAATGTTGCGAAACGTTATGTAACAAGACGTCAAACATCGAATAATGTCTTATTTCTAAAATACCTACTTGGCATATACATAGAGTATCATTTGAAAATGAGAAAGGACTCTTCCAATTCATTGCCGCAGTATTTTAAGCTCACCCTGAACAACTGGGCACTTGTGCTGAATTAGAGCTATTGTGACCACTCACATTCTGGTGCCCGTCGTCCAGCGTCCGTTCAAATCTTCTTCTGAAAACTACTGGACCATTCTCAACCAAACTCAGCAGGTCCAAGCAGAACTCTGGTTTCTATGTCAACAAACTGGAAAATTTCATTTTTTTTTCCAAAACCGCAAGTCCCAGAGGTTAGATAGCTGGTATGTAGCACTGTCTAGTAGACCTCTTCAAAGATTGTTTAAATCATAACCCCCTTGGTAAAAATCAACTCCGCCCCTGGAATCACTTAATTTTACATAGGCTTTTATATAAAAAAAATTAATAATCTTCGTATGTCATCTAAAATCTAATTTTATCAAACATGTTTCAGCAGATAAGTTTTATAATCTATTTAATAAATTTGAAAATTACGTTTTCTAGATCAGGAAGTCATCTTTAAAAAAAATCAGATTCAAAACTCTGTGTCTTTTAGAGAGGCAATCTGTTTCTAAAAATAAATAAAAACTGGCACTATCATATTGTTGATAAGTAAGTGACTTATTTAATCTTGGCCCAGTTATAGGACAGTCTGTCCGGAAAAGTGATATTTTATTACCAACCGCTGCCCTGTATAACAACGGTCTAGAAAGAGATATATAATGCAGTCATTTTAAAATTAAGACGAAGTTAAGTCACAAAACTAAACAAGTTAAAACATACCGGGAACTGAGTAGCAACTTCTTACGTCCTGATTCTATTTGGTGCATATATATAGATAAAATGTCTTGTAGATGTATTTATTTGAGCTTCTACCCTTTGCAAAAGGGACCAATATTAAGATACTTCCACTAACGGATGTACATGTACAAAGATGACTGTAATGTATAAATAAAATTTTGTTATATCAAACATTTTTTCAGCGGATATGTTTTATCATCTATGTAATAAATTTGGTAATTAAAGTCCCAGAATCACTATGAATTAACTGATACAGCAACATAAATTTATTAATAGGATAATGGTAGAACCATGTTTTATTCACTCTACAACAATGTTGACATATATGCCCTTCTTTCGCATTCAAGTTGTTTCTTCAAGAAAAAGAGTTGCAAGAAAGCCTATCTTATTTTTGCAATATCATTGAAAAAAATACTGCGCAATGGTTCTATTATAAACGTATCGATTTAAAAAGCAAGGTTAAGAATATTCTTGGTACAAATAAAGGTCATTTATGTCAGTATAAGACATCTGTCTTGATCAAATGAGAGCTACTTGTAAATGTTATTCTGGGAATTTAAGTTTTCTAGCAGTTTTCTAACATACCCATATAAGACTAGGTTCCGAAAACTGAAAACTCTTCAAAGTTTTCTGTAGGAACATTAAGTCCGGATCAAGAAAAATATATCATGTTTTTATCGTGAAGAATACAGGCATACGTTTTAAAGGAGGATGTGATTATCTCTGTTTTCTGCATACTTAGTTACTGTTCAGAAATGTGGGGTACAACCGACGGAAAATATATATTCACACAAAACTTTGCAGAAAAGTACAGAAGGTAGATACATCTACCAATTGAATGAATTATATGACGAACTAGCCAATCAGGCGATAAATTAATATTATTCGATATTTAAAGCTTCTCCTCAACTTCATGTTATTTTGAAATTCTGGTAATCCTTGTTAAAGAACAGAACGTAACAGAACAGAACAGATCATCCTTTTCTAGCTTAAAAACACTACCTTTACTTTCTAAAATTTCCATGAAAACCAATCCATTTATAGTGTCACAAGCTATATCAAATTATAAAATAGATCAGGTTGCGTCGTTTCCATGCGTTTGGCTAACCTATAGAGAATATTAGGCTACTGTCTTTTGTTAACATGTGATATCAGGTGAGGTAGATGCGGTCGGAAAAGGCGAGGCTCTACCGAGCCTTTTCCGACCGTATGAACCTGATATCACATGTTGTCAAAAGGCAGTTGACTAATATTCTATTTATCATGCAAATCTTCATATTGTATATTTTTGACACTTTTAGGGGCCTAAAATAGAATAAATACGGTATTTATAATAGAAAATGATTTCAAATTACTACATGTGCCTCGAAAAATAGTTCTACATTTCAATGGACAAAAATATAAAAACGACATAAATATAGCTTTATAATTACCTTCATGAGACTATTTATAAATGTTTTTCTGTTCTAATGTAATGATATTGTTTTGCAAACAAAGTATTTGCAAAGACACACGCAAAAATTTCAAACACTGACATTTCAAAAATGGCGGCGTGGGCTCAACACCACTGGGGTATTCTAATTGTAAACAAACGAGGAACTTGAGAGTTGATGAGTGAAAAGTGAGCGGTTTAAAGACAGTTTCAACTTTTGATAGGTAGCTGATAGGTTTCAGGCCATTTCAACCACGCATTAAGATCTTACTGTAAAAATTGGATAGTGATAAAAAAAATGAAAATCAACTTTTTCTCAAATTTTGCCCCAAAATTGCTGTAGATGGATAGCAAATGATCTAACTAAGAAAATGAATACCAACATCCCTATGTTTATTTCAAAAATAAAAATTCTACATGGGATTTTCAATTTTTATGGTGCCTTGCTGTTCGTTTTAAATCATTCAATTTATCTATTTGGGCTGTATTTTTATGCAATAACTACATCATTAACAATGATTTGTAAACAAAAATACAAAAATGATAGGATAAATGAAATGTTTTGATCACTTTTTCTCTGCCATTGCACTCGAGGAGTCTGGCCTGTTGAACTGGAAGTAGTCCGGCATGTGGGCGTGGTTACAAAGTGTTATCACGTCAGTGACGTGATATCATTTTAAAATATCGGACGGGTGTTATCGGTCAGATTTAATGCTAGTTGCATGATAAATAATCAATAAATAACTCAATGTCACCAACTCTGAAAGTCTGTCTGTTCCCGCCAGTTGCATTTGTTAATTGTAATGAAAATCACTTAACTATAGCTGAAGATTTACTTAGGTAACCAGTCTAAAGTCAATACCACAGGGGTCGGTATCAAACTCTTTTGCAGAAAACTGTGTCTATATATGTTATAGTGTATATTTTATTTTTGTCCAAAAGAAGAGTTTAATACTGGCCCCTGTGGTCAATACTGTATCACAGATGGGGAAGGGCGATAATTAAAAACCCGATATTCTGCAAGGTTGCGTAGAGATGTAGCCTCGATGCTCGCATGCTGCATGGCTATATACTGATTCAATAAATGAAACGACATTAACAGATAATGGCACAGTTGGATATAGAAGAAAAAATCGCAAGCGTATAGAAACTGTACATGTTGCCATGACATTGGAAACGCTTTAAACAAGGTATGCCTTAATTGATTTTACGTTAATTTGAAACTACATTTTTCTATTTATTTATTTTCCATGATGGTAAAATTATATGTTCATCATTTTGTAGTACATAATGACATTTCCGTGAAGTAAATAACGTACGGTTAATTGGGGATAGTGTGACAACGGCGCACAGAAGGGTACAGTTTTAATGTGCAATATCAGCGGATAATGTACGGATTAAATTTTTCTCGAACGCATGATTCACCTTTCTATACAATGGTCGTACTCTTGTGTACTCATGTAACTTGAAAAATAACATAATATAAAAAGTTAACTAAATTCCATGTGGTGACAAAGAATAATGTACAAAAATATTATTGTACATGGTTACTTTTTTAAAGCACCTGGAACACTTTGAAAAACAACTACATTGGCAGAATAATCGTATGACCTTTTATGGGGGAGAAATGAGTACATAGGGGAGAAATGACTTTATAGGGGAGAAATGACATCTGGATACCAGTAAAACATACAGTGGGTGTGGTTTTTTTTCTCTCTGTCTAATATCATAGATATATTTTTATTCATGGAATAAGGACAACAATTGCCTTACATACCTCATCTATATTATATACAGTGGTGGTCATATCCTATCAAAATGGCAAGCAAACAAAACAGTAATGTAACATTTAAGTTACTTCCCTTTAGTCAGTGCAAAACATGAATTTCAATCTATAAAGTTTTGACGAGTCTAGATATTCCGTAAAAGTGTTGAAACACCAACATGGGAAAAAATAATTCACTTGCACATGACATAAAGAGGATAATAAAGCTTTATCTCTGTGATAAGTTGAGAATGTTTATCAATCTCAGTAAAACTATAGATCTTGGTCTAAAACCAGAAAACAGATTCTTTTTAAACAATAAAAAGCTGGCAAATAATACTTTATGTGATAAGCTAAGGAACTTTTATGAATCTCAGTAAAACTACAAATCTCGGTTATTAAATAATAACATTATGTACCAGGCTTCTATAATAGGAAAATAAAGATGATGCTCTTTCTCTATTTTTTACATAAAAGGTTTTTCTTCTTTTTTCTTTTCGTGTTTATTTACAGGTTCATTTGAATTTTTTGCTCTTATACAATCATTATAAGACTTACATATATATAATAGTTTATTTCTGTCTCATCAGCATAATATACATTTACATTACATAAACATGAATTAAAACAAAGAACCAGTGTTAAGCTGCCACTCAATATTGAGTTATAGGAGACTATTACTTATTATCACAGTCATATGTACATTTAAAAAATATTGCCATAGCATTATCACAGACTATACTTAAATTTACATAGCCTTATCATAAGCTATAGTTAAATAGTTTATTCAGTCTCATCCAATACATGTGCATATTACTAAACATATATACTTAAAATATAAAACACATGTAATTGGTCTTTCTACTCAAGAATAAAAAGAGACTGTTCAATAGTATAACAATATCACAGAATTATATTAGGACTAATAAAGTTAGATTACCATTGCTAATCCATGACTAAGAACTGCCATAAAAAATAACAAATGTAAGACACTGAAAAAAGAAAAAGAGGCCCTAACGAGCATAATGAAAAATGTCTTAAGAAATCAGATATCAGCCCTGATCAGATCAAGGATGAACTGATTAGCAATGATTACCTAAACTGAAATAAAAGATGACGACATCTTTAAATAATAAGAACATTAGTTATATAAAAGATTATTTCTAGTTTTAAGAATTTTAAAACAGGTTTTGGCACTGACATTTACCATTTCTTTGTTGGAGAAAATAAACTTCAATTTAGCAGAATCTGACCAGTTACAGAAAGATTCATCTATCAGCATTGCTTCAGCAACTAAAACATCTCTGATAAACTGGTATGCAGGACAGTGTAACAGGACGTGTATTTCATTTTCTACACAAAGTTCACAAACTGGACATATTCTTTGATCAACCGGAATATTTTGATACCTCCCAGTTTCTAAACGTATTGGAGCAACTCCACATCTGAATTTAGCAAATGCAGATCTATATTTAACAGAGAAAGGATGCGCAATATACTCTTCAGTTTCAAACTCTTGTTTAAACAATTTATATGTTCTAAGTTTATGCCCTCCTCTGCCGCCCGACCCTATTACCCTCTGTATGTTAGTTTTCCATATATTAACAAACTGATTCAAAGAAGCTTGAATAACTTTATCACAAAATTGTTTTGAAGTCATACTTAAGCATGCATTTACAGACTGTAACATATCTATATCTACCATGCATTTCTTATATTGAAATTGCCAGTTTCTACAGTTAGTATTACCCTTTTGCAAACAGAAATGAAATATCTTGTAATTAATTCTGGTGGCATCCATTGATAGTAATCTATACCACTGCCGGGAAACAGACCCCCACTGCTTAACATGTGGTGGATGCCATGCAAATTCACCATACAAAGCATTATTTGGAGTATATTTTCCAGTGCCAAGAAAGAACCGCATAGCTCTGTTTTGTAATGCATTTATACAGGAGTAAGATTTAGTCCCCCAAACAGATGCTCCATATTCAATTACTGGCCAAACTGTACATATGTCAAGAATGTAAATTGATTGTGACATTGCATATTGAAATCATACTTAATAAGTAATGTATGAATGATTGTAAGATATGGAGAGGGATGGTTCCCCGACCCTCATATATCCATGTACGTGGAGAATAAAATTCATATGAACTGGAAAAAAAATTCCAATTAAAAGATTAAACATAAAAAAGCTCTTTATCTATCTTAAAGTGACGTTAAATACCGAGTACTGCCGAATAGTAGCTTTGATAAACTTTTAACCAGATGCAACAAGCCGAGAACTGCCGACAGCAAAAGATTTTTCACAACTTTTACCTGACGTAAAATGCCGAATATTATGATGTCACAATGCCATAATAAAAGCAAATCCCAGAAGTTATCCGTGTATTATTCCAATCCATTTATCTCTAAATAAAGAACCCTGACATTTTCTGTTGTAGGAGATAGGGCTCTAATTGGGGTAATTAAAATGTTCTACTTAACATGACAGTATTTAATCTTTTTAGATCGGAACAATGTTTTATATTATAAAACGTAAACTATATATTGTCAAATGAATTTTACTCTAGATGTTATTTATTCCGATCAAATAGCCCGACTCGCTCGGTCAAAGTGATGTACGGTTACAGTGGGTATAGACGTTATTTCTACGGAAACGGCCGAGTGATGTTCCGATTGGGTTATTTCTACGGAAAAGGCCGAATGATGTTCCGATTGGGTTATTTCTACGGAAAAGGCCGAGTGATGTTCCGATTGGGGTATTGGATAATTAGATAGTTAGAAGAAGCACATTGGTTATTTTTATGGAGTAAAACCTTTTCCTTTACACTTGATACCTGTTATTACATGACTGTCTCTTTAGCTGCTAAATTTACTGTTAACTTGTTACAAACAACCAAACATGTGACCAATGACAAAGTGGCGTTTTATTTATACGTGTTTATCTGTATTTTCATGGGCTACTATAAAATAAGTCTTCTTCGGCAAGCCGAGCTAAAGTATACAGTCTGTTGAACCAAAATATTTTGAAATGGGAATATGTAATTGGCAACGCCGAGTGATTTAGAAGGCGGTGAAAAGTCGTCATAATTTAAGTTTTTACGCATTAAGGCACTCATGAAACATAAAATCGTTTCCGCTAACCATACAAAAACATCGTAATTTCGTATTTTAGTAACGACGTATTAATGGCTACTTCCGGTGCTAATGGTATTGAATGTCACGTGACAGTTGCAGACGAGATAACAAGTTCTACGGGAGATTCCGTGATTAACAAGCATTCAAACGATGAGACGGGTCATGAAAGATTACTTAGAAAAACAGCATCTGTAGACGGCAAAGCTATATCCCACTCAAGAGCATCCAGACCACCTCATTACCTCTATTTTGCCTTGATTGTAAGTAAAAACTTTCTCTCAGATACTGCAAAAGTAGGTGCGGATCACGTGTGTGAAATATGTACTTGGGGCAATTCATTCTCCAACATACACTAGTTATTAATATATTTGATAATTATTTGATAATTATGGCATGATCTCTTGAATTTGGCGATGTCTTTGATGACAGTATATCTGGTCTAGTGTTCCTGAAACCTTTCCTATAGCATTTGTCGGCAAAGTGTCAAGGTCAAGGTTGATAACCGAAATAATCACCTGCATGTCATCGGAGGCGTGCTTCTTTTAAAGTGATATTACCCTTCAAAGTGACCATCATAATTTTAAGAAAAACGTTATTAACTGATTTATGCTACTTGAAAAATGAACATTGACAAAGTTTTAACAAAAATATAAGAATCTGTATCACAGTTTTATTCCCAAATTAAATAAATTTAAATAATCAGTTAAAACCTTTTTGCCATCCTAGTAAAAAACGAGATTCTACCATTTCAATTACGTGCAATTTAATTAATATTTTTCAATATGAGAATTAATTTAATTCACTTATTACATGTTTTCAGCGCATTTGCTAAGTTTTCAGCTTCGTTTCAGAGCATAACACAATATGGAAATTTTGAAGGGTAATACAACTTTAAAGTTAATTTTACAGAATTTGATTACTTTTCAGTTAAGTTACTGTGCTAATTAAATTCCTTTCTTTCTGTAAACAGAGAATAGGAGTTATATGCTATATCAGTTTTATGTTCAAAGTATATACTTTCTAGCAAAGTCATATTACCCTTCAAAATAACCACATTGGGTTATAGTCAAGAATGATGCTGAAAACACATTGAATGCTTTAAAACATATAAGAAATAAGTTTTCCATAGTCATTTCTGTTAGTGGCAGATACAAATTCAAATATACCTATCCGAAAAAGTTGTTTTTTTATTTTTGACTAGGATAGTCACAAAAGATTTTTCAGATTTCCTCCATATCTAATGTGAATGAAACTGTTATACAGATCATTATTATTCAACTTTACAATATTACACACTGTATTAGATCAATTGCACACATGATATGAAACAGGTAGAGCTAATACAAAGCATAACTGAGCCAATATGAGAAAAGCAGGACCAATACGAGAAAAGCAGGGCCAATATGGAATTCAAGCATTCTGATTGGTTTAAAAGAGAGGGCCAATACGGAGAAGTCACTTCCGTTAGATTTTTAAACGACGCCATTTTGTTTTTAGACTCATGCTGATATCGAAAAATGACTGTAAGATTTTTAGTTTTGAAATAAACATAGGGTTATGTGTATTCATTTTCTTAGATATATCATTTTCTATCCATCCATAACAGTTTTGAAGTAAAATTCGAGAAATAGTTGATTTTCATTTTTTCATCCCCCTCCTGTATATTTATTTCTTCTTACTTGTGTGAAAATGCGATTCAAACGGTGAGAAAATAAATCTACCATGTCCATTGAGTTTGGATAATGAAATCTCACCCTCGGGTTGAGATACGTCCAAAAAAACTCGACAGAGCCTCATTTTTGTGACGTATCTCAACCCTTGGTCGGGATTTCCTTATCCACAACTCATGAACATGTTAGAGTCTCTTTATATTCGTGTTTATTTAGGCAATATTGTGAAGTTGAATAATAAAATTATCATTAATCAAGTGATTTCATATTGGCCTTGTTATTTGTCCTCGGGCAGTCGTATTGGCCATCGGCCTTCGGCTTTCGGCCAATACGACCACCCTCGGACAAATAACAAGGCCAGCCAAAATGGAAATCACTTGATTAATAAAATTATATTATTTTTTGTTACATCTGGCAATGTTTATCTAGGAGTATAAACAACTGATTAAAGTTTTATTTAAATTTTTGATGGTCACTTTGAACGGTAATATCACTTTGAAATGTTCCTTAACTCTGCTTCATTGTTGGATCTAGTTACGCCCCTTTACTTGGTCATTGGTTTATAAGGTTTGAAACCTAAAATGCATTTTCAGCATCAATAAATCCTAGTCATCATAGGGGAAAACCTACAGGGTATTTTTAATAGAAATGTTTGAAGTCAAGAGTTAAAGCTGTCTGGTGCAATAAGTATTCATGCGGAATCCTTTTGTCTAACTAGCTGTAATTGGCTTTTAAATTTATACCTATTTATTAAATCTCGATTGCAAAGCAAAGCAAGATTAATCGCTCTCGAGACTCACTCCAAATGGAATCTTTTTTTTTTTTTTTTTTTTTTTTTTTTTTTTTTTTTTTTTTTTTTTTTTTTTTTTTTTTGTTTCCCGGGGGGGGGGGGGGGAAAAAATTTTTTTTTTGGGGAAATATTAAAAAAAAAAAAAAAAAAAAAAAAATTTTTTTTTTTAAAATATGGGGAGGGAAGCACAGGTATAATTTGGAAAGGAATCGAGCCCGAAGAGAGATAAAGAGAATAAGTCACTGTCTGTATCTTGCAACTTGTGTCCTGTGTTTTGACACTACCACTACTTTGGGCACTGGTAGGGATCGAACCCAGGACCCTCTTATCCTGAGGCGAACGCGCTACCGCTACACAAAGGCGGCTCCACAAATTGGCTTTTGTATAACCAGATTTTGTTTCTTTTATTTGTATCTTAGTAGAATATGATACTAAAAACTCAAAACAAAATCCTATCATACATTTTTTGATTGGTGTAATCCGAGCTGCTGCCCATCGTCAACTCTTTGGTTGAAAATCTGGCTACTCTCGTGTAACACTAAGTGGCGTACTCTAGTTGATAAATGAAGTATTGTAACAATTTAGCATCAGGTTGTGGTTGGTGCGTCTACAACACTGAGTACTACAACAACAATATAAAAATGTCTCTCGTACTTTCGAACTTGTGTTTTGAGTGGTGATTGGACAAACATGTAACAAAATGGTATGACTGCAATGTTTTAATATTTTAATTATAATACTTATGTGATAGTAGACCTACTCATATTGTATATAACGGCGTTTCTCTAGATGTACTAAATGTATATATTCTATTAATATGTAACATTGCAGGTTACAATATGTTGCAACTTCCCGTTTGGAGGAGTGGCTCTTGTCTTCTCTATCCTGTCAAAAAGGAGCGGCAGAAAAGGTGACATTAAGGACGCCGAACTTTTGGGGAACATCTCAAAGTGGTTGAGTATTGTAGGAATCGCAATTACTGCAGTGGTTGTTGCCTTTCTTGTCGTCTATTACGTGCAGATTGACAAAAATATTGTTGACACGCCAGAGGAGCTTGGTCTTACATGAGGGGTTAGCTAAAAAACAAAGCCTTTTGAATGACACTGATCGACTACATTCACAGTGCTATGTCGTCTGAAGCGGACATCTTGGATACTGTCGTCTGGTGTTGACATATTGGATTAAAACCTTTGACGCAGATACTTTAAATTTTGTCGTCTGACTCAGACATAATGCATTTTGTCGTTTGATGCACACATTTTTGCATTTTTGTTGTCTGACGTTAAATTTTGTTGTCTGACGAAGACATTTGGATTTTGTAGTCTGGCTCGGACATGTTGGATATTGCCGTCTGACGCAGACATATTGATTTTTTGTCGTCTGATGAGATATTGGATATTGTTGTCTGCCATCATAAATCAGTGAATTGTTTTTGTGTTTTAACATGAGTAACAAACGGAGTTTTATTTGGGAGCGGATCAGTGGTCTAGTGGTTAACGCGCTGGACTCGTAGGTTCAATCCCCCGCTCCTGCACGCAGAACACCACTAATGGTATTTTGGATGAGACCTTAAACCTATACACCGGGCATGTAAAAGAACCAGTTGGTGTCTTTGAAACTCGAACACATTCTTTATCTTGCACTATCCCACGAGACCTAAAGTATCTAATATCTTCTATGGGCGTTAGTCACGGATGCAATATCTGGTACCAACGATAAAACTCTAAAATACGATACGAGTTTCCCTTCATGTATCTAAGAACATTGAGAATTTTATTTAACAAATATGATATAACAAAAATGTTCGTATTTTCAATTAATTCAACAGGTCAGCTTTCCCGTTAAACTCGACAAAATATAAAAACAATTCTCACGTCTGGTAAATGTAAGCACTAAGCAATGAGCCAACTGATGGAAAATCTTTGCTATGATCAAATTGGTTACTTAATAAACGTAAAGTCAGTCAGACTAAAAGGTGCACTGTAAAATATGTTTCCTTATCAGCTTCCTATTCCAAATTATTTAACAGTACCGAACATTTAATGGTCAAATTAAGCGTGAATGATTACTGAATTAAATCAAATATCTAAAACTACGCTGTTACATGCAATTGTATACCCCAAATTCAAATGTACAATAGTTTGATACAATGTATGTCACGTGATTGCCTGACATGACCGAAGCACCAAGATCGCTCCTGATGTTGACTTACCGGCGAAATCGGCCGTTTTATGTACAAAAACAATTCATCCATGCCCCTCTTCAATGAATGAGGGGTACATTGTTTTGTGCCTTGTAAATTGTTGAGATGAAGCCCGTCCGTCCTTCCGTTCGGTTTCGCGGACTGATAACTCAAGAACGCTTGGGTCTAGGGGGGGGGGGGGAGAGAAATTTTTTTTTTATTTTTTTTTTTTTTTTTTTTTAATTTTTGGGAAGGCCAAAATTTTTTTTTAAGGGGGAAAAAAAATTAATTTGGCCAAAAGCATCTTGAACTCAGACTTCTGTTATTAAGATGGTTGACCATGACCAGCAGGTGACCCCTAATGGTTTTGAGGTCAGTAGGTCAAAGGTCAAGGTGATCCAGAATAAAAAAGTAGAACGGTTTCCGGAAGATAACTCGAGAACGCTTGGGTCTAGCATCTTGAAACTTGATGTTGAGGTGGGTCATGACCAGCAGATAACCCCTATTGATTTTGAGGTCAGTAGGTCAAAGGTCATGGTCTCCGAGACCTCATATTGAAATGGTTTCTGAGCCAATAGTTAGTCAAAAACCAGTCGGCATTCTTTTTTAAACTTGATTTATCATTACCAGTTGATGACCCCTATTCATTTTCAGATTATTAGGTCTTACGCTAATTTCACAGTGACTTTTACTTAAAAACGGTTACTTGCATAGTTCAACTTTTTCAACATTACTGATTGCATCAAGCGGTACATTCGTGTTAGGTCTTGTGAAACTGCACGTGCAAGTTATAAATATAGTGCAGTTAATTTCTCCGTGATACTGCAAAAAAAAGAAATATTTTAGCTCACCTGAGCGCGAAATGCTCATGGCGAGCTATTGTGATCGTTTAAGATGTCCGTGGCGTCAATAATTGCTTCGAACGACATCTCCTTTTTTACCATTAAGGCAGTTTCAAAACAACTTCTAAAGTACCAAAATTACTCAAACGAGTCCGCCTCGCTGTCCAAAATGGCGATCAGAGCTAAAAAAAATATTTAAACTTTAAACGACATCCCCTGAACCACTGAGCCAATTTCAGCCAAGCTTCACAGGAAAATCATGTAAAGGTCACATTGGTCAAATGGTTCTTCTCCGCTTCACAAAGTTGCCGCCAAGGCTAAAAAGTAGAAAAACCTTAAAACGACGCCTCATCCTTATTTGAACCAAACTTCACAAGAGTTTTTCTTGGATGGCCCTCTACCAAATTTGCTCAAACGCTGCCGCTTCGTTGCCCCAGAGTACAAATATTTTCTTTATTATCAGGAATTATGCAGATCTGTTCATATTTTGCCGAAGAGAACGTTGATGTCAAGGTTCATTTACTGTT
Source organism: Saxidomus purpurata (assembly GCA_022818135.1). Lineage (NCBI taxonomy): Eukaryota > Metazoa > Mollusca > Bivalvia > Venerida > Veneridae > Saxidomus > Saxidomus purpurata. Next base: position 14,875,503 of record JAFMSR010000009.1, on the reverse strand, counting down.
GTATATCTATAGAAACGTACAGACCTAAATTTTACGCTAGACATATAACTATGTGGTCACGACAGGAAAACCTGCCTCCATAGAAAGAGGAAACAATTTACAGGGTTCTCTTAAGAAAGGAACGCTGGTTACTGTTATTTTTCAATATGCCTTACTATATATACATGTAATGCCATGAAAACTGACGCATAGTACACAGCTGTGCAAACATTTTATACAAGAGGGTCATGATGGCCCTGAATCGCTCACCTGAGAAGTCCAATTAGTCACCAAGGTCGTGATCATTAACAGATATATGTTTATGTTTGCAGATATGTGCATGTGCTCCAACAGAACGAACGTAGGTCAATAGGTCATGGTAAAGGTCACATTATAACCTTGGCCTAGACGTTACAGTCAGACAAACTCATTGTAAATATGATAAGGTTATAGGTGCAAAAGAGTAAACTTAAATCAAGGCCTATTACTCTCTATGCTTTAATCCAATCACGTTAACAATCGAATTCATGTGAGACCGTATAGTCATACATACTATGTGCAAAAAAATGTCTAAGATTTGTTAGGAAATGAAGATGCTACTGTGTTACTTTAAATTTAAAAGTAAAAGTTTTATATTTCAGTGCATTACTTGACTTGGTATCTCCCTTTCTCGTGTGATATTATGCTTGTAGTAAACAGAGCTTGAAAACTGTTGACGTTATGATGTTGAAAGGAAATGCAATGTTCAAGAACCCTAACTTGTGACTTTATCTGAGCCTATGATTGAATTACGTCCATTTATCATTTTCATTTTGCTTGTCTGCAATATACTTGCTATGTACAATTTACGCCCAAATGAATTGAAATATGTTTGAACATTCGGATAACCTTCGAGAAGCATCCATCAATGTTACCTATGTCAAATAGTCTTTGTCAAATGCTAACTGGAACTTTAAGACTAAGTGGGACTATTTCGCGGTCGGATGCAGGACCTCTCCTCCGTGGTCAAGTTGTTAAGATCACTAAACCACACACTGAATGCCAGGGGCTCGATCCCTGTTACCGGTCTGGCTCTTCATAATTATATGAAACTTTGCATTGTTTAGTACTGTTCCTTCCAAAGAACGATGGTTAGGTAAACTGCTCACCTGTACATAATAAAAAATGCTGACTGGGCCTTAAACATAAAAAAGAACTCTTACAAAATATGTTTGATACCAAGAGTCAAACAAGTACATGTATTTACGATATTAACAGTTTTGGACTACTTTTCTGTAATAACCACTTTTGGAAGCATTCTTTTCTCTGTATACCACATCAAAAGAGAAAAACACAGTGTTGAAGACCGGTTTTCTCTCAGTTGTATGTTTTGTTTTTTCCTCGACTTTCTGACGGCCCATATGCAAACAATACTGCCATTTAAAAACATTTGTGTTCAAGCGTGTTTAATTTCAGAATAACAACATTTTAATCAGATGTAAGCTGTTCCAAGGTGTGTTGCTCCTCCATGGTTTATATCGTAAGTCTGAACTTGAATATTGTGTCCATTCACCGAGAAATTGCACTTCTGGTTCCGTCTTGTGAAAAAGCAGACTGTGTACATCGCAATATCAAATTCTGGACTGGTTCCGTACATAAATGAACCCATAGGTTTTGTTTTGGATAACCATCTGAAGTGCGTACCAATCATATTTGGCTGGAAAGGCAATACGTTGATTACTTAAACGGGACTTACTAGAGGAAAAAAAGGTTATGTCTTCATTGACATAAATGAAAAGAATGAGGCAATGTGTAACTGACAATGTGTCAAGTATATAGGCTTACTGTAATAAGCATACCCATTATTGTACAACAGCATAGATGATTGAATGGTTTAGGTACTGCATTATACTTTAAGGTGATTGACGATAATGAATGGGACATGCAAGCTGAACTATAGGTTAAATAATACTGCTAAGGCAAGCAAAGAGGTTATTTAGTCGACATTCCAGTTATAGGGTACCTAAAATGCATGCTACAAGTTAGTATATTGCATCTGTTACAGGAAAAATTGTTTCGTAGCATTGAAAGAGACAGTCATGACTGAGCGCTTAATAGATGTAACTGTCAAGTTACAGGCTAGCTAGTACAGCAGATGTTATTGTGTAACAGAGATACGCCAATAAGCGTCAATATGATAAAGAAAGTGATATTCTATACGACCTGTAGAGTTTTTTTCATCCGAGTATAAAATCATGATCACCGTTAGCCTTTGGCGCCTGTTTCGTACATTAAAGATATCAAACTTAATTTAAACTCCTGCCATAATCCACTGCCGACACAGGCTGCTAGGGGAGCAACAGAATTTGACATACTTTCGGACGGAGAGGGGGGTTCAATACACAGTACTGGTTTTCAAGGGTCAAGATTTGTGAGTATTTACAAGCTTTCTTCACAATCGAGCTAAAATAAATAAGTATAAACTAAATAAGCAAACCCAAACCTGTTTAGAGAATATATAACCCATGTAGTCCAGACTTCCTTTCTTTTCTTGAAGATGGAACTGTATCCAATTATGGAAACCGATAACTTCCGTAGAATCGGTTTCGCCCACAAACACGTGCTCAAACCCGGAACTATCAGCCACATGACCGTGCCGAGGATAGAAACCAAACCAGATTCGACGAAGTTCGGTCTCTAGAGAACTCCATGATGGTCCAACGTAACCTGAAACGACAAGTTTTAGATATTTTATTCACAATATTTCTAAAAATAGAAAACTTGTAATAGTATCCAGAAACATATTCTCCATCCCATATTGTATCTGAAATCCGTTATCCTTGCCATATTCATATCCTATGATGAAGAGGTCAATGCCCTATCGCAGTTGTTGAATATTGTCGTTGAAGTATTTCATTGACCACATTGGTTTTTTGTAATACTATGATGCTTAAAAACATGTAGGAAATAGTTTTACCAGTATGTTTTGCAGATAAAAACTAAGATATACATAACCTCTATATTCATACTGTTATACTGCATTTGGGGTTTATTTAATATTTTAGGGTTAATTCACTGATAATGTTTTACTTAGAATGATGGTCATTTTAACGGTAATTACTTTAATGACTTAAATGTATTAGAAACATGTCAAGAACCAAGTAGAAGTAGCATAAAGCATCAAATATCATTAAACACTATTCGGCTGTCAACGCACTGGCACGCAGTCGCTATTTCTCTACTAACGTAATATTTATTTATTGACGTAAAATCGCATTTTTGACGTCATCAAATGAAAGACACTTAGGCCTGCGGGAGATCAGGTCAAGTGTACGAAAACCAGCTGGACCATCATCTGACCGAAGAATTATTAGCAAGTCGCCGCTCAACATTTAAGCAAAACTTCACTTTTAAATTTTAAAATTTACAATACCATTAAAATCGGAAGCACCACATTTTTAATTGTAAAAAGTCTAACGTTTATTTTAAAATATAGCATATAGATTTATATGTCTTCTTAACGCACCATGTTGTTGAAGAAACTGTAATGTTTTCTGCATCACTGAAGTCTTTGAAATAGCCTCCAAAAACGTAGTCACCTCGTGATTTTCATCGTTTGTGGTATGCTCCGCACTTCCTATCACGTGATTATAGTTGTCGAGGAGACGAATAAGGGCAGCATAGGTCGGGCGACTAAAGTAGTAATAGTCGTTGACGTAGCTAAATAAGCTGGAGAAAAAAAGCAAATGACGTCATAATATGGAACGCCAAATCTACACATACTCAAATATTTGGAGAGCTCTTCAAATAATTTTAGAGGTCTCTCTTTTGGAATTACAGCCCGCTTCAATTATTTGGAACGCTCAAAAATACTTATAGAGCTCTCATGATATTTATAAACCACTTTTCAAATATTTGGTCATATGTAGATTTGACCCTCATGATGCACCATTTAATGCTATCTTTAAAATATTTGCAACGAAATAAATCAATTGAAGCGTGATTTTTATATTAATTCATTTTGTAACTCGCTATAAAACAATTAGAAAGGTCTTCAATTTTATTGGAAACCTGTTCAATTCTATCATAATAGAGCTTTCCAAAACCTCTTCAATTTAATTTTAGAGCTTTCCAAAAACTGCTGAATTAAACCAGGCTGCAAATGCTGAAATATTTAATAAGTAGAGCTGTATGTAGGTTTTGCTATCCATGTATGACAGCTTGAATTTCAACATAGTTTCTAAGTCACCGATGCGAAGTGACTACAGTATACCTCTCTGAAGAGCTTATTTTAGATTAAAAGAATATCAAACTTACTTGCTAGATGCTTTGTCAGACGTGGAACCAGAGGAAGTGTGACCTTGAATATTGACCCTGACGCTCGTGGCTGCATTGGCGTCATTATTCCAAATGTCTGCCATAAAATCTGACAGTTGGCCGTTTGTCACGGATGTTGACGCATGCGTATGAAACACACCTGCTTTTTAGAAATTAAAAATAAGAAAACTGAATGTATATGTTAGTGTTAATCAGTACTGTTCTATGGAAATTACAAAGAGCGACGAGAGCGCAGGAATGTTTCTATTTTCTATAGAAAATGTGCGGATGAACACTAGCTTTATAATATAAACTTTTTATATCATCCAATGAAAACGCCGTATTTCTATAAATTTATCGATTGCGCGCAGTGAATGACTGACAGCTGACTTAAAAAAGCCGTTCTATTGGACTTAGAACGAAGGAAAGCACATCGATACAACAATTTCATTGGATGACAAATAAAGCTGACTGACCTACTCACATATCCTTCGTTATAAGATGAATAGAACTGTACAATACTATGGTAAAACAGGAGGGCTAAAATGGCCAATATGGCACACCTGGTTACCATTGGCTGTAATACAAAGTCAACAATCGCGTGGCAGAAAATGTCAATTTTGCCCTAAGGTCCTAATTTGAACAATCCTCGTAGAGGCAATATTCCAAATGTCTAAGCTATGTGCTTTGTCGCTCTAGACAAAAAGATGTTTGAAGTTTTGCTATATAGAAGTGTTGTGAAACGACGGGTGGGTACCGAAGGCAATGATCTAGAAGTGTCATATAGGTCTAAACAAGACATCTCTAGGCCTTGTGGTATCAGAGAAGATTTAAAAGTTTTCCCTATATTAGCATATTTAAAGTAAAGTTAACCCCGGACAGGTTCAATTTTGAACCATACCAGAACGGACCCCTGTTGGGATCATTCCATCTCCCGCTCCCAATCCGGATGTCTAAACCACTAGACCAATGAGACGGTGAGTAAAGGCCAAGAAACACGGGCAAGGGACAAGTTTCATGGGCAAGGGACAAGTGTCACGAGCAAGTGGACAAGTGTTACGAGTAAAGTTCAGGAATCATGAGTGCAGCCAAGGGTAAATTATCGCGAGCAAAGGACAAGTATCAGAAGTGAAATAAAGGTCGAACTAAGTTTTGTTAATTTTCTTATTATCTTTACGAATTTTTACTAGAGTTTAAGATGTTTACATAAACCAGCAACGATATTGTAAAGCAAATTCATAAGTAAAACTTCAGTCCTAATTTGATACTTAATCTGTTGAGGATCCACTTAAAAGTGAATTGAAATAATGAACCACTTACCGCCAGCAAAAAGAAAAAGACATAAGGTATACATGTTTTCGTGTCTCCTTGTCTGTAGACACTGACTGCCTATACCACAAATCCGTTATCTGTATGTTAGTACATTGGCACCATGTAAGTAACACCGTGACAGTCCATTTTCTATACGTCCGCCAATGTTCTAAAATAAAAGTATGCACGATATCTTCTCATTTCAGTACCATACTTGTGCCAAAAAATCACAGGCTTTGTATAGCCCATTACATTCATAATATTGCACCTTACGACTCAATTCTCTGAAACTGGCGTGTGAATAACCATACTAAACTGGTGCCAAACACTACCAGATAATATCCAAGAAACATGAATTAAGTTGTAATCTTTGAACTTATTATGAAAATAGATACAATTTCAAGCAAGATATTAATAAACGATAAAATTTTAGCATCAATTGAAGCAATATAGAGGCCTGCTATACACCGTAAAGGATTCAATAACTAAGACAAAGTTGTTGTTGTTCTAAAAATGGAATTGCACGGAGCGACTTCTTACAGAAAGAATCTATATTGACTTATTGTGGTTAAATGAGCATTATTGTGTTAAATTTTAGTTTAACAAAAGAATTGTAAATTATATTTATCATTTTCAGCGAAAGTTCAAATATCATTGTAATCTATTCTCGAGAATATAATCTACTAGAGGGTAAGTAGGTTGTCCTTTAATTGTACAATCAAGCATATTTTTAATTGTACTTGCAAGAATTTTACAACCGATGATGTTGCAACGATATATTTCTGACTGTTAACAAGATGTAGATCAAGATCGAAAGTCTGACAAAAGACTACCCTGGTCATGATCTAAGGAAATACAATTTAACATTCAGTCAACTTTCAGTGATAGTATTGTCAAAACACACGAGGGATTAACTCAATCGAGTAAAATAAATGTATAAACGTAACTTTAGCCTGGCCAGTTTAACACACAACTGTAGTTCCTTATTACAATTCCCAGAAATTCTAATTATGGTAGCTTATTAATGGGCCTAAATTCTACAACTTGTCGTATTGGCGCATATCGAATAATTTACCTAGTGTACGCCGCACTATTTTATAACGTTCTATTTTGCTGGCGATATTCACTGGGAGGTAGTACAACTTAAACTTTTATGCAAGTAATGATACATGACAAATATTCTGATTGATTTAAGCGCTTAACGTTATTTAGCTTGAAACATGATTAAAGGGAATCAAAGTCTTTTTAGAATATCACTGTAAACACCTTCAACGGGTTAAACCAAATACATTACGTTCTATGTTACGTCAACATAATAAGTAAAAAAAACCATTCTGCTGTGCAAGTCATTTATCAAAAATCCACGAATCTGGTAAAACAGTGACCTATCCGTATACACAACTGTACGATGATGATCAATCTAAACATGTTCTCTGGTCATACTGCTCTATTTAGTTTTGTTGTCAGTATGTCCCTCCAAGGAAAGAACGCTTAAAGTTTACGCGACGCAGACGAACAACCACGTGAGTCAATTTTGGCTTTGTTTCCGTTGGTAAATTAACGTTGCTTGATATTGAAAATTCATTGAGACCCCAAGTAACAACCAATTAGGCGAACGGTCTTATTTATACATGCCTACATTTTACTTTAGTATGTAGTAATTAAAATGGGTTTTCCTTATTATTCACGTTGACAACATATGGGTTTAAACTCCAAAATGTTCAGAATAGCAAGACAAGCAAACGAGACGTTTTTTCGTTGACATTTGATGAATCTGTCCGCCTTCTAGGGTCCGTAAACAAAGCAATAAAAATACGAAATAAGCTATTGCAAGTTTGTGGAAAAGTCGTCAAACAATGCGTTTGAATATGCTCAAAAGTTTTGACAAAACGGTGAAAGACGTATGCTAATCTAGCATGGTATTGTTTGTATAGCAATTAGAAACTATTTAATTATTCATTATAGGGAGTATTGGTCAAACATAATACCTAGTTTTTAATTAAAATAATAATGATGGCTAGCGCCTTTTCGTATTAAGCAAGTCCCTGGAGTACAAAATTAAAACCTATTGTAGATACTAATGCCTGAACTGTCGTACAGTGTACTTCAATAATATATAGAACGCAAATGCGACCTTGTATATGCGCCATTGGAGACAACAAGCTATTAAAATTGTAGTACTGTCAATACTAAATCGGCGTGTTAAGTATGGTGCCTCAAATTTATCGTTCTGACGAATTCTGGCGCCCCGACAACGCCCTGACACAACATATAAGCGCGTCAATACGACAATGCGATATATGTCGTTCTGGCGTTTTGTTCGCGTCTGAAGGGCACCACGCAACGCCCCAACACATAAATAAGTTCGACAAATAAGATATTTGTCAGACTGGATTACAACAAGCAAATACAAACTTTGGCGTTCTGATGCCCCGAAATTGGCGTGTTTGCGGCTCAAATTTGTCCTATTTTCTGGCGTCAAACATTACTTTTAGGCATGAACACAGCAGATAAGCGGGTCGCATACGACAATATAAGATAAATTGTCGTGCGTCTTTAGGGCGCCACGGACAACGTGATAAAACTTGTACGATCAAATCAAAATTTAAATCAGACTTAACAAAATTTGTCAGAATGTTCGAGTAAACATTAAATGCTCCCGTTGCAGTATTTTTCGTAGATTTACCTTTCAAAAAATGTGAAATACTTTTTTCTTATGAACTTCTTGCTGTTACCAGACTTGCTCTGTAGCATCCATGCCTTGCCCTTTTCAAAAAACAGAAGTTGGTTTCGGTCCAGTACACATAGGGGACACTGTTACTAAAAATAGAAAAAAGAAACATTTTAACTCTTCTCATGGGTAAATGGATAGACTGTCACCAGACTTGCTCTATAACATCCCAGCAGTGTCTCCTTTCAGAAAGCAAGAGATAGTTCCGGTAAATTGCATACACAGGGACCGGTTTTTCTCATGAACCAATAGATGGAATGTCATTTGACTTGCTCTGTAGTATCCTTGCATAGTCCCCTTTCGATAAACAGAAAATGGTTTCTGTCAAGAACACACAGGGAATGCTGTAACTAAAAATAGAAAATAACCTTGAAACGGCTACTTCTAATGAACCAGTGGCTGGAATGTCACCAAACTTACTCTGCATCATCCTTGCATTGTCTCCTTTTACAAAACAGGATATGGTTCCGCTACAGTCCACACAGGGTCCGCTGTTAATAGAAATAGAAAAATAAAATTTAACAAGATAGTACCATAAAGTACTACTGCGACAGTACTTAACAAAACTATCGAGTACCTTTATATTACTTAACAACACCTGGTGACATTATTTCCAGCTGCTGAAATATGAAATACATATTGCTCAGAAGAGGGAGGCGCATGAATGGTCTTGGTGTATTGCGGCAAACTCCTAAAGCTGCATATGGAAAAATGAAGTACACTTGAAATTGCATCAACGAAATTTATTTCACCACATTCGGTGACATTTCGGCCACATTTCAATTTTGTTTTAACAATTTTGATATGGGGATATAATATCATTTTGTAAAATTGACTGAAGTTTACTGTGTTGAAAGTCAAAGACTTTATCAGGTTTCTTTAAAGATGATATTAGGGAAAACAGTGTATACGTGAAATAGCTCCGCGCCCTGTTGAGGGCCTTATTCAATGGGCATGAATTGCTTGCTTCCTTTTTTACAGTTTCTATAAAGACTATATTCAAGGGAAAAGTGTCGACCCAACTGGCGGCTTCATTTAATTAAGGGATCGTCTTTGTTTAAAAATGTTCGTATACATGTATACTTATGAGCTAAAAATGAATAAAATTGACTATTTTTCTAATAAGAAAAAAGAAGTGATTATGCATAATAAAGATCCCTTCCTTCTAGATGCCTACCTTCTGAAGAAATAGTTTTTCTAAGGGACCATAAGATATAAATGTGACTAAATCCAATAGTAAGTTTCTGACATTTTTTTTCAAGTCTATAAGGAAAACAGCGAAATGGATTGTAACGGTTTTGTGAACTTAAATGAATAAAATTCTGACAATTGTTTTCATAGAAATGGGATATAGTAAACATATTTATATGGGGGCAAGCTGACTGAAACTTGACAGGCCTCAATTCCCTAAAGTAGTCAACATTTTTACCATGTTTTATTCAGATAGCTCCAATCAATCTTATATATGGCTAAATGTACGTAAAATAGTGAATGTTTTCAAGCAATATCAAAAACTGATTATCTGAAGCCCCGTTTTCTTCAAAGGGAGATAAATATGAATCGCATGTGAACGTATCATTTTAACGCAGTTATTTCCCTTAGTTACGACAGCGGACTAATGGCGTAGAATGGCAATTGAGGCTAGTGTAAAACTTGAAAGCTTTATTCGTCAAGCTAGGTGGTCACGAGTGCCTAACTCAAGAATACATTCTTATACCAGCCTTCTTATACATGCCCGGGACTCAAGACCTCGATGTTGTACTCGTGTAGTGTTGTTTTTTGTCTTGTATTCTTTAAAGTACGGTGGTCAAACACTTAGTAGTGTTCTTGTTAGAATATGTTATCGTTTTATCTGTTTTATACAAATTCTTGGCAGCAATTAACAAGCGTCCTGAACAATATTCTACGATAACTAATGCTTTAGCCTACAAAATCACTCCGTTCCGTGACTACTTGAAGGTTTCAACAATTGGGAAAATACACTTAACAAACACACTTGGCTAATGACAATTTACAAGAACGCCTGTTCCTCTTGGGCACGCTTAATCAATACACCCTAAACCTAAAGTGCTTGCTATCGTTTTATCGCCATGTTATGAATCACAATTATACGTAAGTCAACATTTTTCTTTGCTATCCGTAAAGCAATCTATTCTCTTCTCATATATCGGCGGCAGTTCATTGACTTCGGTAAAAAAACTCGGCCGTGCCCTCGTTCTGAATAAAAAGGTCATGGCGCTGTTAGCGCGTGATCACATTGTTCCTTTACACAGAATATGACCGCTGAATTATTTGCTTACGTAGCCATTGTGCGGTAACTGTCCAATGTCAAATGACCACTGACCAGTAACTGCAAATTTACTGTTACACGATGAAAAATTTGTATACTGGGTATTAACGACATTTTGATAGTACGGTAGGTCGATTCCTCTCCCTCGCCCCGCCGTGACCCAATATGTTACCATCGGCGCTTACGAGCTTAGGCTCAGCTGATCAACGGTCGGTGAACAGTCTGTTGATTTTTCTACCACTGGAGGTTACATAAGAAAGTCGCCTCCACAGGGTCGCTGACTTGAAATCACTTTAAACGCTCACTGATAAAAGGTGTCATGTGTTCGAGCCCAGGCATACACCATGCCTCTTTAAGAATGTGTTTTAGAGGATAGCTCTCTAGTACCGGTTATTCCCAAGTACGATGGTTAGGTACATATTGTCGTCCTGTAAAACTAACTGAAATCAAAAACAGGTCAGAGAGTAGACATCTTCATGTGTAGCATGATATCAGTCGGCTCCTAAACGTGTTTCATCTACATGTACATCTGCACTTTAACACTAGTCCAAACTCTGATTCACCGTCTAATAGAGGTTGCTGAACTTGCGATTATGTACTTCATATAATTGACCTAGATTTCGTTGTACGATAATGAAATGACTCGTTGCTAGAAAAGGTCTTTGGCCACCTCGTCTAACTTGCTGTTATAGGTTATAATCGCGCGAGGTCGTTTACATACTGACTTATTCCGATCTATAATATTATGATATAATGTATACTGATCTATATCGTACCCGACTTTATTACGATTTTTCGCTATTGGTGTTTTCAATTTATAAACAACCTAATTTTTGCATGGAAATAATAGTAATACAATCCGCAAGAAGGCCTGTACATGTATATGCATTAGGATAGCATACATAAGACATAATATCTGAAGAAATAATTTTCTTTTGTACCGTAAAGGCCACATGAATGAGTTCATGCTCCAAATAGCGTTCTCGTAACTACAGTCGGCAATTTCTGTCTACATTTGCGTCATCGAGTATTGATTGGAAAGTCGTTCGGTCGGTCAATGCCCTATATACATGTATAGTCTGTACCAAAAGCATGGCGTACAATGTGATCGGTGTCTGATATGGGGCGACTTTAGCGTACCGATTCTAATGTTCACTTTCATAAAAAAAAACACCAAAAGGATGACATTGAACAACGCTGCGGCTTTGAGTGGGATTGCCCACGTAGAGCCGCAACCCCACAACGCCCCTACTTAGTTGACAGACATTTGTTCACGACGTAGACACGATACGAGCTCATTTCATCGATCACCTAATCCGACATTGACCTTGTTTTGAGTGCTGCTTCACGTCTCATTATCTCTTTAAACTCATGAATAGAACTAGCTAAAACAACTTCAGCGTACTCGGTTCCGCACCTGACGGAAAACAAAATATAAAAATAGCGGCATTTAGAGTTTTGGAAGCCAGAACTAGGATAGAACAATAATAGAACTTAGTTCAATTACATTTAAAACAGTGATGACGAGTTCATTTCTTTTATATTTTTGTCACTCATTGTTGCAAAATAATTGAATACAAGGGGGCCGTGATGGCCTTACATCGCACACCTGAGTAATATATAGTTCTCAATATTGATTTTCGAAATTGGCACCCATATACAGCATAGCATGACTGTACTTTCGTCAAGTTTCGATTAAAAAGCGATTTTCTGCTAAGAGGTGAATTTTGCCAGAAAAGACATCTTTCTGGGTAGTATGAGAGGCTACAAGTGATTAACAAGGAAGTGCACCCTGTAGAGCCAAGGCGTTGGCGAAGGACCAATTTTAGTGATAAAATTTTCTTTCTTTCCCTGCGTGAAATAACTGAACATAATTCAAATAGCTTACACATACACATGTACACTCAAACTGGATGGGCAGGAGGGGTTACTTTGCTTCCTCTCGTATGACAATAATAACACTGAATAACTTTCACATTGTTTACATGTATTATTTTAGTATGTAGTTTTCACCTTTGTAATCTGCACCGGACTTACTGCTCCTTGGCACAATGTAATCTGTGGCGGTCGAGTGGTTAACACTCTCGACTACCCATCAGGAGGTCCCCTGTTCGAATCCCGCCGGGACACTGGAAATTTCAGAAACGCTTTTCAGTATTCCCACCCATCTATAGATGAGCCAGTTAGAAACCCAGAGGTAGTATCGCGTGTATAGGCACTTAAAAGAACCAAGGGGTCTTTACGTAAAGAGCTAGGGTCTGGCACCCTTGTATCTGTATCTGTCTCTTCAACCTGCGCCTGTCACGGGTCTTGGCATTTTCACCCGAAGAGAAATCCTAGGGTCGACCGGGACTATAAACACAATAAACAAAACAAAAGACACGAGATGCCTTTGTGGAAGGTTTTCTGATTAAATATAATCTTAGCATTGTAAATTGTCAGCTTTTATTTCATCCCTCTTTTACCAGTTTTAGTAAACCTGAGCACGAACTGCTCAAAGCTGAGCAATCGTTCGTCTGTCGTCCGTCCGCAATTTCTAGTAAAAACACTCTAGAGGTCACATTTTCTACCCAATCAACATGAAAATAGGTCAAACTCTTTGTCTTGATGCCGTCTAGGTCAAATTCGAAACTGGGTCACATGGGGTCAAAAACTAGGTCATCCAGTCAAATCATAGAAACATCCTGTAAACACTCTAGAGGACACATTTTCTACCCAATATTCATTTGGTCAGAATGGCTTGATGATTTCTAGGGTAAGTTCGAAAGTGGGTTCATCACCATTACAAATCATAGAGCTCTTGTAAAAGCCATAGAGGTTACAGTTTCTACCCATTCATCATGAAAATAGGTCAGAATGTTTGTCTTGACGATTTCTAGGTCATGTTCGAAACTGGGTCACGTAGGATCGAAAACTTGGTCACCCGGTCAAATCACAGAAAATACTGGTAAATACTCTAGAGGAATCATTTGATGCCAGGTCTTCATTGAAATTTGCCAGAGTGTTTCTCTTGATGATTTCTAGTTTGAAACTGGGTCAGATGTGTCAAGTCTAAGCCACCAACGACAGATGCCACTTAACATAAGTCATCTTGAAAATTGGTTACTATGTTTGTCGGTCTAGTTTGAATAATTTGGGGTTAAAACCTAAATTGATAAAAATGCTTGTCTTGGTGGTTGCTAGATCAAGTTCGAAACTGGGTCATAAGGTATCAAAAAACTATATCGTTTTGATCGTTTTATATTAAGTTTGCTTTTCAAACTCAAGAGATGACATTTGGATTTTTTGTACAGTTTTGCAAACTTATTTTCCAAAATTCTATGAATGACCATGATAAAGACCTTTTGACCTACTTTCTTGTTTGAAGTATAATGATACTCAGGTGACCGATATAGGGGCTTCATCGCCCGCTTGGTTTTCAAATGACGACATAAACTTATCTTTTAGATCCACTTTTGATAACCGTTTCAAGCATTCCTTTAAAAAGGCGATGCATCAGTTTTTGTGGAATATTTATGGATATTCGGAAATAAACACACGTGCTGAACGTTCTGGGGGATATTTCAGACCTCCTCAGTTTCCCCCATAACCCAAATACATGTATTAAAAAAATGAGGGAAGTTTGTAAATAATCCTCAAACTATGTTGTTTGGTTAATCCCATAATGGTGTTATCCTGTTGTTTATGATTTTCAATACTAATGGATAGTTGAGGAAGTAACTAACGTGACAGACAGAAAGATTTTAAATTATTTGATGACAGGAAATAACTCATGAACGTGTCGACTATGGTCAAAACGGAAAATTATGTTCGAAATTGTGATAGCTGCATGTGAATATACGTGTGTATACATTTATTGTAGTCAGGGTCACCGGTAGGTGTTTATACAATCAAGATACCCCAACATGTGTAAATGTGCAGCATGACATTCCGTCCAAGGTACCGTGGAATGTATGAATATGAGTGAGATAACGTGACATCAAAATGAGTTAAATATGGAAAGCCGTGACTGTCTTATATCAACAAAATGTTGATGATATTTACCAGCCGCTAACAACAAATGATTACTAGTAATATAAGATGTCAATAAGATACAAAAAAAACCTGCGATGGTGTGATACAACAGGCTAAACTCCTAGGGAGTAAAGATTCTTGCTGCAATACTATGCAATAATTTTGTAAGAAGTAATTTTTGTTCGTTAATTAAACTATATAGAGAGTTTTCTTATGTTAGTAAGATATTATAAGTTAGAATTTATTGGCGGTGTTCATATTTGGAAATCTCTGAATACATGTAGCTTTAGTAATTTTGATAGAACACGAGCAAGGCTCAGTGTGAGCTTTTAGTATACCTCCGTCCGTCCGTCGCACACACTTTGGCTCGTTAAAACTCCAGCGGTCACATTAACTAATAAAGCTTCAAGATTTCGGAAGAGCCTGATACTGGGTCACGTGACGTTCAAACTAGGTCATCAGGTAAAATAATAGACAAGAGTGCCAGGATTAATCGCTAACCTGAGTACAATTGCACTTACTTAAGGAATGATTTGAAGTCACTTGCTGCTAAGATGAGTCAACAGTTGCTAGGGAAGTCACTGGTTGCTAGGGAAAGTCACTGTTTGCTAAAGAAGTCACTGGTTGGTAAATATCACCAGCTGTGAGGTCGCAGTCAATGGTTGCTTAGGAAATCAACGAAGACGTAAACTGTTTTAGGGGAAAGCAGTGGATTCTAAGGGGGCCAGTGGTTGCTAAGGAAGTCACTGGTGGTAAGAAGATGCTTAAAGTTGCTAAGTAAAAGTGTTAGTTTATAATAGTGTCACCCCTATGTAAAAGGCCAGCCATTTCTGACTTATGAGACACATTCTTTTTGAACACATGTACCTCCCGAATCTTATCCTTTAAATGCCAGGCACCAGGCAGGTAGGTAAGTCGCCGGTTGCTTTGGGAACTCCTTGGTTGCTAGGGGATTTATTTGTTACTAAGGAAGTCAGAGGTGGCTAAGGAAGTCTCTAATTCATAGGGGGGAAAGTTATTGGTCACTAATGAAGTCACTGGTTGCTAAGGAAGCTACTTGTTGCTATGGAAAAACACTGGTTGCTAAGGAATTTAAAATTTTGCCCTTTCTAGTTCTATATAAAATCGAGTGACCCCTTTATAAGCCTATGTAGAATCAAGTGACCTCAGGATGGGTCAGTTTTGGCGTGGGATCCTGGTTTGAACAATCTTGGTATAGGTCTTCTAGACATTGCTTCATGCCAGATATCATATCTAGACAATGCCAAATATCTAAGCTTTTTGTTGTAGTTTCAGAGAAGAAGATTCTTTAAAGCTTTTCCCTAAGAAACAAATGTAAAATCAAGCGACAAATGTGAATCAAATGTCAAAAGCAATGTATATTCAATTTTTAGAGAAATGCTCCGCTCCGGCGTCATAGGAAACAGTGATTCCGGACACAGATTTGATGAAATATATTAATTTTGAAATGTTAGAACCTGTGTTTTTCAAACTCAGAATTAAAGTTCGATGCGTGCTATCTGACCCAGAGGGTGCATAGAATGACCGAAAAAGACTGAAAAGGGACCGAAAAACAGTTCCGACAACAACTTTTTCTTCAAAAGATAATGTATAAATTATATTATTAATTTAAACTATAAAGTTTAAATAAATGAAGGAATTTGTTAATAGTGATTAATCAATCAGTACTAGCGATATAATATTATCTTTAGAAAAACAAGTTGTTTTCGGCCGGTAGTATTTGTTTCGGAGTTGGGTTCGGACATTCTATGCACCGCTGACCCAGATGCTATAGGACAGTTCAACTTTGGGAGTTCTTTGAGGCTTGTAATAAATGTAACACTGAACAGAGAAGTGGGTTTGTAGCCCAAAAAGCTATTTGAACCGGACTCATATACACATATACACATATGTCAACAGGAACTAGTTAGGTTCTTTTCCCATTGTTAACTCGCGATATTTTTGCGAATCATTATATGTGCTGCTAGGTGTTCATTATTCATCATCATCATCATCATCATCATCATCATCATCATCATCATCTCCAGTATTTGCATCACTCCGCAAGGAGTATAATCCCAATTGGCTAAAACCGTATACACATACGCAGCAGGCAGGACTGACTGTTTTCAAAACTAAAAAGTTCCACTATTTACAATTTCTATTAAAAGGGTAAAATCAACTCTGTGACTAGTACTTTATATGTTGACTGGCCAAAGCTGATTGGAAAGCATCCAGGCTGCTGGAAAGAAACTATTTTGGAAGATGGAGGTGCGTGCTCGGATTTGGCTGAAGCGTTGGTTGTGCCCTCTGATAGACCAAGGTCTTTCAAATAGTACTATTTGCAAGACCTTGGATAGACTTAGCATTGATAAGTGGAGGATCTGGTGTAATTTCCACAAGGTTGTGAACTATCTTGAAAAGCATGGTTGTTCTAGTGTTGTATTGTTATTTAGTCTCACTATTTCCACTTGGAAGGCAAACCGATTTTACAGGTTGACATTTTACAGTTGTCTGCCTTCTGTGACAGTTATAAAATATCAGATCTGTAAAAGGGGTCACACTGAAACGCCAAATTAATTAGGCTATGTGTTTTATATTTCCCTACGGTTTGTGATGACCGCAAACATGTACAGATTTAGGACGGCTCCGTACTGTCGTTTATGCTGGCAAATCACGGTTATGTCCCTTTATTTACGCCAACGCCATTTGTGTCATTTAGTCCAGAAACGTGAAGTTTTAACCAGTGCACTGTACCCGATACTCGTCCTCATACACTGATGAAATTTAATGTTCTAGTGGTCTTAACTTTTACATCTTTACACCCTGAATACAGTTAAAAGAAAAACTTGACCAGGACGCATTAGGACCAGGTAAACTCCATTAACACTGAGTTTATGACATAGTGTATATTTTCAACTTTTAACATACTTCCTTAGCAGTTCATAGTTGTGGCTTCCATAACTAAATTTTGTCTTGTAATTGTGTCAGCTGATCATCTTCAGCTAGAATGAGAATGAGGAGTATACTAGTGTCAAAGACCCACGACTACTTGACACATTGTTAAAACTGTGATGTGGGTGGGTGCTAAAAGTTCATGTCGGTTTTTAGATTGGCGCTTTGTTCTAAGGTTTGACAACTATAAAAATATCAGATAAAAAAAATGAGTCAAATTACAATACCGAATTAATTTGATATAATTCCCTTTCGGCATTTCGCTTAAACTGTGTTTACCGGTACTTGTAAAGTTCGCAGTTTTCGTATGTGTAAATGTTCAATGTTAAAATGGCAACATCAATCTTTTAACTGGTTTGTGGAAATATTTAGATAATCACATTTCTATCTTTGCACATTATTCACTGTATATTACAGTTGCCCTGACGGTACCTTACCTAACGTGTGTATGGAGAGTGTGGATGGAGGGTACCATATATTGGTGAGTATAACATGTAAAACTTGGATTGCCATTGTCTTGGAATAAAAGATTAACGATACCTGTGACCTGTGGTTTTCTATTTATTATGCCTATTTCTACCATATATAAAAGGGCCAAGTGTAACATTTACAATGTTAATGAAAAGGAATGTTTTTTTGTGTTGCCCTTTTGGAGATTATAAAGGCGATACATAGGGATCGCTTTGTCCGTCCGTCACAAAAACTATGCGTTGGCTATAACTTTTCCATTTCTTAAGAATTCTTCTTCAAACTTCAAATTGTCTTACTTATGACAAAAGGGTTGTGATGCCGCCAAATTTTATAGGTCAAGGTCATATTTGACAGAGTTATGCTCCTTTTTGTACTTGGTTTTTGTCACGAAAACTGAACGTTTGGCTTTAACTGTGCCATTTCTTAAGATTTCTTCATCAAACTTTCAAATTGCATTGCATTGTCAAAAGGGTCATGATGCCACCAAATTGTGTTGGTCAATGTCACTTTTGATAGAGTTATGCCCCTTTTTGTACTTCGATTTTAGCTATAACTTAGCCATTTCTTAAGATTTCTTCATCAAACTTTCAAATTGTACATGTATTGCTTATGACAAAAGGGTCATTATGCTGCCAAATTTTGTAGGTCAAGGTCATATTTGACAGAGTTATGCCCCTTTTTGTACTTTGTGCATGATTTTCTCATAAAATATCTTTATAAAATCCTAACTTTCTTAAACCAAAATTATATTTCAACAAGTTGTTGTTGGTGAGCCTTATCACTTCGCACTTGTCAGTGTGAAATTCCATTAGCTTTGTGGACTCCCATTCCTGCAATTTACTAGGTCTTTGTGGAGGATCTGAACATCTGTTGGTGTTCTGATATACATGCCAGGGCACTAGACAACTTTTGGGGACAGGTACCCATACCCTTTGGAAGGGGAATTTTTCGTCGTTTTAAGACTAATAGGGGAATTTTTAGCCGTATAAATATTACTACTATTCACACTTATTAATACTGTTTTCAATCATTTCCAACAGATGTAGTTACATAATAGTTTTCTGACAAATACAACAAAGTTATGCAAGTTGTTCTAGATCTACTATATTTATTTTTTTCTTTCATGAATTAAAACATCTCAGTGACACATGCAAACTTTATTTGATTATGTGACATTTTTCACCTGCTAAGGACAACATCCGAAAAATCCGAATGAACAGGGTTCTCTTTGGGTTAATTTTAGTTTGCATATCATAATTTTCTGTTCGTGTTCTGCAGCACCATGAATTCAAAAATGAAAGTAACTGTATGCATTCCCCGTTTGACACATATTTTCGCGAACTCGCATGTCCGTGAACTTATTATCGTACATTAATGTTTCTTCGATTTTGGCGATTTAAACACTTTTAAATAGAACACAACTTGTCAAAAGTATGTTTAAAGGTTTAAAATAAGTATTGATAAGTATTAACGAATACTGAAGGTTTTGAAGGCGCGGAGTATTGCCAATAGATATATTCATGTAGGGGAAAAATTTACGTCCAGCACAATTTACAACTTGAAAATGCACAATGTATGTCAATAATTTAATAACTGTCCCCGAAAAACAATGCCGAAATTATAAGTCTGTTGTGACACGTGATTATCGGAAAAACGGGTATACATGAATTATGTTATGATCGCCCGAAGCGCAATCTGTGAATTACATAGTAACAATACACAGAAAAACAAAAATAATATCAAACAGGGAATGCCACGTACCAAAAACGCAGCCTCCAGAGTCGTGTCACAGAGTCGTGTCAACCAAGCATCGCTAATTAAATCCGTGTAACAAACAACGTATTATAAATTCGCCGAGACCTATTATATTTCGTTTTATGATTGTTTATCAATTAATACCTCTGATAACGACCGAGACGGCCTTGTGCGCGTTATCAGATAGCGTCTTATTAGCTCCGCCTTCTTCCGTAAACGGGCCAACAGACGACGATCGATTTTTGATTGACACGTCAGAATTGCCGAGATTATTTTGTTGGCGCCACTAAAATTCGCCAACTGAAAGAATTTAGCGACAAAATTTATTTTTTGTCGCATTTGGCGCCATTGGCGAAAGACAGCGGGAACCCTGTAATGAATATATACCTACTTGTTACGAGAAAATTCATTGGACAGTCAGTCAAGGGAGAAGGCTCGTGAATGTTTAACTGGATTCGTACTCAAAACTATTCGTTGTTATGTCCGGCCGACGAGTAACTTCGTGATTTTCCTTCCGATTTTATTTTTGTTTTCGAGGGGAAAAAAACATATTATTTTATGAGGGGAATGGGGCCGATATTCGGCCCAAAAATCGGCCAAACGAGTGCCCTGCATGCTGTCATACCTTTTTTGATAATCATTACACACTGCATACAATATGGCCACCATTAGTAGGTCTGTCTCACATATTTCTCATTATAAATAAGCTTTTAAGCATAGAAGTGTTAAGATCTACCTCTACACTCTCATGTCTACCCATTTAGATTTTGTGATAAACTGATCATTAAAATTTTGTTTTGTGTTTGATTATTACTTTACATACCTTCAATGAATTCAAGGATCAAGTTTCACTATGTCCTTAAAGTTCATAGGGTCATGTGAACACAAATTGTGGAGATTGGGTAATGACCTTAGAGTTCAAAGGTAAGGCATGAATACATAATTTGACCTCAAAGTTTAAGAGGTTACAGGCTGTGAGGTGACCCAGCACCCTGCAAGATTATCCTCACCTATCTAATTTTTACCAGTCTAACCTGCTGTGAACCCTTCCTGGAGTCAAATAGGGGTCAGTGGGAGTTGGATGTTTTGGAAGTTAGGTTTTATAGCAAGGCCAGACCCCTTCTGGATTGCAGTAGAACTAGTTTATTTGTGTTCTGTCCTCCATGTATTGTACAAAAAATGTCCAATTCTTTTCTTGTTGACTGTAGGAACAGGTCCTCTCATAAAAGATCATGAACAGACATGAGGGTGGTTTATAAAACCTGCTGATGATGGCCAAAATATTGGCCAGAAAGGTACATAATATTCAGGGCTAGAACAGGCCCATTTTTCCCTTTGAGTCATTTTCCCCATGTAGTACACTGTTCAGGCAGCATGCAAAACACATTCTGTAGCTAGAGTTGCAGCCAATTCAATTTCTTTTGAGCCAATTAAATGTTTTTGTAGACAAATTTGGCATTGACTTCTGCTAGTGCTAGCCCTGAATATTGGCCATCTTCAATTAGTATAATAATTGACTGATTCTTCAAAACATAAAACTTCTGATAACGTGCAATGTCACTGCAATGGACTCGAAACGTGTTTATCTGCCCCTTTTATGCAGAAACATACCAGGTGCTGTGCTGTAGGGGTAGAGTGTCAGACTCCTAACCGGGAGGTCATGGGTTCAAATATTGGCATTGGCATTTGATCCCAACTTCCACAATCCCTTATTTTCAATGCGAGTACTGGTCAGAGCTCCAGGAAGCAGTCAACAACAGTAGTTGGTATTAATTGCAAGAACTTGTTCTACAATCTATGTAACATAAAAACCGTAAGTTTAAACTGAAAAAAAAACGTATTAATGGAGAGAGTAGAACAATTCATGTCCCAGTTACATGTCTTAGTCCTCATTAGAGTAAACCTTACTGGTCAACTGCTTCAGACATTCACTTCGACATAGAGGACCTGTGTTTAATTCCAGGCCAGGCCAGATGAACTATTTCCTTAGGCAAGCATTGGCGGCTCAAGACTTATTCTACCTAACTACAAATGGGTGTCATTGACAAAATTTATTTGCCGTTTCTCTCATATTCACAAGTGACAGTACAATGTTACTGGTTCAATTTCTGGAGATTTGAGGGAATTTCTTTCCAGATGGAGCTGAAAAAAATAGTTTTAAGCAAAATAAGCTTTTGCAAAGCCAGAAAGAGAATGTACAATGTTTATCTGTCTTCTGTTTTCAGACAGCCTCAGTGGAAAAGTTTCATTGTGTACACAGAGAAGTCAACTTGAAGGGATGTAACTGGGGTCATTTGATCTTTCAACCTAGCTTAGACCAGCCTCCATAGTCAAGTGGTAAGTCTGGGACTGGTCTTTCCTTGGAACCATG
Organism: Saxidomus purpurata; assembly: GCA_022818135.1. Lineage (NCBI taxonomy): Eukaryota > Metazoa > Mollusca > Bivalvia > Venerida > Veneridae > Saxidomus > Saxidomus purpurata. The sequence continues at coordinate 14,853,330 of JAFMSR010000009.1, read as the reverse complement.
ATTAAGTAAACTTTGGCCTCTACATATCTGAACTATAATTGAATGGGCTTTAAATCTGAGCAAGAAGTAACTTCCATTAAGAGGGCAATCACAAAGCTAGCTGTATAGCTACATGATAATCTCTTGCAGTATTCTAATAACCCACTGAGGTGACTTGTAAGTACTTTGCCTCAGATCTAGTTTAAACACAATGTATACATAGAGGGTTGTGAAAGTTTTGGTTGATTAAAATCCTACTGATTGAATTCAAACCCTCTTCCTCCTGGTTACGTGGTGGGCCCATGCTATACACTTGCTCCGTGGAGCTATTTTTGCACACAAGTACCGGTCAGGATATTGCAGTTGGCCTCAAGGGAACAAGTTGCTAAAACTTTATATCTGATTTTCATGTAATAAGTTTTAGATTAAACTAATTTAAACCACTTTAAAGGATAAAAGATAATTTCATGTTGACAAAACACTGAAGCTACAAAACTGTTGTAACAGACAGAGAAGCCATTTTATCGCATATTATGTGTGATACGGCAGGGGTTTAAACCCACAACCTCTAGCACAAGAAGTAGACCATCTATCACAAGGCTACCAAGGCATACCTTTGCAATGAATGCTCATAATGTTATATTTTGTTTAAAGATATGTCTCAATATATATTACAGAGACTGAAGTAGCAGTTGGATTCTATGATAGAATGGCATGGGGGCCTGCAACACTGGGGACAGTATAAGAGATGACGGGAGTTAGATTATTTTTAGAAAGTAGGTAAAATTAACTAAAATAAGACTAAAATTTATGTCTAAATTTGATTATAAGTGAAACCTGTCCTAAAAAGCAAGCTAATGGAAAGTGGCTATATTAAGCAAGTGGCAGTTAAATACAGGTGTATTTGGTGTTAAAGTGGTTGTTTTAAGCAGATGGCAGTTAAATATAGGTGTATTTGGTGTAAAAGTGGTTGTTTTAAGCAGATGGCAATTAACTATAGGTGTAAATGGTGTTAAAGTGGTTGTTTGAAGCAGATGGCAGTTAAATATAGGTGTATTTGGTGTTTAAGTGGTTGTTTAATGCAGATGGCAGTTAGATATAGGTGTATTTGGTGTAAAAGTGGTTATTTTAAGCAGATGGCAATTAACTATAGGTGTAAATGGTGTTAAAGTGGTTGTTTGAAGCAGATGGCAGTTAAATATAGGTGTATTTGGTGTAAAAGTAGTTGTTTGAAGCAGATGGCAATTAACTATAGGTGTAAATGGTGTTAAAGTGGTTGTTTGAAGCAGATGGCAGTTAAATATAGGTGTATTTGGTGTTTAAGTGGTTGTTTAATGCAGATGGCAGTTAGATATAGGTGTATTTGGTGTAAAAGTGGTTATTTTAAGCAGATGGCAATTAACTATAGGTGTAAATGGTGTTAAAGTGGTTGTTTGAAGCAGATGGCAGTTAAATATAGGTGTATTTGGTGTAAAAGTAGTTGTTTGAAGCAGATGGCAGTTAAATATAGGTGTATTTGGTGTAAAAGTGGTTGTTTGAAGCAGATGGCAGTTAAATATAGGTGTATTTGGTGTAAAAGTGGTTGTTTTAAGCAGATGGCAGTTAAATATAGGTGCATTTGGTGTAAAAGTGGTTGTTTTAAGCAGATGGCAGTTAAATATAGGTGTATTTGGTGTAAAAGTAGTCAGTTGGGTTACATCGGTATTGACTGCATAAGGCAGGTGACTGTTATATAGAGGTAACACTTACAGATACATGCCTTTGAAATGCAGAAGCATTGTTATTCAATTAGAATAACTTATTATTCCCCATTTTCTTTCCCTCTTCCCCTGTATGAGTACCTCTTATTAATGAAATGTATGACATTCTTGGCTATTGTAACATAATGCCTGTAACATATTCCCATCAGTCTGGGTCTGTTTATTAGTATTACCAGTTTGACCTCTGGATGACCCCTTGCTGTAATTACCTACACTACAGGTCAAAAGGTTATGATCTACAGTACAAATCAGTGATACATGCCTGAGCTATTACAGTACTTATTGACGCCGCCGTTGAACGGCGGCGTCAGTATTGAATAGGTTTCAAATTTGTACCATGGGGTTGCATAATCGAATAGGGAGCAGCCAATATTATTATTGTAAATCTAAACTATGTTCTATGTATGAAAAATGACTTTTATGAATCATTAAATTGTATTAAGTCATTAAAAAAAACAATACAATACAAAATACACATGTCTCCTTCCCTTATTACAAAACTTTGGACACATTTAATGAGTATTTAATAACTTTTCCACAAACTCGTAGACCACGGGTTTTTATAGCTTTGTTTACGGACCTTACGATCCGATTCATCAAAGCTCAGAAAAAAAGATTCGGAAGATGTTTTGCTGTCTTAAGACACTCAAATAATAGAATACATGGCGCCTACGTGAAAAATCAATGAAAACCCATTTTAATTACTACATATTAGACTATAATATTGAAACTGTAAAGAAAAACCGTTCACCCAACTATGCAATACGTAGGGCCCTAACGAATTCCATTCCATCATTTGTAAACAAAAACAATAATCAGCCAATGGAAGTTCTGTAAAATGTATACGTCACAGCATAATTAATCATGTGGATTTCGTCTCTTTCCGCCATATTGCTGGAGTGTATATATGCTTCGGGAATAGAAAGAAAGAAAAATCCACATTACTAGCTACAGGGAGGGAGGGGCAGGTATATCTGTTTTACAGATAGTTCTTTTCCACAATATTTAGACCCGGTGTAAATTATATGTGCACAGATTTTTGCCTCTGCTTCCTATTAACCGACCTGTAGTCAGTGAAATTGTGGGAGGAGCCATGGTTATAAATAGTTTTGTGTATCAGTTCCTTGGTATCTAAAAATAGCCAGTGTAAAATTAGCATCCGAAAATAATTAATGTTGTGAGAAAAGAGGTATTTAATTATCACAATAGACAAACAATATGGAAGTTACATAAGGGTTTAGTATTATGCTAATTACTAATAAAAACTTTATTTTTATAAATCAGTTTCATAAACAAAAGGACAGTATACTGGACAGCTAAATACACAGAGGCACAGACCGGTATTACTGATTTCCGAAAACAACTTTTTACCGGAAACAACCATAAACAAATGAGATTACCGGAAACAAGTCTTAATTCAATAGTTTTTATGTTAAATACACTTTTTATTCTAAATGATAAAAATTAATGTATTTGTTGAATATGTGTAATTTTAGAATGATACGTTAGATTTTAAGCGATTTAGTTCGATGTAACTTAGTGTGTACTTTATGTTGTAACGATTACCTCCCTTTGACGGTATTAAAAAGCAATCACGGACCTATATACACATGTGTATAGGTCCGTGTTGAAATGAAAGATCTTTATCAGAAAAATGTATTACTTTTCTTTTTTTGTACTTAAATAGTTCGATAAATTTTAGCGTTATTTTTTGTTCAAGTTCTTTGACAGTTAAACAACTTATCTGCATTTCCAGTTACGAAAATTCCCATGAGTGAATGAAAATAAAAAACAGAAACTAGAAAATCCTTTAAAATATTTTTATTTGCATATATCATTAAAAGGATGAATAAAAACATATAACATAATTAACATAATGTGTATATAGGTCCGTGACAGAGGTAATGATCATTTTATGTAGTAAAAAAGGGTTCGCTGATGTTTACCGCGCACATTTTATATAGAAACCTGCCCCAGTGCCCATCTCCCAGCCATGCTTCAAAAACATGCGCGGCGTCTTTGATGCCTTGCATCAAAATTCGTCTTGTGTATATGTGGGTGTTCCATAGTTTTAGTTCTCTGAGGTTAATAAACATCTGTTATCCTGTTTGCTCATCCATTGATCATAGTATGGTAGTAATGAATAGGTTATAAGTCCACTATAACAATGATCTTCACTGATCAATATAATCTTTGGTTTGACAAATATTGCAGTATTTATACCAGTAACATTTTTATTTACTACTTAATTTTGGTCTGTTGATATTAGTTGTACAGATGAATGCAGTGGGCAAGTGGTTATGACCAGTTGCCAATGACTGGAGTCCGTCTGAGGTTTAAAATCCACCGCAAACACTGTGCTGCTTCCATGTTTCAATTGCTTCATTCCGCTGCGTTCAACAGTGAATGAGAAATTTAAACTTGCGGTATGTCTACATTCAGTCACAGTTCAGTTGATTTGAATTGTCACAAAAGAGCTCTACAGAGCATATGTTGCTGTTATATGAAATGCAGCTCTAAATTGAGCTTACTTTCACATTTAATTTGTCATTTCAGACAGACCTGACAAGCATAATCTGTATTGGAAAGGATAACTCTGTCAAAGTCAGTTACAGAGTAGTGGGCCTTGGTATAATGATTCATTAGTAGTGCAAAGTTTGAGTGTTTAAGTTTGAAGTAAGTATAGTCAGTAATCATGTAGTTATATATGACTATTTTAACATACTGTAAAAAAAATATGGCTATTTCAATGTTTTTTCAAAAGTTTCTTTAACATACATTTGTAAGTTTATAATCAGAGAATTCTCATTTGACGAATTTTAGATTTCCAAATTGTGCCAGGACTTACCTATGACAGCAGGGTTGTCGGTTTGAACCCCACTGTTTCTATTATGCTATTTCCATTGGCAACCATAAAATGAATAAGTCTTAAAGGGACATGAATGGCTTTTCAACATTCAAATGAAATTAGCAGTGACTAGCATCTACCGGTACTCATGCAGTGGTTATAAAGTGTTCTTGAACAGCCAGATGCTTCAGAGGGCAATGTTTTATCAAAATTAAGTAAAAAAAGTATGAGTCTTTCATGCAGAGTAGTAGGAAGTTTTTGGAAAATAAATGCCAGCTGGACAGAAACAGTAAGCAAAAAGGGTGGTTTAGGTGGAGGGAGGTATCCTTCTTTGAACTAAATGTGGATCATAAATGTGGATGGAGGGAGAGTTAGAGTACACTTGGAGCCACTTCTAACCTGACCCTTCTATAATATTCGGTATAACTGAATTATTTGTATGCAGGTTTCGTTCAAATTTAGAATATAATTAATTCAACACATAATACATACTTCTGCGAAATTTAATTTTAATTGATTAACAAATACATATGAAACTTAACAAATAAAAAACATCGGTGTAAAATCCGATTTCACAAAATGGCGTAACGTGAATGAGAAAAGTCACCGATTCATAATAAAATCCGTACATTGGGGTAAAGCAACAAAATACAGTGTAATTGTATTTTACAGATAAATTTCCACAACCATGCTCTTGCTTATTCATTCAAACTTACTGATTTTTAAAACCAAAATTCTGTTTTTACAGTTTGAGTTGCATTATAGAATAATAAAATGAAAATGAAAATCGATATTTTTCGCTCACCTACATTTTCTCGTGCAAAATGGTGAAATCGTACTTATCACACATGCATAAGTAACCGATCGTCGCAGTTGAAAGATTTTATCATTTTTATACAGATAATGTTGCCAAACAACATAATATTTAATTTGAAATAAATATCTTGAACCGTATTCAAGAAAATCGAATTTGAAAAGTGTCGGGTTAGAAGTGGCTCCAAGTGTATATCCTCTTATCTCAACTTGTTGATTCAAAATGTAAGTTGTCCTTGTCCAGTTAATTGGACAGTGTCCATACTTTTTGACCTTTCTGAGTAGTATGCATTATTTGTGTACACAATCATGTTAGATCAAGTGTTTACAAGTTATTGAACCCTGTATGGACAAGGACAGGTTGTCCTAAATAATAACCATCTGATCAAATCGTGTTGACCACTGACACCACTTAGAAGTTGGTTTGACATTTAAATCTGATTTTTTGCTGTAATGTCTCTCAGCTTAAATTCAAGGCAATTTCTGTGGCTTGCTCTGTTCTTCGTTCCCTTGTTTTGTCCTGCATTGTTCTGTCCTGTTCTGTCCTACTCTGCCCTGTTTTGTTCTGCATTGTTCTGTCCTACACTGTCAGTTCTGTCCTATTCTGTTCTGTTCCTGCCCAGTTCTAACCTGTCCTACTCTGTCAGTTCTGCCCTGTCCTGCTCTGCCCTGTTCTGTTATGCTCTGTCAGTTCTGTGATGCAATTGTTTGTCACTTTACTACCAATAACATTGTATCCGTAAAATCTTGGTGCATAAATAAACAATAGCAATAAAAAAGAACAAAACATTACAAGCATATTATGCAATTACAGTGGAAGACTTTGCAAGAGAAGATGAAATATGTAAGAACCATAATCCTGCCTACAGTCTCTTTGTGAATTTTAATTCTCAAGGTCATCATTTATGGCTGTAATCACTAATGGCAGTCCAGTAAAAAAGACACAAGAAAGTTAAGAAACACAGCTCCAGTAAACTCCTTGTGTAGACTGTATCTTACATTTATGGTTAAAGTTGATTTAAAGTGACTGCCTGTTACAAATATTGTATGGTTTAATATTTAATTTTAGGCATGCAAATTAGAATTGTATATGGTTGTATTTAGTTTCAGGTATGCCAGCTTGAGAAGGGTGTGGTAAGCCCCGAACACTCTGTGATTACCGAAAATGTGGATGAGGTAATAAAACATCTTTCATAATAATTATTGAGGTAATAAATATCTGTTACTTATAGTGAGTATACAGGCAATAAATGTCTGTGGTGGTGAATATTTTCCTGCAATAAATTAACTAGAAAAATTACAGATAAATGTAAAAAAGAAGCTTGCAAGGAAATTACAAGTACTTTTCTTTAATGACTATCAATTAAGTGGTAAAATTGTCTGTTATACATTTTTTTGTTAGAACTAATTAATAGTAATAGCCTGAACCATTCGAAGAGAAATAGGACTGTAAATGAATTGTCCATGCTTTCTCTTGAAATAGGGCTTAAGATGCCCCGTCCATGCTTTCTCTTGAAATTTCGAAAAGAAATAGGACTTTAGATGAATCGTCTGTGCCTTCTCTTGAAATAGGACTGTAGATGAATCGACCATGCCTTCTCTTGAAATAGGACTGTAGATGAATCATCCATGCCTTCTCTTGAAATAGGACTGTAGATAAATCGTCCATGTTTAATTTCTCTTGAAATAGGACTGTATATGAATAGTCCATGCTTTCTCTTGAAATTTGGAAGAGAAATGGGGCTTTAGATGAATTGTCTGTGCTTTCTCTAGAAATAGGGCTTGAGATGAATTTTCTGGACCTTCTCTTGAAATAGGACTGTAAATGAATTGTCCATGCTTTCTCTTGAAATAGGACTGTAGATGAATCGTCCATGCTTTCTTTTGAAATAGGGCTGTAAATGAATAGTCCATGCTTTCTCTTGAAATAGGACTTTAGATGAATCATCCATGCTTTCTCTTGAAATAGGACTGTAGATGAATCGTCCATGCTTTTTCTTGAAATAGGGCTTTAGATGAATCGTCCATGCTTTCTCTTGAAAAAGGACTGTAGATGAATCATCCATGCTTTCTCTTGAAATAGGACTGTAAATGAATAGTCCATGCTTTCTCTTGAAATAGAACTGTAGATGAATCATCCATGCTTTCTTTTAAAAAAGGACTGTAGATGAATTGTCTGCGCCTTCTCTTGAAATACGACTTTAGATGAATCATCCATGCTTTCTCTTGAAAAAGGACTGTAGATGAATCGTCTGTGCCTTCTCTTTAAAAAGGACTTTAGATGAATTGTCTGTGCCTTCTCTTGAAAAAGGACTGTAGAGTGCCAGGTATACACACATGCAGGGTTTCCACTGGCCCTTAATTTTTTTTGGCCACAATTATTATATACAGCGTTATGCAATATATACAGCGGTATGCAAGGGGGAGTTTCCAGGGGGGGGTGTCCCCCTCCTCTTGGCTTTTTTTATTTCACAGATAAACAAGACGCCATTTGAAGTGTGCTGAATACCTGTATAAGCTGAATTACAACTTGTGTTAAGGCCAGATATACACTCATTTTTGGCATTGGAAGCTAATAATGCCCTGTCATATGTATTGAACAAGTTTTTTTCTTAAAAAAAACAGTCTTCGCCGGGGGGGGGCCTGAAAGCAAGGCGCCCGAAAGCAAATTTTAAACACATTTCAAAGCTTTTCCTGACATGTAGTTTGACAAATAAAAGAAGCAAAGTCTGTTGTACATGATGATGATAATTAACGTAACAGTCATATCAGCATTTAATATTACTAGCTCTACCAACTTTATTTTAAAATGTTTTGTTTTTTTAATATAAACACAGTTAATTTATATTAATCATTTTATTTAAATATGTAGTAAAATACAGTCTTTAGCTGAAAACATCGTATTTATATCTGTACTTTGAGTCTTTATAACACTGTTTTCTTTGAAGAAATAAAAAAAAAAGGGGCGGATCGAAAATAGGTGAAAAAACGATTTTCGTATCACAGTTTCACATGTAACTTACCAAATAATCGCAAGAAATCATGCTGAAAGGATTTTATTGATAGAAAGTTACGTTTTCCAAACAAGCTAACGGTACATTTATCAAATCTTCAAGTTTTTGTCAACTTTTCAAGGGAAAATTTTCCGTCAAACAGGACATTTTTGATTAAAAAAAAGTGCCCTGTAACCTCTTTATGAATCTAACGATTTGTGATGCTCTAAGATTCTCAATATTAAACAATAAAATGCTTAAACTTGCTTGACAAAAGTTACTTAGTTTGTTTATTACGAAGAACATTCCCGTCCTCGAAGTCGGCACTTATTTCGGGCTTATTTAATTATAAGTATTGAGCTATTGTTCTTCGATTCTGACCCAGAAAAATGGCCAGAGATTTTGCAAAGAAATTTATTTAACTTTACAACATTATACCAAGACAATTTCGATTGCGAACGTCCTTTGATTTAATTCATAATTAACTATTGATATTGGGGGGGACGCCGAGGGTTAATCATTGTTCAGACGATCCGACTGTGAGAGCTGCCGACAATTACATAAATGTGGGCAGAATTTTGCGTTAATCTTTGCTCCGCCCAGGGGGGGGGAGGGTGCCGCGCCGATGATTGGCGATGATGCAAGCATCAATTATTTTGACAGCTCGGGAGATAAAGTAGGTATCAACTTTTAATTAACCGTGTCAATTACGTAACATACCGTGGTCACCAATTAGGTTGTATATTGCTATTTCCGGGCTGTAGATTAATCGATTAGCGCATGGATAATATGCCTTGATGATATAGGTTTATTATGTTTATGAAAAAAAAACGTTCGCCAGCGTATATTCAATTTTTTTCGTATTTTTTTCGCCATTTCCGAAAATGGCGAATGGCAGCGGAAACCCTGCACATGGGTTAGACCAATGATTCTTCTGTTTCAGAGATGATATAGACTTGAAAAGTAGAACAAAATGCATTCATATGAGCTTTATTTAAATTATTTAATGGACATTAAGACCAGGTAGCCAATATTCAGAAAGATTGCAATTACGAGATCTATTGCAATTTAGCGATCTAGAGTGGTTACAAATATTCCTGCTTGATTTTCAGGTTGAGTTCCGGATAACATAGTACTCAGCCATATCGAGAAAACTGATACTACATTTATTAGATAGATTACAACAGTCTGTACCAAGGAGTTCATCTGTAGGTCTTGTACTAAATTAGTTAATGCTGGTAATTGGTCATTTAGTAACATATTTCCATTTGGCCACTGACCAAAGTGAATGTTGCCAATGTAACCTGAAAAATCTCAGTATCTTATAGCTGGGGCAGTACATTCATAAGTTCATAAGAAGAACAGAAATAATCGTTTCTGTGATTGAAAAATGCGGCAAATGTTTGAGCTCCTAGGGCGCAGTTGTTGATATACTAGTGTACATATATTTTTCACAAGTTTCCTCCCTTTTACCCTTTGGTATTGTTTGTGAATGATTGCACACAGTAAGAACAGAGTTATTGCCCTTGACACAGCATTTTCTGGTTTGTATAATTAATAAACCTGTCATAGCCAGTGAAGATATTTTACCGGTAAGGTAAATCGTGCACCTTGGAGTGTTTGTGGGATAGAGTTACCCTTTACATAGCCAAAAGCACACATTTTCAGTTTGAGTCATGCAGTTAATCAGCATATGAAGAAATTGTCCATTTTAAATGTGTTCAAATTTTATGCTTTCGGACAACAAAAAAAATGGGTATTGACTAATACTGGTTTGTGACTTAACTGTGCATGGAATATCCAAGACAGAAAGTTGGGTTGTAGAGTTTAACCTGTTAATTACTTGTCATGTGGACTGGTTTGCTGAGGCAAAATTGATCAAATTTTCTTCATTTTATGCTTATTTGGTCAAAGGATAATTGGATGAATATTGCCTGTCCAGAGCAGATAACGTGAGAGGTCCTCCAGGAAAATGAGATGTTAGCACTTCAGTGTATGACAAAGCTTTGTAGTCCGTAAACTTGAATCTGCATTTCTCTTTTCATCTAATGGCTAGTCATGACATGCCCTTGAAAATAGTTAAATGGAGATTTTTCGTACCTCATAAAATCATGTTTAGAGCTATTTTTGATATTGACTAAATGTGTCAGAATTTGCCAGAAACGAGTTTCGCACTATAATATAACATATAATTATGTTGATCCAATGGAAGGCCAAACATACCATAAGTGACTAATATGCTATGCTTAGTTATGTTACAGTAACAGTTGTTGTAAGGATATGAACTAAACGATTCCACTTTATTTCAATCATATGTGACCATTTCTTGAAAAATTAAGAGGGTTTTTTTTTCATGTATTGTCCATGTGTGTTTAAGTAATGGCAGCTGACACCAAGGAAAATAGCCTTTGACAATCTGAATGCCAATCTTAAAGGCTCTACTTTGATAACTAACTGACACATCAGGTACTTTAGATCTTGATTCTGGATAATTCCATACAAACTCATGATATACAGCTGTTACATTAGTTTTCTTTTATTGTTTCAGAAATATATATTATGACAGACCATTAGTTTGGATGTCAGTCTATTTGTAAAACGTGTGTCACTCAGTAGGAAACTCTCTTGTGACATGAGTACATGGGTTCCAATATACATGTCGGTGCTACGAGAATGGGTAACAGTGCAGGAATTTTCTTTCAACTTCATATGAAAATGTCAGTTGCTAGGTAACCATCCAAACAATCGGGTAAGACTGTATTTTCAAGCGTTTTTGTTCTTCAAATTTTGCTAGAATTCATGCTCAAATATAACTGTGAAAAAGTTCGACTTCGGGTGAAAGAATTACAGGCCTACCTCTATAGATGAAATGTCAGTGGGATGACCTAGATGTGTTGGTTATAAGGAAGTTTCTGTTCTAGCCAGGTTTAAATCCTTTCTTTGGCAAAGAAAAAAAATGTCTGTTTTTGTAAAGAGGTACTTATTTGTCAGAGGTGACCTTGAGAGGTGTTTTACTGTAGCACCATTATTTGGTTATGATGTGATAGAAGCAACTTGTTGTTTACAATCTCATGATATGAAAAAATCTATTTTTATCCCAGTTTTGTTCAAACTTGCGATACTAATAGATCTGTTTTAATGCAATTTGTTTCTTTAAAAACTAGTTATCAGGGTTAAAACTGGGTCATTAGGTCACATGATAGATCCTTTGGAACACTAGCATTTTTATTTCTGGTTTGATTTCATCCAAACTTGTTTTGAGGATTCTGTACATACATGCCGTTTAGGGTTGGATCATTAACGGGAGATTTGTGAAAAATCGCCGGGTTTTTGGACATCACAACGGGGTAAAAACGAAAAGCAAAAAACATGCGTTTCTGGCGTCATACATGACGATTATGTTTATTCAACTTAATGTAAACACATGCAGTCGCCATTTTAAGCACATTTAAACCTTGATTCTCAATTTCTCATATGCAAAAATTATTACTCAAACAAAATTCTCTGAATTTTAATGAAACAAGAATAATGTCGTACTACGTTTGATCTGGATACAAAGCAAAAACAAAACAAACAAAAGCAACAATTTTATTTCTTTCAACTGGCGGTACATAATCTTTAATCAACTAGTACATTAAAAGTATCATATAATCATATTTAATAATCCTGACCAAGGTTTTTCAAATAGTATGGTCCGAAACGAGCGTAATACGATAAATAACGCCTCGGATCACGTGACAAACATCCGGTACCCGCAATTTTGGAAAAAGAACGAAAATATTGAAACTTTATATCTACGTATATCTCGATATTTTACCAATCAATTTGACCAGCAAAGAGATCCTTAATACAATATATACTATTTGAAAGACCTTGTCCTGACGTGTCACCTTGTTGCAAACATCAATTACGTCAATCAGGCGCTAAGTATTACCCCGGCAATGACCAGATGTTATTGACAATTAACACTAACGCCGACTTTCGTCACCTAATCAACCAATTATCGATCTCGCGTGTCAAGGTTTTGACTTTGTATATTCAAACTTGGACTTAAGTGGTTATTTAACGAATTTTATGGATTTTCTTTTCTTTCAAGACAAAATTTTGATTTATCGGGAGATTTGGGTGTTTTTGCGAGCTTCGCCGGGGCGCCGGGGTAAGGGTCTAAATATCGGGAGAACCCGGCGAGTAACGGGAGAACGGCATGTATGATTCTGTATAAACAAGTTTTATCTCTGTCATAGAGTGGGGTTCTACTTTGAAAAAAAGAACATTTTAATGAGAAAAAATGTGTTCAGGGAAACCTGTGAACAAAGACCAGTCCTGAAAAAGAAACGTAAATCTGGTTCAGACTAACAAGTGGTCATTCTTAAACAGGTCTTATATAAGGAGAGATAGGCGTGACGTCACATGGTAATTTTGATAAGATTGCTGGTGGGCAATAACAGTTGTGTTTACAATACTTGTGTATCGGAAAGAAATTTTTGAATTTTCATAACTTTTTTGCTATCTGAATGATTTTTAAAATTCAAAAAGTTATGACATGCTATTGATACTCATATTTTCACATTAAAATATCTCTTTTGAAAAACACTTGATTTTTCATAACGCATTGTTGTTGCTATTACCATTTACGAAAACAGCGTAAGTTACGCGCTTGCGAATTTTTCATTTTGAATCTAAACAAAAATTGAAAATAATGAAGTGTATATTTTATGAGCTTTCCAGTGATATAAAACATTTTAAAATATCTTTTGTTTTAAAAAGGTTACGGTCTTTAAAAACACACCCCTAACAATACAAAAACATGGACTATCGACCCCTGCCCACCACATTGATCTCTTATCATTTAAAAAAATATTGCGTAATACAGGGTTTTGTTTGCAAACACGATCACTCCTGTTGTGATTTGTGATGAATGGTGCACATTCCCCCACCTCCTCTGTTGATCTTTATTCACAGGGTTGTGTTTAGTGTGGCAAGTAGTCTTTAACACAGGTTTGTCTCTAATTTTGCCAACAGTGAGTACAACTACCAGGTGAGCGTCTTTTGGCCATTTCATTGGCCCTCTTGTTTCAAAAGTTAATATAGAGGAGTATTTATGAATCAGGTGAGCGTCTTTTGGCCATTTCATTGGGCCTCTTGTTTCAAAAGTTCAGATAGAGGAGTATATATGAATCAGGCACAAAGGAATACTTATCTCTCAAAGCAAATTATGACTTTAATTGAGTTTGTATGTATTTTTCCTGTTTTTCTAAGATAAAAATCATCATCAATCATTGGTTAGTTATATATAATAATTGCAAGAAATTTACAGAGTTGAAGAAAGTATCTTGAAGGAGGAAGAAAATAGATAACAGATCCGGAATCCAGCTGCTGATAATTGATAAATGGTCAAGAAAATTGATTTAATGCTTCAGGAATGAATGTAATCAAGGGAAACCTAAAGACCTGTGATTCCAGGTATGATAATTATTGAAAATACCAGGTATGAAAACTATTGTATGTTGTGTTGAGAAATGGGGTTTCAATACCTGTGTTTAGAAATGGGGTATCAGCCACGAAAGGATATTATGTTGAGATTTGGGGTTTCAGCCACTAAAAGGCAATACCTTTTGGGTTTCAGCAACAAAAGAGCAAAACTTTGTGTTGAGATTTGGGGTTTCAGCCACAAAAGGCAAGTCGAGACACTCTACCTCTAGTACTGAATAGCATAAGGAAAATATAAAGGTAATTGTGTGAAAACTTGAAAGTTTGAAACAGTATTTTGAAAAAACTTTCATGTAATTTTATTAACTTTTTAAGTACAAATATTTAAAGTATCCACCTCAAATGTGCTTTGGTACCTCCATGAACACAAGATCACAATCGTTCCTGTAGATACAGCCCTTTAATTTTGTTTTCATAAAATTCAGCAGTATCTGTCATTGTTCATGTATACATGTAAGACTACTCATGTATATACATGTAAAAAACTGTCTAATGGTATACAAGTGGGTGAAGTAGAAGGAAGCTAAACAAAAATTGGCTCATTAAAACTTCATTGTTGTGCTGAAATGAATTGGTTACACAGAAAACATAGAGGATATTGCACTTGGTTGTGAGCTGATTCAATATATCGGGGTGGAAAATAATGGAGTTCAGTGAAATTTGAACAAAGGCATGCTTGAGTCATAGTTTTTTTTAAATTGTTTGTTCACCGAAGACATTCACCCTTCATTAGTAACTGAACAAATATCAGATAGTTGTAAAGTCTTGTTAAATCTGTTGATTAAAAATTATCAGGCCATTGACATTTTTTCCCCACCTGGGTTTTGTTATCAATGTAAAGTAGAGGACTCACAGACTGTATTACACTGTTGGAATATTCCTACTGTAGACATGTTCCTGTATGTTGAATGTTTTTACTTCACATATTCATATTTCACAGTGCACATGCTCAAGGTCAAGGTCACACTTAGGTGTCAAAGGTCATCCCTTCATGTCATAGCTGATACGGCTGTCTATCAGACTGAATAAATATGATGATGTAATTACAACCTTCTGAAATCAAAGGGACAGTAATATAAACTGTTCTTTTAGGATTGATAAGAAAAAGACAATTCCTGTGTGCCTTCTACAACTCCAACCGACATGTTGGTATTTAAATATTCCATGGAGAATTATTTGTGCACTTTAATATATTGATGTTTTCCTCACTTATGACTAGGCTTAGGACAGTAACTTCTGTGATTGTTTTTGCCTTTTGTCTTGAAAACTGTTTATCGCTAATCAAAGATGAATAGGGTCAGCGATTGAACATCATTTTATCAATACAGACTTATTAACCACTGACATTGTGTGTAATATATCTTCTGTCCAGTAGAAAATGTTCAGTTAGTAACCAGTTAATGTGACTTCCGCTGTATCATTTGCATGACTTTTACGTGCATTAACCAATCCTCTGAGAAAGGATACTGCCAATTAAGCTCTTTTTCTACAAAGTTTGATACTTAGCTCTTTTTAAGCTCAGAATGAGCACAGTGAAAGTCGAGTTAAAAAGTAGAAATTATTACTCCCCATGTTTTCTTGTTTGCTTTTCTTCTTTTTTTTCTTCTAAACAACCTTGAGACAAACTTCTGACAGATTTAAGAAGATTACATGTAGGCATTTCAGGGCAATATGAAACGGCCATGTACAAAAACTATTTATCTGTACTGACCAATCAATCTTGGGTTTATCTTGGCAGGGGTAGGTAACCATCAACACCTGCCACTGCTTTCTCATAGAGGCTTAATTAAGATATGGGAAAGGATTAGTTGTCAGTTGCCATCATTTCACATGTATTTATGAAGATACCCCACAGTTGGGACCTTGCACTGGTACCATAATATGTCTAATACTAGTATTTATAAAAGATAATGTAGTTCACGTTATTTCATTTCAAACGTATTTCGGTCATTTTTCGTTGGCCAGCAGCTAATCCACCCATCATCTTGGGAAGAACCAGATTGCCAACATTCTCACACAAAGAGACATGGTCGGTAGCAGGACTCGAATCCATGACCTTAAATCAATGAGCAGTTTTAGTGCTTTCAATTCAATGACTCGAACCACTTTACTGTGGAGACAGACTTAAAAATTGTCCAATGGTTGTTTGATACCTGAGCTTGTTTAGATTATGGCTTTGTCAGTGCTTTGAGGGAGATAACTCTTCACAACCATGATTATATGACTCACAACAATTGGTTAAAACATATTTATTCAGTATATGTGCATTGCAATTATCCATACAGGTGTTACATTATAAACAATGAAATTTAAGGGATTGAAACAAAAGAATTGATCTTACTGAGTTCATTTCCCTAAGCAAATTACAGAATAAATTGTAACTATGGCAGGACACATTTAAGTTGTTAATTTTTTTCTGAAATCAAAATGAATTGTCATTATATTAAGTTTTAGCAAAGGGACAAAAATAAAAGCAAAAAGAAAGGAAACGCACCAGCAAGAACAATGATTGAGGGTATAATTAGAGGAAGTGCAGAGAACTTGAATATTTTTTTGTTTCTTTTAAGTCATAAATGTAACACTGAAAATAGAAAGCGTTACTGAATTGCAAATGCACAAACCATATAGTCAAGTATTTGCTTTACACAAACCTAGAATCGCGAAATAAAAGTAGTGTGCGGCGTCAATTTATTGACGTCATCGTATAAACAAATAGTAATGACCCAGTCAAAAGCGACGTTATTAACATCATGTGTATTTTAGGGCCATTTGAATGCACTCTTACAAATTATACCGCGCTATTTGTATTGCACGTACATACAATACGGAATTTTTTTCTGTCAGGCCGATATTGCCTCTTCAGTGCAACAAGGTTGTAACTCCTATTAAAATAAGGAGATATGACCGTGTTGCACTGAAGGGACGATATGCTGCATTTTTGACGTAATATTTATAGGTATATAATAAAAATTTATTCTGTCTCTGTTATAAAGTCTGTAAAGTTTATTTGCAGTATTTACATGTTGAAAGCTTTGTTTCTAGGCCCGCTGTGATAGTATCACAGTTTTTCTTGTTGTTGCATTTTATGGAAACCAAAAACTATGGTGTACTGCTTGGCACTGTAAAAATTTGCCAAGTTTTATGTAAGCTGCACAAGTACAGTTTATTTAAGATAATGTGACACTGACATTATTAGATGTATGCATACACATAATTAATACTGGTGTAAATGGGTTTAATGCTCAAATTACTGGATGAATTTACACTATAATATATTTGATTCTTCTTCTGTGTCACTATCACATTATCCTAAATGAATTGTACCATATATATCCTTTTATTCCCTCTATTACTGGAGAGCATTATAAGAATTTTCACATAATGAATTTTACTAGTCCTTGCAAACTTATTAAGGTTTTATGTTACCTATTTTATTCATTTGGCAAAAAAAGGACTCGTCACTTGACAATATAATATAACTGAAAAGATTAATTTTGTGTCTGGTTCTTAACATTTGTTCAAAAATGTTTAAAAGTCTGGACACTTGTTGATTTCATTATGCAGTCTATTGACAAATTTGTAAAGTCAATGCCTGAGGGGGGAAGGTTATATAAGATAGAGGTCAGTAAATGGTCAGTCCAGGCCATTTGACCCAACAGGCAATATCAGTGTATTACAAACTGACCAGTGGTGTAAATGCAGGAGGCACCCAGTGGGGGGAAAATACAGGTAAAGTTATTAGTATTTTGATCTTCGGTTTCAGTAAAATTTATATCATTTTATAAATACTATATTTCACTATTTTCTTCTCATTTTAATATAATGTTTGCACTAGATTATAAACTGAAAATGAGTGAGTGGTATTTTTCCATTGCTTTAAAAGTTTAACTACTGATCGAAGTTATAAAGTTAGTAAGTAAATTTATTCTGTACAAATTTGCAAAAACACTTCCTGGCAGCAGAGCAACAGTAAAAAAAAGAGGAGAAAATGACCTTTGTCAGCTATGTTGGTCTGTTTATGGCAACATTGTTAATGAAGACTCAGACATGCTAATTATCCAAGGAGACGCCTTTATTCTTACTTAACTTGTTGCTTATAGGAAGTTAGAACTTTCTTTTTCGGTTTGTAATAATGAAAATAGATTGTAAGGGAAAATGTAATGCAAGCCATTATGATAGAATGCAGTAGCAGAAGATGATGGTTTAAAAAAAAAAAAAAAAAAAAAAAAAAAAAAAAAAAAAAAAAAAAAAAAAAAAAAAAAAAAAAAAATATAATTATTATTTTTTTTTTTTTTTTTTTTTTTTTTTTTAAAAAAAAAAAAAAAAAAAAAAAAAAAAAAAAAAAAAAAAAGAAAAAAGAATTTTTTTTTTTTTTTTTTTTTTTTTTTTTTTTTTTTTTTTTTTTTTTTTTTTTTTTTTTTTTTTTAAAAAAAAAAAAAAAAAAAAAAAAAAAAAAAAAAAAAAAAAAAAAAAAAAAAAATTTTTTTATTTTTTTTTTTTTTTTTTTTTTTTTTTTTTTAAAAAAAAAAAATTTTTTTTTTTTTTTTTTTTTTTTTTTTTTTTAAAATTTTTTTTTTTTTTTTTTTTTTTAAAAAAAAAAAAAAATTTTAAAATAAAAACAAAAAATATTCTTTATTTGTTTGAAATTTGATCTTCTGTAGCCAATCTTACATAATAAAGAAAAATAAAAAAAAAGTAATTGAAGCTGTCGGTCAAAACATGTCTTGTTAAATCATCGAAGAATTTTCTTAAGGATTTACGGCATTCTATACATTTTTTGTTTTGTTTGGTGGGCTAGTACTAATATCCCATCATATTTCTCTTCCGTCAACAAATAAACAAACAAATAAAATGTTCTCAAACTTAAATTTTTTTTTTTATTAGTCGCCCTTACATTTTAAATTATTCTTCAATTTTTTATTATTCATGTTTTCTTGGGATTTAAAGCCCTTTTCAAATGTGTTCAGTTATTTACAGCTTAGCAGTTTAACTAAACCATCGTTCGAGGAAAGAAACGGTACTAAATATTCTGCTATCCTTTGCAAAGAAGTCCAAAGTTACAGTTATTTTTACTATCTCGCTAAATCTGTATAGATATTTTTTATTTGCCCATTCAGTTCGGCGAAATAGATCATCATCATATATATATTATGCATAAATCATTTTTTTATGTTGGTTGTAATATGTAGCAATTCACACAAATTTGATCAAAAAGAAAGTCATAAAAACGTTGACATGAAATGAACCCAACATTATCAATCATAATAATTGTCAGATTTCACAACCCCCCACTGCAGGGCCCTCGTCAGGTTGTTACACCCTGAGGGGGTTAGTTTGATCAAACTTGTCTTAGTTCACAGACTGTATATGAAAATTATCTGGATTTAGATAGTGTGGCCAGTACACTACATAGTATCCAGTCAAGGTATATTAGCTGGACTAAACATTTATGTTTATGTCAGAACAGAGTGTACTAGTGTATGGTAACTGACAGTATTGTGTAGGAAATAGGTATATATCATACAGATATATATTCACAGTAATTATTTTCTTGGATATATATATAGAATTCTGTGAGAGGACTTACCTATATGTTCATTGACCAGGAGGTATTTATTTTACAATAGTTTAATTAGTTAATGTAATTACACAGATCATTAGAGGTTATCATCAGGTATACAGTGACAGAAGTTATGTGGATGAAGAAAACTATGTTACAGTTTGCTAGTATAATGTATTTGTTATTAACAGATTAAGATATAAATCATCTATAACTGGTATTAAATAACAAAACGCTTATATTGCCATAGCATATGGGAGACACTCAAAACCCCCTTGGTTGAAATCCCCTTGGTCCAAAAATGGCATAGCAGTCATAATCCCCTCAATGGATTTTACATTGAAATTCAGTTTTATTTTTTTCAATCTTTCGCTCAAGTAAAGTAAAACTAGAGACAAATAAAACATTTAGTAAAACTTTTTTATTCAATACATGCATATATTTTTCCACTTGTAAAATGTGACTACTATGCCATTCTTGGACCAAAGGGATTTCGACCAAGCAAGGGGATTTTCAAGTACAATTGTAGCATATATAAATCAAATAATATATTTAAAGCTGCTCGCTCTCAGTTATTGTTGAAAAAAATATTTTTCACAAAAATTGAAATTCTTATTCATAAATATAAAACTCAAGGCTAGAATAAAGAAATATGCAAAAATCTAGGTAGGAATTTGCAGAAATCATTTGAAAAGGTCGGTTACATGGCACCGCTACAATATATGTTTATATTGAAATTTCAAAAGTGTTTGCAACGCTTTTGAATTTGATAGCGTATTTTTTTTAAATTTAGAGATATACGTGACATGAATTTATACTGGAGCCTTTTTACATGACCATATGTTCTAAAATACATTATTTAAATACAGTTTGAAGAACTTTATTTTTTTTACCAAAATCTGAGAGCAAGCAGCTTTAATCAGACACTAGTATGGTGTTTTATAATATTTATACAGTATAAATATGATGTAATGATTAGGAACGTTAACAGGAAATGAAGTAATACACAAAAATGAATTAATGATGTAATAATACGTTACTATATATAGGATGTAAATTGAACATGAATCTTACTAAAAGTGAAGTAATACATGTAGCAAAGTAATGATTTATAAATATCTCAATATACATAACATTAATCTGTTAATTACTCATGAATCTTACACAAAAAGGGGAAGTAATACACATGCAATAATGAAGTAATAATGAACACTTTAATATGTTTCCCTTTTTTACACAACCTTGGGAACCCGTCTGTTGTCTTGTTGTCTTCCTTATATAAGATTTGCGTGGCTGAGTGACTAAACCTGTTCAGTGTTTATGCTGGGTTCTCATAACAAGATACACTTTTTAGTCAGACTCACTCTACTGAGCCCAAGCCTTTCTGTTGCTAAATAAAGTTATTCAATTTAATGAGCTGCACTGGAGACAGAACCCATGATGGGACAGTTTGCCATTTGTAGAGAAAGCCGCAGTTTTCATCTTCAGTTCATTACCATTTACAAGTAACAACTGGGTAGACTGGATGCCCAACACCTCAAGTGCCCTGACTGGGAATCAAACTTGCTGGGGTCTCTAGGTTCCAAAGCCACTGCTGAACCAGGGGAGGGTCCTAGGTTTGATATCAACTAGTGCCACATCTTGAGTGAGTCTTGAGTTAGAAAGTGATTAATCTAAGTTGTAAGAATTTCTGGATTAATCTACAATGTAAGTTATAAGAACTTGTTCCGCAATCAAGGAAAAAAGTAGACTACTAAATATAGTTATAGTATAAATCAATTCCAAACAATTGATGCTCACCAAAAGTCAAGAGCCGCTGCTTGGATACTTACCATGGAAATGGCATAAGATTTGAATCATGTACTCATACAATGCCTGAATGGATTGACCATGCATTGATCATATAGCTGTATGTAATTAAATATTGACCACACATTAATGTTGGATGAAAATCTGATTTGTAAACACCATCTTGTTAACAAATACCCTGAACAAACATGAGCTAATGAGATTTTAACACCAAGTTGGTCAGCTGAAAAGTGCTGATAATAGTTTTAACAGATAGGTCAGAAATCTGGGATGGACAGAAAAACATGGTCTGTTTTTTTTTTAGCTTGATTAAGAATTTTTTGTAAATAATCATAGCAATATATAATCTTTCTTTTTACACATGAAAAGTGCATTAACCTGTTTATCTATACAATGACATTGTTAGAGATGTTACAGTTATACTTTATATTCAGCATGCTGTTACATTAACCAATTTTCCCCAAATTGGCAAATACTGAATCCATTCCAGTTGTGTCGGTTTTTACACTAATCCTACTCTTCTTTACTGAAGAGCTAAGCTCTACTAACACCACTGCCATGATGATGTTCACTGGTTCCCTATTGAGCAGGGCAAAACATTCAATTGTTTTTCTGCAGCAATATTTCTAACAGGGAAATACTCCACAGCTATTATAAAGTTTTAGAAGCCAGTTTCAACATGTGTTTCCCTGTTTGAAATACTGCTGCAAAAAACCGAGTGAATGGTTTTGTATTTCCTTAGATTGACCTGGGTGGTCATTTTGTCCTACTTTCATGTTATTGCATGTTGTAAACAGTCAGAGATATACGTTGTGCTAAATAAAGCATTTTTCAATACAATGGTGTTCTTCAAAATTGTATTTATTTATCATTTTACATTCATTGAACTCATTATTTATGTTTCGATAATAAAATCTGCTAGGTGTAGGGAGTGCCCCTTTAAGTTAATGATTCTCTGCCAGAAAACTGCACACTGTAAGATGGTGCTGGATGGCTTGATATCCTGCTGTGTGCATTCCAAATGTGCCAGCATTTTATGTATACTGACTTCATAAAACCTGAGACAACCTGTGAAATAGATATTTATGTGATTGTTACACGAGTGAAGGAGAAATGAAAATAGGAGAATATAGATAGTTATAATAAAGACAGCAGCTGTTTCTGTTTACAGGAAGTTCATACAGTTTTATTTTATTATAATTTTATGATACAATTTATGGACTATGTTAAGAGCTTTATTTGTTTTCTTATCGGAGGACTAGTATTAAGTAAATTGATATGACATTTTGTGTGCAAATGTTTTTAATAATAAACGTTACTAACCATGGTATGTAACTATGTTCTTGTAAGTTCTGTTACATAATATGTATACAGACAGGTCATTAAGTTATTAGGAGGAAGGGTTGACAAGGGGCAAAGGTTAAGGTCATTATTACTTGAAATAGAACAAAATGTGGTAATGAGCTCTGGGAGAAAACTGAAGGTACATCGGTAGCTGATATGGGTATATTTTAAGCATTTGGGGTCACGAGGTTAAAGGTCAAGGACATTGTTACAGCTTTATGCTGTATCTCTCTGTTCCTTATAGATTTACATCAAGGAGTGAGCTAATAAATTTGTAACCAAACAAAACTATACGCAACTTTTTTATTTGAACCAGTTCTTATATAAGTGGCTAGTTGGGGCACTAGGGGTCTTCCCTAAAAAACGGGTATTTATATTTGCAAAACATTTTAACCATGCAGGAAACCCCTGGCTTTCCAGTTTCCTAAATTACTGTCAACTTGAACGATCATCAGTTCACCTTATAAATGGTCTTTACCTTATTTGGCAGTTTGACCTAGGTCATGGTATGAAATTTGTTTTCAACTGACCAGATTTCCTGGTGCTTTTTTATGTAAATTTCCCATGGTGACTCAATGGGCCGATTTATACTGCGATCGCAATCTGTTACTGATTATACATGAATGTTTTGGTTCACTGGTAGGTCAGGGTATAAACTAAATAAAAATATAAAACATTTGGGTGTTACAGGGTTGGACCAGTTGGTCGAAAAGGTGTCACATTTCAATGGTGTTATACACATTGGTATTTCTTTTGAAAAATTTCCAATTTTTTCATTTGAAAAAAATGTAAATATTTTTTGTACCTTCTGATAGAAGGATCGGTTATTAAATGGCTATGGCACTATTTGCTTTTATTTCACGAAGGCCATTATGGCAGTAATCTTCTTACTACCAGCACCGCTCATTTCATAACGATGCAAAGTGTTGTGATTCTAAAACGTCTTTTAAATTTTATGTTATTATTGTCATGTCTCACGTTTACTTGAAGAGATTGCAGGTTTCTAAATTATATGAGAACGGGTGTTAATATTGGATTTATTATTACAGGAGACAGGTCATTAGGTTTATGTCAAAACGGTTTTCTCTGCTATTCATTAAAAAAGCACCTATAAATAGATTTTTATCTTCTCATTATTAAACCCTGAGTATCCTGGCACTCATTAAAGTCCCTGCATCACTTTTGATGATGTTAAAGTTACATGTAGTACTCTTATTTCACATTATTTGTGCACATTGTGTTCCTAAGATTGCTTTTTAAAATTGAAGGTGCATGATGCAAATATAGTGTAATATATTTTTTTTAATGATTAATTGCAGAAAATAAGAAGGTTTATGTATACTCAGCTTATTTTTTGTGAATAAACTATTTTAATATGAAAGAAAGGCATATACTGTCAATATCAATTTTAGAGTTAACAGAGCACAGATCTGTCATTGTTCTATAAATAGATTCATCAAGTCAGAGTTCTCCAGCAGCTTTAAACAGGAGCTTTCGAAAGCGGACGAAAGTATGGACGATAATCCTTATGAGATCTGACATTTCCGTGCCTAATTTGTATGTAAAATGCAACGTTAAATCGGTCAGTTTTCATAGAAAGGATCTGTTTGCACATAAATGGTCGCCTAACGAATAAAAGATCGCTTATGGGTCGCTTATTACTGGTCGCTGGTCGCGTTAGACTGAAAGCCGCTTAATGCAAAAGCAAAACAGTGTAAAAACGCTCAGGAGGATTCAAAAGCGGTCGCTTAAGACAAAGGTCGCTTAATACACGTGGTTGCATGGGCAAGTTCGACTGTATAATGAATGAAGGCTATATTCAAGAACGTTCATGGACTCGACTGACTAAGCAAGCAAGGGACCAGTAGGCAGATCTGATTAGCCAGTGAAATAATTAGAGCAATATATCATGCAGACAAATCTAAATACCTTTAATAATCAGTTAACCAATGGATGACAAGTAACAGACCCTTCCTTGTTGGAGGTGGAGTCAACGAAGGTTTCTGTATATAGTCATAAATTTTTCTTGGATACTTGATCAACTTTTCTATGCAGTGGTTAAGTGTTAAGTTTTGTGTTTGAATATGTCTATTATTTCACTGTCACTTTATCCTTTATGAGCTGTACTTGATGTTTATTTTAGATATGAAACTGAATTCAATTCAGATCTTACAAGATACAGACAACAGTACTCTTTTATTGCATGATATTGGTCTCGAAATTACAGTTGAGAGTGAAATATCATTTAGATAGGAAAATGTGTGGTTTTGATTTTAAGAAATGATTAACTGTAGAATATAGAGTTAAACTGTTATGTCAAGGAAATAGCAACATCTTCAATTTCCAAAAGCAATGTTTCCTAGATTTCATTTAAATGTAAAAATGGTGCAAATATTGATCCTGCCTGTAAGATGTCAGCTTGCCCCCAGCCAATAAATTAGGTATGTGATACAGAGTGTTTTCTCAGAATCCAAGACTCTAGAGATCTGTGATTCATTTAATACTTAAGTAAGATGTATTATACGAAATATGAAAATTCACATCAAAGTATGATAGCAGAAAAGGATTGTGATTTGATACGTACCGGGTAGATGTTAATTTTCCGTATTGTTACTGAATCAGACATCATGCATGTGGTCTGTAGTCATTTCTTGCAAAGACAATCGCCACTGAAACTACTGGACTGGTGTCAGCGATTTTCATCGAACTTTACTGAAATATTTCTTGTAACGTTGTTTAATTGTTGTATGATTATTGTTAATAGAAGGCCTCATGGTGGATGAGAAATATGTTGCTTTATCTACATGTGCTTAATGAGTTAGCTTCTTTAAATAAAGATATCATTATTATTATCATTATTTTTAATCAGTATTGCAATAAGCAGAGAAGTTTTTTATCAACATCTGTCTAGTTACTACTTTATTTGCACTAGGAACTGCCGGGAGTATGTGTGATAAAGTAAAATACCTATCTTTAGTATTAAAAGTAACTGGTTATCTCAAATCCCAATTTGAAATTTTATATGCAGTTTTGTTTGAACGCGAACAAAACCATACTAATAAAAGAGCTCAATTTGTCTAATTAGTGTTAAATGACGTCAAAACCGCAGTTATGGAACACCAGGATGTATTTAAAGCACATCGTTGCACGTATAGAAAGTAATAGAGAAGTCTGACACTTGTAAATTAGAACTCCGACAGTCGTAAATTACCAATATGAATATGACTGTGTTTGTACATGTAATTACCGCGATTAATCTAATTACTGTCCGTTGAGAATTCGATGGTGTTCGTCTGGGTAATATATTCAGTAAAAACCACAAAATTATGGTAATTTGTGTAAAAATGACCACTCTTGGTGAATATTTTGTTTCACTCCGCTGAGAAATGGGCATTTTAATTCATTTCCAGATGATCTTTATTTTGCTTTGCAAATTATGGTGTTAAATTCCATTTCATTAGAATAAACAGGGTCACCTGTTCAGTGTTTGTTTTAAGGGGAAAAAAATATTTACAGATATTAAGGTTTAATTGCAAATCACAAATAGAATTGTATTATTCAAGTAAAAAGTGTTTTAACATTCTATAAATACAGTCAATAGGCACAGAAGTTAAGTGTTGTTTATTTCATGTTAATTAGTACACTAAGCAGATGTTTCAGTACACGGTAAGTCATGTTATATCATGTAATATATCATGTAATTTTTTCATTTTTAAAAGTAATATCAGTGTTATACATTTATTTCTAGGTGGCATCAAAATTTGTCATGCAATGAAATAATCATATTTCTCTATTTGTTTTAAATTTCATAGAACTAGTTCTTACACCTGTAAGATGTTAAAATCAGTTCATTGTCCTGCACCTGGCACACAAATGTTTGAAAGATGACAAATAATGCATCTTACTTATAATATATTTGTGTTCATCTGGGCTTGTTCTGCAGAAATTATATAGAAAATTTGAGGAGGGTGTAAGTTGCGACAGAATTTTTTTTTTTTCCATTGAAGATTGTCTTACAGTTGTCTTTTAAGAGTTACTAATGTAACGAGCCGAGGGCCTAAGACGCAGCAGATCCATTCAGTGAAAAGTATACTCAACCCTGAATGGGTCTCTGTGCCTTATATATACTACCCTAATCCCCATCACATGTACATGGGTTTTAAATTTTGCATATTATCATCATATGCGACCGAACGTTTTCACTACGTTCACTGATCGTTACACTATGATAGCAGGTTAACATGTAATGGCACTAGCTTATTTGTTAAATAGATGGGACTGTTCTTCCAGACCTTGTGTTTGAACACTGATTGGGCAGACAGGGAAGGGAATTGCACTTTAACATTTGTCATTATCTTAAGCAAGCCTTTGCCCCAGAGATGTCTCTACCAAGTAATATTCCAGTACATCCTTTTCACTATAAGTAGACACAAGGCATTATTTGTTAATTAAAACAGTGGCTTGCAGACAAAGAATTAAGAGGTCTCAGAAGTGCTGTATCTGTCTAGAGTATAAAGCAGCTTTATGTCGGTGGGAATTCACAGGGGACATTATGGTGTTTTGTTTGGCCAGTGCGATTGGGTTGTTTCATTGAAATATTTGTATCAACAGCTATTTATTGTGAAAGCAAAACACAAGTATTTTAGGTGAAGCAAATTGTTTATCATGATTCAATCTTTTGAAGTCTGTTGCTGGAGGAATGGAAGAGTAAAAAGTAAAATAGGTTAAAAATGGCAAATAATTCCAAATTGTTTATTTACATTTTCAAGACATTCAAAATTTGAACAAGCAAGGGTGGTGCCAATGTGACAAGCAAGGGTGGTGCCATTGTATGGCTGTCTTATTTGAACAGTGTTCTTGCTGATACTGTCCGAGTTTTGTAAGAATTTTGTGCTGTTTGTAGATGCCATTCCAGTCAGATTAATTGACTAATCACCAGCAATTTTCAGGTCACTTGAGGCATTTCTGACCACAGCTGGAATTACATGGTAATTTATTGGATTTGGGTAATTAATTAGATTTTGGGTAATTTATTAGATTTACACACATGTAAATAAATGAAGTAACAAATGCAAGCAATATTTACAAATGATAAGATTAAATGTTAACTGGAAATGGCAGTTTAGAATAAAATTTTTACACATGACAGTAAAACAGCTAGTACAGGCAAATAGAATAATATCTGCAATACTTCTAGACTGATTTGTACACATTGCAGAAGTAACTAAAGTACTGTACAGTCATGATATTTATTAAAAAAATGCTGTAGACATGTGTGAATTCGTGGGTATGAAATTCCATGGATAATAAAAGTAAGATACTTTTATTGGCATGGATTTCATTTTAAGCTGTACTGGATATAAGTCTAGCAGAACTTATGCCATGGTGGTTTGTCCTTCGCCCGACTGTCCTTCTGTCCATAAACGTTTCCTTGATAATGTTCTACAGGTCACAATTTTCAGTCACATTTCATCAAACTTGCTCAGAAGGTTCCTCATAACATTAGATGATCCCTATTGTATTTGGGGTCAGTGGGTCAAAGAAAGAGTTCACAGTGACCTCCGTTAGATTTTCATTGATAACGCTCTACAGCTAGTCACAGTTTTCATTCAACTTTCATCAAATTTACTAAGAAGGTTCCCTGTTTTGGGTAAGTGGGTTAAAGGTCAAGGTCACAGTGACTCAAAATTTAAATTCTTTTCTGTTAAATATCTTGGGATATATTTGACTCGCAGTCTTCAAACTTCATAGGATGATTGGTCTAACTGAGTAGATGATCCCTACTGGCTTTTTTGGTCAGTGGGTCAAGGTCACTGTGAACTCTGTTTGTGTTTCCTTGGTAAAATTGCAAAAGATTTTCGCAAAATTAAATACTCAGAACAGTCCAGTCAGACCAGTAGCGTGATACTGGCCTTTTTGGGCCTCTTGTTCAATTCACAATCACACTGAGAATATAGTCAAGAGTGCTGTGTATCATACAGCTCTTTTTATTTTGGTTTTTAAGCAAAAAATAATTAAACAAGTACTCACATAATTTCAGATTTCAATTTACTTTTTCACTTGAATGCCGGTGCAAGTAGAAATTGCTTTTTATTGATTTTCACTTGTAATCTGAATGCCCGGAAATTTAGGAAATTGTCTGCATCTAGATGACAGCAGTTAAACTGTCTGTTAAACCTTTGAGCCAGCTTTAAAGGTCCATTACTAAACACCAAATTGAATTTCTTCTAAATCTGGAATTGTACCAGGCAAATGGCTTTTTAAACTATACAATAGCAGTGGAGTATTTCCCTGCACTAACAAAGTTTGCTCTCTATTCGTATGCTATGACCGGATGTAAACATCACGCACACACAGAGCATGCGCAGGCCTTTAACCCAACCCATAATTATATTCAAATTAATTCGTTACGTTTTTGAATCAGTATTACGTTTTTAATCCCGTTCTCACTATACATAATAGAAATGTGAGTATAAATGAATATGTTCAGAGTAAATATTAATAAATTTTTCCTGCCCCGGCGGAGTTTTGATCTCTGATCTCCCGCGTGTCAAGCGGGAATACATGGCACTGCGCTACCGAGGCTTTGGTTGATAGAGCGTATAACTTCGTTTATCACCAATACAGACGTTTGTTTCGGAATGGCGGTACAAATTTATGTAAACAAACAAATTTAACTTCCCAGACACTTTTAATAAGAAGTGGACACATTATAAACTTGGTAGTTTCGTAAAGTATATTCAAATATCTGTTGGAAAAAAATTGTATGCATGTTCAAAAAAATTTCAAAGTTGATTTAAAAGGCTATCTTCAGCCACTACCCGGTGACAGAATCTCAGTTATTCCGATGAATTCCTGAACTTTATAACGCTCGTAAACTATCAATCATCGGTCAATTTTTATCATATTTCTTTTATTTTATTGATCATTCAATATGCAATCAAAAACCATCAAGTTTTCTTACATGGAAGAAAACTTAAACGTGGCGAGCTTTGTAAACGGACATGTGTCGATTTCCAGCGCGCAATAGCGTGCTTACCGTAATTCTAATATGGCGGTTCATTTGCATAATTTATTCATAAACGCAGGAGCATAGAACTTTGTTAGTGCCCTGTTTAAAACACTGCTGGAGAAAAAAAATGAGTGAATGTTTGTGGATTTCCTTAGATTGACCTGGGTGGTCTTTTTGTCTTACTTTCTCTTTATTGAATGTTGTAATCAGTCAGTGATATACTTTGCACATCATTGAAAGTAAAGTTCTTCAATTATAATTCAAAATAGGCATGATTATTTATGTATAACCTATTTACAGCCTCTCTCTGGGACACTTTTAGAAAATTACAAGGATATTCAGGAAAAATTTTTTTTGAAAAAGGCAAACTATAATATATTAATTCTTTTGTTAAACTCAAATTTTCAACACAATATTGTCACATTCGATGCAGTATGTCATATTTTTCCTTCAGAGAAGACACCCGTTACAATTCCAGATTTAAAAGAAAATTTGATTTGCTGTTAGTAATGGACCTTTAAGTTGCAGCCATGGGATAACAACCAAAGTTCTAATAATCTGGAGTTATTATCTTCGAATTGGCTGGTTAGAGTTTCGTTACATGGCTATGTGAGAGAGGTGGCTTTTAAATTTAGATGACAGTTAGCACTGCTTTTACCATATTACTCAAAACCTGTAATAAGCATGCAGTCAGATGAAGGCGCATAGTTACAAACTTGACAACAGTAAGGCAAATGACTGTCTAAAGCAAGTAACTGCCTAAATCAAGTGTCTGCCAAAATTAAGGGGGTGGGGGGTGTCGGGGGCTCTGATCCTAAAATAAATAATGCACAGTTTTACATTTCACAAATCCTGCTAAGGCCAGTGTTTTTGATTTGTCGTTACTCGAACCCGCCGCCCCTATCTTTTCGTATTTTAAAAAAAAAAAAAAAAATCAAAATTTTTTTTTTTTTTCAAATTTTTTTTTTTTTTCAAAATTTAAAATCGCGAAATTAGAGGTCTGTTTATACAAATAATAACGTCCAGAAGCTGCATTCGTCTAACGATTATTTTCAGACCGATTTGGGACCGAAATTCGGCTAAATTTTTTATTCTTCTCTATATATAATTGGGAAAAGAATAATGAAATAAGTCAACAATTTTTTTTTTTTTTTTCCCTCCTCCGTACGGAGCTTTTTAATTTCAAACTTTGAGTAACAAGAAATAAAAAAATTCTGGCCTAACATATTGCTATCATAAGGCTAAAATATTAGCCTCCTTTTAGCATCTAAGCACTCTTCTTTGTGAATTAAAAAAGCAACTAATGGTTAAAACTACAATGTAGTGTCAATGACACTAATACAATAAACAATGGTCCCGTCCTTGAAGCACTTGATGTATTTCAGTTCTGTTTACAAAATAGCTGGATGAAGGTTATGATTCACAGTGCCCTTGCCCCCTTTCTCCCCCCCCCACCACACCCACTTCAAAACCCCACACCACACACATGTTTTCAATCATTTTGAATTATAACTGTGGTGTAAAAGCCAAAATAAAAATTTGGCAAAAGCTAGTCTGACCTATGTGAAATAACACCTTTATCAATGAGTATGGCCAGGCATATAATAGGTACTTGAAATGAGTATGCTGTGAACTCTGGTTGAACCCCTCTTATGCAAGTGACCCAGGTCAAGCTAGGAGAAGTTATGTGTAACCCTCTCATCTGAGCCAAGAAAATCAATGGTCATTTAGTCTTCTTTGGTGTTATTTGGCTTCTTTTGGCTTATTTAACCCATGTTGGAATTTATATTACTGTGATCAATAGGAATTTTACTATGTGTTTTAAGGAATACTGTTAATTCTTATTCTAGTGGAGAAGTAGTGGCTTAATTATGAAACGGTAAGGAGAAAAATGAAAGAAATATTTTAGTATTCATTAACTATAAATAGCATGATAACTATTAAAGTATGTTAAGACCACCTGTAACTACTTCATAAAATCTAGAGAAGGAAAGTTTTGGTCATGTCAGTAAGAATAACAAAGTCTTCAACTTTCAATAAATTGCTAATTTGTAGATGGTCCATTATAGTACTGTACTGAAATGATCGTAACTAAGATCTACAGTCATAATTCTTAAAGATATAAACATGCAGCAGCAAATGTTTTGCTATCACTTTATATTTCCTTCTTTTATCATGCAACATCCAAATGTGCCAGCAGCTGCACATGCAAGTATTTATTGAGCTGCACATTGTGCTCATAAAGTCTATTTTGATCATCATCATGTTTCTGCAACATAACAGTGTTTAAATGGGATTTTTTAATGCAAATTGGCAGATCTGATGTAATTAGACATTTATTGTGGAACTTAAAGACTGTTCCAACACATTGTGCCAAAACAGTGTTTTAGCACTATGTTACGAAATAGTGTTTGATCTCGTATGACAGCACTGCCTTAAGCAAATTTTGGCACAGGACTGCTTTCAGAAGACCTTGCCACAACACTTTCTTCCACAAACTTTGCCACAGTACTGTCTTCCACAAACATTGCTACAGCACTGTCTTCCATAGACCTTGCCACATCACTGTCTTCCAAAGACCTTGCCATAGCACTGTTTTTCACAGATCTTGTCACAGTACTGTCTTTCATAGACCATGCCACAGTACTGTCTTCCATAGACCTTACCACAGCACTGTCTTCCACAGACCTTGCCACAGTACTGTCTTCCATATACCTTGCCACAGTACTGTCTTCAATAGACCTTGCCACAGTACTGTCTTCCATAGACCTTGCCACAGTACTGACTTCCATAGACCATGCCACAGTACTGTCTTCCATAGACCTTACCACAGCACTGTCTTCCACAGACCTTGCCACAGTACTGTCTTCCATATACCTTGCCACAGTACTGTCTTCAATAGACCTTGCCACAGTACTGTCTTCAATAGACCTTGCCACAGTACTGTCTTCCATAGACCTTGCCACAGTACTGACTTCCATAGACCTTGTCACAGTACTGTCTTTCATAGACCTTGCCACAGTACTGTCTTCCACAGACCTTGCCACAGTACTGTCTTCCATAGACCTTGCCACAGTACTGTCTTCCACAGACCTTGCCACAGCACTGTCTTCCACAGACCTTGCCACAGCACTATCTTCCAAAGACCTTGCCACAGCACTATCTTCCAAATACCTTGCCATAGCACTGTCTTCCATATACCTTGCCAAAGTACTGTCTTCCACAGACCTTGCCACAGTACTGTCTTCCATAGACCTTGCCACAGTACTGGCTTCCACAGACCTTGCCACAGCACTGTCTTCCACAGACCTTGGCACAGCACTGTCTTCTAAAACCTTGCCACATTACTGTCTTTAATAGACCTTGCCACAGCACTGTCTTCCACAGACCTTGCCACAGTACTGTCTTCAATAGACCTTGCCACAGTACTGTCTTCCACAGACCTTGCCACAGTACTGTCTTCCATAGACCTTGCCACAGTACTGGCTTCCACAGACCTTGCCACAGCACTGTCTTCCACAGACCTTGGCACAGCACTGTCTTCTAAAACCTTGCCACATTACTGTCTTTAATAGACCTTGCCACAGCACTGTCTTCCACAGACCTTGCCACAGTACTGTCTTCAATAGACCTTGCCACAGTACTGTCTTCCACAGACCTTGCCACAGCACTGGCTTCCACAGACCTTGCCACAGCACTGTCTTCCACAGACCTTGCCACAACACTGTCTTCTAAAGACCTTGCCACATTACTGTCTTTTATAGACCTTGCCACAGCACTGTCTTCCACAGACCTTGCCACAGTACTGTCTTCAATAGACCTTGCCACAGTACTGTCTTCCACAGACCTTGCCACAGCACTGGCTTCCACAGACCTTGCCACAGCACTGTCTTCCACAGACCTTGCCACAACACTGTCTTCTAAAGACCTTGCCACATTACTGTCTTTTATAGACCTTGCCACAGCACTGTCTTCCACAGACCTTGCCACAGTACTGTCTTCAATAGACCTTGCCACAGGTCTTCCACAGCACTGTCTTCCACAGACCTTGCCACAGTACTGTCTTCAATAGACCTTGCCACAGTACTGTCTTCCACAGACCTTGCCACAGCACTGTCTTCCACAGACCTTGCCACAGCACTGTCTTCCAAAGACCTTGCCACATTACTGTCTTTTATAGACCTTGCCACAGCACTGTCTTCCACAGACCTTGCCACAGTACTGTCTTCCACAGACCTTGTCACAGTACTGTCTTCCATAGACCTTGCCACAGTACTGGATTCCACAGACCTTGCCACAGCACTGTCTTCCACAGACCTTGCCACAGCACTGTCTTCCAAAGACCTTGCCACATTACTGTCTTTTATAGACCTTGCCACAGCACTGTCTTCCACAGACCTTGCCACAGCACTGTCTTTGATATACCTTGCCACAGTACTGACTTCCAAAGACCTTGCCACAGTACTGTCTTCAATAGACCTTGCCACAGTATTGTCTTCCATAGACCTTGCCACAGTACTGTTTTTCATAGACCATGCCACAGTTCTGTCTTCCACAGACATTGCCACAGTACTGTCTTCCATAGACCTTGCAACAGTACTGTCTTCCACAGGCTTTGTCACAGCACTGTCTTCCATAGATCCTTGCACAACACTGTGTTCAGAAACTTGGCACTCCGACTTGATGCTAGGTAAGCCATATTATAGCCAACAGCCCTAATATAACCTAAGTAGACATCATTACCATAAGTGTTCTTATATTTCAGACAGCCTGCATGATTGGTAACAGTTTTAAGTGAAACAGGTGCTGATCAAGTCATTTGAAAGGTAGGAAAACAAATCTTTCATTTGTTTTAAAGTATGAAACACTTTTGCACTAAGAGATGCATGGACAGTTTGCCAGGGCTTTCATGATTTTCAGGACTATAGAATGGAAAGTCTATTTTTTGTGGTGTACATTAGTGAATACAACATGATTGTGTCTTTGGTTTTAAAATTGGAAATTTCCTAACAGTTTGTATAGGTGACTGCATCAGAGTGCTTTATTGTTTTTGTGCCGTGAAACAATAATTCATGATACTAAAACCTTTTAAACTGTTAACATATTTATATTTAGTTTTTCCAGAAAGTCAGAATGTTTTCAGAGCTTATTTGATGGCTTCACTTTACTTTTCTGCATCACTTCCTGTTATACATTACATGACTTCCTGTTGTCTTAGATACTTTATCACTTTGAACCTTATGCTGTTCTCTTAAGTGATAAAGAAGATTAAGATGTACTGCAGCATTGAAATCAATGCCTTCTTAGAAAATGAACAGCCAGTAAAAAGTCTTGAAAGTTTTGAATGCTGCAGACTGCATTAAGTCAATCACATATACATGGCTTTGAATATAATTTGAATGTCTGATTTTATAGAAATGTATTTCAAAGGTTTTACAAATTATTATAGATATAATATATATTACTATAAATATGAAAATAAAGAATATTTTGTAGTTAGGATAATGTGACAGTGACAGATATATGTGTATACAGACATTTACATGTGTACACAGACATTTACACATGTATACAGACATTCACATGTGTATACAGACATTTACACATGTATACAGACATTTACACATGTATACAGACAATTACATGTGTATACAGACATTTACGCACGTATACAGACATTTATGTGTGTATACAAACATTTACGCATGTATACAGACATTTACGCATGTATACAGACATTTACATGTGTTCAAAGACATTTACACGTGTATACATGCAGACATTTACATGTGTATATACATTTACGCGTGTATACAGACATTTACATGTGTTCAAAGACAGAAATATGTGTACACATGCAGACATTTGCATATGTATACAGACATTTACACGTGTACACATGCAGACATTTACACGTGTATACGCACATTTACAATCAGTGCATAAAATGGATACACCATAGGTGCAAGAAAAGATTTAATAATAAATTTATGCGTAATGGATAATGACAAATTATCGTCATTTATGTTTTACAAAAATTTGTGCATGAATGATAAATGTTAGTAATGGTTCACAGTGATTAGATTTTATAGAATCTATGCAACTATTAAATTTTATTTTAATTTTATGTAGAAAATAATGCATTAAAAGTGTTAATACTATTACAACTTTAATTAATCGTATTTTAACGACATTTTTGTAGCATTTGACTAACCAAATAGGAGTGTAAAATAACTCCTTAGGTTATTTGAATTGGAAGAGGATATTCACACGTTCTTACATTTTGATTTTTTTATTCACAAGTGAACGACCATAAAATTAGCTATCGGTCATCTTTCAAAATAGTGTCCTTTTGATATGAAAGTAGGTCACACAGCCTTGGGGCAGGTTAGATTTTAGATCTTGGCCTTGTAAGCGTTGCTACTCATTCAATTAGATGTCCAAAAAAACTGTAAAATGTACAATTATTGATAGTGAATGTGTCTACAGTCAATTACATGCTGGAGGGGAATCTTTCAGATCATTTTGTAATAAATCAAATTATTCTAATTTAAACAAAATGACCCCAACATGCAGCCACCCTTCGCATAAGTAGTCAAATATGACTGTATAAGTGGCACGTGATGTACGAATACATAATTCAGGTTTTACAGTTGTAAATCTGAAGATTTATGTGTAGAGGTTAAGGTGTCTGTCGCTCATCCTGGATGTTGCGGGTTCGAGCCCCACTTGGGTCACGACTGTACCTCCTCATACAACACTAGTACTGGTTTTTCCAGGTAGTGGACTTGAGAGTGACTCGATAAGCTACAAGCTTTCTTCACAATCGGGCTGAAAGAAATTAGTATAAACTAAATCTGAAGATTGTCGTATTTTATGTTTGTTTGAAATATTTCATGTTTGCTGTAAAATGTATGCCTTGTCCTTGTATAATGTTTACACTGGTCCAATACATTGACCCTGGTGGTAACAAATTGTGATCAAAGGTCATGACTTGTTATATACAAAAGGAGGTATTGACATATTTTATGAACACTAATACATTTGTACTGGTATATTTTTGGCAAGAAGTGTATCATAATTGACTTTGTAGTGACAGAGATTTATTACTGATTTGTTATTAGGTAAATGGTATGATTTCCTCTAGTGATGAAAAGGCGTCTGTGTAAAAAACAGTAGCAATTGTTCACATTGATTTAGCAACTGAAAGAGGTTGTGGGTTCGAGCCATGACAGTACCTCCTCATATGACACCAGTACTGGTTTTCCAGGGAGCAGAGTCGAGTGTGACATGATAAGCTACAAGCTTTCTTCACAATCAAGATAAAATAAATTATTATAAACTATAAACTAACTAAGAATTAATAAAATGCTCATTATATATTATAGTACCTAAAGATTCACGTTGGGTGGTGATGATTGCCCAGATTAATTTATTCTGGCCATATTTGTTCATTCGAATGATGACTTTTAAGTGTACTTTATCATGGTTTTCACTTGCAACTAAATGGCTGGAAAATTGACCTTAAAAGATGTCTTTAAATCACTGAAATGTGAGCGTGTGTCTTTAATCACTGAGTTGTGAACGTGTGTCTTTAATCATTGAGTTGTGAAAGAATTAAGAGGACAGAGACATCAATTTTCTGTCCAAATAATATTTTCATGTATTTACTTATTTGATGTAATGTAATTTACACCTACTAAATTAAGAGCTTTGAATTTGATTCACAGATTCATCCAGTACTGCTCAGTTAGGATAATATGACAGTGACGCCGAAGAAGATTAAAATATTATTGCATAAATTCTATTGGATAATGTAACGATTTAATCGTTTCTTGCACTCACAATCTACATTTTCATGCAGTGATGTTTAGGGAAATCTGTGATGTAACTCTCACAATATCCTTACTGAACTGTATGAGTGCAAAATTTGCACCAATTACCTTTTTCCACAGGAGATATTAAGATTTTATATTTGTATGGTTATACACATTTGTGTAATAGTTTTGTGCGGAATGCAACACGTTTCACAACATTGACTAACAGCGGGCTAATATATCGAGTGGTATAAATTCTTTTCTTGTACTTAACGTCTTAGAATATGGGACAATAGTCGACTGGACAATATATTGGGCTTAGCGATTAATATTTGAAAAACTTTGGACGTCCGAACAATTGACCAACTGTTAATGCGCTGCCAGTTTATTTGTTCAACATAACAATGGGGTAGGTCAATACTCTGAATTATTGCTTTCGTCATGTACTATTGGTTTTCACGGGGTATACAAAGCTGTTTTGCTCTTACAATGAGATGGACACTAGAAAGAATGTGCAAAAGAGATTATTATGAAAATGAAATTTTTTCGTTGTCAGTGTATAATATTTGGTGCGACAAAACAGGCTAGATGCTTAATTAATTGATAAAAAAGTGAAAATTAAGCTTTTTAAACAATCAGACGATCTAGTCTGTTTTAGTAACTCAAAGATTTTATTTCTCAATTTAGAAATACACGAAGAAAATAATTTTTTAATAGTGAATGAAAATGATTTTTCAATTAAATTAGCTTCTAGCAAGAGCTGATATTTTATTGAGAAACACAGAAAGTTGCTGATTACATTGGTTTACAAGTCATTGAAAAATCTTGTATCTCAGAATACATTGTTTATTTGTTGGGTTTTTTTCATCGTAAACAAATACACAAGTTTCTTGGTACCAAGTGTTATTGAAGAAGTGAATGTTGTTTTGTAAAGTCAATGGACTATGTAAGTGAAGAGTGTGGAAATAATAGGTAAGTGATAAAAGTATCTTGTCTGGTGTATATGATTATAATATAAAGCAAATTCATTATCAGTTCATATCAATGTTTGTATAGCCGTAGTTTGTTTAGAGCACTTTAGTTTGGTGTTTACTTGTGTATTTTGAACAGAGATGCGCTGGGGAAATGTTTGATTTATTACCTGGAGTATAATGGTGGTGTAAATGAAAGTGAAAAGATGTTGTAATAATTTCAAGAATGTTTATAGTGTGCATGCAGTAATTGAAGTGTGAATAAAAACTTGAAATACAATTCATGAGTGCATTCATGCAGGGAATATTGCCTGTATATGAAATAAGTAAATATGAAGTAGATAAAAAATTGAAATACAATTCATGTGGTGCAGTCTGGCAAGGAATTATCATTGGAGGTATATGAAAATATTGTGAGTTTTCCTTGTTCACAGGTGAGAACAAAGGTGTGACAATTCATCCATTTTAGAACACATTTTTATATAGTGTACATTGAGTAACACTTGAGATTATCTTATTTTTGCTATTTTTCGCAAATTCCCTACTTTGCTAATTCAATTTTTTTTTAAAGATAATCAAACATTTGTATTTTACGTAGTAGCCTTTCCTAAATTAGAATTTAAATTAGCGAATAAATCTACTATGTTCTATCAAATCGCAAAATATGCATAACATGAAAAGTACCAATTTTACAGGATAATGAGGGTGGCTGTATGAAAAAATACATTTTACAGTGTTCGCATAGGTCTGGAAACGTCAGGAAAATTATATTTTTTCTGGAAAATGAAAATTGCTAATTTTATCATGGAAATTAAATCATGGTATTTCTGAAAATACGCTGGAATTTTTATAAAACTCCTTGAAAATTACACTAGTTGGCTTTTGCATGGTCTTTTGAATGATTAAAAAGCATATTTTCCTATTTAAAAGCTGATAGTTCAAGTGAAAGAAAACAATGATCCATTCTAAACTATATGTTATGTAAAATGCAACGTTTTGTTATTGCTCATCGTTAAAGTTTGAATTTAATCCTTGAGCTAAGACCATTATGTTTTACTTGGTTTTTACCGTTGTTTTACAAGACGCTAAAAGTACATTCACGGCTCTCCATGCTTGAAATCGGACTAATAATAATCTCTGTCTATATTTTATAAAAGTTTCATACAAAATTGAAAAAAGCAGAAAAATCATGGAGTCTACGAACCCTGTAAAAAAAGCCTTAACCCTGTAAAAAAAGCGACAGGCACAGCTGCTGTAACTCTTGTGCCACCTAGCCTGATTACATGTGGAATGTGTATTTAAAAAGTGATTTAACAGGCTATGGAAGATTAAACTGTGATAAATTCATTTCAAGCTACATACTAATGAGTTTCTGTTAAAATTGTTGGAATTTGATTGTCGGGGAAACTGCTGTAATTACATGAAGTGCTATAAAGTTTCTCAAAATTCTCTGTTTAATTTTGCAAACCTTCAAAAGTTATAGATTTTATTGATCCTTTACATAGTATAGAATGATGGTCAGCTGATCTGAATAATTTCTAATAACAGCTCTTTATATGGTCAGTCAAATTAAAACCATTCATAGTCATTCTGCTTTCATTAGGATTGAAGTGCCCGATTAGTCCTACCATAGCTAATGCCATTGTACAATTAGACACACCGAAATAAATTAAATTTGTCTCTGTCTATTGGTAGGTTGATTCCATCTGGAATGAGTCTCGAGAGCGATTAATATAACGTTGTAAGAACTTGTTATTACAATCAAGAAAAAATTAATTAGCATAAACTAACTATTCATATAGTCAGTCAATAGCTAATCATTATGAGGAGACGCGATCGTAGCTATCCATAGCTAATGTTTATTGTATGACACTTACGTCAACTAAGCCTGACAATGCGCCTGAAATTCATAAAATTTGTGTTGTATAATAAATGTATTTAAGAGACCTTTATTTGGTTTATTGCACGGCGATGCTAAATTAATATAACAGCAGTGTTCTCTTCCTAAGAACGGATCTGATATTGCAGAGAAATAATGGCCTCAAAAACTGAAAACTAACTTCAGCCAGTCATACCTTTGAACAATTAATAGTAACTGTCCATTTTGTTTGGTGAATATTAACTGATGACACTGCTTTTTGTCAGCTGGTGCATTAATTAATAATTTATGGGTTACTCAGGCAGCCTTTAATACTTCAACAAGATTTACAGAAAGCCTGACAAGAATCGGGCAGTCCTGAACATTTCATGAAAATTTCAAGGTATAGTTTCACAAAAAGGTGTAATTAAAAATACAGAAGTAGCTAGCTTACAGGAATTTATACAGGAACCTTTTTATTTGATGAATCGTTTAAAATTTGTTAATTTTTTAGACAGTTTGAAGAAACTTGTTGTTTTTTTTTTTCACCAAAATATTTCCAACTAGGTAATACGGTTATGTTAAATTTTTCAAAATCGAAAATCTTTGGTATTAGTTATTTTATATTTATCACTGTTAGGTTTGTTATCCTGATCAAATTGCCACCATGGTCCAGTAGAGTGTTATCTGCACATTTTCACATTTACTTTGACCAGTGTTGGCTATAATTTATCTGTAATGTCCACTATTTGATTTACCTGTTGACCCACATGCTGTTCAAGGTAAACCTTAGCTTATTATAGAACAGAACAGAATTTTATTAACATACCACTTGAACATTTACAGTTTGCAACTGTTCCTCGTCTGCAATTAACTATATACAACATGCGCTAATAACAGTGATAGAATACCTGACATTGAGTTAATTACTTAACTGTGTGTTACAATAATTGTGAAGGTCAACTGGTAGAACCACTGGTTTTAATAATTGTAATGGTCACCTGGTAAAGTCACTGGATTTAAATAACTGTGCTGGTCAACCAGTAGTCAGAGCGGATCAGTGGTCCAGTGATAACGCGCTGGACTTGTAATCCAGGGATCGCAGGTTCGATCCCCCGCTCCTCTACTAACATAACTAATGGTCTTTTGGATGAGGCCAAAAAAAAAAAAAATCTGTGTTTCGGGCAACCCAACCCCTCCTAGCAAACCCCCAACTCTAGAGTTTTTATTGATGTCCCTATGTCCGGGGGAAGGTACCCTACCTAGCATTCTTGGGACCTTTGGGCCCTAAACACAGACTGTTTTTTTTCCCAACCTATAGCATTTTTTTGGATTAAAAAAAAAGGAAAAATGATTTGCCCCTATCCTATACATAGAATATTTGGGACTGTTGCCCTAAACACAGATTTTTTTTTGGCCTGAGACCTAGAAACCCAGGTCCCATGTATCGGTGCTGAACACCAGGCATGTTAAAGAACCAGGGGTGTCTCTGGAACGGGACATGTTCTGTAGCTTGCACTATCTCCCGAAACCTAAAATAACTAAACTCTTCATTGGTCAAATGGAATATCTGGTACCAACAATAAAATTAAAGAGTACATACATCACTGTACCATAAGTATTTGGTGTGTTTTAATTCAGCACTCGTGATAGCACTGGATTTATATTGACTGATGGCATATTAACGATAATGGAAAACATAAAAAAAGGATTCTAAGACTGCATGACTATAAAGACCGTAAAGAACACTCGGCCTTATAAAATTCATCAAAGTACCCGTTCTGTAAGAAAGTCAAATATTATACACAATCTGTCTTGATATTAAATTTCAATATGTGAAACATTCAGAAAAAAAATTACAAGAAAAAAGTGCAGCCGTCTGAAGGAAATCCAATGTTTTGCAGGGCGTTTTATGAAACATACAACCAGGATTACAGAAGTCCCTTGATGGATTTCCTAGACACTTTCTATCTAAGGTTTCAAATTACATCTTACGAATAACATTTTAAGACTTTCTTCATAAAATTGGGTGCAAATTTAAGAAGTCTAGTTTCTAAAATTATTTTCGGAACACCATAGATGTAATTCTTGTCATTTTGCTGATGGCAGTCTTTCATTTTAATGGACATTTTAATAGTGACATAAGAGCAAAATTGAAATCTGTAGATACAGATAGAAGACATTCAAGGATTTCAATTAAATATAGAAGAAAATCTGTCTAATGTACATTTTGCATAAATTGCCAAGAAAGCTATTGGAAAGGCTTTATAAGTTATCATATTCTTAATTACTGTAAATTAGGTAATTATATGATTTTCACTATCTTTAGCAAATTCTCCATTTCGCTAATTAAAAGATTTCAAGAAAGATTAATTTCACATAATTTTAAGATTAAAGATTTCTCCTTTCACAAATTTTGAATTAATCACAGGAATATTTACCATCTATAGCAACTCCATTATTTAGGCCACATCAATTTGACTATTTAGTGTGTCACTCAAAATGGCATCAATGAAACTTGAAAGATTGAAAAATTCATTTTTGAAATTTTTCTGGGTATGGGCTTCAATAAGAAATGCTGCATCTGCATCAGTTTATCTTAGGAGTTTAATACCGGCGTTCCAACTGTATTTAGGTCATTTGTACAGGCGGGCAGTTTACCTAACCATCGTTCCATGGAAGAACCAGTACTAGATCCCTATCCTCTGTAAGAAACTGCCAACTTTCTCACATAAACAGACATTGGTCCGTAGCAGGGCTCGAACGCATGACCCTCAATCTCTATGAGAGGTTACAGTGATTTCAAGTCAGCGACTCTAACCACTCGACCACAGAGGCAAACACTCCACTTCTGTTGTGTAAAAGGAAAAAATCTTGAATTATGTGATGGACTTTGGCTGCTGGTTTACTTTTATACCAAGCTTGAGTACAATGACCGATGAAGACTTCAGTTGACTGTACTTGTTTCATCAGTATTTATTTATCTGTGTCACTTTCAAGAGTTTAGGAATCTTGATTTGTTTATCTATCCATTGAAAATGTTAGAAAATTAAAACATGTTGCCAACAGATGTGTAAAAGCATCTTGGTGTACTCTTTCAGATTTATTTGTAGCCAACAAAATAAAATACAGCATAGTTGATTGCTCTAACCTGTGAAGGTGCTAAATTGGAATGTAAATCTGTCACATTCAGAGTGGTTATTCCACAATGATCATTCTGTCATATATAGAGGTTACATTGACACATATTTGATGTGCTGATAATTATAAATTAACAGTTCTATTGAACATGGCTTGACCAGTGTCCCTCTGTCAACAAGTAAGGATAATTGATATACAGTGGAACTTCCGAAAACCGGACCTTCCAAATACCGGAAACTTCTGAAAAACGGACGATTTGTTAAGTCCCGAAATTTCCTCCTCTATTTTCTATGTAAAATGTACTTCCGAATACTGGAACTTCCAAATTCCGAATACCGGACGATATTTTTGTAAATTTTAACCTTCGCAGTACAAATTGTCTTCCAAAAACCGGACATAATAAACACTCGGATCAAAAATTAATTGCTTCTGGCAAAATGATTGCCATTGTTTGGCCAATTAACGGTTATCGTTTATTTTGACACTTGTTAGAATCACAACCTGTCAATCAAAGGATTAAGAATGTAACACAAGACTGTAATTATTAGATGATGATATCGAATAAACAAAGGATCAGCGGATTAATGATAGTTGAGTGAAAATTGAGCAGATTTATATTGACGAAAATATCAATAAAATAAGGACATCTTTGGGGAAAAAATGCCCAAGACAATCATAATTAAAATAATTTGTGAGTCTGAAGTCGTTCCAAAACCAACTCTTAAGGTGTGTGTTTTATTTTGAAATTTGTTTAACATGATATTGTAGTACAAGTACAAGTGTATCTTATTTGATGCTTTATTTTTTGTCATTTTATATTGTTAAATAAATTATAAAATGTGTTTGATATTGTTGCATGATACTAAACAAGGGTCACAATCACTTCTATGCATTAAAAATTAAGGATTTTCCAAACCATTGAGAACCTTTGATTATCTCTCCCTTTATCAGTCCAAATCACCCCAGACTTCCAAATACCGGAAACTTCCAAAAACCGAACTTTTCTACAGGTCCCATCACTGTTCGGTTTTCGGAAGTTCCACTGTACACTAATATTTGCAATTCAGCAATGTTTTGAAGTGCTGTCTCAGCCACAGTAGGACATCATTTTTGATGTCAAGTAATGTTTGTGTAGTAAATAACTTGTTGCATTTACTCATCTTTTTGTAACATTTGCAGTCATAAGAATTGAAATGATATCTGTGAAAGCATTGTTTAGTTTAGTTTATACTAATTTATTTTAGGTCGATTGTGAAACAAGTTATCCAACTTATATTAATCACTCTCGACACCTCATTCCTGATGGTATCCATCGCCGTGAGGGTTTGAGAGAAGAGAAGCCAGTTTCCCTTTTAATGCTGAGCGCCAAGCAAGGGAGCTACTGGTACCATTTTTTACGTCTTTGGTATGACGCGGGCCAGGGGGGACCCCGGACCTCCACGCACCG
This sequence comes from Saxidomus purpurata, assembly GCA_022818135.1. Classification (NCBI taxonomy): domain Eukaryota; kingdom Metazoa; phylum Mollusca; class Bivalvia; order Venerida; family Veneridae; genus Saxidomus; species Saxidomus purpurata. The sequence goes on along the minus strand of JAFMSR010000009.1, from coordinate 14,808,488 downwards.
GATGGTGGACGCTCTACCACTAGGCTATCGAGGCGGATACACTAAGCATTGTTTATCATCCAGTAAACAATATTTTGTTGTTCTAAATCTCAAGGTCCTATGATGGCCATCATAGTTAATTACTGCACATTAGTAAGCCAAATTGTTGTTACAATATATTATAGATAACACAATGATTGGACGGATACATGCCAACAATAAATTGTATTTTTACCTACAAGATGTGTGCAACATTGGGCAATATGTCAACATAATTATGTACAAATTGTTCATCATGTCTCATGCAGTTGTCAACTGAGGCATTTGGTGATGTGACATGATGGAAGTAATACCATAAATATCTCGTCTTGGTGTTTATCTTATATATATCTTAGAGGCTGTTGGGGAGCTAGGATGGGGTGGTTTTGATGGCCAGTAGAGCTGGCCACAGTTGATTCAGACCTATCATCAAACTTAGATATATTGATGTAAGCAAGTTTAATTATGGAGCATATGCACTGTAGAATGTACGTCTTTAATCAAGTCTGGTAATAATTATCATACCCATGTCATGTAATTTAATTCTTAACAAATTGAAAAAAATTGTAACTTTCTAATGACTTGTAGGCGGGTAATCAATGTATTCATAGAAATATCTTGTTGCATTTTGTTAGAAAACCCTGAACTATGAACAATAAATTGAATTGACATTTAAATATTTCTCTGCAGCGAATTATATTGCAGTCTTTTATTGATTTGTCATTCTTTTTTCTGTCTGTATGATTTGTTTCGGAGAGTCAAGTTGCTATATTATAGATCTGAATATAACCGATGCTTATAGGTTGTAGTTAATTTATTGCAATACCGGTATGCACAAATTTATTGCAAGATAGAATCCGAGTCATTAATTTTGTACAACATGCAAGAGTACAGTAAATTCAAGAGAATGTGATAGTAGTCATAAAAGATAATTGTTCATACACAAATACGAGAACAGTTCCATAAAAAGAATGAGTATGTGTACATAAAAAAATATTATAATCCATAAAAATGTTTGACATAAGTAACATTAAGGATAATCTGACAATTAATATGTACCTTTTTCACCAGTTTAGTTTATACACTTTTCTTCAGTACAATTTAATACAAAGAAAGCTTCCATAACTTTATTGAATTAATTCCAGATGGGTGATAGAGGCAACTCAAAGTTTAAATGACCCATTTACAGTCCAGTGTATGCACATTATACTCAATGTTCTTATGTTACAATATTTCTTATTTAATGTGTGATGTAGAAATAAAAATTAGGATCACTTTGATTTCAAAGAAGGTACTCTTTCTGAGCCAAATACCTCAAGATCTTAGCTGACAAGACTGGTTTCATTCCACAACAAATCGGAGAGTTTCTTAGGTCATGGACCTCATTGTTGGCAACAAGAAATGAAGCCAACTGTCAGTTGCTAAGCTTTTAGATAAATCGAGGGCAGCTGCAGGACTGACCCATCTCAGTTGATATATACATACACTTAGAACAGTTTCACAGCCATTCTTTATAACATGTATACTGTTTTTTATATCAGAACAGCAAGGAATTAATTATACCCAGAAGGTTTGATGTCCAGACATGTTTTTATCTTGTTTTGATACAGACCACATTCTTAACAAAAATCTGGAAATTTTTTTAGCTAAAAGTACCAACACGTTGAAAATACAGTCAACCCTGCCATTGTGCAGTTAGTATCTATGAAACAAACAGTTGTAGATATGTAATTATATTGGCAATGGTCAAGTCATAGATATGTAATTATATTGGTAATGGTCAAGTCATAGATATGTAATTATATTGGTAATGGTCAAGTCATAGATATGTAATTATATTGGTAATGGTCAAGTCGTAGATATGCAATTATATTGGTAATGGTCAAGTCATAGATATGTAATTATAATGGTAATGGTCAAGTCGTAGATATGTAATTATATTGGTAATGGTCAAGTCGTAGATATGCAATTATATTGGTAATGGTCAAGTCGTAGATATGCAATTATATTGGTAATGGTCAAGTCGTAGATATGCAATTATATTGGTAATGGTCAAGTCGTAGATATGCAATTATATTGGTAATGGTCAAGTCGTAGATATGTAATTATATTGGAATGGGATGGTCAAGTCGTAGATATGTAATTATATTGGTAATGGTCAAGTCGTAGATATGTAATTATATTGGTAATGGTCAAGTCGTAGATATGTAATTATATTGGTAATGGTCAAGTCGTAGATATGTAATTATATTGGTAATGGTCAAGTCATAGTAATATGGTAATGGAAGTATAAATTATATTGGTAATGGTCAAGTCGTAGATATGTAATTATATTGGTAATGGTCAAGTTGTAGATATGTAATTATATTGGCATCACAACTGGGGAAACCTTGAAGATATTGAACCATGACTGACATGCCTGTCTTAAATATCGAGTTGTCAGTCATTTTTCTAATTGACAAATATTTTATTTTATTTTTTTATTTTTTTTACACCAGTAAGGGAGGTAACTCTACAGTGGTTATAAAAAATGTTGTTTAAGAGTTAGAAGACCTTAGGGAGGACTGTTGGTCATAAAACAATAAGTTAGCGAGATTTCAGAAGTTCTGTCTTTACATCAGTATTTATTGTGTTTCATGCACAATACGATGCTGATTTAGTAATTTTGTATTGGTTTATAAAAAAATGTTATAGTTGGGATGTATAAAATTAGTGCATGGTTACTATAATGGAATATTTGCGAGTGACAGGTAAATATTTTCAAACATTCTTTTATATCATGTATATAGTCTCAAAGTGCAGAATGATGTAGTTTAATTTTATGATTTTAAAACTGATATGCATTTTAACATTTTATATTTTCAGATAAAAGATAAAAGTTATAGAAGTGAAATTTAATCAAGTTATTCTGGGCTGATTCTGTGTTTGGTCTTATTTATTGTTCTGTAAGTATATTTTACTGTTATACTAACTTTAATAAAAAGATCTAAACTCACGAGTTATTTTACCTTGACCCTGCTAAATTTCCAGAATGGACTTGTCTGTCTTTCACTTCGGGCAGTACCATTAATTGTTGATAGGGGTGCCGACTGAAAATTTACAGACTCAGTAGCAAGGCGTGCAGATCATGATCAGGCTGCACAGATATTGAGGCTGATCATGATCTGCACTGGTTGTAAACTGTCGTGCTCCGCGGTGACTTGCATCGCGCCAGGGAATATACAGTATATAAAAAATAGATCTAATTGTTTTGTTGGGATAAGAAGTGCAGACTTAATGATCAGATGTCTTAATACACAGTATATAAAAAGTAGATCTAATTGTTTTGTTGGGACTCTTAGTGCAGACTTAATGATCAGATGTCTTTTTACGGCAAGTTTAAACAACGAAAGATTTTCAATATAATTAAATTTTGCACTTTCTCACAGCTGTGATTTTGAGAAAGAATGCAACAGCTGGCTTGCAATGAGAAACAGAATAGATTATATTCCTATTTTCAAATTTTAATGTAGTATGTTATTGTTTCTCCCTGCATGGTTTGGCTGTCTGTCTGTTTGGCTGGCTGGCTGGCTGGCTGTCTGTCTGTCTGGCTGGCTGGGTGTCTGTCTGTCTGGCTGGCTGGCTGTCTGTCTGCCAATATACTCGGTTTGAACTTCATCTCTTAATCAAATTTGGCAGGAAGCATCAGTATGAAGTCTACTGGTGAGCATATTATAATTTAGGGCCACTAGGTCGAAGGTCAAGGACACAGATGCCTGTTAGAAGGAAATTTTGTTCACACTTTGTCATAAACCTTTAGCTTGATTTTGATGAAACTTTACTGGAAGCTTGTTATGATGTTTATATAAATTGTTCATATGATAATTTTTTGTCACTACATCTTTCAAGGTCACAGGGGCCTGTTAATAGACAAATTTTGATTTATTTCCCGTTCATAAGATGAAAGTTCAATTGCCTACTCTCCAGATAGTAATCTCTTGATGGAATAATAATTGTTCTAGTTTTACATAGGGTCACTAGGACATTAAAGGTCAAACATTGTCCGACCTTGTTTTCAAAAGCCCTAGTCTGATTTTCACCAAACATATAGCAGAAAGTTTCAGAATGAAATCTTAAGTTTCTTTTCATTATTCCAAACTGTATCTCTGTGCCTCATGATGTAACTGACAGTGTGTGTGTGGTATAATGTTGTTTGTGTCAAAAATAACCCTCTAGTTATGTGCAGTGCCACAACATCAGTTATTTTTTGCATAGCACTAAATAAAGCACAAATTTGGCATGTAAACATCTTGCTCACATGAATATAAAATGCTTTTAACTTTGAAGATAGGATCAGGTTGTCTCTCTCAATATGTGCATTTTTGCATGGCTTGTATTAATGCGTCATAATTAAATAAAGATAAAAGCATACCTTCATATCTGTTTGAATCATCAGCATAGATCAGGCTTTCACAAGTTTTTATATACAAGTACATTTCAACTTGAATCTTCTGTAATATGCCTTGTACAGTTTGCAACATTTAAATGCATTCAAAATGTTGTTAGGATTTTATTGGTGGGAATGGCAGGGTTTGTCTTTCAGTAGTCTTGGAGAAGACTAAAAAAGGACTATATAATACGCTAGGGAGAATGATTTAGCTCCATTTATCTTGTGTTCAATTTTTCCTAAAACTACAGCCTTAATTTGAAGATAAATCCAGCTTAGTTCTGCAGGCTTCAGGTATATAAAACGCATTAAAGCCTGAATTCTGATACTGGGGGGGGGGGGGGGGGGGGGGGGGGGGGGGGGGGGGGGGGGGGGGGGGGGGGGGGGGGGGGGGGGGGGGGGGGGGGGGGGGGGGGGGGGGGGGGGGGGGGGGGGGGGGGGGGGGGGGGGGGGGGGGGGGGGGGGGGGGGGGGGGGGGGGGGGGGGGGGGGGGGGGGGGGGGGGGGGGGGGGGGGGGGGGGGGGGGGGGGGGGGGGGGGGGGGGGGGGGGGGGGGGGGGGGGGGGGGGGGGGGGGGGGGGGGGGGGGGGGGGGGGGGGGGGGGGGGGGGGGGGGGGGGGGGGGGGGGGGGGGGGGGGGGGGGGGGGGGGGGGGGGGGGGGGGGGGGGGGGGGGGGGGGGGGGGGGGGGGGGGGGGGGGGGGGGGGGGGGGGGGGGGGGGGGGGGGGGGGGGGGGGGGGGGGGGGGGGGGGGGGGGGGGGGGGGGGGGGGGGGGGGGGGGGGGGGGGGGGGGGGGGGGGGGGGGGGGGGGGGGGGGGGGGGGGGGGGGGGGGGGGGGGGGGGGGGGGGGGGGGGGGGGGGGGGGGGGGGGGGGGGGGGGGGGGGGGGGGGGGGGGGGGGGGGGGGGGGGGGGGGGGGGGGGGGGGGGGGGGGGGGGGGGGGGGGGGGGGGGGGGGGGGGGGGGGGGGGGCCGCCCCCCCCCCGGGGGGGGGGGGGGGGGGGGGGGGGGGGGGGGGGGGGGGGCCCCCCGGCCCCCCCCGGGGGGGGGGGGGGGGGAGGGAGGGAAAAAAAGGGAAAAAAAAAAAAAAAAAAAAAAAAAAAAAAAAAAAAAAAAGGGGGGGGGGGGGGGGGTCTTGCAGACACTAAGACTTCTGTGAAATAAATTTTGTCTCTCAGCTCTTAAAGAATTATATTCCAGTCATTTTTTTCTTGCAATGTAATTACAGCATGCTGAAATTACACATAATGTTGTCTCAGAAAAAAACACAGTGCTAATTATTAGACAATGCAAGATGTCTGAAATGGCAGTATTTTAATTAGTTGCTTACATTATTCATTTAAACTGATATGGTGTCCTTTAAACATTTTTTGTTGTACTGTAACTATGTGTAATTGTTTTATGACTGATATTGTCTTCAATGACTCATAGTTTGTTTTTATTGCAGGAGGTTCTCACGTGGAATGTTGTCTATATGACGGCCCTTATCATGAATCCTCCTGGAATGGGGAACGACCCCTTGATGGGCGATATGGGGCCCAAAAACCCACACCATCAAGGTTTGTATCAAATGAAACTTTTGTTACTAACAATCTCCAGTCTCCTTACAATGAAAATTAAAGATGGCTGCAAATTTTCAAAGATGCGACGGTTGAATAAATTATAAACTGCCTTAGAATTGAACAGTCTCTTGGAATTGATATTTTCGAGCATTAAAGCCAAAGCCGTTAAAAATATTTGCAATCGACGCCATTACGAGCACGAGAGTCATCTTAATATGACATTCATCATTATGATCATTGATGACATCATTGAGTCACAGTTGCCATGGAAACAAGACTTCAAATTAAAATTTTATTAATTCTTTGTATATAATTGCTGTTTAACAGGTCTTGGTATGGATCAGCTGTCATTCAGCATGGATTCGATGATGTTCCAACAGCCGCAGCCCCAGTACATGCCGTATAATATGTACCAACAACAGCCTCAACAGCAACCTCATGGTAAATGTTTTTTTTATTGCTTATAGTCCCGACCATCCCGGGATTTCTCCCCTTGTGAACACGCCAAGAGCCTCACGGTAAATCAATCTACCCATTTGCTCCATTAGTCTATTCTTAAGTCTCCATCTCTTGAACTTTTTATCATTAGTTGTTGTTGTTTTACTCAGTTTCGTCTAGCTTGTGCTTTTGCTAGCTCGCACATTTAGCTGCATCTGACTTCATTCATCCTGATACAAAGAACAGGTACGAGCTGTATAAGAGCTGCCGGTACACTGTTGCATCCACCCACTCCCGCTCCCACCAGGCCCCTTATTTCATTCAAATACTGCTTTTGACTGTCTTAAGTAGGTTAAAGGTCAAGGTCATTTGAATTACACTGATTTCAGATTCTGTTATACTTAATATGTTAATCTAATTAAGAATGGGGTCAAATACTACATGAAATACGATTTGTTTTTGTGTCACCTGTTAAGGGGACAGACACATACAGATCTTTTTCCTGCGCCCCCCCTCTCTGTCTGATGCATTTTCTTGTCCGTTATGTTTTGCAATATAGAGACGCAATGTTCCATGGACGCACCTGTATTTCTCAGAGAAAGAAAGTCAGTGTGATATGATATGCTTGAAATTGCCTACATAGTCAAACCTAAGTATTAGTTTCATGTAAAAGATATGATGACATAATTATAAGGTCATCTTATAAGGAAGCTTGATGTAATTAGTTTTGAAAGAGAAGAAAAGATACATTTTGTGGCTTATGTCGTGATAAGATCTCCTATTTCAGTTACATGAAAGTGAGAACAAACTAGTTAGCATGTGGTCTCATATGAGCACATATAATATGGTCTTAACAAATATTATTTCATTCTGTTTGAATTAAGATGTAGAACTCCTTTGTGATTGCATCATTCACCATGACAATCAATTAATACATTCAAGAAAACAATTTGCATGCAATCTACCAAAGATTCTCAGTTTTGTGTCGATACTTTTGGTTCAACGCCTGTTTTAGTCATTTTTATATACGCCGCTTGACTTTGGCTGAATGTAAACTAAACTTTATAGCAAAAGCACTGAAAAAGTTACCGAAGAATTATATTGTATGTCATTATTTGGGGTTGTAAATCATTATTTGGGGTTGTAAATCATTATTTGGGGCTGTAAATCATTATTTGGGGTTGTAAATCGTTCTTTGGGGCTGTAAATCATTCTTTGGGGTTGTAAATCATTATTTGGGGGTGTGATTAATAGAGCTGTTAAGGTATCTGTCTATATTACATCAGGTAAACTGATATCTTGACTTTCTGATTTGTTAAGAAACAAAATCTGATATCAGCTTTTAAGTATTTCATGTATTACCAATACAGGTATATTGCTTTGTCATTTGATATAAACTGTTGCTTATTTAAAGATAGGATTTTAGTGTCATTGTTGTATGGGTAAATTTCATGCGCGTTTCAACAGTATTTCAGTCATTTGAACTGGCAGACAGTTTACGTTACTAACCATTGTTCCTGGGACAAATCAGTACAAGAGTCATATCCTCTCAAATCGGCATGCTGAAATACCAGGGCTGGGCTTGTGGGCTTGACTTGTGGACTGTGTCCAGCTGGACCCAAGGTAGTAGACTCCCTGGAATTGAAACTCAGAGTTTCAAATAATAGCACAATCATGTTGAATCAGACAATTATAGTGACTCCATTGAGTAAACCTTGCATTACTGCCTGATAATGAAATGTCATTCTAGCCCCAACAGGGATACAATAATACCTCTTTAACCTTATGACCACGAGTTTATGACCTTACGTTATGGGAGTCCATGGCCTTGAGACTACGGGTCCACAACCTTGGGTCCAGCCCATGAGCCCAACCCAGAACAGCCCAGCCCAGCCCACAAGCCCAGTCCTGGTTTTACAGCATCCCTCTCAAATCACCACATTAAATGCATGGGGGTTAGACACTCAAACCTCCCTAAATGACACCTCCCTAGAGAAACAGCCTGCCAAAAAAGACAAATAATTTCTTTCGCATTGTGTCAGTTATATAAAGAATAGACCAGACTCTTCAGTACAACACCTCTATACAATAAAGATGTTTCTATGTTCATAAGGGTATTGGCACCTGAGAGGTTGTGCTGATATGAATAAGTTTGTTGCCTTCTTCAAAAAATAGAATTAAAAGTAAGAAAAACTTCACAGATGAACCAATTAAAATTTAATTTTTTCCTTTATTGCAGCTCAAAAAATATTAGTTAAGTGATTGATCTATAGTTTGATTGATTGCTTAATCCAATCAATCATTCATTCACTCATTTGTTCATTCATTTTGTTGAGTGATTGTCATCAAGTTACTGTTTTTAAGTTCATTTGCACTTACTTTTTAGAAGTTTTAGTCTGACATAAGAAGCTGTAATGGCATGATAATAAATTAACCAGTTATAATCTGCATTTTGAATTTAAATTAAGAAGCAAAAAAAACAATGAGAAGAAAAAAAAACCCAAGCTCAATCCATAGTACTAGATGACTTAATATCATAAAGGAATGTATTGGTAATTTTTTGTGTTCATGTGATAGTCAATACTCGATCTTCGCTGGGGGAAAATCACTGGTGCGTAGAGTGTGCTTATAGCACGGAAAAAAACCAAAACAAAATATTGATAAAATCGTTTCAACAAAATGTTTCTTTCTTTTTTTGGATACTGAAACTTCAAAATATTTACGGATTTAACTGTAATGACCAAGGGAAGGAACCATTGTTTCATAGTGAAAGTGTTTTGTTTTTAGATAAGGGGAATAATAGATTGGGTTCAAATAAAGTTCAGGGACATAATGTTGGCTGGAGTACAATGTGAACTGAGAGGGGTAAGGTAACTTGAGGTCATGTAATGTTTACATGTTTGTTTTGAGCATTATGTGGGGTGTCTGTTGTTATTATATGTGACCTCTAAACATGTACATACTGTGATGTAAAACCTAGTGTTAATGTAGTCGGCTGTCATTTTTTTTATGTACATAATGTATTGAATGACTTCATGTATGTGCACTGTACAGTGGTTAGTATACAGTAATTCAGTTACAATTCACAAAGAAAATTTTCATTTATTTTGAAAGTTTCTTTTTTCAGCACAAGTTATTAATCTTTATGTGCTGCATTTAACTGCATGACTGCCATATTTACGTTCAGTTTCCTTCGCTTTAGATTACACAAAGATAATGAGGAAATATTTTTAAAATAAAATTCAAGTCAAGGGATAAAAAGTTCAAGTCTAAATTAACTGCAACTATATTATTCACTGCAACTACTTTATCTCCAAGGTGATCTACATCAGGGGTGTTACAGATAAATATTCAAGGATGTAAATAAACTTTAACGATGCTTTAAAAGTGCATAGATAGGCGAAGAAAATGCGTTTTTTCTTTATTGCTCTGTGTTCTGCATGATGGTTGAGTCATATTTAAAATACAAAAAGTATCCTATTATCATAACGAAGTTTTGCATAATGTCTTAGATTTGAAAAGAATTCAGTTTTTTGGGTTCTAGCAATGACATATAAGATATTAGTACAGTATTTTTATCCAGTAGGTGATCAATACATAGCATTGTATTTTCATCTTCATTTACGCTAGTCATCGACGGGGATCGCAGCCTGCGGTAGATTACATTGATTTATATTTTTCCTGTTTCGTTTACATGCATTTTATGGAATATGCATAATGTAGTGGATGAAATTGATCTGGTGAAATTGACAAAAATCTGTTTCTTGAAATTTAAATTGAAAATGACATTTTTTTCTCAGTTTCTTGAAGTTTCCAAAATAAATTGCATCTTTATAGAGTTGATGGTGATTCCAACATAAATAAGGGTGCTAGGATAGGATTTTCGATCACCCTTCGGCATAATTATATGAATTATTATATTGCTAATTATTCCAAAACAAGTGATGCAAAAAGTGCAAATAGTGTCTGTCGAATTTGTAAGTTTGTTTTTCGTAAGATTTTTTTCTTAAATTCTAACCAATCAGAATTTGCAAAAACTTCTGAATCACGTTCATATCTAAAGACGGCTGGCTATAAGCGTCACATGACAGAGTTTTTGTCACTCAAGACTTGAGATCCCTTGAGCGTCAGAAAAATGAAATGTTAACATTGGTTAATTACAGCTACAATGTATTATCAATTCAATATCAAAAATCCCGAGGGATAGTGGCTTGTAGAAAATATATAATGGAATAGTAATTAGTATTGTAAATTCAGGGCTGAAGACAATATTATAAAGTATTGTTAGAAATGCATGGTATGGCTTTATCAAGGGAAAATAATTAAGTTGAAAAAATGAAATCTGGTACTTGAAAAGGATCTATCAGAATGCAATAATTGAAAGATGGAAAGACGAAAAAGTTAATGATTTGGTCTTTTGAAGACAAATTAGAATTCCTACCAGGTACTGTATTAGAATTAAGCTGGTTTTATTAATAACTTAAATATTTTCTTAAGTTTGTTGTTATATCACAGTATGAGTTTAACCCCCGTTTTTAAACTGTATTTCGGTCATGTTTACAGGTGGGCAATTTTACCTAACCATCGTTCCTGGGAAGAATCAGTACTAGACTCCTATCCGCCGTAAGACACTGCCAACTTTCTCACATAAAGAGACATGGTCGGTAGCTGGGCTGGAACCCATGACCCTCAGTCTTTGAGAGGTTAATGATTTCAAGTCATTTCATTTCCTCTTCCTGAGTTAGGTGGAGTATAATGGTTCTTCCCATGAACGATGTTTAGGTAAACAATCTGTATGGTAACAACTGAAATAATGTTGAACCTGGTGCCAAACCTCAAGTAAAATAAGTTAACTTGTTGGGTCTGTCTTGTTCTCATTTCCAGTCAGTTGTTACAAAACTAAGAAACTAAGTCAATGGATGGAGATCAGTAACCTTTTCTTAGAATCCAGATTAAACTGCTAATTTTCCACATCCTGACAGTCAGAGACTTAAATTTGTAGAAGAATGTACTGTTCAGATACTGTGAAGTCAGTAGGTAAAAGCAGAGTAACTGGCGATAATTTTCTGCGTTTTAAAAATTCTATTAATATTAATCAGAGCACCTGCAAGGTTGGAATAAATGTAAGTTTTGAAATTTACTGATTAATTGTTATTGATGTACTGATTTTAAGACTATTTGTGTAATATTACAGGAGTGATGTATGACGGACAGGGGATGTATAGTGAGCTGCAAAGCCCCACGACGATGTCCGAGCAGAGCATGTCACCATCCCCTCCACCGCCACCAAGAATGTATAAACCATGTGTCGTCTGCATAGATAAATCGTCTGGGTATCACTATGGTGTCAGTTCATGTGAAGGTTGTAAGGTAAGGTCTAAAGTAGTTTGGTACTAAATTTTGTTATGGACATAATTGTGGGAATTGATGTATAGGGTTGCGGAGAGTTTTCTGCCCTAGATGTGAAGTTATTGAAGTTAAGTTTTAATTTACTGCTTAATTTAATGCTAGGTAAACTGTTCAACTGTACTTAGCTAAAATACTGTTGAAAAATTCCCCAGGTACATCAATCAGGACAAACAAGGGTATAAACTTTTCAACGCAGAAACATTACCTTTTTCATACAACTTAGCTATTTTAGGCATATTCTAGTTTCAGAAATATAAGGGTGAAGAAAACATTTGTTAAAAGTAATATGAATACTGGTTCATTAAATTATGAAACTCTATAAGTATTATAAATACATATCTGAAAGAGACGTAGAAAAACAAGCAAAAGCAAAAGTTTTTCTGGTAAAAAGAGATGCAAGTGACTAAAACCGATATGTATTGAATGTAACATAATCTTAAAACTTTTATCGAGATATATTTGAGCGGACAGAAATATGTAATCAGCCCTTTAATAGTACATCATTTCAATGTTCAGTCCGTGTCAGATTCTCCATTTTGCAGTTAACCTTGACCCTGTTACAGTTAACGAAAGTGTCTGTCTTTCTTTTTGAGGACTGTTGCATTCATTGTCCATCAAATTGAAAAATCTCTTTTTGCATAGATCTGGTCTGATCATGGTTGGAATAGGTGTCTTGTCTGATCATGGCCAGCGTAATGTCTGCTCTGATTATAGTCAGAATAGGTGTCTTGTCTGATCATAGAGAATAGGTGTCTTGTCTGATCATGGTCAGCATAAATGTCTTGTCTGATCATGGTTAGCATAAATGTCTGCTCTGATCATGGTTAGCATAAGGATATGGGCTAAATGTCTTGTCTGATCATGGTCTGCATAAATGTCTGCTCTGATCATGGTTGCATAAATGTCTGCCTCATGGTTGGTTGCATAAATGTCTGCTCTGATCATGGTCTGCATAAATGTCCAGACTGGAGCATAACTAAGGGTTAACATTAAGACAACTCCTGGTCTGCATGAAGTTTGTCTTTGAAGTTTGATGAAATTTTAGGGCAGAAAGAGAAAGAGAAATTTGAAATCATCATAATTGATAGTCTGAGGTTTTGTTCTAGGTTGTCAATACATGTTGTGCACTTTCTGTAGGAGACGTCCCATTACTGGTAGCTAGGGATTGAAAGTCTTACTGCATTTAGAAATGACATGTTGTCCAATCATGTTGGTCTTTTTATTTACAGTAAAAAGTTCATACCCTTAAATGTACAGGTAATGTTTACATACAAAATTGATCTGGAGTATCAAAAGTTCGGCAAGACCTGATGACCAGGGGTCAGTATGAGCAGGTTTTTCATAAACTGATAATAAAGTGTGGTCAAAGAGGGCTTAAGAAGTGGTCAAGCAGTTCAACCACTGGTCACTCTTGTTATATCATTTATTAATAAGCCGACTATGTGAGAGAGTGCTGACTGAATTGTGTAAAACATCTAAGAGTAGTGAAAAAATTTATACATTTTGTGTAATATAGTGATATTTCTGGGTTGGAATTATAATACTGTTGATGAGTTTAGTTCTTTTTTGGGGAAAAGGATGAATTTAGAATGTACCCTTCGCTCAGGTATTTGTTGACTTTTGTGTTTTGAAAACATGACAAGAGAGTAAATTACATGTATTTCATTATTCAATTCTATTTTGGTCATATTCATAAATATGGAATAAGTTATTTGTAAATTTAAGTGTATTTAACGTCGTTCAAAAAATTTATTTGGAGTTAATTCTCAATAATTATTTGCTGTTACTGTTAAAATACTCAAACAATACAAGTCTTAATATTATCGGGGATAGATATATTTTGCTCCATTAACCAGTGACTGTATGTGTACACACAGTCAACATAAAGTGTGCATACATTAATCATCGTGTCCTTGTTTATACTGCATACATGGTAATGATTTGTAACTTTAAACCAATGACACAATTGCACAAATATGCATTAATTATACCTGCATATTATAATCTATTTAACGTAAAGTATATGATATTATGTTACAGCCCTTATAACAATTTAGACCTGATTATGTAATTGCTGTTTCTTGTTCAGTTAAAAACGAGCATATATTACTTTGCCTAGTGATTTCTGCAGTATAAGTGACTTTGGTACAGCTGAAATAAGCAAACATTGAGCCATGTCTGCTAATGGACAAGTAGGTTGATTTTTACATGCCTAAAGGGACATACATGTACATGTATTATGGAAACACCCCCGGCAGGCGGCATCCACACTTTGTCCGCTTACAATTTTCATCTGGTCTTCACCAAACTTGCTGAACATGTTTATTGGCATAATGTCTTGGCCACATTTTATAGTCAGCCAAACCAACCCAGGACATTGATTATGGCCCTCGAATTAAGCAAAATTGGCCAAATTAACCTCGTCTGCTCTCTAAGTCAAATTACTTTTCATCCGGTCTTCACCAAACTTGGTGAAAATATTTGTGGGGGTAATGTCTAGGCCAAGTTTAATAACCAGCAAAATCGCCCTTGGCACTATTGGATTATGGCCCTTCAATTATGCAAAATTGGCCAAATTAGCCTCGACTGCTCTCTAAGTCAAAACACTTTTCATCCGGTCTTCACCAAACTTGGCGAAAATATTTGTAAGAAAATGTCTAGGCCAAGTTTGATAACCAGCAAAATCGCCCATGGCACTTTTGGATTATGGCCATTGAATGATTGAAAAATGATGAAATTAGCCTCGACTGCTCTCTAAGCTCAAAAGACTTTCCATCCGGTCTTCACCAAACTAACTATTGTGGGGATACTAGGCCAGGTATAACCAGAGGTCATGGCTTCATTATTACAGGTGCCTTCAGCTTTATACATGTAGTACAGGTTTACACCTTGTGAACGCCATATACTTTATCCCCATTTACAGGCATATTTTGGTTTCATTTGCTTGCTTCGTTTTTTTTGTAGATACAATACTGATCCTTTTTTTCAGGGATTTTTCCGAAGGAGTGTTCAAAAGAATATGCAGTACACATGTCACAAGGACAAAAATTGTGTTATCAATAAAGTGACACGTAATCGGTGCCAGTACTGTCGGCTACAGAAGTGTTTCCAGATGGGAATGTCAAAGGAAGGTACGGCGACAAGAAATTTAAATATCATGTATTTAGAATTTGATTTAGTTCAGACACTTTTTCTGAATTTGATGCCTTGGTAACCTAATGAAAAGAATACTTTACTGCGTCGGGTAGAAATTTTTAATTTGACTTGTAGGTAATAAGAATAGTGTTTAAAATGTGCATTCAAAATGACAGTCTTTTTAGTGAAAGAAAATCACTTTATCCAATAAAATGTCAAGGCCTGATGACTTTTACTGCACATAGATTTTTTAAAAAGTCTTTATACATTTTATCTGTATCAGATTATAAGTAACTATGCCCCAACTATGCATTTAAGAAAGATAAAAAGGATTTATCAAAGCAAGGAATTTATTTTTTTAAAAAAAAAAAAACACGCATTCTGCGTTTTAAACATTATCATTTTATACTTATTTGACTATGAAATATATGTTTACGCTTTTAAAATTCAGCGCATGTTATTTTAAAACACATTTGTATATACATAATAATAGACAAGTCGCTGAGCTTTGAGTAGATATAATACTATGATTGATGGGGTTTTATTCATAAAAACTTTATTTTCACAAGAAAAAATTCAAAGAAGATAAAAGAAGCTGGTGTCTGAATCTATAATCTTGCTTATTCATCAAGTTAAGATTTAGTGATATTTTGAGAGCATGAAAATTACCCATTTTGCAGAAAAACTGTTGCATTTTGTATCACTGCTTGTCTCAGACATCCTTTTATCATAGCTTTTTGTGGCTTTTATAGGTTTATTTAATTCACGTATCTGTTAGAGTTTTCGTAGAACTCACCACTGTTTATTTTGCTTTTTTTGTAAACATAGCTAAAGTGAAGATTTATATTCTTTATTTTGCTTTTTGCAAACATAGTTAAGTGCAAAGTGACAATTTTTCTAATCGTCTGTTTGATTAGATATCAAGATGTATTGGTTAAAGAGTTATGTAGGTGAATTTTTACATTCTGTTTGTTCTTAGGGTTAAGTCTTATTTGTAAGGGGTCACGCAGGCCTTAAATAACACTTGAATGTTGATGGCTCTGTTCTTGTAAAGTCCTTCAATTTGAAATGCAAAACACTCGAGGCAAAACGAATGCTTAAATTTTGATAAAATCTTATGCCACCCTACTCAGGCTTCATTGATCTCATGCCACCTATCTCTGACTATTGATCTCATGCCACCTATTTCTTGACTTCATTGATCTCATGCCACCTAACTCTGACTTCATTGATCTCATGCCACCTAACTCTGACTATTGCTCTAATGCTACCTAGCTCTGACTTCATTCATCTCATGCCACCTAACTCTGACTATTGCTCTAATGCTACCTAGCTCTGACTTCATTCATCTCATGTACAGACTTCACTGCTCTGATGCCACCTAACTCATGCTCCATTGATCTCATGCCATCCTATGGCTTCATTGATGTTATGCCGACGAAGTCAGGCTCCATTGATCTAATGCTGCCTAATTCTCATACTCTACTGAAACAAGTTTAATATAGTCAGGGAATTAAAAGATCTAAAGTGTGTAAAATTATAGACAAGACTTGACTGAACTATGCTGCAAAGAATTAAACCCTGACTAAACTTAACTAAACTTTTTCCTACAAAATTCCAGGATGAACAATGCAATGATCGTAATGTAGGGCCTCGGAGCCCTTATTAAGACCCCTTTTTTTTATAAAGTCAGCAAGTGTAACTTCCTTTGAACACTAGAACACTGTCAAGTTGAGTGATCAACAAGTCTTATTGTAGAAATTTATGGAAGTCAGGTCGAGCAGATGTTTTTGTCACTTTGCGCTCAACTTTGTGTGTTTTGTGATAGAGTGATAGCTTATCAATCACACTTGTGGTATTTTTGGTATTATGCACTTCATTTTTGCTGTGTATCTAGTGATATTAGTCATTTCGTTTTTCTGAAATAATCATGATAATAAACATAAGAAGGAACTGTAACATAAAACTGGTATGTTTTAGTGCATAACGACATGACCGTAAAGTGTCGTTTAATTTGGATCCGGACAATTAAAATGGTATATGATAGAAGATTGACATTTTGTTATTCCACATCACAGCCCGGTCCAAGTCTATTTGCGCTGTAATAATATCTTACTAGATCTTGTCCTCAATGAAATAGCATAGGAATAATGATATAAAATAAGTAAATGAAAGATAGTGAAAATTATGTCTCAGTTCCCACTGTGATATCTCTGTGTCTGACATGATTTCTCTAATATCTGTGATACATGCTAAGGTTCACATTTTCAACTATAATACTTCAGCATTTTTCAGCCGCTCTAGCACTGTTTTTTTGTTCCGCCAACGAATATGCATAATTACATGAAACAGCCTTAAGTGTGGTTATAAGTCAAAGTTACCGCACTTAATATGGGGTGTAAATTTTTATTGTGTTGTAAACAATATAACCCAGTATCATAAGCCAGAACATAAAAACATGTAAAAAGTAACAATCTATTATAGTAGAATTTCCATTTTGTTAAAAATAAATAAGATAAAAAAATAAATAATCGTTGCCAACCCGACAGTCAAGTTATAGGAAATTTAACAGTTAAATGACAGAAAAACTGCATCGTCATTCCATGTTTCCTGTCAGAAAACCATTAAAACAGATTTTATGAGTATGCGGAGAAGTAAAAAGGAAGTATTGAGATTTTCTCGTCAAGGATAGTTTGAGACGTGCTTCTGTATTAACAAGAATAATCCAGCTTTTCACAGAAATCAGAGTCTTAAAGATGTCGATGTTATTTTGTAGAAGTACCAAGAGAATGCTATTTATAGCCAATGTTACGATGTTAGAAGACAAATTCTTTCTAGAACTGAAAATGGTTGGTTTGTAGGACACGCTGAATACTTGCAGTTTTTTTGGCAATTTTTTGACGATGTTAATCAGTCTGTTCATTCATCTTCAGGCTAGTTTGTTTGAGTTAAAGCTGATAGAGTCACCTTCCCTTATTTGAACTGTGGTAAAATGGCGAAAGAAAGTCTGCATTGATAAACATATCAGTTATGATTTCTTGAAATTACTAGATTTTTAAATAGCTCTGTAGAACAACAAATTCTTAGCTTACGACCCTTCTTCTTTTTGGAAGAAATTCTTTGCTTCAATTTCATTTTTTGTTTAATAGTTGGCATAAATGTTTGTATATCATTTAGTCAAAATTTCAAGCACTTTTGGCAACAGGAAATATCTTTCTTTGAACATAAATAGCCCAAAATCAAAGTCCTGCTTTTGTGAGGTTTGCCCATCAAGGGACATAACTCTTTCAAACTTACTCATTAGTGATGATTGGCCGGGTCCCAGGGTTTTTTTTATGAAGAATGAAATCTATTTTTATGACGATGTTATTGACTACTAGTTCATTACAAGACTATAAGGTAATTATGTTCTTTAGAATTATGATTCAGGTCCATTTGAAGGAATTCCTATTTCATAAAGTTCTGTTGTCTTTGCGATGGAAACAAGAGAATATGAATTGATCATTATTAACGCCACAAAACATTTTACATTTCATTTGTTCTGTACTCTTTGTCTCTAATGCTGTTAAATCAAGTAGACTGAATTTGTGAATTCTATTATTTTTTTCTCAGGCCATCCTTAAAAAATTGTTTGTTTGCCCTAACGCGACCGACTGATGAAAATCCTCCCGACTGACTTTTTTTTTGGATCTGAAAGCCAAAAAAAATTTTCGTCAGGTCGAGAAAAACCGCTCCGCTTTTTTGTCATTTTCCATCTTTCGGATTTCTTTTCTGTAGTTCTTTGTAAGTAATACCAATCAGTTATCCTCGACTATGCTTGACGAACGTGAGGGGGGGGAAAATCCTTTATTTTATCACTTTTCGCGGACGAGTGAGATGTAAAAATTCACTTGTCCGAGGTCAAAATTCACCTGTCCAGATTTCAACATTAAAACCAAATTATGTGAAACAAACAAGGACCAGGTTATTCAGTAGAAATGTGTCCACACTGTTGTATGCATATTAATTCAAAAAGATTTGGCGACCGACGTACATTTTGTAAAGCGTGTTCAATATATTTTATCACCAAAAATAAAACTTACTCATAACATTATTTATTCCAAACTATTATTTTTATAATCCAAAATTATCAGACTATTGTCTAGAGCTCCTTTTACATGTCTCGAACAGTCAAATATCTGTGCTTTTTGATGCCACGTGCTCCTCGAAAATCAAAGAAAACCCTCACATGTACAATGAAAGATAGCGATTGTTTTTGATCTCGTGACACCTGCAGCTTTATCTTTTATGATTGAGGAGTTGCAGTTAAAATAATTTATTCGGCAAATGTTATTCATTAAAATAAATATTTCTGGAAAAACGTTGACTTTGACAGTTGCTGAAACAATAAATGACAAAAACACGAACACGCTGGGGCGCGGGTGTTTTTTATAAAGAACAGTTAAACTTTTTAATGTTAATTGATAAATATTTGTTTGCATTCACAAATTGACAAACATTACTCAGTCAGTGGTGTCAATAGCTTGGATTTGCAAACAGTTTTGCGTCACCCTTACTACGACAGGCCACATTTTCCACACCTACGCTGGTGACAAACTAAGGGACCAATTACAGCTTACTTTAAATGGAAATAAATATTGTAAGTCAACATAAAAGGTGATAAATAGTTTAGATTCTGATAAGAAATAACTCAATTCTTTTTGAAACAATAAAAAACAATAACGACGTGATAGTATACAGGATAATCCGAAAATACGTCTGATTCAACTTTGTAATACAATGGATTTTGATTCAAGAGGGGGCCTTCACAGGTGTATTAAGTTGGTTTCATAAAAACTGCAAACAAATCGGGCGGTTCCTGGCTGATTACTTTGGACTGTCTTACATTATTCATTTCATTTTTCTCGAATTTTGACTGTCCGCGGACAAGTTGGGCAGAAAAAGAAGTGTCGGATAGGATTTCCGCACCCCGGGTGCCTGAAGCTCACTCCGCAGGGAAATCGACAATAATCGTGTCAGAAATCGAGCTTAGCATTCAGTATTTCATAAGAAATGAATGAAAAGAATAAATAATTTTATTAATAAGACTATAATCTTGCCAAATTTGAACATCAAATTTATCTATTTAAGCGTAAGCGAAAAGCAATTTCGAGCAGGTCAGAATTTTCGATATTGGTAGCATCTTGCCGTTTTGACAATTTCACGAACCTTTGGAAAAGGATATCTGGGGGAAATCGCGAAGATTCTGTTCATTCACGTCAGGGAAGTTTATTTATTAACATGACAGCGTTTTGGCCTTCACACTTTTAAGGTTATGTACCGTGGTAAAATAAAGTAATTTTGTTTTCAAATTAAAAAACATAGTGGTAAATGCTATTTTATATTTACACTCGTCCGTTATATCATCTAGACACTATCAGGGAAATATCAAGCATTCTAACTACATGAAAATAAGTGTGATTGCGTCATACGAAAGTCCTTGTAAATGTAAACAAAATGATTTATGTTTGAAAAATCGGTGTTTTTGTAGTAACATTGGTTGTGACATCGTAATTGGTTTACAATATGAATTAATAAATATATGACCTAAACATGACCATATTTCCCTACTGATCCAAAAACTCTAAAGCGCACCTTGGCGAAAAACAAAATATCAAAATAGCGGCATTTAGAGTTTTGGAAGCCCAACTCAATGTTAAACCTGGCAATGTCAGATGAAAATTCCATTCAATTTGATATTATCTTAACATTTTGTAAGTTCTCGATAATTAAATTAATTTTTACAGTGGTACAAATTAATTTTCCTATGTTGAATTCAAATTTTATAGATTTTTTTTTGAACCTGTTCCTAACCTGGCCACAGGTCCAAATACAAGGCTCACTCCGACATTCTATAGCTTAATAACTTCTTCAAATTTACGGTTTGAATGATTTTACAACACTATTAAAGCACTTCTGGAATGAGCCTTGTTAAGCACTTTGGGAGCCTGGCTTATGGCTAAAATGGTAATGTGCAAACCACCACCCATGCAGATATGTTACAAAGCAGGTTAATAGCATTTTACAGTGGGGTGCTAATAGCCAATAGGTACAATCATACAACAGAAGAAATAGAGAAATATTAAGACAAGAAAGGTGCAAATATTAAGTGTACAATATGTCAGCTATTAATCTAAGATACAACATACATGTCACTGTATGTACCGAGTTAATACCGAGTTAATACAACATCTATAAAACATCTGAAAATCAAAAAAAAAAAAAAAAAAAAAAAAAACCCAACCTACCCACTGAAAAAATTCTGGGTCGCGTTAGGGCAAACAAACAATTTTTTAAGGATGGCCTCAAGAGTACAGATTATAAAAGAAAAAGAAACCCTGTTTTATAAGACAGTTTTGTGATGCCTTTCTCTAATTTCAATATGAATAGTCTTGTGTCAGGTCAGGCTACTCTATGTGGTCTGTACAATCAATCCATGGAGATGTTTGTAGGTGTAAATATATTAGCTTTACCATACTTCATAAAACCAGTCTGAAAAATCAAATTGTAAACCAGTCCAGTTTTTAATGTGCAGCCGTTGTACGTTAGCGGCAGTCTGATCTGAAATCCATGCTGTTCACATAAAAACAGTGCTATGAAGATGGATTTTATTTTCACACTGAATAATTGAGGATTTAGATTCAGCCTTTGAAAATAAGACAGTCTTCCTGTTTTGGTTTTCTTATAAGAATGGAAATTTGCACTCTATTTAAAGAAATAAATTATGACTTAAATAAAAACAAGCGCACAATCTCTAAGCCTGGCCTTGCAAAAACAAAATCCGAACCCTCTCAAATCTGTAACTTTGAAAATAGGCAATGAACTTAAATATAATGTAGCTATGACTGTGTACATTCATTTACAAATCCTGTAATATAATTTAACTCTGTTCCTTTGAGGCTGTTAAAGAAAAATAAAATTATCCAAAACAGAATTTGTGGATTCCCACCCTGATCTATAGGGCCTTGGGGATCACAAAACAAGGATTGTTTTTTGCACAGTGGGTTTCAAATAAAATAGCTACTGTAGTTAGAAATCTTTATAGTGTGCACCAAGTTGATACATGCCATAAAATCTAACAAAATAATACCAAGGAGATGTTAGACAGCTTTGCTTATCAGATTATCAAGTTTTAGTTTCAGTTTTATTTTGCAGAATTTTTCATCCATTTTAGTTAAATTTTCAAATATGCTTCCTTTTCAGCCATTCTTCAAAAAGGTCAGTTACCTCCCTTTAGTACAGTTTAGTTATGCCAGTTAGGGTACAGTGCTAAAAAACCTCCTTTGTCATACTGGTGTCATCTTGAAAGAATTTGGAATGAGTATAATAAGCTCTACATAGTCTTCAATGGGTCGACTAAACTTTGCCTGTGTTACTTTTGTCAAAAGAAAAAATCAAGCAGATCAGGCATTTAAATTCAATCAAGCAGTTCTCCAAAGAATATAAACTTCTTATAAAACCATGACTTTGCATTCTTGGCAAAATGAAATTATGACAAAACTATGAACTTGCTAGTTTTGACAAAATGAGAAGGTAAAATCTCAAATCACTGCAGTTTTTACAAAATGAGATATCTAGGAAATTTTGGCAAAAGGAGATAATAAGATAACCATATCTCTACAATTTTGGCATTAGGAGATAGTAAGAAACTCATATCTCTGCAATTTTGGCAAAAGGAGGTAATAAGAAGACAATACCTCTGCAATTTTGAGATATATAAAAAAAACTTTATCTCTGCAATTTGGCAAAATGAGATAATACGAGAACTGTATCTTTGCAATTTTGCTAAATGAGATAAGAAGAAAACCATATCTCTACAGTTTTGGCAAAATTTGATACCTAGAAAACAAAATCTCTACAGTTTTGGCAAAATGAGGTAATAAGAAAATCGTATCTCTGCAATTTTGGCAAAATGTAATAACAAGAAAACCATGTCTCAACAGTTTTGGAAAAATGAGATAGCAAGAAAACTGTATCTCTAAAATGTTTGGCAAAAGGATTTACAATAGACTTTAATGAGGAAAAGTTATGTATTTTATCACTATTGAAATCAAGAGTAAAACTACTTTAAACTTGTTCCTGATAGTTTTTTGCAGTAGTTATGATCCACAGCTTTTGCTTTTTAAATTGCCGAAAACTGTCCCCACTATGTGGGCAAGTGGATATTCTAACAATATTTAGATAAAAAAATGCATAAATGAATATTTGATTTTCTTTTGCCCTTTGAAAGACCCTTGTGATCCTTCAGTTTAAGGTGCATGTGTTAAACTGTTTAACTGTAGTTCTGGCTGAAGGGATTCTCTGACAAACATGGTGACTGGGTTTCTCTAAACATGCAAGACGGAAACTTCGTAGTTAGACATCTTAAAACAGGATTTAATGCAACAATGATGTAGCAATAAGTGATATTAAACCCTGACTCTGCTAAGTTTCTCAAATGGGTTTGACCATCTCTACGGTTAGACTGAACTAGAAGTTGTTCAAAGGGGTGCTCTGTTTAATTTTGCAGTGCAGATCATGATCAGACTGTATGGCTTTGCAGGCTGATAGCGCGATCTGTATGGGTTGTAAAGGCAGAGACTCGCGTGTTGCCACTACTGTCAGGGTTTAATATTTCAATGTTACGGCATTTTTGCATTTGACCTACATAATGGATTTTAAGTATCCTGAACCTTTGGCACTTTCTCTAATTCCAGACATTGTATAATTTGAACTTACTCTTTCCTGAATAACCCTTTTAGTACGCTAGACATTCTTTGCAAAGAAACCATGTAAATTTAACACCGTTCTCTGCAAATAACGAAATAAAAATCTTGAATTCTGGAGAAATGTAACGGCTAGCGTGTCATCTACGGAGACAATTTTCATTTCTGATTTAACAGATTACAGCTAGTTATGAACATGGAGCCAGTTTTTTTTTCGAGCAAAGTTAAATCTGATCGTCTGTAATACTGTAAGAACTGTAGTGTCCAATTAATCAGTTGCTAAAATGTAAATTGCAGGACTTCCTTGTGGAAATGAAAATCTGAAAGAGTTTTTCGAGATCCATCAAGAAAAAATTCTGAATAATCGTTTCAGATTCAGTGCAGCTTTTGCTAATTAAAATGCCGGAGAAAAGATTTTAACTATAACATGTTTTGCCACAATCACGGTATTTGAAATGGCAAGTCTTGTGTAAATTTGTTGCAATATAGAAAATGATTTAGGTTAGACTGTACAAAATGTTTTTCCATTTAACTCCATTATAGGTTTTAGTCCACTCAAACTTACCACAATACTCCCTATCCAAAATGTGTTTGTGTCTTGATCAAATCTTAAGTAAATACATGAATTGAGGCCAATGTTTTAGGTTGAATGGTGTTTCTGCTAGTTGAATACACTTCGTCTAGATTTTGGGTGACAGTGTGTTTACCATTGGAAAAAAATACATATTACTCTTGAAACCATTGTTTTATCTTCAATTATTTTTGCCTTCAGTGGCCATTTTTAGGTTTGAATTGCTTATATATATTTAAATACTGCCTTTTAATCAATGGAAACAAACTTAACCAATCTGATTTGAAATTTCAAAACCAATCGCTGATTGAGAGTCATGGGTTCAAGCTCTGATACCAAACATACTAGTACTCTTGGCAGTTTACGGAGGTTTGGGCGTCTAGTTCTTCCCAGGAATGATCGTTAGATAGACTACCTGCCTGCAACTGAAATACTATTGAATTTGACACTAAATTCCAAGAGAAATGATTCGAGTACAGTTAAGGTCCTATAATAAGACCTCCATTCGGACCGGCATAAAGTGGTCTTAATATCAATATGGTCTTTTTATCTAGACATTTTAACTGTAGAATGGGCTGTTTGGTTCCGAAATGTTTGGCCTTGATATCGGGTGGTCTAATGATAGCAGAACTTGACTGTATTACAAGATGGATAATGCATTGTATTTGAATTATGTAAGAGACTTCTTCTTAATTGAAAGTTAAATCCAAATTTTCCCCCCATCAGCTTTATCGGATTCGGAAATTGAATTTTTTTGAACTTGCAATTTTAGAGACAATTAAACAGTTGCTAAGAGGCGGATAAAAAGAAAGAAAATACAGGTATCTTCCTCTTCAGGAAATTGGTTATCGTCGGTGAAATCTTTATTTAAGGAGACAACCGGTAAAAGACCATTTGAAGTGATGCATCCAAAGTAGACTATAATAAATGCTGTAGACAAGTTCCGTTAGTAACTAAAAAGCTAAAAGCAGCCGTTTCAATTAGCTGATGTTAAAGCAGGACTTCGTAATGCATTGATTTAGTAAGATCATGATTTTTTTGTGTCTATACACATATATCAAGTCTTGATTGTGAAACAAGTTCTCAAAAATAGATGAATCACCTATGACACTTGCTCCAGATGGAAATGTCATTTAATACATTAATCTGCTCTCATTTCATTTCCTGTTTCATTTCTTCCATAAACTGGTTGCTTTACGCAGGTTTGAGTGAAGGCATAATGACATGATTTTTAAAATCCTTTCTGTTCTCTGCCCAGATAAGCAGAATAATAATTGGCTGACTTGATAAGAACGGTTGATATGTACTGTTAACTCTATAGAATCAAATGATAGGCAGATAATTCATTGATCTGTTGAAGACAAAAGCTATGAATTTTGAAAAATATAGTTAACGAGTTAGATGATTTTTGTGTTAAGTAAAACTTCTGTAACTTGTTGCACACTAAATATTTGTGTTGTTTATCTTCACTATGTATGTAGGAAATTACCCGACTACCTGTTTAATGATCATGTAATGTCATGTTGACATTTATGTTATTGTTAGCTTCACTAACACAGATAATCATGTTAATAGGGGCATAATGCAGAATACCACTACTGTAAAACTTCATAAATTTGCAGAAATTGTTTTTGCTCTCTGCTGGTCCCACTTTATTCTGCGGTCCCACTTATTGAGAAATCACAAATCAAAATAACTATAATTAATAAATCTATAAAATTATGTTATAATTCAGCTTTGAGGGTGGGGGAAGGGCCTCAATCATTTCAACAAATTTTCTAGTGGATTCTAGGATTCTTATGTTCATACACTGAACTTAAATATTTTTATCAGCAAACTATTTTTGCAGCGGTTACTCCCCTTGTCTGTGTCAGGTAACACAGCTACCAGAGAGGCTATTTATAGCAAGATTTTGAGTGAAATGACTTCAACCATGTTCATTACTCTTTAGGTGTATAACATCTCTATGGTCACTTGGAGTAGAAGTATTACTTTGAAATTTATTTGTCCTATGTCATATTGGTGTTTTCCATTCCCATGAAGTGATATAATAGTCCTACAAAGTTGTCAAAGGAAGCAGCTGAACTTTAGTAAGTGCTTTATCAGCAGGGCTATCATGGATAACAGTGAATATCTCATAAAACTTGAGAACCTGCTTCTTCAGAAGACATTTCAAATGTGATTCTGAGACAAAAGTAGATCTGGTTTCACAATCAAATGTACAGTATATTTAAGACTCTACATCACATGTGGTAATATGATACTGCAGGAACCCATCTCAGTAACCCCTGACATACATTGTTATTATAATTTCATGCTTTCATTAACATTCTGATAAGAAATTTTAAGGGAAAATAGAAACTTTAATTTAGACAACTTTGTAGGTCTAATAATCTTATAGCAGTGATCTGAGAGAAGAATTGAGTCTTATAAATCAAAGTTCATATTTGGCATTCATTTTTGTTTGTTTTGCAATAATTGACTTTATCAAATAAATGAATAACTGTATAGAGATTTTGGTGAAATGTTTAAATTTCATAGGTATTTTTAAATGAACTTTAAAAGCTGTTTATGTGGATTCCAAAATAAAATTCACTGACTTACGCAAATGCAAAAAACAGGTTTGCAAAAATAAATTGCTTGCAAAAACAGGTTGGTTTACAGTAGAAAATGTATTTTGCATGTTATTTAACTGCATGACTGATGTGAAAGATTGCATGCAAGCTGTTGTGAAATGCTTTTAAGTGCTTTATAATAGGTGCGTTATTCTCTGCTTGTGCTATTATGAATATGAAATATGCGATGTACTTTAAATGAAAGCTAGACAAAAAACTCCCTATATAATGACCCCGGATCTAGCGAAAATCCGGATGTAAGGAAGAAATTTTCTCTGCCTGAGTTTATTTCTTTCTTTCTTTCTTTAGATTATATGAAAATGTTATTTGGATATAACAAAACTCCGGATATAAGGAACTAATTTGATTGGTCCCAAGGAGTTTGTTATAAACAGTTAGCTAGAGCTTACTGTATACATACAGAGATTAGTGCCCAGGATTACAATGTGAGGTGCAAAACAGTCGCAAATGTATTAACCCTTTTCCTGATGTTTCTAAGAATGATTTATGGGACCTGTATCATTTCTTGAAAGGGGTGTTCACTAAAGATTTACAAATGTAATAGCAAATAGGGCAGATCATGATCCCGTAGCACTTATGTGGCATTGTACATTATACTTGCATTGTCGCAAAGGTTGAATTATTTGCCGCAAGGGGGCTAAGAGTTAACAACTGTTTTGCATTAATCTTCACCTCACATTTTAAGGAAGTATGGTTTTACAAGGTTAGGTGTGGTTGGGGAAGAAAGTTAGACTGAACTTGCAAATTACAGAGATACTTTCATGCAATCCATACTGAACTGTGATGATATGCTGGATTAAAGCTTTGCACAAGACTCTGACATTATTACACATTCTATGAGAAGGAATGTTGATAGAACTGCTGGGATTTCACCTTAAAAGTATTTACTGTGTAGTATGCTACTGTTTGGTTTTGTACTGGGATTTATCTCTGAAAGCATTTTAAAAAAGTCGATCACACTGTGTAATACTGTACTGTGAGATCCTGTGCTAGTCAGTTGTAACTTGTGATGTACATGTATGTTAAATTGCTTCCACTTATGTACAGTCACTGTCTTTAGAGTTAGTCTGCATTCTTAGTTAGGGACACTCCAGGGTCATTGGGGGCTGTAGGTATGCTGATAGAATCATACCATGCTCTTGTTTTAACTCTAACCAGCTGATAAGAGTAATATATTTATCTTTTTAGTTTTTAGCTCACCTGGCAGAAAGTACCACTCACCATCTGGTGTCCGTCCGTCTGCATAGAAAATGACCTTCTAGGACTAGGTTATAGGGTTAGAGAACAATGGTTTTCTATTCATTTGTTAAATTGTGTGTGCATGACTATTTCTGTGTATTGCACTGCAATTTTAAACAAAAGAATAGTCACTCAAGATGTTATTTTAAGAATGTCTTTCCATCCTTCCATCTGTTCATCCACCATTTCCTTCAAATGACATCTCCTCTGAAACCACTAGACAAGTGTTGATGAAACTTGGTGGGGATGTTCTTTCCATGAAGCTCCATCAAAAGTGTTCAAAGAATTCCTTTCCATGCAGAACACTGTTTGCCATGGCAATGGAAAAGAAAAACTTAAAAAATCTTTTCAAAAACTGGAAGGCCCAGAGCTTAGATATTAAGCATGTAGCAGTGCCTAGTGGACCTGTACCAAGATTGTTAAAATCATGAGCCCTGGGTCAAAATTAATCCCGCCTGAGGGATTTTATTGTTTTTACACAGGCTTATATATATTGGAAAAACTTTACAAATCTTCTCTGAAATTACAAGGCCTAGAGCTTAGATATTTGGCTGGTAACATTGCCTTGTTGACTTTTACCAAGAATTTTCAATTCAGGACCCCCAGGGTAAAATTTACCCTTTCTGCTATTGTTGACCTTGTATTATAGCCAATGGTAGCCAGGTGAGCGATACAGGGCCATCTTAACCCCCTTGTCTTTCCTTTGTAGGCATAATCATGGGTCAAAGAAATTATCAGTACACATTTTATTGTCTTAACAGCTTACGAGTTGCTAAGTTTGAAGTGACTGTTGCCTAGGTAACATTTATTATTGTAAGACACAGGGTTTGATTGAGATGTCTTTCTTCCATTACAGCTGTACGTAATGATCGTAACAAAAAGAAGAAGATGCAGAAGTCTGAAGATCAGTCCCCGTCCCCTGAAGAGGATACCGTTACAGATGAAGAGATGTCATTGTTACACGTAAGTTACTTATTGTAACTGATACGTTACTTTTTGTAACAGATAAGTTACCTTTTACACTTCTCAGCGTCCATCCCTCAGTGAAGACACTGGAACCGATGCTGATATTATTTGACATTATGACAGATGAGTAACTTTTTGTAACAGGTATATCACCTGGTGTAACTGGTATGTTTTAACCCTAATTCCCCTTTTAAATTTATGAAAAGGACCTTTGGTCAGTATCATTAAAGTCCCCGTAGCACTTTAATTACTCTTATGATTATAGAATAATACATTTACAGATATCTATAGTAGCTATATTTTTGGCATAATTTTCATCACATCAACCACTTAAATAAGACATATCTGAATGTTCTTCAATGATGTTGAACAAGAAAAAATCTCGGTCGTATTTAAAGATGGTAAAGAAAGGCCAAAAGTGAGCCAATCTTAATTTAAAGTACAGGTTTTCTTTTCATTTCTTAACTTATTATTGTATTAATTGATCAATGTATAAATAGATTAATTAATTGATTAATTTGCCAGGATATTTTGGAGGCTCATAAAGCTACATACTCGAAAGAGGACGTGGTTCCCGTGTCACCACTAAACATGAACAATATCAAACTTGTGGGATTGTCAGAAAACTTGACGGAGAAGAGGGACAAAATCTCGCGCAGTGAACCGAACTTCTCCGAAGCAGATATGAAGGTAGATCTATATTACAGTTCTTGTGACTGATATTTTAACCATATATGCCAAGTCTCTAGATTTTTCCAGGAGATTTCAGATTTGTGTGATGTCAAATTTTAGTGAAATTGATAAAATCTCCAAATACTAGAATTTCTTATGGTTTTTCTTACAAATCTTGTTCATATTTAACTAATCTCCTGATTTTTAAAGTGAAATTGATTGGAAATGCGTCTTATAAACTTGTATGATTTTGATACAGTAAAAGGTTTTTCATTAGTGTAAATTACTATCACAGTATGGGAGTGTACTGCCGATCCTTCTCCAGGAATGGTAGGTTATACTGCCTGCCTGAAAATCACTGAAATAGTGTTGAAATTGGCATTAAACTCCATAAAAAACGTACTATAACTGAGAATCTAGTTAAATTTTTCACTTTGATGCATAGCTTTGAAAAGTGTGTGACTTACCTAGTGGTCATTGTGAAAAGAATAATGATAGTATAAAAATTTATGATATTCCAACATCACTGTGCTTGAAAGTCAGAAGTTGTGTGACAAGTTAAATACATGGGTTTGAAACCTACAGATGTGTTTCAGCCAGTGTATGATAAACATTTCATCAGTGTCAGTTAACCACAAATATCCAGACTGGTGTCTGGTATTCCTGTTATAATATCCCCGAAAGAAGAGGGCGGAAGGGCGGGGAGAGAGAGTCAGGATATGGGAGTTAGGGAGGGAAGTTGGCAGGGTTCTTGTTTACTGTTGGAAACTTTGTAATATGTTAAAAAGCTTTCACCTCTGACTGCTTTAGATAAGCAGTACAGAATGTCAACAACAGTAACTGTTACAGAGGTCAAGATAACTTTAGTTTGGGCACAGGTTGATAGTACGGGGTGACCGTGGCGTAATGATACGAAAATTGAACATTTCTCATTACCGTATTCAAATCTAAAATACAGAGTTAAGCTACGTTGATGACAATACTTTAAATCTAATGGCATGCTCTTTCTTGTTGTTTTTTCAGGAGCAGAAAAAGGAGTTAACCGCAGAGAACATAATGTTGTGGGAAAAAATAACGGAACTTTCTTCTCGTGGAATTATAAAAATAGTTGACTTTGCTAAGAAAATTCCTGGATTTTGTACATTTAGTACCACGGATCAAATTACGTTACTAAAGGCAGCTTGTTTAGAAATTATGGTAAGTTAAATGAAGGGTGTCATAAAGTAAGTCACAAACCCTCACCTTCCTAAGTTTTTCATAATGGACCCATCCATCTTTCAATTTGGATAGTTCCATTTATTCAACATAGGTGTGCCCCAGGGAAAGTTTTCTGCTTGAATGGTGATCAGTGTAGACTGTGATCAGATTGTATAGATGACCAGTCTAATACTGCCACTTTTCTTGCTTTGTTCGTCTGTTGGTTTGGATTTTGTATATGTCGGGGGAAACGTTGCCATACCCGTCTAATTGATCCTGTTGTGTTTAGGTCTTTATGGGTAAAGGTACTTAATTTGTACCGCAAGTTGTCCGAACATTTCCTGCTTTTGACACAATGTGGACCAGTTCTCAGTTGCATACTGAAAACTTGAAACTATGGGTACCAATGCTAGGCCAGGTAAGCTTGACTTGTCCTGCAATTGTTCAATGAAAGAATAAAAAAAAACGAATCGAACCAGAAATCATCATGATTCTGAAAGTTACTATATATAGGTACATGTACTTATAATAGCAAATCAACACAGCTGATTGATGGTATTTCAGTAGAAGCTTTCCATATTTCATTTCTGTACATAGTATTTTCATACATGCAGTAAGGATATACCATGGTGATTAATAATGCCATCTGTTGTTGATAGAATCTGTATGTAATAATTGTATTTTCATATATAGCATGAACAGCTGATGTCTGCAGGATTATTTATATGGCTGTTGTATACCTGAATATATAAGTGACAATCTTCCAGTTGGGCTTTTTGTACTGTCTAACCTGCCTCTTATTATACTGTCTAACCTGGAGCATGAATTAAAGTCCCAGGATCACAATTACAAGTAGTAAGCTCTTATTTAACCAAGAAAGATGTCTTACTAGTGGAAATGACCTTTATTTGTACCAAAACAATCCTTATATAGGTTTTTCAATTTAGGAAATAGATTTTACTTTTAAGTGATATACAGGTCCGTTTATCACTGGGGGCTTTAAGCAGTTTATGTGATATCTGGTTAGATGATTTCTTTACTGTGACTTTGAACTATTCCTAAATTTTTCTTTCAGATATTACGACTTAGCTCTAGATATGACCTTGACTCCGACACTATGGTGTTTAGTGGTGGTTTAAACGTCACGCGTCTGCAGCTTGAGTCGGCTGGTTTTGGCACGCTGACTGATACTATATTTAGATTTGCTCGTTCACTCAGGGAAATGGATGTAGATGAAATGGAGCTAGCGACATTGTGTTCTATATGTTTGATCAGCGGAGGTAAGGAAAAGATAAAAATTCTGTCACAAGGCATTAATGTTGGTTTTGATAAGGTTGTGTGGCAAGTGACTGTTTGCTCATTTAGCCAAAAGGCTTTGAAGTGCTTGTTTAAGTGTAAGACGTACTGTGACCATGGTTTTACAAATGCAATACCTTCTTTCACACGTCAGACAGTACTTTCAGCTCATATTGCATGTTTGGTTATTTCTCTCTTTCAAACAAGTTTTATACTGTAAATTGTGAAGTATTCATATTTTTCATGTATAATCATGTTATATTGTATTATAATTTTATTTGCTGATTAAAAAATCTCAAATATTCTTTTCACGTTACAGCAAGAGAATTTACCTTTTGGCAAAATTCAAAATTTGTGAATAGGTACGACTGCTATTTAGTGTAGAATTTTTGTCATGCCCAAGTTACAGTACTAGTAGGTCAAGTTTTCACGTCATGTTTTCAGTTTTCACGTCAAGTTTTCACGTCATTTTCACTCATGTTTTCACATCATGTTTTCACGTTCTATTCTGCAGATCGCTCAGGGCTAGAAGCTCCGAGTAAGATCGAGAATGTACAGGAACCAGTATTAGAAGCGTTAAAACATTACGTTAAGTCGCGGCGGAAAGACCAGCTGCAGGTGTATGCCAAGATGTTGATGAAACTTACAGATCTCAGGAGTATTAGTGTTAAAGGTTTGTAGTTTCATTTTATGTTATTGAAAAAAAGTTTTCTAATTATAAATCTGATAGAAATATGTTGTGAGAGAGTGGTGTTCATATTTTTTGGTGTGAACAGAATATAACAACAGTAGAGTTTGTCTATGGGAACAGGCTCCATGGTAGAGTAGTTACGGTCGCTGGCTTGAAATATCAAATTTATAATCTTTCTCTGAGGGTTATGGGTTTGAGCCGCACTATGTATCTTTATGTGAGGAAGTTGGCAGTGTTAAACGGAGGATCGAAGTCTAGTACTGGTCCATCCTTGGAATGATGGTTACGCAAACAACCCACTTATGAATAACTGCAATACTACTGAAACAAGTATAAAATGCAAAGAAAAAAAGGATAGCTCAGGCGGACAGTGAGGCTAAACTTCGTTAAACCTGAGTCAGTTAAGGATAATATGCAATTGTTTTGAATGAATATAAGTGTATGTTATCAAATCGTTATGAAAGAGTTTTGTTAATAATCCAGAAGAATTAAGAAAACATGTATATTTTTTACAGGTGCTGAGCGAGTATTACATTTACGGCTGGAAATGCCGGGTGAATTACCTCCCCTTATGATAGAAATGTTAGACAGAACAGAAAACGTGTGTATACCTTGAAGACAGCTAGAAAATAAGACCTTTAAATGTAAATGAAGATGCCTTTCAGAGTTGCGAATAGAAATGGTGCAATCTCAAAATGAAGATTTGACTTCATGTTGTTGAAGGATGGACACAGAGGTTTTCCAAATGTGTAAAGTGATCATGTGATGTGATGCATGATTATCACAAAATAATTCAAAATGAAGTTGTCAACTCCTGTTTACACATTGAAGTGTTTTGAGTGGATTAATTTTCAACAGTTGCATAGATACAAGTAAATTCCCACGCTGTTTCATGCAGATATATAGGAAACCTTGAAAATAACCATGAAGATGGAAAGTTTGATGGGTGAATACACAGATCTCTGAATTATTACAGCACAGGATCAAGTTAAAACAACAAACATTTATGGAAAGAAGCATTTTAAATGAAAAAGAAAATTTCTCACACTCAGACGAGGAATTTTTAAAAGATCTGTGTCAGATCGAGGCAGTGTGAATTATTGGCTCAGAGAGTGACGATCATCTCTTTGGTAACCAAGAGGATGCCTGCACTCAAAAATGAGCAATGGAAGATGAAATATTTATAAAGTTAGTGAAATGGTGGTTTTTAACTCACTGAGAAAAGTGCCATGAAAATTTTTAAGGATTTCTTAAAAGTTATTCTAGGGTAGTTGGAGGTATGTTTAGTAAGTTTAAGCACTTCCTGTGGATTAAAAAATCCTGGAATGAAAATTCATGGGAAAGGTTGTTATGACAATAGCATCCATTTAAACGGCTACAACATGATAGCAAAGCTGCTTGACTTTAGCTTCAGAACGGACCTTCGGCAGAAACTGCTAAGTTACAGTCCCTGAATGGGGTAGCAGCCCTTTATTCAAATGGAGTGTCGCTTCTGAACTAGACATTTAATATTAAATTGTTTCCAGTTACCATGGTTACTGTGAAAATTGTTTGAGAAAGTTGAAAAATACACCTGAAGAGTATTAAGTGTACACAGCTTTAGTTGCTGCTTCGCGATTACGAGAAAGAGCATTGTTTTAAACGAGATACATATAATAGTTATTTGATATATATTCATGTTGGTGGAAACCTTATTTTCAAAGATATTCCCATATTCTGTGATGTGTTTTACTGCTATGGAGTAATTCTCTTGTTACTGAGTAAGTGGATTAAATTTACTTGACAAGTATGGTTAGATATGAAATCATACAGTGGAAATTTTGAAAGTTGCACTCAGGAAGTTCTGTTCTGCTCATTATGTAAAAGAAATGAAAATCAGGGAATGGAATTTTCCATTATTAGAGTTATATGAACTTTGTTGTGTATTAATCTGCTAGTGGAATTTTCCACAGATTTGTTAATGGAATTTTCCACTAATTTGTTAATGGAATTTTCCACTGCTTTGTTAACGGAATTTTCCGTGGAGAATGTGTAAGAAATGGTTTTACAGTTGACATTTGATAGTGTTTTAATACCTACAGTTTGGCAAAATGATGTACATGTATATCAGGTGTGTTTCGGGTGACAGAAATGACATGTATGTTTAATATTGTGTTACATCTTAAAACACATGTGGAAGCCATTTTCTATTCTTTTAATTAGAAAATCTTAACTATGGAGATTATTTTTACCGGTGTCTTTGAATTACAGACCTGTATATAGAGAAAAATATTTTAACTGTAAATCTGTATAGTAGTTTCATACATCCTCTGTATTAACCAATCTTTGTCATATGTTAGAGATTCAGCTTCTCTTGATAGTTCATGAATGTCTTAAGTTGTATTAAGATTGCTATTATGATCATGCTTGCTAAAGTGATGTGTTGACGTGCAGCCCTAATATGACAGTAGTTGATAATCGCAGATTTATGCTTATAGACCGTCACCATGCTGCCCAGAAATGATTCTGCCTTTGGGACCAGTGTAGATCATGACCAGCATGTCTGTTTTATAAATCAAGCAGGGTCAAGGTGAAGTGATACTGGTGTAAGCAGCCCACCCCTAGAAGGTTACCAGATGTTTGCTAGTTCTAACAATAGAAGGATATTTAAAAAAAGTTATTACTCATGGTCAATTTCATCCATGATAGGATATTTTAGATATGCCTCATAGACAAAATCTCTGGGTATCAAACATGCATACAGTCTGCTCATGATCTGTACTGATTAGTGCTTTTCAGTCAATGATTTTTAAATGAAAACCCCTGTGGACAATTAATAGTACTGTCCAAATAGAAAGATGGGCTAGTCCATTTTAGAAATTCAGCATGGTCAGGGTAAAATAATTGTTTGCATAATGAATTGGTAGAATTTACAACTTAATCATCTCAAGCAGCAAGAAAATCATTAATATCCTCAGAATTTTGCTAAGAGAATCTTCTGCCTTTGATTTCCACTTAAATCCTTGGATTACATGTTGTCGGTTTATTACAAAGTGTCAATTTGACGGGATTTACCAGGTGTAGTATAATGAGGAACCTAATTAGAGGATACTGTAACATGTAATTTACAGATTCTAGGTTGATTAGCTATTTTCATCTTAACAGCGCTACAGTGCAATGAAACTCAAAGTAAGGCCAAAAAAAAAAGATGTGGTTCCTGTAACATGCCGAAAAAAATGTAAAAAAGGTACAGTTAATTTAGGATAATTTGACAGGAATAGTAGAAGAGTCCATTATTATTGTGTAAATTCATTGGGTAATGTAGGGATCAAACCATTCCTTGCACACATTATCTACCTTTTAATGAAGTGGTTGTAAACTTTTTTGCACACATTGTATATATTATGTCACTGCCACACTATCCTTAATGCACTGTAGATATGAAAAATATTTCATTTTCAAAATTATTTTATTGAAAAAAAAACTTGGTATCAAATCTTCACTGTCCTTAAAAATAACTGATTTAGAATATGATTGTCAAAATAATAGGGAGAGGGGGAAACCAGGCGAGGTACCAGAACGAACTTCTATATTTACTTCAGCCTAAAAGTAGAATTATGTTCTTGTAAAGACCATGTTTTATTATTATACCTCACATGCTTTTCCCTATATAAATATATTGAAATCAATTTATGTTTTATGATATATTAGAAACTGCTGAAAGTTGAAATTACTAATCTTTTGGAGAAATGAAATAGTACATGTATGTAGTTCTTAGAAAGAGACTGGTTTTTATGCTCGTTAAAGAGAGAGTTTCTAATCCTTAACTAAATTAGCTTGAATGTGAGGCACAGACAGCTTCAAAACTAACATCAAGGTTCAAGATCCTTATTAGAATAACACAACTTCCATCTTTGATAAAAACAAATTTTGAAATTTACAACTAAGTTTAATCAAAATGTATTTTGTCAATTTGGATTGGTAAGAGTTTTTATCAAAATTTATTGTGACATATTTAGAGTGTTATTGTTGATGGCAATAGTTAGTATGAACAGTCCCGTTCAGGTTTTTGGTGGGATACAGGAAGTGACCCTGTTTTCGGGACAGCCCCCTTGTTCTTTTATGTGCCCGGTGTACAGTAAAAATACTCCAGACCTGGGTTTAAGTCTCATCTGTAAACCTTAGTGTTACTGTTAGTGGCGGAACTCGTAATACAGCTCTTACTGTAGCAAGTGTATGCTGTGGTAGTTAATGTATGTGCTAGTCACATCTCCTTGGACATAATAATGTTTAATATTCTTTGTCAAAAGTTGCCTTGGAAACAAAAACAACTGCTGTAAATGGTAAATACTTTGTGTTGTATGAAATTGACTTATGTTAGATTTCATTGATCTATAAGTTAATGTAGGTAAGCTATAACCATTATTTCACAATGAGAAGTGGAGGTCATACAAGAGTTATGACCCCTGTCAGTTACATCAAGTCATATCATGCCCCATACTTTCTTAGGTACTAGTATTAATTGATTTATTTTAATGACTCCTTTTGCATGCTTGTTTTCTCTATAGAAATTGCTCTAAGTTACTAAGATAGAGGACAGCTAGTACTTTACCTACACATAGTACTATATCTTCAAGCATTATCAAACCCTTCTTTGATTGTCAATTTGAGAACTATCAAGGCCAAGATGTATTGGCATTCTAGATCTTGCAACAAAATAAAAATGAAATAAACGTAGGTAGGGGAGCAATCTGGTTTTCAAAATTAGGGGGGCAATGATCTTTTTTTCAAAGTCAATGATTTGAGCTTAACTAAGACCCATTTTTAACCAGGTTTTCAATTTTGAAAATCTCTGATTCAATAGTAGGGCAAATGGGGGATGTGGGCGGATGGGGGGGCGTCAAAAATTGTGTCCGCTCTGTAACTCTTCAACCCTTTGAAGAATTTTGATGAAACTTCAGACAAATGTTTACCACATCAAGATGACGTGCAGAACGCATGTTCCGCATGGCTGGCTCCAAGGTCAAGGTCACAGTGACATTAACATTGAAAATCCTGTCCGCTCTGTAACTCTTCAACCCTTTGAAGAATTTTGATGAAACTTCAGACAAATGTTTACCACATCAAGATGACGTGCAGAACGCATGTTCCGATGGCTGGCTCCAGGGTCAAGGTCACAGTGACATTAACATTGAAAATCCTGTTTACATGATTTTAACTTGATTTGGCAGTCAAAGGTCATATCATCTTTGGAGGTAATTTAAAAAAATATGATATATTATTTCATGTCTACTTTGTAACTTGAAAATTTTAAAAAAATTTGAACTTTTTGAAGAATTTTAGAGCAAGTGTATATTTTTTTGAATTATGGCCCTTTTTGACTTAGAAACTCGGTTAAAATTTTCATTCTTGTCCACTTGTTGACTTAACCATTTGAGATATTACTTTGAAAGTTGGAGTACTTATGTACCATCATGAGACCTATCTGTAAGCAAGAGAAGATAACTCTGTGATAATGTTTCTTGATTTGTACTTAGAAATTCCTAGTTAAAGTCTTGTGTGCAACTGGCACTTTCATGCACATATATCATTAACCACTTGAAGTATTAATCTGCAACTTTGCTTAGTATTCAGGGTTATCAAACATTTAAGTCTGACAACTCTTAACTAATATCTTGCTACTTGTGGCCCTTGTTTATACAGATCCTTGTTTTGCCTTTAACTGTCAAAGTTTTGTTTTATTGGCAAGCACTAAAAAAGTCGAGCTTAGCAATTAAGAAATTATAAAATGAAATTGATATTTATGTTTATTAGTAAACAAGGGAAAGAAAGAGAAACAAAAAGGCAAAAAATTAAATCAGAAGATGAAAAGGAAAATTTAAAAGGAACTTGATCGCCAGATTACAAAACCTCTCACAAGCTTAAGTGTTAACGCAGTATTGATCATATGAACTTGCACATTTTGACAGAGGTGGATATGCATTTAAAAAGTATAATTGTTTTGTTTTTGTTAATTTTATGTTTTTTGTTTAAAAAGAGAAACAGATACTTATCATGCATCATGTGCACGCAAGTTGTTTTTTCCAATTATCACCCATCACCGGTGGAGGGGGGGGTTCCAGCATGTCCGTTTTTTGTCATTAATTGTTTCATCAAC
This sequence comes from Saxidomus purpurata, assembly GCA_022818135.1. Taxonomy (NCBI): domain Eukaryota; kingdom Metazoa; phylum Mollusca; class Bivalvia; order Venerida; family Veneridae; genus Saxidomus; species Saxidomus purpurata. The sequence continues at coordinate 14,769,356 of JAFMSR010000009.1, read as the reverse complement.
TATCAAAGCCAACGTTTTTCCAGTGACAATTTTAACCAGGTTTTCCAGAGGAAAAATCCTGGTTATTAGATTGGGGTAGGGGCAGGGGCGGGGGGGAGGGTGGGGGCGGGCGGGGGGGGTAAACAATTTCTTCGTGGCAACTCCTCCTACATTTCTCAACGGATTTCAACCAAACTTTCACAGAAGTATTGTCATGAAGTGCCCTGGCGCATATTGTCGGGGTTTTGTGATTTGGTCATTTTTGACAGAGTTATGGCCCTTTTTTTTTTTTCACATGTAATTCTTCTGGCGCAACCCCTCCTACATTTCTCAACGGATTTCAACCAAACTTTCACAGAAGTATTGTCATGAAGTGCCCTGGCGCATATATTCCGGGTTTTGTGATTTGGTCATTTTTGACAGAATTATGGCCCTTTTTTTTTTCACATGTAATTCTTCTGTGCGCCTCCTTCTACACTTCTCAAGGGATTTCAACCAAACTTTCACAGAATTGTTGTCAACCAAGTGCCCTGGCGCATAATGTCTGGGTTTTGTGATTTGATCATTTTTGACAGAATTATGGGCCTTTGTTTTTTTCCACATAATGTAATATATATAGAGAAATACTCTTCTTGTGCAACTCCTACATTTCTCAAGGGATTTCAACCAAACTTTCACAGAACTATAATTGTGAACTAAAGAATTTTGAATATATAATGTTCTGCCCTGGTCGTCCGTCCGTAGCAATTTTGTGTCTCCTTATTTAAGTATATATAAAAGGGAGAATACTCTGTTATCATAAAAGGGAGAATACCTGTTATTACTGTCTATTTTTAGAATAGATTACCAGTCCTGTATACTTTGGAGTATTCTGTTACAGTAAGATGACAAAATTTCTCATGAGACCAGCGGTCAAACCCCACACAGAGCAAGTTTTTTTTTTTTTTTTTTTTTTTTTATAATTTTTGCCTGAATTATGGCCCTTTGCTTTTTTCCACATATGTTATATATAGAAGAATACTGTCACGTGCCCATTCCTCCAACATTTCTCAAGATATTTAAACCAAACTCTCACAAACTGTTGTCATCAAGTGCCCCGTGCATATTGTCTGGGTTTTGTGTTTGGATCAATTTTGCCTGAATTATGGCCCTTTGCTTTTTTTACACATGTAATATATAGAAGAAGACCTTTGTTTCTTTTTCACATTATGTATATCTACTGACTTTAAAACACATTTGCGCTCGGCCAGCAGACTGGAAAATGAAAACCTGGTTTTGTGACAATTTCCTGTCACTTGTCTATACATGTATTTGAAATATCTGATTCAGCTTTTTGACTTAAAAAGAATGTTTAGTGGGGGGTGGGGGGCAGAGTGATAACAATACTACAAATCATTTTGTCTAATGTGGACTGTTAATTTTGTTTTATTTTTAGAAATGATATTATAAGCTTAGGTTATACACAAAAAAGTATGATTACTGTTTTTAGCTCATGAAAAATTCTGGTTCACTGTTATATATATGTTTTGTTATGTATCAACAAATCTACCTCAAAATACAGTACATGTATCTTTTATCACATATTTTATATACATTCATGTGTTTCATAAATTTTGCATATATAACAAACCAATGTTAGTTAATACTAACTTATTTTAGCTTGATTGTGATGAAAGCTTTTAGCTTATTGAGTCCTTTTCCTGCAAAAACCAGTACTGGTGTCATATGAGGAGGTTCGGACATGTCTTTAGTGGTGCTCAAACCCGCAGCCTCCAGGATAACCAATGTTAAAGGGATATACCCTACAGTTAGAAGATAATTCCCCAAAATATTAGTTTACAGGAGTGCCTCTTTATAGGGGCACTCCCCACATCTAGCAGATTATATTCTCGAAACATAGATTATATATTAGTAGTATATTTTAAACCGCTGATTTCATCGATAATGACAGGGAATACATAGCTGAAGCTTTTAGGCTAAGTTATAATACTTCCAAAGATTCTTTTTTTTATGTTTTGGAGGTTATTTAGTTTGACATCAGTTATAGGGTATGTCCCTTTAACGTCTCGAAGTGTTCCGAATGTATTAAGAGTTTGACATCCACTGTTGATGCAGTCTTTTATCATCACCATGGTGTAATATTTTCTTTATTTGCAATTAAAGGTAGCAGAATGGATTGAGTTTGCTGTGCAATGTTATGTACTGAATAAACATACTGATTTAATTATTTACTTTCACTTTTCTGGAGAGGTGTATCTGTAATAGTTTTACTTTGATATTAGCACTGAATTTCTTTAAGCCCTTTTGTTTTATCTTTAAAATACCATTTTATATTCAGAGATTTTAATGAAAATGAAATGAAAAACAGTTTAAACTGTTTAGTGCACATATTGTGGGTAATACTTCAAGCTGTTATTTCGTTTCATTATCTTCTTACTTTAATTTTTTTTACCATGTTCAGCGTTTGAGTCAACACTTTCATTAATTTTTTTCTTTGTTTCATTGATATTTGAGAGTTTGTAATGTTTTATATATGGACAGAATTAGTAAAGACTACAAGTGATGATGATGCTTCAGCATTACTACTGATGATGATGATGGTGATGTTGAATACTGAATACTAAAACCATAATGGCTTTCATTTCTGCATATTTTTAGCTCACCTGAGCTGGCTCAGGGTGAGCTATTAGGATCGATGAATGTCCGTCGTCCGTCGTCCGTCGGACGTCGTCCGTCCCGTCCGTCGTCCGTCCACATTTAGTTCGTTAACACTCTAGTGGTCACTTTTTCCTCAGTTGTCACGAAACTTTGTCAGGATGTTTGTCCCAGTAATTACTCGGACGAGTTCGAATATGGGTCATCTGGGGTCAAAAACTAGGTCGCAGAGCCCAAAAATAGAAAAATCTTGTTAAGGCTCTAGAGGCTACTGTTTCAGTCCAAATATCCTGGCAATTTGTCAGAAAGGTTGTTTCTATGATTTCTAGCTCAAGTTTTAATATGGGTCACCTGGGGTCAAAAACTAGGTCACACAGCCCAAATATGGAAAAACCTTGTTAGCACTCTAGAGGTAACATTTTCAGCCCAAATATCCTGGAAATTTGTCAGAAAGGTTGTTAAGTTGATTTCTAGCCCAAGTTCAATGGGTCATCTGGGGTCAAAAACTAGGTCACAGCCCAAATATGGAAAAACCTTGTTAACACTCTAGATGTTACATTTTCAGCCCAGATATCCTTGAAATTTGTCAGAAAGTGCAGATCATGATCAGACAGCAAAATAATGAAAGTGCAGATCATGATCAGACAGCTAAATTATGAAAGTGCAGATCATGATCAGACAGCTAAATAATGCATAGCAAACAGTGCAGATCATGATCAGACAGCAAAAAATAAAAAAGCTGACAGTGCAGATCATGACCAGCCAACATACAATGAATAGCTACAGTGCAGATCATGATCAGACAGCAAAAAAATGAATAGCCAACAGTGCAGATCATGATCAGACAGCAAAATAATGAGGCCTAGAGTTTAGATATTCAGCATGTGGCAATAATTGACTCTCTACCAAGATTGTTCAAATCCTGACCTCAGGGTCAAAATTAACCCTGCCTGGGGGGTCTTTTGATTTTACATAGGCTTATTAAGAGGATATCATGAGCCAAAGGTAAAAATTGATCCTTTCTGCTATTAATAACCTTTTTATTTTTGCCAATGGTAGACAGGTGAGCGATACAGGGCCATCATGGCCCTCTTGTTTAAGATAAAAATATTGAGGCATTGCACTTTATTTTAAAAGTATTTTTGTGTTTCCTTTCCAAAATTAACTTATTGTCACCCCTAAAGACATTACATTTTCAAAAATCTACTAAAAGACCTGGGAATGGAAATGCTAGTGCATGTATACATGTACTGTTTGAATGGAAATCATCTCATTTCAGAAAGTCAAAATCTTATTCTATTCTTATATACAATTTGATTTTTTTTCAAATGATCAAATGGCAGTCATTTACATGTTCTTGGATCAAACAGCAGTCATTTACATGTTCCTGGATCAAATGGCAGCCGTTTACATGTTCCCAGATCAAATGGCAGCCGTTCACATGTTCCCAGATCAAATGGCAGCCATTTACATGTTCCCAGATCAAATGGCAGTCATTTACATGTTCCTGGATCAAATGGCAGCCATTTACATGTTCCCAGATCAAATGGCAGCCGTTTACATGTTCCCAGATCAAATGGCAGCCATTTACATGTTCCCAGATTAAATGGCAGCCATTTACATATTCCCAGATCAAATGGCAGCCATTTACATGTTAGCCATTCTGCTACTTCTTTGAAGTCTTATTGTTGTTAAGGTCTTATGGTTTGTTAATTGTTCATTTCACTTCATGTATATACATCATTTCAATTTTGAATTTTATTTTACTCATTTTGACTACACCAAGTTGATGCTTACTTTTCCAGGCCTATATCAGAAAATTATCTGCTGGGTAAAAACCTTTACTTCTGTCAAAGATGTTTTCTGAGAAAGATATACTTCAAAAGTGTCAATTCCTTGTCATTTTATTTAAATTAGTCTCTTTTTTTGGGATAAGTGTGCAGAGAACTTGTGTACAATGCCAGTTATTTTGCTCATGAGGGTTCAATTTTTGGTCCAAAGTTTTCAAAGTACTCTTCAAGACAGTTTAAAATATGTGGGCTCTGATTGGTCAGTTTGAAATTTAGCTGACTTCTGATTGGTAAGTTTAGAAATTTAGCAAACTTTCTGCCAATCAGGTTTTAGAGTAGCTAGATACTGGTTAGAATTACATGATTTCAAATTGTTTTTGACATAAAATGTTTAAGTTTATATGTCTATTCATAGATTCCTTCTTCTGCATGATATATAAGGTCTCAGTTTATTAGAGCATAACAAAAGTGTCAAGATTATAATTACCAGGGGATTGGCTCAGAATACGATAGTTAACAGGACTGGGAATGTAAGCATTAATTTTTTTGTAGTAATCTAGAAGTTAGGGTCTATAGTCACCAATTTTTAAAGATTTGTTGTGTATAAGATTCACCATTATGTTTATAATTATATGAAAAAAATAAGACAGTACAACAGACAAATGGTGTTGTGTAGTATTTTAAGTAAGTAACAACTTTACCTCTTGTTTTTCACCAAGTAACAGATGTGTTTCTGTAATTGAGGGGTACAGGTCGCCGACTTAAAATCACAAACAGATTAACGAGGGTCTTGGGTTTGAGCCCCTATTATAACTGACTGGACTATTTTGGAGGAAGGTAGCAATTTCGTATGGATGTTTGGAGTCTAGGACTTGTCTTTCCCAGGAACCGTGGTTAGGTAAACTGTCTGCCTGCAAATAACTTGATATTATATTGAAACATGCATAAGCCACAAGAAAAAAAAAAAGATTAGTTAAAATAGTTTTTGGCCAATCTAGCCTAAACCAGAGGGTCCATGCATTCATTACCAGACTTAATGTAAAGGAAAACTGCTATAAAGTTGTTTCTTCTGTTGTGCCTATATTCTTCACTTCCTAGGATGGGAGACATAGTAACTGCAGTCTGTCTTTTGTTCACCCATTCAAAAAGTTAGTCTCAGTCACAAGCTGTGTTGTGTATGGGATATCATTTACTATAAGATGTGCAAAGTCGAACTCGTAAATCTTCGTTCTCACAGCCAACGATGGGGTCATGCCATGTATAGTGACAAGTCTTGTCTGACTATGTTGCCTAGAATCGAAAGATACGGATACTTGGATACCATTTTCACTGTAGTTTGTTTTTAAGCGAGAAAGGTCATATTTTATCAGTGTCATTTTAATGCATTGCTCTCGACCACTCGTTCCAGATGTCATTATGCTCTCTCTTGAGAGGCAGCAAGGCCATTATGTCGTACAACTCTACACTAAGCCATCTACACTACCCAATGTCTTACAACTCTACACTAAGCCATTATGTCTTACAACTCTACACTAAGCCATGTTTTACAATTCTACACTAAGCCACTATGTCTTACAACTCTACAGTAAGCCATGTCTTACAACTAGACACTACACTATGTCTTACAACTATACACTAAGCCATAATGTTTTACAACTCTACACTTAGCCACTATGTCTTACAACTCTACAGTAAGCCATGTCTTACAACTAGACACTACACTATGTCTTACAACTCTACACTAAGCCACTATGTCTTACAACTCTACACTAAGCCATTATATCTTACAACTCTACTCTAAGCCAAAATGTTTTACGACTACTCTAAGCCATGTCTTACAACTCTACACTAAGCCATAATGTCTTATAACTCTTCACTAAGCCACTATATCTTACACCTCTACACTAAGCCACTATGTCTTATGACTCTACACTAAGCCACTATGTCTTACAACTCTACACTAAGCCATAATGTTTTACAACTCTACACTAAGCCATAATGTTTTACAACTCTACACTAAGCCATAATGTCTTACAACTCTACACTAAGCTATAATGTCTTACAACTACACTAAGCCACTATGTCTCACAACTCTATAGTAAGCCATTGTGTCTTACAACTCTATACATCCCCACCATGTCATAAACTCTACAGTAAACCATTGTGTGTTACAGTAAAAGATGATGGTAGAAAAATAGATACATGTACATTTTTGTCTTTACCAATTTTTTTTGACAATGATGAACGAGTAGCTGCTGCTAGTGCATATCTGTGAGGCTTGTGCAATCTGTCTGACAACTGATGCAAACACATCTCTGGATAATACCATCCCAGAGAGACTGAGATAACTGTCAGAGATACAGCTTGTCATAACATCAGCTATTGACATTTACTCTACAGCAGTATTGTCGATAGATTTACTAACTTAATTCACAGAAACAAACTTAGACAGATAAAAACTGCTGCAAGAAATTATCAATAAATATTTGAACTCGGAGTAAAATGTATTTCTGATCATTTTTTATTTTATTCTCAAAACCTTGTTAGTTAAAGCCAGAAAAATGAATCTTTTTATATTGTCTCCCTAATGATGAGAGATGCATGTCTCTTTGTCAGTCAAATGGTCAATTATGACCCTTAAATCATGCAATAGATATACACTAATATGTACAACTAGGTATAGTAGAAATGCTCCTTCTTAAAGTCCCTGCAGCACTTTGGATGTAAAAATACTTAGTATACTAAGAAAGATATCTTACTGGGGGTGATCATCGGTTCGAAAAACTTTCCCAACGTTGCTTTTGAAATCAAAAGTAGATATGCTAGGGTATTACATGTACTTTTTTTTCAATGTCATTGCAAAAAAATACGAGAAGACTGTCTGACAAGGCTTTTTCATGAAGAAGGGACAAAAATATGAGAGAAATGTGTAGATCTATCTTACTACAGAAAAAACGTGTGAATGTTGTGTTGAAGACCAACTCCAAATACAGACCACCCTGCAAATACAGACCACCCTGCAAATACAGACCACCCTGCAAATACAGACCAGCAGGGAGAAAACACAGTGCACATTTCATCTACAATGTATATAAAAAAACACCTGTTTATACAGACCACCTGTCAAGAAAGATCAAGTTAATTTCCTTCAGTCAGTGATCTTTACTCACAGGTTTGACCGTATAGTCTCGTACTTTTGCAGCATATTTATTTTAATATTAAGAAAAATGATGAGAACACAATGAGGTAGGCAGATGAAGGTAGAATTTCTCAGATAGGCATGGTTTTATAATTCTTAATGTCTTTATTTGAATGTCCTTCTATATTTGCAGTAGTTTTATTTATGTAGTACATTCTGGTATTACTTGTACGTCCTTATATCAGGTCCTACATTCTGGTTTTCATTGTCTGACCTCTATTTATGTTGAACATTCTGGTATTACTTGTATTTCCTTTTTTTATGTTGTACATTCTGAAATTACTTGTATGTCCTATATTTATGTTGTACATTCTGGTATTATTTGTATGTCCTATTTTTATGTTGCACATTCTGGTATTACTTGTATGTCCTATTTTTATGTTGTACATTCTGAAATTACTTGTCTGTCCTATATTTATGTCATACATTCTGGTATTACTTGTATGTCCTATTTTTATGTTGTACATTCTGGTATTACTTGTATGTCCTATTTTTATGTTATACCTTCTGGTATTACTTGTCTGTCCTATATTTATGTCATACATTCTGGTATTACTTGTATGTCCTATTTTTATGTTGTACATTCTGGTATTACTTGTATGTCCTATTTTTATGTTGTACATTCTGAAATTACTTGTCTGTCCTATTTTTATGACGTACATTCTGGTATTACTTGTCTGTTCTATAATTATGTCGTACATTTTGGTATTACTTGTATGTCCTATATTTATGTCGTACATTCTGGTATTACTTGTCTGTCCTATATTTATGTCATACATTCTGGTATTACTTGTATGTCCTATATTTATGTCGTACATTCTGGTATTACTTGTACGTCCTATATTTATGATGTACATTCTGGTATTACTTGTCTGCCCTATATTTATGTCGTACATTCTGGTATTACTTGTACATCCTATATTTATGTTGTACATTCTGGTATTACTTGTACATCCTAAATTTATGTTGTACATTCTGGTATTACTTGTACATCCTATATTTATGTTGTACATTCTGGTATTACTTGTCTGTCCTATATTTATGTCGTACATTCTGGTATTACTTATCTGTCCTATATTTATGTCGTACATTCTGGTTATTACTTGTCTGTCCTATATTTATGTCGTACATTCTGGTATTACTTGTCTGTCCTATATTTATGTTGTACATTCTGGTATTACTTGTCTGTCCTATATTTATGTTGTACATTCTGGTATTACTTGTCTGTCCTATATTTATGTTGTACATTCTGGTATTACTTGTACATCCTATATTTATGTTGTACATTCTGGTTATTACTTGTCTGTCCTATATTTATGTTGTACATTCTGGTATTACTTGTCTGTCCTATATTTATGTCGTACATTCTGGTATTACTTGTCTGTCCTATATTTATGTCATACATTCTGGTATTACTTGTCTGTACTATATTTATGCCGTACATTTTGGTATTACTTGTATGTCCTATATTTATGTCGTACATTCTGGTATTACTTGTCTGTCCTATATTTATGTCATACATTCTGGTATTACTTGTATGTCCTATATTTATGTCGTACATTCTGGTATTACTTGTATGTCCTATATTTATGTTGTACATTCTGGTATTACTTGTATGTCCTATATTTATGTCAAACATTCTGGTATTACTTGTCTTTCCTATATTTATGTCGTACATTCTGGTATTACTTGTCTGTCCTATATTTATGTCATACATTCTGGTATTACTTGTCTGTACTATATTTATGCCGTACGTTCTGGTATTACTTGTATGTCCTATATTTATGTCGTACATTCTGGTATTACTTGTACGTCCTATATTTATGATGTACATTCTGGTATTACTTGTCTGCCCTATATTTATGTCGTACATTCTGGTATTACTTGTACATCCTATATTTATGTTGTACATTCTGGTATTACTTGTACATCCTAAATTTATGTTGTACATTCTGGTATTACTTGTACATCCTATATTTATGTTGTACATTCTGGTATTACTTGTCTGTCCTATATTTATGTCGTACATTCTGGTATTACTTATCTGTCCTATATTTATGTCGTACATTCTGGTTATTACTTGTCTGTCCTATATTTATGTCGTACATTCTGGTATTACTTGTCTGTCCTATATTTATGTCGTACATTCTGGTATTACTTGTCTGTCCTATATTTATGTTGTACATTCTGGTATTACTTGTCTGTCCTATATTTATGTTGTACATTCTGGTATTACTTGTACATCCTATATTTATGTTGTACATTCTGGTATTACTTGTCTGTCCTATATTTATGTCGATGGATACTGTCGTCCTATATTTATGTGTACATTCTGGTATTACTTGTCTGTCCTATATTTATGTCGTACATTCTGGTTATTACTTGTCTGTCCTATATTTATGTCGTACATTCTGGTATTACTTGTCTGTCCTATATTTATGTCGTACATTCTGGTATTACTTGTCTGTCCTATATTTATGTCGTACATTCTGGTATTACTTGTCTGTCCTATATTTATGTCATACATTCTGGTATTACTTGTATGTCCTATATTTATGTTGTACATTCTGGTATTACTTGTCTGTCCTATATTTATGTCATACATTCTGGTATTACTTGTATGTCCTATATTTATGTCGTACATTCTGGTATTACTTGTCTGTCCTATATTTATGTTGTACATTCTGGTATTACTTGTCTGTCCTATATTTATGTCATACATTCTGGTATTACTTGTCTGTCCTATATTTATGTCGTACATTCTGGTATTACTTGTCTGTCCTATATTTATGTCATACATTCTGGTATTACTTGTCTGTCCTATATTTATGTCGTACATTCTGGTATTACTTGTATGTCCTATATTTATGTCGTACATTCTGGTATTACTTGTGTCCTATATTTATGTGTACATTCTGGTATTACTTGTATGTCCTATATTTATGTTGTACATTCTGGTATTACTTGTATGTCCTATATTTATGTCAAACATTCTGGTATTACTTGTCTTTCCTATATTTATGTCGTACATTCTGGTATTACTTGTCTGTCCTATATTTATGTCATACATTCTGGTATTACTTGTCTGTACTATATTTATGCCGTACGTTCTGGTATTACTTGTATGTCCTATATTTATGTCGTACATTCTGGTATTACTTGTCTGTCCTATATTTATGTCGTACATTCTGGTATTACTTGTCATTGTTTCATGACCTAATTTAGTCGTACATTCTGGTATTACTTGTACGTCCTATATTTATGTCGTACATTCTGGTATTACTTGTATGTCCTATATTTATGTCATACATTCTGGTATTACTTGTCTGTCCTATATTTATGTCGTACATTCTGTTATTGCATATGTTACTATATATAGTATCAAATTTGCCTTTGATTGTCGGTGATATACGGGGCCGGGGAAAAAACAACACGGGGGGGTGGTGTGCCAATAACTGATATCGGCACACTGCTAGTGTGCCCGAAAATTCGATTGAGGCATTTCCGGTCAACTGTGCAGCAACGTTAGACTGTCAGCACGTGAAAAAGTTGAGGGGGGGGGGGGGGGGGGGCAGTTTTGAGGAGGGGGGGGGGGGGGGAAAAGGGGGCCCGAAGGACACAGAAGCCTCTATCTCAACGTTTATTGAATTTAGAATTTCGGCTTATTGAGCACCGAAATGTGGAAACTGACACGTTTGCGTTTATGGATAGTATGAATAATTCATTCATTCAATGGCATTTATCTTTATGAAATAGTATTGCAGGAATGTGCGTTTTGTATCTACTTGTCTTATCTTTTCCCATTTTCAGCAAAACCGATGTTCAACATATGCAATAAAAATATCCGGGGCAGGGCAGGTGTGCCATAGAGGCATATTGGCACACTTGGTTCAAATTGGCCCGAGGGCTCTCGGCCAATAGCTCACAAAGTGTGCCAATATCGCCTAAAGGCACACCTGCCCCGTATAATAACCTCTACGTATTACTTGTACGTCCTATATTTATGTCGTACATTCTGGTTATTACTTGTCTGTCCTATATTTATGCTGTACATTCTGGTATTACTTGTCTGTCCTATATTTATGTCGTACATTCTGGTATTACTTGTATGTCCTATATTTATGTCATACATTCTGGTATTACTTGTACGTCCTATATTTATGTCGTACATTCTGGTATTACTTGTCTGTCCTATATTTATGTCGTACATTCTGGTATTACTGGTATTTACTTGTATGTCCTATATTTATGTCGTCATTCTGGTATTACTTGTATGTCCTATATTTATGTCGTACATTCTGGTATTACTTGTATGTCCTATATTTATGTTGTACATTCTGGTATTACTTGTATGTCCTATATTTATGCAATGCTTCTGGTAAATCAAGAGCAGTATAGCTTTGTGTGCCAGATTCTAGTATTTATGTCACATTCTAGTATTACTTGTCTGCTATATGTATGTCTTATACTGCAGCATCAGAACACGGCTCCTACAACATTCCTGTAACACAGACAGGAAGGGCAACATGCCATAACAATGAGAGTTTTGTCCATGACTTATATTTATGTCAAACTTTCCTATGTTCCACCTCTTGTGTCCTATATTCATAAACATTCAGGTATTACCTGTCTGTATTTATTGATAAGTTCTGACAATACTTGTCTGACAATATTTATGTTGTACATCTGGTTTTACTTTATGTCCTATATTTATGTCATACATTCTGTTATTACTTGACTGTCCTATATTTATTTGTATTTGTATTTTACTTCATTTTCCTATATTTATGTATTCTGGTATTACTTGTATGTCCTATATTTATGTCATACATTCTGGTATTCTTGTAGTCCTATATTTATGTCATACATTCGTGTTACTTGTCTGTCCTTATATTTTGTCTCAAAACAAGCAGTATTCTTTTGCAGATCGCCTTTTATCCTGCAGCGTCAGAAGAATCTTACAACATTCCTGTAACACAGACAGGAAGGGCAACATGCCATAACAATGAGAATTTTGGCCTTGTATTATACAAACTTTCCATGTTCCACCTCTTGTGCCTTATTCATAAACATTCATCTATCCTGCTGTAAATCAAATTGAGAAGTTTTGACAAACTGATTTCAAGTGCAATGATTGCTAACACATTTCAAACATATTTCATGTACTTTTTACAGAATGGCAGTTTTCCTCACCATCACTCCTGGCCAGAACCAGTACTAGAACCTTATCCTCCACAAGAAACTGCCAACTTTCTCACATAAACAGGTCATGGCCTATAGCAGTACTTGAATCCATGATTCTCAATCAATGAGAGATTACAGATGATTTCAAGTCAATGATTCTAACCACTCGACAACCTAGGCAGTTACTAAGGTATTCACTTAAAAGTGCTGATTCACCTTATTAAATGCTGACTCAAGTACATGTACATGAGTAAGAAACAAGCAAGCATATTCAATTTAAGTAGGAGATTTCCATTTACTTATGGCATAACCAAACCCACATAATTATTTACTCTAAAATTAATACAGTGAAATTTCAATAATTTGAGGACATTGATCAGAAAAAAATAATCAGAATGTTTGTCTTGATGACTCTTTCATTGCAGTTAAAAAGTAGGTCATTAACTTAGTTATATGGATAAAAAATGAAAAACATTGTTAAAGAAACTAGAAACTATCATTTAGTACCCAAAATCATCACAAAAATGTTGCAAAATTTTCTCTCTGTTGGCTCAAGTGTACTATATGACCATATTGTTTTATTCTACATTTCTTTTCTTCTAAAAATAGCTGGTAAGAATCAGGTGTTGACACTCTTTCTGGTATGACATCATTTTCTGAGAAATCATGAAATGAATTGACATTTCCTCATGTTCTAGATATTGTCCATTTTTCCCAAAGTAGGAAAAGTACTCAGGTTGCTTTTTGTCTACACAGATATCTGTCTCAAACAGCAGTCAAGACAAGGCTTGGCTTTTTTGACTTGATATTCAAATATTTCTAATGCAGCAATTTCATTGGCTGGTTGGCTGATCAGATTTAAGCAACTTCCTTGAAGTTCAATCTTTTATCTAATTCCCTGTAGAAGCAGTGTTAAGGTAGCAGCTGACAAAAGCTATGACTTCATTCGCCAAAATCTATAAACATCAACATTTTGTTTTTATTGTTATTAGAAAATGTCTTTTCAATCTCTACAGAAATCAGAAAAATGATGATGCAGAACTCTGTAGCCATGGCAACAGAAAGGAAAACTTAAAAAATCTTCTTCTCAAGAATATGAAGGCCTAGAGCTTAGATATTTGGCATGTGGATGTTGTTCATGACAAAATGAAATATGTCAATATCAAACATTTCTTACTAGTCTTCAATTTCATGAACAAGACTCACATCAAGGGGTTTACCCCTGGGGCCTATATCCATTTTTTTTGGCGTTTTGTCCATTGTAACCTTGTCATAGATTTCTGAAAACATCATTTGTTACACTTTTATGACCATTTCTGTATGGCTAGGGGAGTACAACTGTCTATCACAGTACATAGAAGACCATAAAATTAATTTGAAGTCTTCAACACTGTTCCCTCAAGCAGGGAATTATGTGTGAATTGCAGTAAAATGTTTTGTTATAGGGGACTACTGGTAGCCACGAGCCGTGTTCAAGCACTGATGCCATTTGATCATAATTAATTGTAACAATGAGCACCATCATTTATGCTGTTTTATTTGTTTTAGAGTTTGAAAAGACATTTTCAAAAATGTATAATTATTTACACTTTCTACATGCAATGATAAAAAAGATAAAAACATTTGAAGATTTTAGTGAAAGAAAAACTGGATTTTGTCAGGTGCTTCTTTAACACAGATTCAACTGTTAGGATGACTTTACTTGTTTTCTTATGGCTTCACACTAATTTCCCCAGACCACATTTATGTACAGGCTGGAAGTCTATCTGTAGTTGCTTTGGATAAGTACTGGACTCTCATCCTTGGGGGAAAAAACTGCAAACTTTCTAATATAAAATGTCTGGTTGGTAGCCACTCTTATGGGGTTTTGCCATGGGTAACCAGCTAGGTATTAATTTTGACTACCGGTCATAATGATCTCACTTTGGGGCCCTAGGCTATCAGTTGCAAGCCGTATTTTACCCTGCCAAACACAGAAAATCAAGTCAATGCCTGGCTGGTTGTCCGAGACAAAACGGCCCAAGCTGCAAAACATAGGAATTTATGAAGCATATAGGCCCATACTTATTGTTTGCTCATGTGTGAACAGTGTGCATGAAATCACCCAAATGAAACATGTAAACAGCATAGAATAGGCAATATTACCTTTACTGTTGAGATAGGGTCGTTTGTCTTGCACGCAACACGTTGTCTTGATGTGCTGAACATCTGTGCCAAGTTATTTTAAAATCCATCAATACATTACAAAGTTGAAGCCGGGACACCAAAATTTTGAAGGACAGACCCGACAGACCCATGGTGTGATTTTAAACTTCTTTGTGGAGAGTTACATGAAGGATAAAATAACATGACGAAGGAAACTGCTCGCCGACAGATACTGCTTTGATGCCAGTAGTGAACAGTCATTGATTTTAATCACTCATCTATGGCAGTTGGTCTATAACAGTAGTGCCAGAAATGGTATCAAGGTGAAAACAAGCAAGTGTGAGGATTTCTCTGTCATCATAATTACACAATATCACAGGGTCAACCTTTCCCAATCAGGCCAACTTCAAGACACGAAATACTGAAGCCATGCAACATTTAGGCAGACATACTAAAGTACAAATAACACTCTGAATGGTACAAGCATGTTTTATTTATACATGTATTGCAAATTTTTTTGTACACACATAGTAGAGATGTATGAAATTCAAGAAATACTAGTGTCTTAATGAGCTCATTTGCAAAAAGTACAATGACAAAATGCCACTAAAAGTCTTTAAACTCAGTCCAAGACTGATATAATTCTTTACTTGCACTAGTGTCTTAATGAACTCATTCTAAAAGTTTTAATGTCAAATGCATTAAAAGCTTAAACTCTCTATGACCGGTTATAATTCTTCACTTGCATTCACTGTTAAAGAATATAAAGCACTTTTTTTGGAGGGTTTCAAAACTGCTTCAACTGTATGTCCGTCATTTTACTGGCATGCAATTTACTTAACCACTGTTCCTGGAAAGGGCCAGTACTGGACTCACAATCTCCGCCCCCTACGACATAGTCGAATTGTTAGAGTCACTGACTTGAAATCATTGTAACCTCTCATAGATTGAGGGTCATGGGTTGAAGCCCTGCTACAGTTTGCTAGTTGGCAGTTTCTTATGGAAGATAAGAGTCTAGTCCTGGTTCTTCACAGGAAAGATGGTTAGGTTAACTCCTCCACCCCACCCTGTTAAAATGACCAAAATATGGTTGGAACGGGCATTATGCTCCAACAACAACAACTCACATTGTCACTAACAACACAAGGTACTTAATAAATACGCTAATATAATGTTGATATATCAACATCACACTAGTATACAAAATGCAAACTGAATGAGTGGAGACAAGAAGGAAAAGAACAATTAAATGTCTACTTTTCCATGTGCATGAAATTTACATTGAAATGAAAGGAAAGACTTCAATGCCTATCACAAAGTCACTTCCAGTCTTCACACATCTTGACTAAAGTGTATCTAAATTTTCGTTGATCACTCAATCGCCCAAGTCTTTATCGTACTAACATGTCAGCATGTGCAGACACGTGCACACTCACACATAGAAAGTTGTAAGGTCGACAATAAGTACAGTAGGCCACTCTTGCTGTCAGGTGAACTGTTGAAGAGCTGTTTTCACTCTGTACAAAATGTAAAATTATCAATAAAAGCAAAACCAAAATTCAAACCTTTGCAGGCATTGTTAGTATCAATCCATGTGTATTACCCATAAAAAGTTGTTAGTTTAAAGTAACATAGTCAGGCAGGTGAGATGTTTATGTATTTTTTTAGTTTCTACAGAGTAGATAGATCAATAAGCTATTTTGCTAGAATTCACCTTAAGTGTTTCTATGAAATCTGCGACTTGTAACACCTGGGAGTAAACTGTGACAATTCATGGCAATAAGTGGTGCCGCAGACGTCAATCTGACAAAATATTTTGGACATGTCAAAGTGACACATATGTAACAGCTGTATGATTTTCATTCGTCAAATAGTTCCGTTTTACCCTTTGTGAATTTATTACAATAAATGATTGTACAACCCATAAAGATGCTCACTTTGAAAAATAACGGTTAAATATTTGCCTGCAAATGATAACAGCTGTGTAGAACATGAAAACTCAAAAAGATTTTTGGACGAACTTACTTGTCAAATAGAACCGAATCATTGGTGCTGA
Organism: Saxidomus purpurata; assembly: GCA_022818135.1. Taxonomy (NCBI): domain Eukaryota; kingdom Metazoa; phylum Mollusca; class Bivalvia; order Venerida; family Veneridae; genus Saxidomus; species Saxidomus purpurata. Next base: position 14,752,348 of record JAFMSR010000009.1, on the reverse strand, counting down.
GTAGTTTCTGCAGTAGTGTTTGTACACCCATCTCTCGCAGCTTGGCTTGCCTTACATAAACACCTGTAACACAATTAAAGAAAACCTATTGGGTTATGGGTAAACTGTGTTCTATTTATGGGTAGGGTCTAATTATCTACCAAATACCACAAATCTAATCAACCTTCTTCAGCACACCTGCTTCAGTCCAAAATGATACACTTGATTAAAAAGAAGACCAGTCAAACAACTGTAAGTTTCAATAATCTCTTCATAACTCTATCTTACTTTTTACTTTGAAGAGCAAAAAAATCAAGAAAATTTAACATGGGTAGGAAGTTAATTTAATTAATTAATTCTTGCAGACGTATTCACAAATTTTCCTTTAGAAAATGTCTCCAAACCTGACTGTATGAGAAAAAACAACTACTTGTTTTTCTAAGGTAATTATAGAAATTAATCAACTCATTCCATCAGTGTGTTCTATTTTAACACCAGCTTTAATTATTACAAGGTATTCACTGACAGAATACTGTAGAAGGGGTTTGAATTTGTAAAGAGAATATTTCCTGGTTTTGAAAATAGGGTTTTATTGGCCATATGTCTGTTGTTCTATGAACTGAATCAGCCATAATTACCGGTAATACAGATCTAACTTCAGTTTTTTTATAGATAAATTTGTGGTGTAATAAACTGACAGCAAAAGAAACATTATAAAAAAGAGGAAGCGGACAGCATGGATCAACATCAAGGCTACTTAGATGTGTTGGTTAACCTGAATGTATACAGTTCAACCTCCCTAAACGACATCTCTCTAAAACATCAACCTCTCTCAAAAGACACACAATTTTCTTTCCCGTTGTGTTAATTACACAAGGAATCAACCTCACCATAACAACACATCACATTTTCTGTGTTCTCAAGGGTGTTTACTCCTGAGAGGTTGCACTGTACTTGTTTTAAAACTTCAAGCTCTTTAGTAAATGAATTCCATACCGTCCTCTTCATTCCAGACAAGGTTTGTGATACAAGTTGTTGCAGCTATCTGTAGATTCACATTCAAATGTAACTGAAATTAGATAAAAAAAAACATAAACTCAAAATTAGTCACTTAATACGGGCGGCTGCATAATATCTTATAATTGTCAGTTTAGCATACAGCTATGTGCAGCTACGTACAGCTAGGTACATCTACAGACAAAATGTCATCACACTCAGGTGAGAGGCAGTGATTTCAGTTATTTGTGTCTCTTGTCAGTTTTTTCCCTTGCTGCAACTCAGCCTAAACTGGTCTTTGATAAGAGATACTTATTACTCTAAAAGGTCTGTCTGTCTGTCTGTCTGTGTCTGTTAGTTCTTGATCAGGTATACACATTACCAAGTTATATTATACATTAACATAAAAATAACAAGAGGGCCATGATGGCCCTTTATCGCTCACCCGAGTACAACTGCTTTTAACAAAGTTGTTACGGATAAAATTCCAGGATATTTGGGCTGAAAATGTTTCCTCTAGAGTGTTAAAAAGGTGTTTTCCACATTTGGGCTCGTGACCTTTAGTTTTTGACCCCAGATGACCCATATTCGAACTTGAGCTAGAAATCATAGAAACAACCTTTCCGACAAATTCCAGGATATTTGGGCTGAAAATGTTACCTCTAGAGTATTAACAAGGCTTTTCCATATTTGGGCTCTGTGACCTAGTTTTTACCCCAGATACCCATATTCAAACTTGAGCTAGAAATCATCTTAACAACCTTTCTACAAACTTCCAGGATATTTGGGCTGAAAAGTTACCTCTAGAGTGTTGACAAGGTTTTTCCACATTTGGGCTCTGTGACCTAGTTTTTGACCCCAGATGACCCATATTCACATTGAGCTAGAAATCATCAAAACAACCTTTCTGACAAATTTCCAGGATATTTGGGCTGAAAATGTTACCTCTAGAGTGTTAACAATGTTTTTCCAATTTGGGCTGTTTTGCCTTGTTTTTAACCCCAGATACCCATATTCAAACTTGAGCTAGAAATCATCAAACAACCTTTCTGACAAATTTTCAGGATATTTGGGCTGAAAATGTTACCTGTAGAGTGTTAACAGGTTTTTCAATATTTGGGCTGCGTGACCTAGTTTTTGACCCCAGATACCCATATTCGAACTTCAGCTAGAAATCATCAAAACACCTTTCCGACAAATTCCGGATATTTGGGCTGTCTGTCTGTCTGTCTGTCTGTGTCTGTTAGTTCTTGATCAGGTATACACATTACCAAGTTATATTATACATTAACATAAAAATAACAAGAGGGCCAGAGGCCCTTATGCTCACCCGAGTACAACGCTAACAAAGTTGTTAAAATTTTAGGATATTTGGGCTAAAATGTTACCAGTAGAATGTTAACAGGTTTTTCCATATTTGGGCTATGTGACCTAGTTTTTACCCCAGATGACCCATATTAGAAGTTGAGCTAGAAATCATAGAAACAACCTTTCCGACAAATTTCCAGGATATTTGGGCTGAAAATGTTACCTCTAAGTATTAACAAGGCTTTTCCATATTTGGGCTCTGTACTAGTTTTTAACCCCGATGACCCATATTGAAACATGAGCTAGAAATCATCGAAACAACCTTTCTGACAAACTTCCAGGATATTTGGGCGAAAATGTTACCCTAGAGTGTTAACAAGGTTTTTCCACATTTGGGCTCGTGACCAGTTTTTGACCCCAGATGACCCATATTCGAACTTGAGCTAGAAATCATCAAAAAACCTTTCCGACAAATTTCCAGGATATTTGGGCTGAAAATGTTACCTCTAGATGTTAACAAGGTTTTTCCATATTTGGGCTCGTGACCTAGTTTTTACCCCAGATGACCCATATTCAAACTTGAGCTAGAAATCATCGAAACAACCTTTCTGACAAATTTCCAGGATATTTGGGCTGAAAATGTTACCTCTAGAGTGTTAACAAGGTTTTTCCATATTTGGGCTGTACCTAGTTTTTTACCCCAGATGACCCATATTCAAACTTAGCTAGAAATCATCTTAACAACCTTTCTGACAAATTTCCAGGATATTTGGGCTGAAAATTTACCCTAGAGTGTTAACAAGGTTTTTCCATATTTGGGCTGTGTGACCTAGTTTTTGATGCCAGGTGACCCATATTAAAACTTGAGCTAGAAATCAACCAAACAACCTTTCGACAAATTGCCAGGATATTTGGACTGAAACAGTAGCCTCTAGAGCCTTAACAAGATTTTTCTATTTTTTGGGTCATGTGACCTAGGTTTTCATCCGAGATGACCCATATTCAAACTCGTCCAGTAATTACTGGGACAAACATCCTGACCAAGTTTCGTGACAATTAAGGCAAAAAGTGACCACTAGAGTGTTAACGAACTAAGTGTGGACGGACAACAGACGACGGACATTCATCGATCCTAATAGCTCACCCTGATCCTACAGCTCAGGTGAGCTAAAAAGTAATAATATATAATAATTGTTTAAAGCCTATCTATTCTTATGTCTTTTTCAGTTTACAACAAATCTTTTCAACAATTCTTGTATATTCTGTTCTCTTTATGCCCACCAGCTATCTCTGCTTCGAATAAATTACTGCTAACTGCCTTTATATTCTAAGCAATTTATTACACAACACTTAAAAACAGTTCACCATTGAGCAATGCTTTACATTCTGACAATTGTGCTGACATTATGTTGGTTTATGTGCATCTGTGATTCTAATTAACTGAAAGAATTCCGCGAAACTGCATCTCTCCATAGCTTACTGATGCTGCTGGCTGTTTAATTAATGTATACTGATGCAATAATACATAAACCAAATGACAGAATGCAAAAAAATTGTAACTGACTGAAATATAAGACAGTAAGGCAGCGAAAGGCAGACGGGAATTCCCTCTATGTGCTAATTTTTCTTTCTGTCTGTTAAATTACTGTCAATTTTTATCAGACTTCACTAAAGTATTTTTACGACAAAAAAAAATGCTCGCCAAAAATCCTGGCATTAAAAAACACTGGCTTGTAGACTGGTATAAAACTGTAAATGCACATTCATGACAATCCTCTATGCAATACGACATTCCACTGAATGTTGTACATGTACATGTAAAATCCTTATGCAGATGTCCCAGTGGAAAGGATTTAGAAACTTGGTAGAGAGCAATGAGCAGGACCCTAATGATCCAACAAAACAACTTCACCCCTTTTTTGATATTAAAATAAACAAAACTATCCATTCACAACCTTTCTATAACCCCCGAACACAAAGTGTAAGGGGGGGGTATACTGAATTCAGCCTCTCTGTCCGTCCGTCCGTCCATCTGTCTGTAGACGAAATCTTTTGGACATTTAATCTCCTAAACCCCTGGTCAGAATTTACTGATACTTCACAGAAGTGACAAGTACAATGCCTTGTTGTGCATGGTCCATGTTTCGTGTCACTATGTCAAGGGTCAAGGTCACAAGTGTTCAAGATAGTAAAATACTGTTACTAGGGGGTATATGGTATGATGTAAAATTTACCATGTAGTTCATTAGTTTCTTTAGAACATCTTCGTTACCCATAATGTAATCCTTGGCTTGATCGCCATCTGCTACATTAGCGAGAATACACAATGTCTGAAATACAAAGTGAAATGATTATGTGTAATATACAATACCTTAATCATCTTTACGGAAGCCCCTCCCTTATAAACAGCCCTACCCACTGACTTCTACACACAGCTAGAACATGATTCAGAGCGCCGGACACTTGTGTTTACAGCACACATTCTCATTTTTGTCACATATTTTTGCCGTGCAAATCTTCCTCGTTACAAACCAAGGAACTTCTATTAGGATTTTTATGGTATATCTTACGCGTCTGAATAATATTGTTGTTTTTTTTGGCTTTTACACAGTTTGTTCATTATTACTGTAAACTTGCCTTTAAAGTGACACTTTAACAAATTCTACAGTAACTGTTGATGTAAACAAATAATTATATCAACATTGTAACTGCAATCATGATTTATCTAGTTATGCTGTGAGACTTCATTTACCACCTGTATGCAAAGCAAACAATGACAGTCTTGGATCTGGGACAGAAATTAATGATACATAATTATAGTGTAAAAAGGTAATAAATTGTTTTCCTATATATCTTTATTCTGGGCCAATTATCAATTCTTCTGTAAAATTGTATAAGTTATATTTCTGGATGTCTCATTAGTGATTTGCAACTTCTCAAGATAAAAACTGATGACTGACTTATGAAGTGTACCTGTTAAAACTGTTGCTCAAAACTTGCATTTCCAATTAGCATACTGTGCATTATCTAAGGTACTGGATAATCCAGAAGAGGTTAGTTATTTTAGACTTCAGGGGGATAATGCAAGATGCGGAATGTGTCCCAGTTTCAGAGACACTCCCTGGTTCTTTTGTATGCCTGTTTAAAGCTGCTCTCTCTCAGATTTTGGTAAGAAAAAATAAAGTTCTTCAAACTGTATGTAAATAACGTATTTTAGAAAATATGGTCATATAAAAAGGCTCCAGTATAAATTCCTGTCAAGCATATCTCTAAATTTAAAAAAATACTCTACCAAATTCAAAAACATTGCAAACGCTTTTGAAATTTCAATATAAACATATAGTGTAGGGGTGCCGTGTAACCGACATTTTCGATCGATTTCTGCAAATTTCTACCTAGGGTTTTGCTTATATTTTGATTCTAGCCTTCAGTTTTATATTTATGAATAAGAATGTCAATTTATAAAAAAAAAATATTCAACGGTAACTGAGAGCGAGCAGCTTTAAGGTCTGATACAAAAGTCAGTTACTTATGTTTGTGGAGGAGTGGGGGATTGAACCTGCTATCCCTGGATGACCAGTTCAGCGTGTTACCACTAGACCACTCCTTATTACATATTTCGCATAGAAATTTAAGGTTTCATAACTCTTCTCTCACAACCAGTCTAAAATCTCTGACATCTGATTGGTCCCATCTGACAAGCAGCTATGTTTTAGCCAATCAGATTCTACACTTTTTTGGACTGGTTTATGAGAAAAAATCTCACCTGTTCTTTAACTTGAGGTGGATGGTCCCCTTCTAAAATAAATATTACAGCCTGCATAATCTGGTTGCCATACACACGCATTATGCTGTCAATATGCTGAAATAAAAACATACACAAACATAATCAACCAACTCAGTAAATCACTCTGTGTAATATGTACAGAAATTAAAAAGTATTGGCTATAGCAGGAAATCAGTTTGTTACTATTTATGCATCACCTCTTACTATACGATTTGTCTATATAGATTTGATCAAGAATCCAATTCTGACAAAGTTTCATTAAGAGCAATGAAAAATGCTGCCTCTATTGCATAAGTATATAAGGTTTTCCTATGATTTGACATGATGACCTAGTTTTTGCCCCCAGATGACCCATACTCAAACCTAGATTTCATCAAAACAGTTATTACGACCAAGTTTCATGAAGTTCCAGTGAAAAAATGTGGCCCCTATTACATACACAAAGTTAAGTGTGGACAGACAGACAGACAGATGACAGACATCAAGCAATCACAATAGCTCACCTAACCTAAGAACTAACAATGCCAGAGTCAAAGAGCCTGCCTTTGCAACCAGTGCATATCATGCTCAGTCCTGCACCATCAATCTTTAAATATTTAAAATGTGCACTGCATTGAACAATAATATTCAGTTCAAATTGAAAGATGGACAAGCTCATTTTAAATATTTAGAAATACTGAACTGTGTTTTCATTTAAAAGTGAACAACTTAATCAAAGCTGCATAATTCTGTTAAAATTAATGTCCCATAACTCTGCAATCTGTTTCTCTTTGATACACCTGGACACTATAGTGAAATGTCAAGTCAATCCCATGAGTGGGCATGCAACAATGTTTTTAACAAGGACCGTATTTTGCTATAAATTCCATCAACTGTTTTCTTACTTTGATTGCTTGATACTCAGTAACACTTGCTTTCATAGTCAAACAAAAGGGGCTTAATTTGAATATAATCAAATAAGAGTTATCCAACATGCTCAATTCAGAAGGTTCACTTGAAACCCTTGAGTGAAGTTTCTATCCACTATACACTACTATACACCGACCCCAGGTTATAAGTAATAGCCTTGTATTTCATACATAGTCAAGCTTTAAAACAAAAAACATATGTCTCCCACCCCAATGACCTTGACCTTTGACATAGCAACTCCAAATTGTAATATGTACAACTTGATTTGATATGATGCGTCAAGCAAAGCTTTATGAAAATCCAACAGGTGGTTTTGGTGAAGCATGGACACAATTTTTGGTGTTCAGGTCCATGTGACATTGACCAAAGCTAGCAACCACAAACATAATACACACAACTAGGTTTCATACCAATGCTTCCTGCAAAGTCTTATGAAAACCCAGCATTTTTTTTTGAGAAAAAACTCAACAAGAATAATGTTTTCATGTCCCTGTGACCTTGACCTTTGAGCTAGTGACCCCTAACTATAATAAGCACAACTAGACTTCATACAGATGCTTCCTGTAAAGCTTTATGAAAATCCAGCTAGGGCTGCTGGAGAAGAAGCAAGGACAAGATTTTTTATTTTTCAGGTCCCTTTGACCTTGACCTTTGAGCTAGTAACCCCAAATTACAATATGCACAACTAGACTTCATACTGATGCTTACTGATGCTTCCTGCAAAGCAGCAAGGGGTATAAGAGGAGTGGTCCAGACAAACATTGTGAGAGATAGACAGATAGACAGCACAAAATCAATTTATCTGCACACCACTTTAAGGGGAGACATACTAGATACTAACTCATAAAGAAGAGAGTATAAAACTGTTTCTCTGGCAATGTCTAATCAACATGTGATATAACGTTTATTTGTTTGTACTTGCATGTTAAATGCATATTGTTTTCACATAAACCTTGCACTGTCCTTTCTTCAATGTTTGTAAAACTGTCATTAAGTTCATATAAAATCAATAATTTCTATCCTACACTTCATTACAGGTAGTTATAACAGTAATACACAAACTTCAATATGGCACTTCAAATTCAATAAATTGATAAACATTTCTCTGTCAACTACAGCTCTGTGAAATAGTTGCAAACAGAGGTAATCACCTTATTTGCCATTTCTTACATAAAAAGCACATTTAAGATATAATCTGGCTTACATTTACTATATAATCCGGCTTACATTTACTTTTATAATCTGGCTTACATTTACTTTATAATCTGGCTCACATTAACTATATAATCTGGCTTACATTTGCTATATAATCTGGTTTACATTTGCTATATAATCTGGCTTACATTTACTTTATATTCTGGCTTACATTTACTATATAATCTGGCTTACATTTACCATATAATCTGGCTTACATTTACAATATAATCTGGCTTACATTTGCTTTATAATCTGGCTTACATTTACTTTATAATCTGACTTACATTTACTTTATAATCTGGCTTACATTTACTATCTAATCTGGCTAACATTTTCTATATAATCTGGCTTACATTTACTTTATAATCTGGCTTACATTTACTTTATAATCTGGCTTACATTTACTCTGATGATACTGAAAACCTTGTCTTTGCAACCTAGTCTAGCCTGAACAACTGTGACACCAGTGCAGACTATATCCAGCCTGAACAACTGTGACACCAGAGCAGACTATATCCAGCCTGAACAACTGTGACACCAGTGCATACTATGTCTAGAACTAACAAATGTGCAGCCAGTTAAGAATATGTACAGCCTAAACAACTTCATAACTAGTACACACTATGTCCAGCCTGAACATCTTCATAACTAGTGCAGACTATGTCCAGCCTGAACAACTGTGTAACCAGTGCAAACTATGTCTAGAACTAACAAATCGACGCCCTAGTATTATAAGGTCATAAGTGTAATTTCATGGTTTTCGGGAAAATGCAAAAAACTGTCTCATTGTGTCTACACTTAATAAATTTACACGATACTTCTCTTTTTGATATCATATTTGTTCTAGAATTATTTCTTGCTGTTTATACATTTTTTATAGCTGCTATTTTCTCACATTAATTAATTTTGCACTTACGACCTTTTAATTTTGCATAAAAATAGTTCTAAAAAAGGTCGTAAGTACAACTTAGGACCTTTTTAAATTTAATATCATGATTAAAAATGGTCATAACTGTCACTTAAGACCTTTTTAATTTTATTTTGTGGAAACAATATATCACAAGTATGACTGTATTAAGTCAAAAAAGACAATATGTCCACTTTCTGTGCAAACAAAATTGGACACATACACTGAAAAAGGCTCAAACAGATATATAGTGACGGTAAGCCATGGTACATGATAAGTCATTAGGAAAGGGAAATGATAGATAAAGGTTTGGTTGGTATGTAGGTATGTATGGTATAGTTCTAATAATGTTAAGTAGTGTAGAATATGGTAAGGTACGGAATGGTAGAGTAAAATAGGATAAGGTATGGTTAGCTTCAGGAAAATAAGGCTATGGTTAGGTAAAGTTCGGACAGGTCATGTTTAATAGAGTATGATAAGGTAGGATAATGTAGAATATGCCTTCTAAATATTATGGTAGGTAATTCTGACTATTTTAAACAATTTCAAGCATCGATTCATTGTGGTCATCTAAAACGTAAAATTAACCTAATTCTGGCTATATTGAATAATTTTCAAGTGTCAGTTCACTTTGCTTGACGGTGACATAATCATCATATACGATAAATATGGCTATATTGAATAAGGACAGGCATTAAAGGCATTAAGGGCATTCTGACTTTTTTAACAAATTCAAACATCAATTGTCCATGGCTATCCATGACTTATAATTTATCGGTTGTTTTCTGCTATAATGAATAAAAGTAAAAAAGCATCAATCCATGTGGCCATTCTTGACCTACGATACATTCTATCTGTATTTATTAAGTTCTCTGTCGCCATTCTCGTCTTGCCTTATATCTTCATTCTTTATCTACTGATACGTTCAAAGATCAGTTGACCACGGCCATTTGTGACCTATCATGTACTGTAAATATTGCTATATAGAAAAACACCAAGCAACAGGCTAACATGTTATGTAATTCTCACTTATTTGAACAACTTCAAGACTGAATTCTTTGTAGTCATCGGTGACCTATAACGTGTTTTTGCTATAGTGAATAAAGATAAGCATCAATTTCCTTTGGCCACCCATGACCTACCATACACTGTAAAATATGTATTTATCGATTATAAGTTTCAATTTTCTGTGGTCATTCTCGACCAACCTTATACCGTAATGTTTGCCATATTGAATACATTTAAAGAACGGTTGACTGTGGCCATCCTTGGCCTATCATGTACTGTAAAACGTTCTTCATGTATATTGAATTACGACAAGCAAAAGTTCACTGTGTCCGTTCGTTAGCTTACACATACAAGTATTCTCATATTATGTAACACATTCAATAATCACCTCTCTGTGGCCATCTGTGACCTATATATTATTCCGCAATTATGGCTATAAGGAATAACAATAAGCATCAATTCCAAGTGGCCATCCGTGCAGACTATGTCCAGCCTGAACCACTGTGTAACCAGTGCAGCCTATGTCCAGCCTGAACTTCTGTGTAACCAGTGCAGACTATGTCCAGCCTGAACTTCTGTGTAACCAGTGCAGACTATATCCAGCCTGAACATCTGTGTTACCAGTGCAGACTATGTCCAGCCTGAACAACTTCATAACTAGTGCAGACTATGTCCAGCCTGAACATCTGTGTAACCAGTGCAGACTATATCCAGTCTGAACAACTTCATAACTAGTGCAGACTATGTCCAGCCTGAACAACTGTGTAACCAGTGCAGACTATGTCTAGAACTAGCAAATGTGCAGCCAGTTAAGAATATGTCCAGCCTAAACAACTTCATAACTAGTACAGACTATGTCCAGCCTAAACAACTTCATACTAGTACAGAGTATGTCCAGCCTGAACAACTTCATAACTAGTGCAGACTATGTCCAGCCTGAACAACTTCATAACTAGTACAGACTATGTCCAGCCTGAACAACTTCATAACATGAACAGACTATGTCCAGCCTGAACAACTTCATAACTAGTGCAGACTATGTCCAGCCTGAACAACTTCATAACTAGCACAGACTATGTCCAGCCTGAACAACTTCATAACTAGTGCAGACTATGTCCAGCCTGCACATCTGTGTAACCAGTGCAGACTATATCCAGCCTGAACATCTGTGTACCGGTGCAGACTATATCCAGCCTGAACATCTGTGTTACCAGTGCAGACTATGTCCAGCCTGAACAACTGTGTAACCAGTGCAGACTATGTCCAGCCTGAACTTTTGTGTAACCAGTGCAGACTATGTCCAGCCTGAACAACTGTGTAACCAGTGCAGACTACAGTCGACTCTCGTTATCTCGATTTTTTTGGGACCAAAGAAAATAAGTCAAGATAACGAAAAATCGAGATAACCGAAGTTGGATAAAATATGCCCGATAGGGGATAGGAGGGGGGTAAGGAAGATTATTGTTGTTAGAAAGAAGTGTGCTTCTTTCTACCATCTTATGATCTGTGTAATACACAGGTTGTGAAACGAACTAGCTCGTAGGTTTAAATCAACCAAATGTTCAATTCATCTGATTCATGTTGCCTTGCACGCTGGTATCGAAAGATTGGATTCCCCCAGGTCCTTCTCCAAAACTCTCCGTGTTTGCCGATCCAGATATCCTCCCAGGTTGGTTACCGGGCCATTCTCTGGATTGCTCGACTGGCGCTCGGACAAGTTCATGACTTCCGCCCTCCGACATGACTCTTCCGTTGTTTTCAATATCGAGATGTTATCTGTCTAATGTATACGTATTGAAGACACGATTTATAATTGACAGAATCTTCATTTCTTACTGTTTATAAATGCAAATAATTTTTCTCAGTTTTGACACAATTCAATATAAATTACCCATTCCGCATATTACACAGCTTATGTCGCAAACAATTCATTAATTTTGGGTCGTTAACCGAATCACTGAGTGAATAGCCGCGCGTGGTGTTTTTCGCACCTCTGACAGCAGAGGACAATTGAGCGAATACAATCGTGTGCAGCTTTTCACACCTTGTTTGGCAGGTGATAAATGTCAAATCGAGATATCGGATGTCAAAATAGAGGAAATTTCATAGTTGGGGGTCAAAAATTTATTCGAGATAATGAAAAAATCGAGATAAACAAATCGAGATATCCGTAGTTGATTTATATAGAACAAGAAGGGAAAAAAATCTGGACCGAGAAAATCCAGTCCAGCGTGGTGTTTTTCGCACCTCTGACAGCAGAGGACAATTGAGCGAATACAATCGTGTGCAGCTTTTCACACCTTGTTTGGCAGGTGATAAATGTCAAATCGAGATATCGGATGTCAAAATAGAGGAAATTTCATAGTTGGGGGTCAAAAATTTATTCGAGATAACAAAAAAATCGAGATAAACAAATCGGGATATCCGTAGTTGATTTATATAGAACAAGAAGGGAAAAAAATCTGGACCGAGAAAATCCAGTCGAGATATCGAAAAATCGAGATAACGGATGTGGACTGTATATCCAGCCTGAACATCTGTGTTACCAGTGCAGACTATGTCCAGCCTTAACTTCTGTGTACCAGACATTTTAATGCAGTCTAATCATGGTCTACACTGTCTGCTGCTAAGCTGGTAAACATTTATTTAGTTTTCCTATGAACACTAGCTCATCCTGTCTACATTATAAGACACACCAGTCTATTCAATAGACATTGAGAAGGGTTATAGCTAATATCTACATGCTTTAATGTCACAATAGCCTGACATCACTGTGATTCACCATAACCTTAATTCAAATGCAATTCAAAACTCAACTTGTATAACAAGAAAAATGAAAGTTCTCGTTTGTAAAATGAAATGTTACTAAAAGCAAAGTGAGCAATGCAGACTACGTGTATAATCTTATGGCATATCTAAGCAAGCTGATTATGGTCTACACTAATAGCAAAGACAAACATATTTCCCCCTAACTATTTCCCCCTAACTATCCCCCCTAACCATTTCCCTCTAACTATCCCCCCTGACTATTTCCCTCTAACTATCCCCCTAACCTTTTCCCTCTAACTATCCCCCCTAACTGTTTCCATCTAACTATCCCCCCTGACTATTTCCCTCTAACTATCCCCCTAACCTTTTCCCTCTAACTATCCCCACTTACTATTTCCCTCTAACTATCCCCCTAACTTTTCCCCTCTAACTATCCCTCCTAACTTTTCCCCTCTAACTATCCCCCCTAACTATTTCCCTCTAACTATCCCCCCTAACTATTTCCCTCTAACTATCCCCCCTAACCTTTTCCCTCTAACTATCCCCACTTACTATTTCCCTCTAACTATCCCCCCTAACTTTTCCCTCTAACTATCCCCCCTAACTTTTCCCCCTCTAACTATCTCCCCTAACTATTTCCCCCTAACTATCCCCCCTAACTATTCCCCCTAACTTCCCCCTAACTCCCCTCTAACTATCCCCTAACTATTTCCCTCTAACTATCCCGAGGGGACAAAATTCTTGATGATTAGCCACTGTATTATTTTCATATTCTCCTGTGTAAATATTTTGCAACCATTTATGGTTTGTCGACAGTTTAAGATTAAATGATAACAAGATTAAATTTCATGCTAAAAAGGCATTTATTTCTCCTAAAGTGGCTTTAAATTGAAGAGAACCAATTAAGATAAACATGCAATAAAAGCAGCTGCCATTGAATAGCTTTTTTATCCTCATAAGCATCATGAACATCAGGTAATTTATGGGTTATAAATGATGCATGATTTATAGCCTGATGCAATCTGTTCTCATAAAATATGGAGGACATTGAGTGGAGAAACAATTTTCTTGTTCAGTTGCTTCATTTTTGCAATTAGTAATCAACAGTAATAAACACTTACAATGCTGGTGGCAAATAATTCTGCCTTTGCGGCTGTTGTAGATTACGAACAGGCGTTAAACGCCTGCAGTCTGGTTATGATCTGCACTATTCACTGTCTAGTCAGTAATTTTTTATTGCAAGAGCAGCCCAATGACAGATAATGGAGCTGTCTAAATATGAACAAATCTGAATTTCCAAGAATTTAGCAGGATAAAGGTTACTGAAGCTATATTAGTCTCAGAATGCAAATGTCACACAAGACAGGTTATCATTTATGGTTTTAATATGATAAGATCATGTACTTTGCACATGACAGCAGTGTAATAGGGAATGTTATGTTTGCTGTATTGCCGAAGCAGGTGAGGTAACATGATTTGCAACATTAATAACGTCAAACACTCAGCCTTGACCGTTTAAGTAGACCAAATTATTAAAGCCTTGTTTAGAATGATAGAGCGCATAAATATTGTTTGTTGGATATAAATTAAGACTTTCAATTGATATTGAACTTCTTCTTAACATGGGAAATCTGTCAACAGGAGGGCCAAGAAAGCCCTGTATCACTCATCTAGGTACCGTTTGCCATCATACAAGACCAACAATAGGGTCATAGAAAACAAAGTGAAAGTTCAAGATTTTAAAACTATTTCCTTATAGGTCTTTATAAACTTTGAACATACTTGATAGAAGACCATCACACAATGCTACACATCAAATATCTAAGCTTCAGGCCTAACAGTTTCTGACAAGCAGATTTTAAAGTTTTACTGTATATTTCTCTGTAAAATATATGACCCGGGTGGGACAACTTTTGACCACAGAGGCACATTTCATCAATACTGATTGGCTTAATGGTTTCAGAGGAAATGGTGGACAGCTGATGTATGCCCAACAGTGAGAGATCCTAATAGCTCACCCTGGCACTATAAGCCAGATGAGCTAACAAGATGCTAAAAAGGTTAAAGAAGGCTTAAACTCTTATGCTGCTTCATTTCTAAAACAGTCTTGTCCATCTATAACTTTGGACAATGCCATTAATAAATTTACGTACTGAATAGCAAACAGTGCAGATCATGATCAGACTTCATGAATATGCAGGCTGATCATGATCTATGCTGGTTACATAAGCAGACTCACTAACCGCAAGAAGCATAACAGTGAACAATTTACATACCAGTTTATTTGAAAGAAGATTGCGCAATAAACCAAGCGTCTTCATGACAATGTTAGCATCTGGATCTGACAGAAGCCTGAACAACTGTTCTGTACCAATGGCATCAACAACTTGAGTTTTCACTTTCTGCTCTACTTGGAATGTCATATTCTGTAGAAGAAAGAGACAGAAGTTAATTTTTTTGTAAAATTTATACTTGGTTTTAAATTTCATGAGAAAAGGAAAGAGTAATACAGGTTCCTTCTAAGTTGAAGGTCATGAAACAGCAAAAAAGATTTTAATCTATTTGAAAATAAGTAGGCAGCCAGAGTAAATCAATAACACTGAGACAAAGCAAAATTTGACCCAACAGACAGGAAACAGGAGTATTCCTTGTGGCTGCCTCCCAGTTCAATAGCACTTTTATGCAAAACTGTACATTGACTAAAACATCAGGCTAATTCTGTGACATCATTAAGATTGTACACAAAACTGTGGAATATTTCATAAAATTACTTAAGTAGCTTCATAAACTCTGTGTAGGCCTTCCAACTTTTTTGGAGATCTAACCATACTTTGGTCAACTCTGCACATGATTGCTTCTGGCCAATCAGAATGGAGTATTTATTTTAGGTATTCAATACTTACTTTACTATAAAACATTATCCAACTTTATGTATTAATTACTATAACTTTATGTATTACGTTATTATATCATATGATAAAATGTCACATGATGTAAACAAGTGTTATACCCAAAGAAAACAGCGACTGGGCCCTTCCGAGAGAGACTGGGCCCTTCCAAGGGTTTTACACTTACCATCAGTCCCCATATCCCATTCAGCCTCAGTCCTGGATCTGGTCTGCTTGTGAGTCCAACCAAAATGTTGATAGCACCACAGTCTAATATACACTGGAAAACAAAAGACAATCTAATATACACTGGAAAACAAAATACAATCTAATATACACTGGAAAACAAAATACAATCTAATATACACTTGAAAACAAAAGACACAGCAATATTGTCACAAGATTTTCATGGAGGTTGATGAATCACTTCTCAGGAGAAAGAGTTGGTCCGCAAACTAATTTGATACTTTTTGGCTTTCGAGACCTTTTCTAAAAATTAAATATGTGAAATAAGACACAAAACGAGATGTTTGTAAAACATGTATGCCCCAATGACCGCAGCCAATTAGCCAATTTGAAGGTCACTGTGACGTTGACCGCTGACCTCAAAATCAATTGGGGTTATCTTCTGGTCATGACCAACCTACTTACAAAGTTTGAGGGCTTTAGGCCAAAGCTTTCTCTAGTTAATGATCGGACATGTTTTCAGTGTTCAAGATCTCAATGACCTTTGACATTTTGACCTCAAAATCAATAGTGGTCATCTACTTGTCATGACCAACCAACTACCAAGTTTGTGAAACCTAGCCCAAATCATTCTCTAGCTTTTGATTGGTCAAGGTTTGGTCTACATACAAAGCAACTGACAAACCAACCAACATATGCAAACCAAAATATCCGTCCATCTTCAATGGAGGGCATCAATATACTTCTAAGGAATGCTTCTCCCAAAACCACCTACAAAGACCAAATACATCACCACGTTGGTAACGTTTTTTCCAATCGCCAAATTTTTTAGGGATGTAATTGATTAAAATTTTTGTATCGATACATCGATTTAGAAATATCGACGATACAGCGATATATCGATACATGGGCGTAAAAAAGTCACTGACTACATTTTCTACCAAATCCTTTGATTTTATTTGTGCTAAACATATGGTTCTGGTCTATTATATATAATAACCCTTGCAGTGCTAAAAAATAGTTGCCTATGAGACCACATTTCATTAAATTATCATTCGTTAGAAAAACCACAGAACTCTGGGTAGAGTGATTGTTTATATTCCGGTTGAGTTTTGATGGAATTTTAGAACGTGAAACTGTAGATCATTACACGGTAAAACATGATTCGATATACGATTTTTCAAAACGGCAATCAATATCAAATCGAAAGTGTTTTATCGTTGATATATTGATATCGTTTGAATCAATTACATCCCTAAAATTTTTCTTTTTTAAATTAACCTCCCTAGAACAACAAGCCACCTGTAGCTTCCTGATGTTGCTTTACATTTGTTGCACTGTGTCTCATACAATCCTTTTTGTACCTCACATAGTGAAAAGACAAGGTTGCGGATTGTAGGCCAAATCTAACTAAACTGAATTCATTTTATAAGATCTAGTCTTTTGCCCTGAATGGGCATCTATGACGGACCACAGCATTTCTCCCAAAAGTTCTCATAATGCTTTGTTCCCATAATGCTTTGCTCCCATAATGCTTTGCTCCCATAATGCTATGTCTGAAAGGAGATTTTTAGTAGGAGATGCCAACCTCCTATATGCCAAAGATTTTAATTTTGTATGCCAAATAATGGTGTATAGGGTAGAGCTGCGGCAAATTCGGCCAAAATCAAAACTGATGCATTCATGTATTTTTCAACAGCAATCGCTTCTGTGCAAATTATCAATCAAACCTATTTCAGCTCAGGAATCATTGATTGGGTAAAGAAGAACTTGTGATCAATTTTGCAGAAGGTTCTTATACCCTTTATCTATCATGCATGCAATCTGTTTGCACTTATCACCTGTTGTCATGCATGCATTCATCATATACATGTACTGTGAGTCAGCATTTACCTGGCACTGAAACATTCCATAAATAGCCATAAATTAATTTTTCCATTAACAGACATAGAGGAATTATTTCAGCTGGACCAATACAATGCCATTAAATTGGTATCATGTTATACTTATGTATATCATTAAAAATGCTTAAAAAAATTTCCAGAGATTAATGTCAAGTAAAAATGACGCAATATTATTTAAGTTGTGTACCCAGACACTTACCTCTTTGCTAGGTGAAAATTCCAGCAACAAATTACATAATGTTGAAGTAGACACTTGTAACAACTCCTCCGGGCCTTCTTGTATAATCTGCAAATTATACACGGTATATCATTACAGATGTTTGTTAAAGAAAATACTGCTGCAAATAAAAAGGTATAATGACCTTGACCTACAGGACACACACTAACTGTGGGCATAACAAGTTATGCTTACAATATGCTTTAAAGTTTCTTATTACACTTACAACAGTGTAAAAACTACTGGAATTTTCTACATTCCTGACAGAGCACAAAATACAATTTATGGGTGAGTTCTCGCCCTTTGCCTCAAATGCTGTCTTCTTAATGCTTAAGACTGAGACATAATATCAAAACTAGTGGACAGGAAGTGAAGATGGAACAGACGATATAATTACTACAAAATGAAGTTCAAGGACATTTTGAAAAGTGTCACCCTTATCTTACTGACAGCGCTTATATGACCAGCCCAGATCATGATCTACACTGGTCTCTATTCAGTCTTTAAGTTCTAATTTTGCATAAATTTTGACAATTAATGGAACAGCCCATGCTAAAAGATGGACAAGTCAATTTTAGAAATTTAGAAAGGTACTGATCGCCTGAAATTACATAATCTACGATACAGAGCAACCACTTACGAAAATATTTGGAACATTTAAGAAAAAGAACCTGTACCTTCATTAATGGTTTCCAGACTGCATGGTCTTGAAATGTTGTCCTCAGTAACTGTACAGATCTTGACAAGCTATGCAAGCATCGTATCGCTGCAGCCGCAACCTTCATATCACTGCTGTTCAAACCTGCCACCACGTAGTCCATCAAGTTCTCGGTTTCTATGATCTTAAAACAAAATCAAGATCAACTGTTCATGGAAAATCTTAATTTATATTAAAGTTGGCTACTTAAATGAGATAAATACTTATACGGGTTTAACTGTATATCCTATAAATTATACAGTTCTAGACTAGCTAACATCTTAAACTACTGAGTTTCAGACTCCTAATTGGCTCAATCTTGTAGGGGGCAGACAGTGACGGCCATTTCTAAAGCCCCTTCTTTTCAACCCAGTGCTCATTAGAACTCAAGCAACTTGTGAATACTCAAACTCTCTAGAGCAATTTGATTGGCTGAGCTCTGCTCTCAAATCACTGCCTTCACAAGAAACCACGTGATGATGGAACATGTCATGTGATGGCATGTAAACAATTATATTAAAATCACTTTTTAGAATGAACTTTTTGAATTTACCTCTTTACAGTTAAATACATATATTTCATAAAATTAACCTTACTGCAAAAGCAGCACAAAAAAACTAACACTTCACAATTCAAAACTTTAATTTTTAAACACTAACAAAATCTTGTTAATCATGTTATAAATGGTATGTGTGTCAGGGGAAGTAACTGCTGCATGGAGTTTGGTAAACACTTTGTACATGGTACATGTTTACAAACAAGTAAAAATCTGCCATTAATAAAATCCCTGAAAAACTAAATTCACCTGTTTTCTTATATCTTCCTCATTTGCTCCAAGGGCCGCAAATGCCTTAAATGCCGCCTGCTTCATTTCATTGCCCCAGTTTATGTCCTGGTATGAAAATATCAGAAAGAGGTCAGAGATATATATCGTCTTTTGGAAAAACAAATCTTTCATGTTTAATGTAAACTGAGTAATTTCAGTACACACAATTTTGTGAATCAATAGTGGACACACTTATTGGTAAATTTTAACCCATTTTTTACCTATATTTTTACAATGGGATCTTCTGACTTCCAATTTGGGCAAATATATTTCTTTAAATAGGGGTGTTTGGCAGAATTATGATTCCAAAAGCTAATTACTTAAAATCCTGATCAGACTTTTTGTCTGCGTCGGACCATAGTAGATTGAAAAGGTATATACATGTATTTCAACAGACAGTAGGCACAAATGGGTTAAATTCATGAAAAGAGATTACTCTTGTAATGTATTTATGTGAAATAAATCTTTCCAGATATTTTTGAGTATTGAGTAAGCATGGTGGGAAATTAACAAAACAGTCATAAGAGCACCTCTTTTACTAATAAATAGTAAAGTCTACCCTAAAAGGTAGATAATACCAAACCTAACAGCCAATAGAAAAAGCTTCCATGAGTCTAAAACACTATCTGTTTCATTGACAAAAACTCACGCTTTGTTTTCCAGTTCTCGTTATCTGTTGTACATCTGTATATTTTAAGTATTCCGACAAGGTTTTAATGATATGATCAGATATAGACGCGGTCCTCTGTAAGCCGGCATCTACCTCTAGCAAGTACGCCAGAGTCTCGGCTCCCTCGACGTTCTCCTCCAGGGTTCTGTCCTTACTACACATCCTCACCAAGCACGGCAAAGTCTGAAATAAAAAACACAACATTCAAATAAACATGGTGAGAATCGAAAAAAATTCAATAAAATGGGTGAAATGCTTTAGCAAAAGATGTTGCTTGAAATAATTGCACTTTGGTCAGTAAAGAAACAAGCTCACTGTAAGCATTTATAAACTAATTTATTTAATCTTGATTGCGAAACAAGTTCTTACAACTTAGATTAATGGTTCTCGAGACTCATTTCAGATGGAATCAACCTTGAATAGAGTAAGAGAGGGGCAATGTGGAATTATTTGTGTCTTGCCTAAGGACACTACCTACATGGCTTATGGTAGGGATCGAACCCGGGACCCTTCGATCTTGAGGCGAACGCGCTACCACTGCATCACTATAAGCGTTGGAGGTAAATAGAAAGCTTAAAGACCTAACTCAATATTTCTTTGGGTCAATAAGGAAAATAGTGATTGAGACAGTAAGAAAATATGCTTGGCATATCACCTCTCTAAAATAAATGCAATAAATTCTTCTGAAGAGTCTCCTGCACATTATACTGGCAATTTTATAATGACCTTTTCTGATCGTATAGATTCCTGTTCTGTTCTACATATCTATACAAGTACATGATACAAAGTTTTACACTGATTGCTATTTTTGGGTCATATGTACCTCTACATATTTGCACAAGCACATTTTACAACACAACTCTACATATGTATGCAAGCATTTTTATCAAAGTTTTACCTTCATGGCTACTTTTGGATCATGTGGATCTAGAGCACCACCTCTACACATGTATGCCAGTACTTTAGCTGCCAGAATCTGCATCTCAGATGTTTTATCTCTGTATAACAACTGGACCAACAGGTTTGGAAATGCTTCCCCATCATGTGTAGCTAAAATATAGAAACAAAAAGACATTCTGTCTGTGTCATTGTATATGTTTTTTGTTTGTTTTTTTAATGTTTATAGTCCTGACCGACTCTGGGATTTCTCCCCTGGTGAACTGGTGAACTCGCCAAGACCCTCCCCCTCGTATATGGTTTTATATAACTTTTTCACCAGTATTTAGAGGGTGTAACACCAGTCACCTAACTAACATTGTAGGATTCTGACCACTACAATTTTGACACAAGCGAGAAACTGGTCACTAAATGCTGTCTTAAGTCATTCCAGTGACAGTGTTCTACTTGATCACACATGAACTGTAAAGCAGTAATCAAAAGATACCGAAACTGGGTCAGGTTAAAAACTACCGCCAATATGACTATGAAAGACTTCTTTTAATGTAAACTGGGTAATATTCTCCATTATTTAACTTCCACCGGCCGTATCCTTGACTTCCCATCCCCCCCCCCGGAAACCCCATGAAAGATTCATTTCACATAGATTTACTACTAGCCTAAGGGAAAATATCATTTTGCGATTATAAAATATGCTAATAAGTATCTCGGCACACAAATTGCGAAACACCTGAAGTAAACAAGACATGCAGTAAACTAGCAGATGAATACAGAAGAGTGGATATGTCCTACACTTACACCATAAAATCAGCATTTTGTTTCGTGAGCCAAATATTGCATTTGAACATTTACACTTTACAGAAATCAGACACATTATGTGGGCAGTCAGAAAATGTTCAATGAAAAATCTTTCAATTACTAAAAGTGAAATGTACAAAATGTAAATGGTGTCAAATGAAGAAAATAAACATCGTAAGATTAAAATGCACTTTTGAAGTTAAACTAACAAATGAAAGGCTTACTTCATTTTCATACAAATACCTTATCTGAGGCCACCACCCAAGAAACCTTACCTGAGGCCAACAATAACAGGCACTGTACCAGATTTAACCACAACAGGTGCTTTACTTGATGCAAACAACAACAGGCATCTTATCTGAGGCCTAAAAAACAGGCACCTTACCTGAGGCCACAACAACACTAGTTTCATCATTATCTTTCACAAGCATGCCTAGACACTTCAGTGTTGGCATCTGTACTTTATACACATTGGTAGCAATCAGGGAAACCAACACTGGTACAATACCACTTCTACATAACTTGTTCTGGTGGTCAGAAGTCTGAAACAGTAAGTACAGTTAGTTTATACTAATTCATTTTAGCTTGATTGTGAAGAAAGCTTGTAGCTTATCAAGGCATTCACGAGTCTGCTTCCTGGAAAAACCAATACTGGTGCCATATGAGGAGGTACAGTCCTGACCCCAGTGGGACTCGAACCCGCAACCTCCGGGATGAGCGGCAGACACCTTAACCTCTACACTACCGTTGTCTGAAACAGTAAGTAAAGTTGAACCTGTATAAGTGGTCACTTCAATTCAGCAGCCACCTGTCTTCAGCAGCTAATAACGATGTATCCTAATTGGTTATTCTATACAATATACATCTGTATTAAGTAGTCACATCTGATGCACTCTTTGGTTGAATTTTTTTTACTTTCTAAAAATTTGCGGTTTTGCTTGGAAGTAACTTTGTGAATTTCTGATTAAAGAAATTATACAGACTATTTATACAATTTCACTGAAACTGAATTTAATTTGCACTACACGTCAAGAACAAAAAGGGTCAATAACTTCACTCCTTATAACTGCTTTTTTACTGGCTTTTTCTGTCTTTCAGTAAAGGTATAAAAATGGTAAGAAAAGAGATCAATTTAAATTTAACTAAAAGTTACAAGTTTAAACTTTAAAAAAGCTAACAAGTTAAAGTGAAGCTAACTTTTTTGATGGCAGAGTGAAGTAAATAGTTTTGACATTATTCCGTGAATCTTACAACTAAAGACACAGCTTATGTACGTGTACTTTAAATTGGCTTACCTGACATGAGTTTGCTAAGATGTTAGTAATACACTCTTGCGTACAGATCGACTGCGGCATGATGTTCACCAAGTGTGGAATAATAGTGGGATCCTGTATAACAAAGAGCAGAGATATCACTGTAAGAAAAAATACCTTGTGAATCTGGTACCTTTCTTTGTCATGGGGTTTCATGCACATTTGGCCAGTATTTTAGTTATTCACAGGCGGGCAGTTTAGCTAGGCACTGTTTTTGAGGAGAACCAGTATTAGATCCTAACCACTGTAGGAAACTGCACCTTTCACGTAAAAAGAGATATTGTAAGAAGCCGGGCTGGAACCCTTGAACCTTAATCAATTAAAGGTTACAGTGATTTTCGATCTTAACACTATTTTGTGCTTTTAAAATTAATGGAATTTGTCAGGACAGTCGATCCATGTACAGTCAAACCTGTGCTAATGGTCACCTGTTAATAGAGGTCACCTGTGGACAACAGCCAGTCTGAGTTACCCCCTTTCCAAATGTGCTCACATTCAAAAAGTGATCAGTGTCACTGTCTCCGGCTTATTAGAGTGTTTTATGGTAGTTACACTAAAGTCTGCCATTATAGATTCTATACAAAGTCATTTTATATTTGAATTGTCAAGTGCGACAGTTTTCATAATATGAAAACTTGGCCGAGATATGAGGCCAATAAACATTCACAGTAAGATTAATGCAGACTGGTTAAGAATTGATTAAGCTAAAAATCAGACAACTCTAAATTTGTCCAATTTTGGCATTTAAAGGGGCAACAATTTGATTCAATGACAAACGATTTGACTGATCAAACTTGGCCAAGTTATTATGCCGATAAACTTTCACAGCAAGGTTTGCGAAGTCTCCATGAGAGCTGTAGAAGTTTGAGAGCGGACAATTTTTTGGACGATGGAAATGCCCCAGTCCACCCCAAGGGATCTGTAATATGGCCTGTCACACACATTAATCTAGATCTAGAGTCTTGACAACATGGTCTGGTTAAAACTGTACTAGTATATTATGTAATCTATACATGAAACATGCAAATCATGCATTGTGACACAGCTTTTATCTATTGAATGGATATTTTTGTAAATTTCTCAAGATTTCTTCAGAATTTAAAAGTTCCTGCTACCTTCTTTGCATATTGCTTAATTGCTTAGTTGAATGTGCTACCCATACACCAGACATGGTAAACAAACAGTATAGATCCAATATTAACTCACCTGATAGATAAAACTGACACAGTTCGGGTTATTGATAAACACGGTCCTCAGACATCTCAAACAAGCTTCTACAAAACTCAGATTGGGACTGCTTAGGCCTGTAAAAACAATTAAACAAATACACCAACTATACAGACAAAATAAGCCACAAAAAAAACATACTTGCACACATCCTGTTCAATTTCTGTCAACTGCCATGTTGGACGGTACAATTACTTATTCATAGGATGGTTTTCAAAATTTTATTGTTATATTACCCTTGAAAATGGCCAAGAATGAA
Source organism: Saxidomus purpurata (assembly GCA_022818135.1). NCBI lineage: Eukaryota > Metazoa > Mollusca > Bivalvia > Venerida > Veneridae > Saxidomus > Saxidomus purpurata. The sequence continues at coordinate 14,727,606 of JAFMSR010000009.1, read as the reverse complement.
GTTTTTAACACAGACGAAACACATATGACATGAGTTATAATGAAAGATTTCTCTTATTGACACTCATGAAAGAAAATACACTTACTTTACAGAGATTTTTGACTAGGATAGTCAATAATGATTTTTACAGATTTCCTCTACATTCAATCGAAATGAAAAGGTTATACAGATTTATAATTTTGATTATTAACAGTGGCAATGTTTATTATTGTAGAAGTATAAATCACTGATTAAATTCTTTGTTTAAATTATAATGGGAGCTTTGAACAGTAACAGTTAACATCACTTTAATGACTAGTGAAAAATGCAGATCATGATCTGATTGCAGGGATATGAAAACTGATCATGATCTGCACTGATTAGAAAACCAGACTCACTTGCTGCTAGCAGGATCTGGGTTAAAACAATGTACAAGCAATTCCAGTACAGTCAATTCTGGGATTTTTTATAAAGACCTTTACTGTACCTTTCAACAAGACAGCAACACTGCCTTCTTCAACCAGGGTGTTGATATTATCGACAGTTCCCTTAGCAACAGATCCCATAATGATGGCAGCATCTGTTCTGATCTGCTGCGGAGCATCTTCATCCACGATCCACTGTAACAGTCTGTAGTAAAAATAATGGTATCCGTGAGTAATAACTCAAAAACAAAAACTCATATAGCTTTTTGAATCTTGAAGGTCAAGCTAAAGCTGTAACATAGTTTTCTTCTGTTTTGGGATACTTTCTTACGGTACTTTTGTAAGTATGTTAAACTGCTTTCTACCATTTTTAACAGACGCATTGATAACTAGAAAATCATCTGTGGCCAGTTTTCCTTCAAACATACCTGCAGCAACTCTTAATAATGAGAGGCCCTGCAGGTGTTGAAGTTTAATATAATTATAGCGCCTGTATCTAATGAAAGATCCTTACAACCACTTACAGGATTCTCCCTCAGCTTGGTAATTAATGCGTATTTCGAGGGTTGACCGCAAAACTGTTGTAAGTTCTTCTTTACAACATATAAGTTACGACAGTTTTGCGGTCAATTCTCGATGTTTCCAGGCATGTAAATACACTATATAGCAATATTAATAGGCTTCTTATTTTTGTAATATTCTGCAAACATTTCGAGGGTTGATCGCAAAACTGTCCTCTGTCCTTCTTTATTTCATATAAGTTACAACAGCTTTATGGTCAACCCTCGATTTAATGTCTGTACAATCATGTATAGCTTGGTCACTAGGTCCTGAAATATCTCTTTTACTATTAAATATCTGATTGTTTTGTTCTAGAGCCAGTCTACTATCCAGCGCCGATTTCAGGGTAAAACTGCCCCAAGCAAAATCATATAAAATAGACTGGAAATAGTGCATGAAATCTAGAATATAGAAAAAACATTAATTTTATCAGACTAGTGACTAGTCTAAATCATGTATAATTAAGCCAGACTTAGTGGTCACCTCAGCTAAGCAGCCAAAAATGATATACCCCATTTCTTCACTTTTAGTTTTAATACACCTGCATTAAACAGTCACCTTTTGTAAGTGGCCATTTAAGTTGTTTACCTTAGCTGGGTGCTTAAATCAGATACAACTGTGAATAAAATGTATCATTTCATTTTTTGATGCAGAGACACAAATTGTATAATTTACATACACTGCCATCAAAACATGCTGAATAAGTCAACTACAAATAAAGCGATCATGTCTCTAGTCTACAATACTTTACCTTGGAACAACACCATGGTTGACTGCATTTGATTTCTGCTTGTTGTTTCCAATCACAGAATTCTTAATCCAGCTGCAATAAAACAGTAAATTATCAAACAACCTGATAATGATAGTGTCAAATCTGCACCATCAGGTCTGTGACTAAAATAGCTTTGCTACAGATTTGTAATGTTTGTAACCCCCCCTCTCCTAATATGTTGAGAGTAAATTAAATACATATATGTATTCTATTTGCCAACTTTTACAATTTAAGGCTCATGAAAGTAGGATGTTTTACAAATGTTAATACTTGAGCACTTTCATTACCAAAAGACGTCTCAGCTGCAAACTTGGCTGCTATTTTGTATAAAAAGATTCAAAATACCAAGTATTGTTTTTAAATGGAAAGTACATCCATCAATCTTTGCAGTATTTTTGTTCTTAGATATTGCAAAAAGTAAGAAATGCCTTCTGACAATGTTTCACAGTTTTTCACAAAAAGTAACATTAATACAAGCAGCATATATGTCAATATTGTTTAAGATTAAATAAAATGCAGTTGTATCATTACTTTATCAATAATTTCATTGTTTTATCTGAACAACTTCAAAGTAATCATGGGGATTCAAGGTCATCAAGGTCACAGTAAAGGATCAAAACTCTAGAATTTACTTCCCTCAGAAAGGTCAAACAATGACCAAGACATACATGTAGCATGATGTACCCAGCACATAAAATGATAAATCAAATAAGACAGGTGTCCCTGAACTTAAATTGAATTTCTGTGAAAAAGGCTTTCTGTTTGTGAACTTACAATTAATTAGCCTGCCCATGAACTTACATTGAAGCATCTGAAACAGGTAGCCTGCCCATGAACTTACATTGAAGCATCTGAAACAGGCAGACTGCCCATGAACTTACACTGAAGCATCTGAAACAGGTAGCCTGTCCATGAACTTACATTGAAGCATCTGAAACAGGCAGACTGCCCATGAACTTACACTGAAGCATCTGAAACAGGTAGCCTGTCCATGAACTTACATTGAAGCATCTGAAACAGGCAGCCTGTCCATGAACTTACATTGAAGCATCTGAAACAGCAGCATGCCCACTCAGTTTTTAAATTAAGGGTACATGTACCCCCTGCCTTTGCAAATTAGGGGTGCACTGCAGAACTTGGGGGTACACTACATGGCAGATCTGATTTTTTTCTATTCAACTGTTTTTTATTTTGTTTTTCACTCTTTTGGGCTGTTTGGGACTGAACCTTTCCAGATACTGACTCCTCGGCTGTAATTTGACAGAATCATCATGAACTAGTGATTTATTATTTAACATCGGAGTTTTCAGCAAAATTCATGGAATTCCCGTTTTCATGAACGGTTACGTTCGTCCGAAATAACATACACTCAACTGACGACTGGTAAAAATCGCTGATCGATAATAAATGCCCGACTAACAGATATATGAAATTCGTATCAAAAATGCAGTCCATTATCGAAGAAAAAATATTAACTAACCTTTTGCTGGATTTATAAAATCTTAAATACTTTTCTGCATTTTGCTTTTATGCACACGGTGCACGTGACGTCACACTAATACGCTTACCAAACCCATTTATGCGGCTGACAATTACGCCGAGAAGTCGGTGATGGAAACAAATTATCTCCGGACCTGCATTTTAAACCTTACCAAACATTCGGCAAGTGCGCGATGAAATAAACAGCGATTTGGCAGTTGAACATAGGAGTTCAAAATCTCTGCGTGCATGTACCCCCAACAAGTGATTTTTGTGCGTGCATTTGATATTTTGTACGTGATTCACGTACTGCAGTGCGTGAATGGGCATGCTGAACAGGCAGCCTGTCCATGAACTTACATTGAAGCATCTGAAACAGGCAGCCTGACCATGAACTTACATTGAAGCATCTGAAACAGGCAGCCTGCCCATGAACTTACATTGAAGCATCTGAAACAGGCAGCCTGACCATGAACTTACATTGAAGCATCTGAAACAGGTAGCCTGTCCATGAACTTACATTGAAGCATCTGAAACAGGCAGCCTGTCCATGAACTTACATTGAAGCATCTGAAACAGGCAGCCTGTCCATGAACTTACATTGAAGCATCTGAAACAGGTAGCCTGTCCATGAACTAACATTGAAGCATCTGAAACAGGTAGCCTGTCCATGAACTTACATTAAAGCTTCCTGCCATTTGTCGGGTTCATCAGAGTGCAATGTATCATACCAGCTTGCCTGACCATCAATCTCCTACAATAAAACAAACAAGTTTGAAATTGTTTCTATAGAAATAACAAAGTTGAATATGAATTTCAAGTGTCACAATGGCATTACCAACTAAAACTGCCACTATACAAGATACAAACTTTTATTTTGAGTCGGTATGGTGTATAACAAGACATGTTATGCATAGCTATTGACCGACAATAAAGAAGGGAATTTTAAGTGACATATGCATACCAGAAATGTAGAAATCTAGAAGCTGGCCTAGTTACTAGTTATATGCAAATACTCTGTGTCTACATACACTGTCATAATATGTGAATGTTACATTGTCTTTAGGCTTCACGACCAATGAACATGTATTAATTATTACTACTCTTGCATTTCTATCATCTTTATATCTTCCTTTACTGCTCATGCTCCATATTGAGCACTACAGCAGGTGGTGGTGGCAACTTGCATATATCAAGTACTCATAATATGACAATATAACAAGAGCTGTCCATAAGACAGCATAATCAACTATACTCAGTACTTGCCAAAAAAACAAAACTTTTATCAGTAAATAGCAAAACAAGTTTTGTTGACTCTCTAAGTATAAACTACAAGTAGAAAACTGTAATCATCAAAAAAAAAGTCCAAAATTATCTATAGTAACTTAATTGTTTCATACTCATTAACACTATATTGCTAAGTTTCAAATTTATAACTCCTCTAACTGGTTACTGAAGTACTGTATGTACCCTGCACGTAAAACTTTAACCAAAGTTTCTAAGTTCAACAAGGGCCATAATTTGTACTAAATTATACAAGAGTTATCTTACTTGATTGTCTCACAACACTGAAGACATTAATGAAGTTTCAAATTAATATCATATGTGGTTACTGAGGTCCATGATAGTACCTTGCATGCAAAACTTTAACCAAAACGCCAACGCACAAGTGACTATAATAGCTCTACATATTCTTCGAATAGTCAAGCTAAAAATTAATATACATGTCTATAAAAAGATGGTCCAATAAAGTAAAACAAATAAAAATTAGAATTATCATAGAATGTGACAAAAATACCCCAACAAGGAAATGCTTTTAACTTAACTTATATAATTATATAATTAACACAATATGACAAGCCCATTTGAAATCCATAATTCATTATGTGGTTCAGGAGTTAACATGTACAAAGTGGACACAAAATTATGATAAAATGACCTTCGTAACCTTGACATTGTACCAAGATAGATGAAACAATGTATAATGAAGACTACAGTTATTTGATTTGCATGGGACAAATGGGTGCAGATGACAACTAAAAATATATAGGATTACTAATTTTACAGTAATAAGATTTGTAAAAAGAACACTTTAGTTACACTTAAGTTCTTCTTCTTCTCCTACATTACTGGCTAATATTCAATACTGAAACATTATGGCATAGTTGTCATCTGCACCCATTTGTCCCAGGCAAATCAAATAACTGTATTAAGTAAAATTAGTTGGTTTGAGAGTTTTGACTATACGAGTTGTCAAAGCAACAGTTAAGCATTTTTTAATTGATTTGTGTCCTAAGAACAAATCTTATAGAAAAAAAACATCTCCATCAAATTCATCATTGATCAGTTACCATACAGTTTCAGAACTGTTAACCCGTCTACAGTTTCATCAGTGTTAAACTGTCAAATTGTATGCAACTTTGGCACTGTACACAATGAAGATAAACCATTCTCATTTTTATCTTTCAGTTAATTCTGGTTACTTTTGAAGAGTAATTTGCAACATTACTTGTGTGTAGTTTGACTGGGCATGTAGCTATATAGAACAAATGTTCAACAACAAAGTGGGCGACTCTAGTTTCGTCAATAATCGGATAGTCAAATCGGAAGTATCCAAATACTAATACACTTATGATTTCCTTTCCTCGTTTTTGTCTTTGATGCCGCATCACAGAGACTATAACTTTAAAATTCAAAGGAAAGAAATATTAGTTTGCTTAATCATCATCTCATATAATTTACCATGGAAGAGAACAGCATTTCAATAATTTATGTTTTCTTTCTCTCATCAAACTTTTTCAAACAGACGCTTAAATTTTACATCAAGCGCTGAGATGATATGTATATTGTACGCATTGGAGCATATTTAAGCGGTTGGTCTTAACAAACGGATATGCCACATGCAAGGTATCGTACCGTATATTCTATCTATCTATCTATCTTCCATATAGTCAAACCCCTGCTGGGGACCTAGACTTGACGCGCGTCAACTGACAAGAATGTTAGTAAAAGAGCTGAAATAAAGAATATAAAAGTAATGGAAATGAGTATATTGTTAAAACAAGTTAAAAATAGAGAAGGTATTTTAGGGAGACGTATGTTCAATCCGGCTTACAGCCAGACTGAACTCGGGGCCAGACAAGTTTATGATATCAGGTGGTAAAGCATTCCAGTGGACTATTGTTCTTGGGAAAAATGAATATTTATAGTAATCAGTTTTAGTTTGGACTTGTTGGAATGCATGGGGATGGGATGTTCTAGATGATCTTGTAAGAGGGATGATATATTTTGGGAAAGGGATAGCCACCTGGTCATGCAAGATGTTGTGAAACATGACCAGGCGTTGGTCAATACGCCGAAGGTCAAGGCGCCTCCATTGAAGGGAAGTCAACATGTCAGTGACACTTGACATACGGTCAAAGTCATGTTTGACCCACCTAGCAGCCCTTCTCTGGACGGACTCTATCTGGTCAATGAGAGTTCCTGTGTAGGGGGACCAGACCGTGGAGCTGTACTCAAGCTGGGGCCTGACAAGTGTCTTGTATGCAGTTGACTTTAACCTTTCTGAATGAACTTTGATGTTTCGGCGTAGAAAACCAAGTGTTTGATTCGCCTTTGTTGTGATGTTGTTTATGTGTTTGTTCCATGTTAGATCATTTGATATTGTAATGCCAAGGTATTTTGCAGATGGAACTGTTTCTAATGTGGTGTTATGTAGAAGGTATTGTGTTGGAATGACTGTTTTTCGTTTTGTGATTTGGATAACCTGGCATTTTGATGGATTAAATTGCATGTCCCATTTTGTCTCCCATTGTTCAAGTTGGTGTAAGTCATGTTGCAGTAAGCTAGAATGAGAAGCGACAGTCAGAGATAGATAGATGGCCGTGTCATCAGCAAATAGGCGGACTTTAGAGGATTGGACATATTCAGGAAGGTCATTGATGTATATAAGAAATAAAAAGAGGTCCGAGGACCGAGCCCTGGGGAACACCGGAGGAGACTGGTATGGAGCTGGATGTGGAGCCATTTACCACCACGGACTGTGACCTGTTATCAAGAAAACCTTTGATCCATTTAAGAGTTTGACCCCTTATACCGTAGAAATGCAGCTTATACAGAAGTTTTTCATGGTTGACCATATCAAAAGCCTTAGAGAAGTCAAGAAGGATTAAGTCTACTTGGCTTCTCTGATTTACTGACTGTAGGATATCATCTATAAGCATTAATAATTGGGATTGACATGACCTTTTTTCTCGGAAACCATGCTGCAATTCATAGAACAAGTTTGATCTAGTAAAGTGCTTTGTTATACTGGAGGAGACAATGTGTTCCAGGGTTTTACACAAGATACAAGTAAGAGAGATAGGGCGATAGTGATTTCTGGAAAAGTTTGGACACTATAGGGGCTAATTCTTTACTGGTATTTTTGAGCACAATGGGTCTAATTTGATCAGGTCCTGCAGCCTTATGGGGGTTGAGGTTTTTTAAAAGCTTCTCAACACCTTTTACAGAGATATCAATATCACGCATGGGGTTATGGGGGCTAAATGATGTGTGGGGAACCTCTCTACCTGTATCTGCCTGATCCTGTACCTTCATATCAGCAAGGAATTTAAGAGAAACAGGGGATTTAGAAGTGAAAACTGATTGAAATTGTTCATTTAGTACTGTTGCCTTGTCTTGATCTGATGTATACAGTTTATTGTGTTTTTTTCAGTGAGTCAATGCCAAAAGAATCTTGTTTTGAGTGTTTTAATAGTGAATATAGCTTTTTGGTGTTTGGTCTGGTTTGTGTTTGTTCATGTTCTTGAGAGATGTTGTTGTTAATGTTTAGTATATCTTCTAAGTAATTTTGATAGGCTAACTTAGTTTCTTTTCTGCAGAGATGTTTAATGCTGAGATATTTTTCTCTAGATTTAGGCCTTTAAGCGTTGGTACCGGTTTCCCATATGACCAACGCCCCCAGAAGAGGTTAGTTATTTTAGGTTTCGGAGGATAGTGCAAGATACAGAAAGCGTCCCGATTCCAGAGACACCCCTGGTTCTTATACATGCCAGGTGTATAGCACCCGTACATTGGACCTCGGTTTTAGTCTCATCCGAAAGACCGTTAGTAATTTAAGTTGGCCAGCCCCGGGAATCGAACCAGCTACCCCGATATTTTAAGTCTCGTGCTTTACCGATTGAGCTATCGGGGCTGACTAACACACGCATGCAAGGTCTTTCAAATAGTACTATTTGAAATACCTTATGCACAGTCATATTGCGATTTCTTCACTTTCGTAATGGCTACTGTTCGAAACTGAACAGTATGGCCATGCGTTGGGATTAAAAAGCAAAAGACTCTCAGATTTTGTTGTTTCTTTTATCCAGTTTTATTGTTTGTAGGCGAAATGTAAATTTGCAAGTAAAATGACATCTACTGGGATACTAAAAAAGAAATGAAGATGAAGAGAAACTAAACCGACATTCCCTTTGGTTTACGAATACTCGTCGGCTTATGCAATGGAAGGATGTTAAGTTCCTCCTGTTAAAATATCACGAAAGAAATACAGAAAAAATGGATGAGAAGTTGTTTTTTTTTACTAGGACCGAAGTTGTGCTTGGAACAAGGTACCGTGTCCAAAACTAGAAGAAAGCAACTTTAGACAGTGCCAGTTTAACTGGTATTCATTATGATACATGATGGGCTGTACGTAAGCAAGAATGCGATAACGAAGGAAACGACAGCATACTCCTCTCCAACAATCTGGAGAACAGTAACAGTAATGCAGTGGGAATCCCTAGAGAGAAGAAGACAGAACAGCCGTCTCACTCTTTTCTATAACATCCATTATGGGCTAGTTGATATAGCACCGTTGCAATACAGGACTCCTTACACTAGACACTCAAGACATTTCCATCATCTAGCTTATCAAATCCAACATACACATTCAGATTATACGAAGTTCTCCTTTTTCCCACGTATAATAGTTGAATGCAACTCTCTGTCGGTCTATGTAGTCAGTGCTGACACTGCTGCTGCATTCAGGGCAGCACTGGCTACATTGCCACACATACCTTAGACAGTACAGAGCTTTTATCTGTTTTTCACCGCACATACATACTATTGTAGATTTGCACTATTGTAGGTATTTTAGGGCTGAGCTAAGCTTTTGGCACTTTTTTCACATTGCCAAAAGCCTTCTGGGTGGACTGAGTAACCTAGGAGATTTGGCAATCTTTTAACTTTTTCTAACCCCCCACGCATGGCCATAATAGTCAGTTATGACGGTTAGCCATTACCAAAGATGATGATGATGATGATGATGATGATGCAGATGATGATGATGATGCAGATCAGAACAGTTGGAAAGATTAATCATTTACCTTGGAATACATACACAAGAACAAGAATATTTTCATAGAAACAGTGGCTTATACAAACAAAACAACAAAAAAACAAAAATAATATCAAACAGGGAATGCCACGTACCAAAAACGCAGCCTCCCCAAAACGAGCCCCACAGCACCCATAAGTGCACACCACCAACACACACACAAAGGCACACACACACGCACACACACACAAACAATGTACACACACACATATACACTACCAACACACACTAGCATACAAAGCAAACACACGATGACAAAACGAACAATTAAAGGAACACAGTGGGGCACGCCTTGGAACGGTCAGTGGCAAAAACACCACTGGGGAGCTTAAACCGGTTTATGGTGCGCACCCAACCTCACTCTTACCCCCCACCATGTTCCAAAGTCACAGGACAGTGTAAATAAAAGTAATCCCTGCTAGGTGAATCTCTAACACACGCAATGGAAACAAAAGGCATGGTATGTAAAACACAAAAATGCTCGTGTATAAATATATAAAAAGCAAAAAAAACAAAAATAATATCAAACAGGGAATGCCACGTACCAAAAACGCAGCCTCCCCAAAACGAGCCCCACAGCACCCAGAAGCAAACCTTGAGAACCAAAAAACGTATGTACTCAATGCCTTTGCAGAAGGCAGAGCACCAAGAGAAACACCCTTAAGGGCCCGACGAAACAGGCCAGAGGACAGAAATCAAAACAGTTTCGTCCCAGTGGGATTTAAAAACTGCCCATCACAGAGTCCTCCCCCTCTCTTCCGTCAGACACAATCAAAGAGGGAAGCATAGCGTCCAACTGTAAACGGGTTGAACACCAAACATGCGGTGTGTCTCAAAACAGTTGGGGTCGTAACCTCTTTTAACAAAACGTTTTATAATTTTAGCAAATACAGTTGGAAAATTGCCATGACCCAAAATCTTACGAAGTTTGTAAACCACATCCCCATAAAAATCGGGTTTTGAAATACCTTCTCGCAGAAGAGTCTTTAGATTACTATTGAATTTCAAAACCAAATCAGAATTACGATAGTAAAATTTAGCAAAATATTTACGCAATTTGTAATAACGGTAGCCCTGTTGAAGAAAAACAAAAATAATATCAAACAGGGAATGCCACGTACCAAAAACGCAGCCTCCCCAAAACGAGCCCCACGAAAACGAAGTTTATTTGTAATATATTGATTACGTTCATTGAAATCCTCAACATAACTACACGCTCTGGCAAACCGAATTAACTGAGAAATGTATACCCCATAAGATGTAGCATGAGGTACATCCCCATCCAAATGGGGGAAATTTACAATACTAAAATTAAAATCATCCCTCTTGTCATAAATTTTGGTATGTATAATATTGTTATAAATAGAGAGATGTAAATCTAAAAATGAAGCACCAGTATCCAAATTGTTAGTTTTAATTAACTTTAAAACAAATTACGTCATTACCGAAGGCAACGTCTGATTTTAAGACGATGACATGCCATATATGAAACAGAACCATCGAACAAACAAGCAAAACCAGAACTGTCACCTTAGGTAAGATAAGATTTATTTTAAGTCGGCAAGGTGCCTAATAATAGCATCGCATAAGTATTATACACTGTATGTTTATAGCATACCCTGAAAAAACAAGGGCCATAACTCTAACAGTATTTGTGACATCAACAAAGTGCTAACTTCAAAAATCTCCAGCAATTTGGTTGAGAATAATAAAAAACATGTTACCAGGCCCACTGATTATACAACATCTTTCATCGTCAACTCAGTTCGACACGAAATGTTTTCCACATCTAGCATAGTCTTTATCAACAACAACAACAAAAAATGAAGTTAAAATGTCATTTTGAATGCAAACCGAGAACTTGTTTAGCACAGATGTACAAAGAATCCATATAATGTTCTGAGCACGCGACTGAGTTGAGTACAAAATATGTTTTATATCACTGGACAAGGTCAGATGAAAGATTAAATGTGTGAAATTAACTGAAAAAAAAAACAAACAAAAATAATATCAAACAGAGAATGCCACGTACCAAACACGAAGCCACATTTTTGCACCAAATAATCATGAAAAAATTCGTGACGCCATCGCATTAAAAGGGCACAATAAGGGATTTATTTCTAAATGCATAGTAACATGCATGAACTTGATTTTCAAAACATCATTGATTTCGAAAGTTTGTTTTACTAATTCGAGTAATGACTAAGAAACCATTTCAATATGACAGGTCCCGATGACCTTGATCTTTGATCTCAAAATTAATAGGGGTCATCTGCTGGTCATGACCAACCTCCACATATGCAAAGCAATATTCATAGAAAGGGGGCATAAAAAATTAATATTTTCCTTCAATTAAATAATAATCAGGTAAACAGGTTAACAAAGCATCCCTACCCATGCCAATTCGGAGTTCTTTAAGTTTTCCTTTTCCTCAATACCACGGTCCGGCGGAATAGGTTGCAACCGTGCCTGCTCTTGAATTATTCAAGCAGGCAGTGGCCCAGCACAGATTTTAATCTAACAACAGTTGTTTTGAATTTTTTCATAATTTTCCTTTTTTTACCATTTTAACAATCTTGAATTTCTTTCCTGGAAAAATTGTCTTACAGTTACTTTATTGGGTTACTTTTTTAAAACCCGGCGTTAACCCTATCGATAATACTCATGAGAGGCGTGAGGCAGTATAACAAGATAAGATAAGATAACTACTCGTGTTCCATTCGTTTTTATATATCTATCTATCTTCCTTTGATGTCAATTCCCTCATGGTGACGTAGACATGTGGCGCGCCAGCCACAAAAATATTAGTATACTGAAATATGACACGAAGGGATGGGCAATATATTGCAATATAACGGTTAATCGGTTATGGCAATATTTTTCTCGGCAATGATATACTGTAATATGATTTCAAATGTAATAGTGGCCAAGTTCTAGTAGCAGCACACTTTGTGGCGGACACAAATTGATCCCGATCGTCTAATGGTTGTAGTATTTAGCCAACATACAGATGGACAGAAGATGGTCAGATATGCTCGTTTTAGCGTATTCTAGAAAATCAGGGTTTGAGAGTATCTATAACTAAATAATCAACCAAAAACCTTTGCTGATAATACATTTATTTAGAGTGAATTAGACTATATACGAAAATTATCTTTATTTGATTTGAACTGTAAGTTGATGAATTATTTAAAATAGACCTGTTGGAATGAATATTATTTCTGAATTAAACTGAGAGTCGATTTACTAAACGATTTAAGTCAGTTTGTAAAAGGAATAGACAACAAGTGTCTACAAGACTAGGTCTTGTACGGAACTGACCTTAGTGGTCAGAACCCAAACTTAAATGAAAATAGTAGTGACATCGTTTGTATAGACTATAAAAAGAACATGCCATAAAATTCTCGTGCACCAAGAAATGATTGGTTAGAAAATTCGTAACAATTAAGTTTTAAGGTTAAAGAAATTACCTTATAAGTTTTTACCAATGAAATACATCGCCACAGAATTCTTGACCAATATATACGTCTGCTTCACATAAATGTTCGGCGGATACTTCAAAATGTATGCGCCCATAACTCTCAATAACGACGATTAACATATGAAATGAAATTCAATAAAAAGGCAAAAATAGGTGGATCATAACTAGTTGACAAGGTGAATTGGCTCATGAGTCCTGCTCTATTCATGTTAAATTACATTTCGTAGCATTTAAGTTTTATATCTGTAGCTTGAAATGCTGTGACGAGATTTGACCAGTACTGAAATGTACTGTAGGTAGGGATCCAGAAAGGCCCACTTCCAGAAATCATACCAGTCCTAAAAGGTCCATTTATCAAAAGTACCTGAAAGGCTCGCATTAACGGTTTAGTTTTCTGACTTTCTGTGGGAAACAAATGCTTTGCTATATATACCAACAGAAAAGCAATATCAAGTAACAAACATTGCAATATCAATTTACAAAAAAGGAAAAATGATACCGTTTCGTAATTAATGTTCCATTGCGTATTTAGGAGGACTGCCGAATTTGTCCACATTTACCTCCCTTTGAAACGAAACCGCAAAACAAAAAAAGGTAATATTTAGAATATTTTCTTACTTGCTAACCAAGAATTCCACCATTGCATTTGCTATACACTAAAGAACTTTTATTGCTTCTTCGCCGAGGACTAAAAACAAAATAGGTTCATGAACTCTAAGCAACAATCTGGGCTGGGTCCCATGGTCCAAGTGGATAATTTTTTCCAGCTCCATAGAGCTATTTCATCCAATTTGGCCTTTCTTGATCCCTACTTTTAGTACCTTACCTGTGTTATATCATAAAATTTAATGATTTAAACATTTAATGTTACTGCTTGCTATTTAATCTGAATCGGTTTCGCACTACATAATGGCAGTGTACTGTAACTCTAGCCCAACTAATTGTGCGCCAGGTCTTTTTGCTATTCTCAGCTTCGCACATCCGGGAAGGATAAGTTATTTACATTCGGGAAAGGTGATTCCTCAGCTGTCATCACTGGTCTCTATGCATCTTTAACTTTGAATAATACAATAACCAAGATTAGAAATGAAAGAAGACGACGATTTCATTACCTTGAAACTACCAGATTGTTTTTATAAAAATTCTACGTTGTTAAAAGCTTTTTCTTTCGTTTAAAATAAATTTAAACTTGCATATGAGTCAACGGTAAAGACCAAGTTTTCACCTTTTACCGAATGAAGAAATGAACGCGACCTAATAATCCGATTGATTAACTGGTCAGTATGACGTCACGGCGAAGCCGAGAATATTTGACCGCTGCCCTTCCACAGACGTCTTTGTAATATCAGTTTGTTAAATTGGTCAGTCTCACAGTCGAAATATTGAGGCTAGGCCAAAGGGTACCCAGCGGGTAATACGGCAGCAGGTACCCGGGTGTAAAAGTCGAATTGATATGTTAAGAATAATGGCTTCTGGTTTTGATTTTAACCATTTCTGCTATTTATTTTTGTTATTTCTGAGACTACCATTTCTTCTTTTTTTGTAGTTTTCTCACATTCAATTATGAATAATTTACAATTTGGACAAATCACTCGTCCGTGCCTAGTGTTAGCAAATTTTCACAAGGTTGCCTGACTTCAGGAGTAACTTGTAAATACGAGCAAACAGTTGGAATTTTTGAGGACCGTAGGTTAAAAATATTTACTGCCTCACACCCTGTCACACATCTCCTGAGTATTATTGGCAAGGTGTGCACTGGGTGTTAATGACTGTGTCAGTAGCAAGTAGCAAGACAGTTTTCACAGTTATGAAAAGCAAGATTGATAAAATTGTTAAAAAGAGTTAAAGGTTTAAAAACAACTGCTGTGTAATCAATAACTGTGCTTGGCCACTGTCTGCTTGAATGATTCAAAGCCATTACAGACATTGCTTTGAAACTTGGATGAAAAGCGTTCATGACTAAAAGCTATAGTCTTCTTATCTGCTTTATAAGATTTCTTTATTAAAGGTGTACAATGAAAGTTTCGGGCAGGTCAGAATTTTCACCACTTGGCTGCCATCTTGCCGATTTGACAGCAAGATTAACCTTTCACAAGGTTAACTATTCAGAAAACTGCCATGTCTGTGCATTGTAAGGAATAATGTGTCCTACCTTATCGAATAAAACAATAAAGTAGCAAAGTTGTAAATCAATGCTATTCTGAGGGCTTTTGTTTTCAAGAAGGGAAAGCGGCCCAGGCCTTCTATTTTGGCCACATTGAAAAAAAGTCTTTGTTTGCTGTCTCCCGACCCTACTTTTTTGAAGTTGGATAGGTAGGAAGGCAATTAATATTTTTATAAATTTGAAAAAACCCCAAAAAACATCACTTTATGATTGTGATAGTTTCTTACAGAATACTTCATAGACATAATACAAATCTGTTTATGATAAAAGAATAGGTACAATTTTAAACTATCATCTTCAATCATGATAAAAGAACTTAAAAAAAAGAGAATTCTTTAAATTGATTGAGTATGGTCCAATAAAAATATTTGGAGCGCAGCATTTTTAGAGGGTTGGTCAGTAGACAGCAAACAAACATATTTTTAATGTTGGCCTTGGGGGAAAAATGCTAGACTTTTGTTTAAAGGGGAACAAAAAACCTTGGTATAAAGTCAATTTTAGGGGAAAACTACATGATTGAAAAGAAATTTTCTAAGGGGAAGATGCCTGTAAATGGCCCCAGAAGGCTGAGTGTTACATGTATAGAAGAAAAAAATTATAAGTCAGCTTGAGTTGCAGAACAGTTTGAATGGTATGAATGAATGAATAAATAGATATCTGACCAAAAACATGTATTGGAAGGGTAAAAAAAGATCACTGGAAGACCAATCTGATTTAAAAGGAATGTTAAATGAAAGACAAATGAAACTCGACATACAGGCAACATAAGTAAAGAATGGTGCACCCGGCCTGCAAAGCAACACAAAGGGGTTTAAAGACGTTTGCACATAATGGTGCCAATACAAAAAAAGACTGATTTGGGTGCTGATCTGGTGCGGTGTGACAAAATTTAATCATAAACAGGAAAAAGCTGAGGATTCAATGGTGCAAGACAAAGGTCGCTTAATACACGTGGATGGGCAAGTTCGACTTAGATGTTTCCCTATTCAACCTACATTAAATGAAAAATGACATGCACTATTTATTCTGGTAAAGTTGCATAATGGGGCTGATCCAAAACTTTGAAGCTGAATTCAACAAAAACATTTATATAAAATAGGGGCTTTAAAGATTTGAAAGCCATAACTAACCTCACCAATAATTCTGACATCAGTTTTCATTAATAAATTTTCAGAACCCAGTGTTCAAACATGGAAGATGTGTCACAAGACAATTATCCAGATCATATCAAAGAAGAAACTAACAACGATGACGAGGGTTTTGGAATGGTTGTGGAGAAAGTTCCAAATGCCAACGTTGGGGATGTAGCATTTGTGGATTCTGTGAACTTTGTTGTTAAAAGTGAAATGCAGAAAGTTGACACTGCAGAAGTTGGAACTATTACTGATATAGAGAAAGGGGACTCTGATGATTGTTTTGAAGATGAAATTCTACGCAAGCAGGGTAAGTCTGATTGATCAGTCAAAATGTAAAAGCGGGGGTGTGGGTAAAATGTGTCTGCAAATTCCCTTGTTTGGGCAGATTGACTGTCATAAAAGACAAGACCTAAAAAGAGTATGTTGCCTGTAACCGGACTGAGTTTCCCTTTCTACTCCTGACCCAAATTTTTTATGACCTGAAAAAAAATAGCTTGAAATTTCTATTTTCATTGAATTTGGTGTTGTCTGTGTTCAAGCCCACTTTTCATTGATTTCTTCCATATGACATCAGTGACTTAGTAATAGCTTAATACTGTTATGGGTACCCATCAAATTACAAGGTCACATTAAAAAAAACAGCAAAAAAACCGAAATCACAAAGGGAGAGGGGGAGGGGGGCGGGGGGAGAAACGATGATGGTTTGTGATCAAGGATGGGAATAGAGACGTGGAATCAACCTTGATTGGCCAGCCCGGACCGTTTGAGATTTCAAAATTTCCTGAGCCCAGTGCTTCCAATATATACCAGCTTATTTTTAGATATCGGTGCACAAATGCTTTCATGTTTTGCATCAAATTTATGAAGACAGTGGATAGATACTTCCGTTTCATGAATTTAAAATGATTGAGTGGATCAAATTATATTGCAGGGAATTCTAATTGAACGTTTAAACCTCCATACACTTAACCATGGGTTATTGCCTTAATGCTCTTCCCATATTCAAAAATGGGTCATATTGGGTCAAAAATTAGGCCACAGGGTCAAATCATAGAAAAACCTTGTGTATGCAAAAGAGGTTGCATTTTTCATTGGATCTTGAAGTATTAATGTAAAACTTTGCTGTAGTATTCAGGGAATTCAAAGAATAAGTTTGATAACTACTCAATAGTTTGCTACTTGTGGCTCTCGTTTGTACAGATCCTTGGGTTTTTTTACTGACAAAAGTTTTATTTTATTGGCAAGCACTGAAAAAAGTCAAGCTATTCTAGCATAAAACAGTCATAAAAATAAGACTGAAAGGCTCTTAGTGGTAAGACGTTCAGCAGTGCGCGGGACAACGTCCGTGTTGTTTACATCATATTTATGACATCACTAGTGGTTTAAGCCCAGCACTGTTGATGTTGTACTTAATGAAAGACTAGAAAGACAAGTCCTGTAATGCACATAAATGAAAACTGGTTATAAAATCAACAGCGCGTGAATCTCCCCGTTAACACAGGTTTTGCCTCCTGGTAAAAAAAACGCGAAAATGAGCAAAACTGCACATTTTTTGCTAGAAAATACATTCAATTGAATATCACCTTGACAAAAATGTTGTAATAGTTTCGCATAATTTAGTTCTTGTTTTGTTTTAAACTAAACTGTCAATAATAGAATGCAGGTCAATGTTGACATGACAAACAATGCCAGAAAAACCCAAAAGCAAATTTTGTCAATGAACTTTACAGCGGCTATGCTGTCTGTAGCATTACATTGAACTGGCAAGTCACTTCTGTTTTCAGAAAGTTCGTCTTTTGTCGGATCATCAGTCTCGGCACTTTCAGCTTCTGAATTTTTTAACGGCTCGACTTTCTGTTTGTTATTGATACATTTGATGTTCCGTAATGTAACGATCCATTTCGGAATGCTTTCATCTTGTGTGATCTGTACAAGAAGTATAGATATAGTTGTTATCACCATGCCAAGTATTAATTGAATGTTAATATAGGGTTGTAAGTACGAGACGTCGACACTTGCAACATTGAATCACTGATTGTATTCAGAAGTACTATAAATGTTAAAAATAACGATATACAGTAACTCATTCGTTCAGCACTTTGGATCGGCAGTCTGAAGCTGAAAACATTCAACAGTGACACTATAATCACAGGAACCATAG
The DNA here is from genome assembly GCA_022818135.1 of Saxidomus purpurata. Taxonomy (NCBI): domain Eukaryota; kingdom Metazoa; phylum Mollusca; class Bivalvia; order Venerida; family Veneridae; genus Saxidomus; species Saxidomus purpurata. The sequence goes on along the minus strand of JAFMSR010000009.1, from coordinate 14,709,069 downwards.
TGTTGAGTAGATAGAATAAATACCGCCGTTAAAGAAAAATTCCATTTCGATAAAATTCATATTGTCGGTTATTTTTCTGTATCGAACATTTGTATCTCTGATTATCCATTTATCATTCTCTTCATACACAGTGAAATCTACTTTATATATTTTTGGTATTAACATGATTTCATAGTCAAAACTGTAAAGTTTACCTAAAATGATTGTGTAAGTTTGTGTATCAAATGGGTATCTTGTTATATCAACAAGGCACATTGTGCCCAGATTGGATCCAGTTGCCCACACTGTATTACCATTTGCAGCTACCATGACCTTCATTGTTTCTGTACCATACGTTCTGGAGCTGCCGTGGCGCAATGGTAGTGCGTTCGCCTCAGGATCGAAGGGCCCCGGGTTCGATCCCTACCATCGCCATGTCGGTAGTGTCCTTAGGCAAGACACAATTAAATCCACATTACCTCTCTCTCTTTGAGGTTGATTCCATCTGGAATGAGTCTCAAGAGCGATTAATATAAGTTGTAAGAACTTGTTTCGCAATCGAGAATAAATAAATTAGTATGAACTAACTGATGAGTGATGTGACAACAGCAGGCAGCTGTAGTATTTCAACACTGTGCTTCTAGTGCCCAGTAATTATCTTGTGATGGCTTCTAATCCATATCCTACTTTGTTTCTAAAATGGACCAGTCGAGGTTTGGTGAAATCATTCAATTTATTCATGCATGATAAAACAGGTTTATAAAGTGATTAATTATGAACATTATAGCGATCAGCGCAAAACTAGGCTAACTCCATTTTTTTCCAAAACTGGTTTTATCATAAATTCTGATCCTTTTCAAACCCCTTAACCTCTCAAAAGATGTTTAATATATTCCAAGTATTACCAAAACTATTTAAATTTTAAGAAAAGAAGCTAAGTCAAACTGTTCATTTTTTCAGTGCAATACTATGTCTAAGTAGAGTTAGCTATAGTTTTGCACTGAAAAATTTATAGAATCAAGAAAAAAAATCAGTGCAAAACTAATGCTAACTTGACTTAGACATAGTTTTGCACTGAGAAATAATGATATTAGACATACTTTTTACAGAGTTTTTAAATTGATTATCACATAAAATACAATTAAAGTGTCATTTTGGAAAACAAAATGGGCTGCTGTTATAAGATATGCCACGGTCCAGTGCACTGCCTAGATCTAGCTAAATGGTTAAGAAAAATATCACATCCTGTTTAGTTCTAAAGATACTGTGCTGAAGCCAACTATGGAACAGTTTTGAAGCAAATATATAATTGTGCCGTTCTGCATTGTTATGTTTCTATTTGTACATCTGATATAACATAATTTCTTTAGCATTACAGTATTCTGCTTATTTTTTAAGAAATTATTACATGTTTCTACAGTATACAAGCTATTTATTTTATGTTTTTGGTGGTTTATAGAAATATGTATAATGGTGGATTATACATATACAGATAAAATTTTCTGGGCAGATTAATGTCAAAATGTATACTGAGGGTAATGAATGCTGGAAACCCGTAGATGACGATGACGTCGTTAAAATGACATGTGCTTGCTATGTTTTCTGATGACGTTTCGAGATTTTATTGAAACAAACTCAACAAAAGTACTTTTTACCATAAAATGAACAGAAAAATTGTTGCTATCAATGTGATATTGTAATGCCCCGGCATTACTGAAATTTCATAAGTATTTATCTTTGCGCTTGTTTCTGGGTTGTCTCCCTTAAATTTTTTTAGTGATCTTTATTTTGCAGCTTTCTCTGGTGAACCACATAAATTTCAACAGTTGCACTGAGGTATTATTCAGCTCAACTTGCCTTATTCATGCGTTACACCAGGAATTCTCCGGAAACCTCCGTGTCACACAAGCACTCCATTTCAGAGTAAACAAACGTTGTAATCCAATCATTCATTGTCTGTATATAATTATACACCGTGCTTTAAAGCCAAATCCAGTTTGAATCACTTATATAAGTTAGTGTCCGTATTTGTGCCAAGTAACTTCCATTAACTTTATGTAAAACATTGTATTTTTATAGTTTCAGTCAGAAACACGTTTACTTTGACATGTGAGCGGCCATGTTTTATTTTCCATATCCGGTCGTGCTACGGGCGACGTTCTAATACCGGTGCACGTGTGATTGTTGGCACTTCGTAAATCTATTTATTTAATGCTCTTGTTACACTATGGCTCACTTTATAAACCCTAGAAAGCGGTCGTATCAGGTGTTTATTTAGTAAAAAAGTTAATTGTATGTCTTTTTAGTGTATAATTGTCACAGTTGTTAACGTTTTTCTTATTTGCGCACTTGCTGCAACAGAGGACGCATTCTTGCTGCATTTTGGTTGCAGTGCAACTGATGCTGTGCTGGCGTCGCCCAAGGTGTGCATTTGCAGTTTCATAGTGCAAATGCATCACAAATGCGACATCAGTGCAATATCTTACGCATGCTACCTCTATGGCACTGCGTTAGTATAAATACCCGGCGTCCGCTGCATTCAGGGGACTTCAGGCTTTATTTTTATGAGAAACGTTTCACGCACTCTAAGACATAGGTAGATCTTTTTTCTCTTACTAAGCTCTACTGTTAGTATAATTTTTGAGTCACTGTGACGATTAGACACTGTAATAAATTGCTGATCGTAAAAGCTGTATTTTGAATAAATGCAATAGACGCTATTTTTTGCAATTTTTCATGTAATTTCACGTTCTTGTGAAAGCTAAGTAAGGATAAGATTTCTTCTTATTATCGTATTTGTTTTATCAAAGACTGGTACAGAGTAGATGTACTGTTGAATAACTTAAGGGTTTCTCTATTTTCAAGAGCCTCACATTTCATTAGACGCTAGATTTATTAGCATGTATTGATACCAGTACATTAAGAATTCTTGTTATAAATACGAGTATTGATGATTAAATGAGTTTATAGTAATTAAACTTATTCAGGTAGAACTATAACGTCTTGCTTCTGTTTTTAGTAGTCAGTTAGGTATTCCATAATTTCCCTAATCAAAAGGTCTGCCCCTCTCCCTTTTTTTTTTTCTTAAAATCTGAAGTCCACTCTAACAAGCTTCGCCCAGGTGACTGCAGCACACTCTTGATGAGGGCAGCCTAAACCAGCAGCATTATCACCCTTGTGAACCAGTTACGGAAGTGGAGGCGTCTAGTTGGAATATAATATACGCGGAGACTACAGGGCCCTGCTACCAAGACGACACTCCCATGAACCTTAAGTTGCAGAACTGAATTGCAGATCCCTGCTACTAAGACGACACTCCCCTGAACCCTAAGTTACAGAATTGAATTGCGGATCCCTGTTACTAAGGCTACACTCTCCCGAACGCTAGCGCGTAACAATATCTCGATAATTTCACTTGTGAACACCAAAAGTAGCTATTTTCACAAGTGGCCCAGCCAGTGACCCACTTGGTGAAATTATAACATGATATTACACTGAAACCAACAATTATCCTGTATGTATTTGCTTGTAAAATAAACTTTTATAGTTTTAAATGACTGAGTAAATGGTCTGGAAGACATTGAAAAATACTGTTGCATAGCTTGACTGTGTCTTCAACCTGAAACTTGGTTTTGCTATGTGTGATAATGAATAGTGCCACAAGTCATTCATTAATGTTTTTGCCATTATGTGACACTTTACCTCATAATTTCTGATACAAAATACCAACATTATCACATTGTAAATACTTTGTATGATCATGTCAGTACATATGTTGCATTTGCCCACTAGATGGCATGTTATCGCAACTTCTGAAACAGTCAGCAATTGATATAAATGTATCCACATTTACTTAAAAGCGTACCTTAAGATTTCTATACAGAAACTGTTACTGAATCTTTGATACAAAATATTATATAGATTTTAAAAATGCATTTGCAATTGTTTTAACAAACTGATACATTTGTATATTCAAAAATATTTTTTTCATTTCTTAAAACCATTTCATAATTAAAAAGAATCTAACAGACACGTATTCTATCCATGAGTCTATATTTCAGGAGAAAATCATTATAACATGTTTGATTTTATATACCTTTAAAATCCATAAAAACAGCTATGAAATCAATAAATCAAATTTGCTGCTCTTATACTAAATCTTCATACAAAATAAGAAATGCAATTTCAGACAACCCCGGAACTGAAATACATGAAGTAAGATTTCACTAAAGGTTTGTCATTATTATTTGCAGATATTAAATTTTATTCATACGCACCCTGTTAATGGACGCACATTTGTGATGATGTAATATTAATGAGACTGTGCGCCAGTTCGTTCGCCGTGAAGTTGCAAAAATGTATACATCTTTGTCGTTATAAAGTTTTTCCTCTTAATTTTTTTTAAAACAATTCTATGACATTTCTGGTCACTGCCCAATTGCCCCATGTGGTAATTTCAAGAGAGTTTCTTAGCTAGTACATGTATTTCCTTAAAAATGACGCTATCTGAACATTTTTTTACATGTTGACGTTGATGTCTATTAAATTATTTGCCCCAAATTTCACTATTTGCCGAGTAATTTAAGAATCAAACATCAATGTTTTCTAAAAATTAAGCTGAAGTTCATGATGTACACCATTACGCCTGTTATTGGGGAGTTTATGTATTAAAAAGTATAAATATTAATATATTTGTTGGTCTGACTTAATTCTGCTGACGAAAACTGTATTATGTCTACAAAACATATTCTTGCATATTGGATCATCTTTTTTTGTGATTTTGCCCACGCTGGAAAAACTTGTCTGGCACCCCTTCTATGCTAGATGACTCTCATGAATTACTTATGACGTAACGTTATAAACAGTGTGATGTCACTTTCCTAAACACAACGTCGGAATATCTTTAGTTTTTTATAATTATTCATCAGTTTGATAAGTTTGCATTTAGAAATCTTCTTTAAAGTGCAAGACGGTAAGCAAGAAAAAGTTTCCATCATGAGACATTTGGCTCAGATGGAAATATCAGTCATTGTTTTGCGGGCCTCGTTCTTGCCAAAACAGTTACCCTTGTTGATGGATATTTCGATCGTAACCTTGTGCTCATGACAGAATCTATTAATGACAATTCAATTTTGTTTATTTGAATTATTTTTGAAAACAAACTACACATGTGCGACGTGTATCTGATGGTTTACAAAAGCACGATAAACATGAAAGTAAAACAAAAAGACCACCTATATTAATCTAAGGAAACTGAGTATCAAAATATCATAGTATTTTAATTTTCTACATATTTATGAAAGTCAACTGCAGTTGACACATTTTAGTTTATGCGAATTTAATTTAGTCTAAGTAAAGTTTATTCACTAGCTCTGGAGCACTCATTTAAGGGAAGCAAGTTTTTGTTTTGCTGCTTACCTTTTACAGCTGAATGGGCTGAATGGCAACATTGCCGTAATTCAAGGACACCCCTACCTTGTGCACTGGCTTGGATTCAAACCTGGGAGCATCCATAACAAAAGCAAAGTTATATGCTCCGTCCGCTAAGTAGTCACATATAATTTATTGTTTTGCTTATTTAGAATATCATTACTTATGATGTTTAAGTACTTGTACTGTATTTAGTTATATTCACTTCTGCCCACACTTCTGATGAAATTTGCCAAAAGGAACACAAATTAATGTGCTTGTGTTTACGTTATTATTTTGATTAAAGTTTGGATTGACTTGTGCTCTTCATGCGTCATTGTGAATTTCCGTAATATAAAGGAATCTTGAGCTTAATTTTCCCTTGAAAAAGAATAAGATTTTTCTGTTGACTTTCAGGAATGTTCTTTTTCTCATTACACAATATGCATGTAGCATAATAATAGCATTCAATAATGATTATCAGTGCATAACGGTTCAAATTTTCAAATTGGATAAACCGTACACACAAACCAAGAAAAGAAATATCATTGCATGGTATTGCAAAATGACATTATCATATGATATCTAAATTTGAAAAATATTTAAACACACGCTTTAAATTTGTCAAGAAAACTAATGGCACCACAGCAAAGTCAATATATTAAGATCGACATTTTACCAGACAAGATGTAACAGTGCCAATCTGGTTATTTTCACATGATGAAAATGAATAGCATTCATGTATAAACTTTATGAAATGAGAATTCTTTAATTTATGAAATAATAAATGCCTCCCTATATTTTATCATTGAATAAAATATAGTCAGGAATTTGGATGCGTAGTAATTTAATCACGAGTGCCTAGCACGAGTGATTTAATTTTACGCATCCAAATGACTGTCTGTATTTTATTCAACGATAAAATATAGGGAACATATTATTATTTTGATTCTAACACGTTATTTTCTTTGAAAACAATCCCGAACTTTATTTAACGCTTAGTATAATATCATTGTAACCTTGAAACGCATGATACGATTGGACGCGCTTGTTTACTTACGTCAAATTGTTATGTCATTAAAGGCACGTCGCTCTTGGAAAAACGTGCTTTATTTTATCGTAAAATAAAATACAGGCCTTTCCCTAAATATTTATATAGGAAAAGCAGCCACTTGTGTTGGAATTGTAAGTCTATGTGAAATGAATTTTGTGCAGCATTTTTAAACCAGTGATGTGGGTACTTTATTAAATTAAGTAATTGGGAGAACTACCCAGTTTACAATATCACATTGTACAAACACATAACAATGTCATAACCAAAAACCAGATTGTAAGTTCTGCTTGAAAACTGTTCCATAGCTAACTACATGCTTAGTGATATGCTCACAAACATCTTTAATTAATATGAATGAAGTTTAAAAAGCTGTTTCATTTAAAAAATATAACTGTTGAATAGTTTCGGCCATTTTAGCAAGAAAATTTATGATAAATCTAACATAAATAAATTTTTCGGAGCTGATTATGGTAATTTTGTACTTTTCATTCTCAAAATACTTTTCAAATCAAATTTTTGAATGATATCCAACTTGACTTAGCACTTGTTTTATACCACTTCTTTCACAGTTTGAAAAATTGCTAGTGCAAAACTATATATAACTTGACTTAGTTACAGTTTTGCGCCAAGATTATTTTTAAGAAACCATTGATTTTCAGCGCAAAACTAGGTCTAACTCAAATTTATGATTTTTACGTTAAGTAAGTGTTTCACATGAAAATGACTATAGTTATTAGTTTTCTAACACTAAACAGCATACATGACTGAAAAAAATGTTACAAAATATCAAAAGGGAAAAAAAGTAGACAGTTTTTTCTCTCTCCTGGACAATTTTAAAAAATGGAGTTAGCATAGTTTTGCGCTGAGCCATCGATAGTGACTCAATGACTTAACAATAATGGAGTTTGTGTTGGAAATAATCATATTCTCTATCTTCCTGATATAAATGAGAGACTGAGGTACTGAATGCTTATAATAAGAGTTGTGTCCATTTACTTACTCAAGAAGCAATGATCACAGACCAGTTGTCCTGACCAAGCTTTGACCCAGTTTTAAATTAAAAATAACGCTATTCTTACAAAAACAGCACAATCCAATTATAATTTGAACAATGTAAAATCATCAATATATTTGAAAAAAAAATCTCAGGAATTGTGTGACACTTGTAATTTTATTGTACTTGTCCATCATGTTTTCTTTTGATCAAATAACTGTATTGTTACTTTCAACATTCTACTCTACCATTCTACCAGCATGTACATTCAGGTCATTAACTAATGCAAGGAAGTACGTGTAAAAAGCACCTGTACAGTTATATAATTACAATTTATATTAATTTATTCTCTTTTGATTGCGAAACAAGTTTTTACAACTTATATTAATTACTTTCAAGACTCTATCCAAATGGAATCAACCTTATCCAGTTATAATTGCCCCCATTTCCCCCAGTCGTGTTCTTCACGAAAAAGCATCATGTCAGAAAACATTTCATATTGTTTTAAATATCATTGAAAAATACTGTGCTGTTTTAATAGCATGCATGTACTTGTGATTTATAAAGCAACCTTAAGTGTGGTTTTTTTGTACAAATAAAGATTTTAAATGTCTTTCTGAGTTACATGTATATACATCATGTAAGAAGTACATGTACAAATAAGTTCACATCCAAATAGCTCCTAGGACTTTACTCTACATAATGTACCAACATGTAAATGTAGTTATTCTCTCACAAACAAAGGAAAAATAAATTAACCCCAGGGGCATGATTTGAACAAACATGGCTGAGGATAAAATTATATACACATTTTTATTGTGCAATATATTGTGACAATGATTATTGTGATAACTGAAGTGTTAAGTTTCAAAAATGCATTAAAAATATGCATAGCTTCCCACCAAGAATAGTCATTGTTCCCGGCTTATTCCTCATTGTTCCTGGCTTATTCCTCATTGTTCCTGGCTTATTCCTGTTGCCAATATTTAGTACTGCAACCCAGAATGGTAACAATAAGTAAGTGAATTTTTAACATAAATTGTAATATTTGAATTGTTTTGATATTTCATGATCAAATGTTATGTGTATAGGATTTACAAAAGAAGCGTTTTCAATTAATTTGTAAGCTAATGGAGACTGAAGATATTTAAAAAAGCACATATTTAAGATTTTAAGGCAATCACATTTGCTACAGGAGCTGGCCCATCTGCTGGCCTTAGGCATATTAAAAACGGCCCCTACTTAATAAAACTGGTACACAGATTTCAACAGGCTTTATGTTAAACTCATTTGGTTAAAAGAGTTTGGTATTTCCATTTAGTGCAGAATAGTTGTTGCCATGACAACCAAAAATGAAAAAATATATGAAAATCTTGTGAGAAGCCACAAGGTTGAGATCTAAAGCTATTAAGTGTATACATATTCTTTTTTAGTGACCAGTCCTCTTACCAAGTTGTACAAATCATGTCCATTGTGCCAAAGTTGACCCCGCACAGGGGAAGGAATCAATTGTTCTAGATAGACTTCTTTAAAATGTATATTGAAAATTATCTCATTCGAAAGCGCAATATCCAAAGCTAACATTAATACACTTAATTTTGTGGGATTTTTGGCATCATATTTAAGTGGTGGAAATTTACATTAAAGTTTACCACGGACCTATATACACATGTGTATGTAGTCTGTGATACATGTAACAATAATTGTGTGCTACAAGAATACATGTAGCAATGATTTGTGAGTTTTTGGCATATAAATACCAGCTGGTTACTTCCTTATGAAAGTGCACTGGTACTGGTAGATATAAGGCCATCATGGCCCTCTTGTTACTATTTTACAAACAAAAAGTAAATTTACAAATCAGTGAAATACAAGAAAATGTCATGTACCTGTACATTGTGTTACTGATTGCCAGATATATATGTCAAGTATGAAACAGAGCTACTGAAAGATGAAAATAATAGATAAAAATAATGTGCACAGTGAAATAAAATGTTAAAACAATTTAAAATATGCCTGCAATGAAAATAAATGATAAAATCTGGTCAGCAATGAGTCATAACTATCTTAAAGAAGGGTTAGTCAAGTGTTGCACACCTGGGATTTTCTAGACATCAGTTAGTGCAGAGCTACATGTGTACAGTCCTTGAAATTAAGTCTATTGGAAAAGGGTAAGGTCAGGTCAAGGTCTAAAAGACTTAAGACAGCAATGTCTTAATATAATAGTTGTGTTACATGTAACTAAACAATTATAATTTTGGAAAAAAAATCTTTATGTTTCAGAGTCTAGTAGCCTTGACGATTCTTCAGATGCTGTTCCATCTACATGTATAAAAGCAGAAGTTGTGTTAAAGGAAACTGGAGAGTCTGTGTATGGGTGTTCCTTGTGTGACAAACTATACAAATGTAAGAAGAGTGCCGAATATCATATAAAAGTACAGCACAATGCTTACGGCTTACATTGTCAAGTTTGTGGAAAGAAGTTCAAGATCAAGTATGATTTAGATCGGCACCTTAACGTACACAAGGGAGTGCGGCCATACCCTTGCCCCGAGTGCGAGAAATCGTTTGTATGTAGGTCAAGTTTGATGCGGCACAGGAAGTTGCATCATTTGGTAGGAGACATTTATAAGTGCCACAACTGCGAAAAGACGTTCCGTGCCGAGACGGATTTGAAAAGGCATTTGTATACGCATACGGGAGAGAGACCTTGGTCATGTGATCTCTGTACCAAATCTTTTGTGAGCAAATCAAGTTTAAAAGTACATAGAAAGAGTCACGATGACTCGCAGAAATTTTCATGCGCAATTTGCCGTAAAAAGTTTCATATAAGAACTGACTTGACTCGCCACGAGAGTCTTCATACGGGTGATCTGCGATGGGAATGCGCGATATGTCAGAAGAAGTATTCAGGGAAATCCGCAGTGAAAAGACACGTGAGGGACGCGCACATTTTTGGAAAACTCAAATACACTAAAGAAATGAAGGTTGAAGATTTACTCAATTCTATAAGTGAAAGCGGAAGTGATTTAAAGCAGTACAGTGCCTTTACAAAGTACAATGAAGACAAATCAGTTGATAATTTGTTAAAAGCTGTTGATTCTTTTATCATTTACAAAGGCAGTAATAACAATATTCAAACAGACAATTTGGAAATAAGTCCAAAAGGATAAGTCAACACTGATGAGTTTTGTTTCCCATGCTCATTGCAGATGTCTTGAATATGCTGACTAGCGAAAGAAAGGGAAGGTAAAACTCTGATGAGGTGGTGAACTGTTTCTTTGACTTAAGTCACAAAGCTTTCAGTATCATGAATATTGCTCGTAAAGTTGAGGAGAAGATGGAGAAACCAGAAATGAATTAGGAATGGTGACTAAAATTGTAACAGCAAGCTCTTCTGTCCGCCGCTCAAACAAAAAAGCTATGATTATGTCAGTGGATGGGTTAAATTGAAAAATTGGATACAATAGCAAGCTTTTAACATTTTGTAAACATGGTATTGGTAGTGAACATGTTAGCGATACCGGTGACAGACTTGTAAATATGTTTAATGAGGTGAACGATAATATCGAAGGAGCAGAACTGTGTATCTTGTGAAGAATGTGTTTGGGCATTTAGGTTCCAAAGCTCTCATTATGTTTGAAAAGTCTTAATACTGAAGTTGGACACTAAAAAGAAATGGTGCCTCCGAATTTTGAGATGAACATTTCAGTGGTGCCAGTTTATATTTCAACATGAGAATCAGATAGAAGTATTTTTACATGACAGTGACTTGAGGTGCATTATAACAGGATTGGATTGGTTGAATTGAAAATCCAAGGCAACGGTCTCCAGGTGAACTGTGAAAACAGTATATGAGGTGCAAGGTAGATAATTTTTCCTGTAGTAGATAGACAAAATATTTCTGTATATATTGAAAATATTTTTTGCAGGGCTAGCGTTGGTTCATTATTTTGTTTAGGCATTGTTCACAAAGAGAGTGCAGTCAATTTATTTTTTAGTCAATTTTAGTTTTTTGTAGCCAGTTTTGGCATAAGCTATTGCCAGAGCCAGCCCTGTTTTATGTCTGCCTGATTACATTTACATTCTTTACAGTTTCACACGAGTGTTTGTAAAAGTATTGCTTTCATTCTTACTCTGCTATAATGGCAAAACTCTGCCCTCGCAACTAGTGTAGACTGTGAAAGTCTTACAGATTTGTGATCTTTGATCAAGTGATGCAAGAGCTACGCTGTTTACCATGGCTATATTTTATTGATATTTTTAGTTCAGGCCCAAAAGAATATATAGTTGTATGCGTGTTTCTGATTTCTTGCCCAAAACTTAAGATGAGGTTGACAGTTTTGTCTTAATTTTTAGCTTTTCTAATGGATGATTGTCCGTCGTCCGTCAACATTATGATTCAAACGACATCTCCTCTGAAACCACCGGGCCAATGTTGATGAAACTATGCAGGGATGTTCCTTGCATGAAGCTCTACCAAAAGTTGAAAACTGTTCAAAGAATTCCATTCCATGCAGAATTCTGGTTGCTATGGCAAAAAATAGGAGAAACTTAAAGAATCTTCTTCTCTGAAACCACAAGGCTTAGAGCTTAGATATTTTGCATGTAGCATTGTCTAGTGGAGGACCTCTACCAAGATTGTTCAAATTATGACCCCTGCCCAGGGGGTCACTTAGTTTAACCCAGGCTTATATAGGAAAAACTTTAAAAATCTTCATCTCTGAATCACAAGGCCATTTGGCATGTAGCATTGTCTAGTGGACCCCTACCAAGATTGTTCAAATTATGACCCCCAGATCAAATTGACCCCGCCCAGGGGGTCACTTGGTTTTACATAAGCTATAAAAGAAAAACTTTTAAATATCTTCTCAGAAACCACAAGGCCTAGAGCTTAGATACAACCTTGCAAAAAATGATAAACTTTCTCTAATAATAAATGTGGTACGGTAATACATTTCTTAAAGACTGCTTCATCAACAAAGATAATAAGTCAAGATAAGGAAATAGTTCTTGTACACTGTACTGACACTCATTTTGTACCAATTTGTTATAAAGTGACAATAGTTAGAAATACGCACTTCAGTAATGCTCAATAAAAGCCTTTGTTTTAGACATTTTGTATTATGTACAGCTACTTATTCATTGCTAAATGAACAACCACCCATGTTTGTCAATTGTACTACTTCAAAAAGCAACATTTTTTTTCAGTCTTGGGAGTATTTTAAAGAGATGACTTGTTTTGTTCAATAAGAAATGCATTTTTGTGTAACATACCATCTCGCGGGAAGGCATATTGTATAATATAGATAGGAGAGATACCATCCTATCCCTACTAAATACACAAACTTTAAAAGACTAACTTTTACCTCCATAGGAGAGTCTTCCAGACTTAAGTCCCTCTGTATAGGACGTAAAAAGCATAATGCTTGGCCCAACATACTACAGTCAGCTAAATGTTCTGTGGTGTAACCACCTGGAGGTATTTGAATCGGTTCTAATTTAAATCTTGAGGAAATTCCACTCCTTAAAAGTTCATAGCCTCCGATGTCTTTAAGTTAAGGGAACTTTTCCTCTATTTTGTTTTTGAAATCCATGGGGTCTGCTGACTTCACAAAAGTTATCTTCTGTTCCCCTAGTCCGGACTGTAACAGGTTTTGTTTGTCTTCCCTTGTTGGAACATGGTTCTGTAAATAAAAACAACTGTATATCAAAACCAATATACTAATATGATGAAAATACTTCTAATGCCAGCAGCTTATTGGTACTTGGAATAGCAAATTGCAACCGGCAAATTTTTATGATAGACAGCAAGTGATATGTTCAGGAACATGATGGGATAATGATAAGTATGACAGCTCCACTGACCCCCTACATCCATTCAACAGTTCAATCCACTGTTTGTTCATGAAAGTTTTATACAATACCAATCAGGCAATTACATTACATGTATATAGAAACAAGAGCTTTTTCACTATGGAGCTTTTTGTCAAAGTAATTGGTGTACCGATTAAACTTTTAAATACAAAATATTGGCTTATGGAATGGTAACATTTGATAACGTTCAACTTCAACCCTGCCTCCCCACCCCCCCTCCACACACAAACCAGAAAAAAAAACCACTTGCAAATGAGAACAGTTTTAGCCTAATTGGACAACACCACATCCAATACAGTTAACTCCTTTCACACAATACACAAATTATTGCCATAACACATTGTTTGATCTATGGATGGTATATTGAAAATAATACCACATTGTTGTGTGAAAAGAATGTCTGGATTTATTCCAATATGTCAACTCTCAGCTCAATAGCAAATGACAATATTTTCAGCCATTTTGGGTAATAGCTAAAATTTGTTAACTGTCATAATTCTTATTTGTCAATAATTTATAAACTAAGTATATAATTACATAGCTGGGCACAACTGGCCAAGGCACAAAACCTGTGTGACCAAAATGTCACTCTGGGGATAGATGGAATACCCCTTGATCTTCCCCTTGTTGTACTGTAAGGAGCAAAGAGACTTCTTGTTGCAGCTCTTAACTGTGCTGAGTGTGAAACTGTATAAATATTTGTTGTTGAGACACTTACAAGTGTTACTTGAGGGACTTCAGGCTGTTGCACTTGTTGATTCAAGGAGCTGTGCAGCTTCTCTCAACAGCTGGGAAGCTCGAAACTGGTTGCGCATTATCTGAAATTACAAAACTAATGGTTATAAATTACATAGGAGAATAATGATCAATGGTCAAAAATCAATTTGTAGCCAAAAATAAAATTGAAAAAAAAGCTGTCTTAGCTATTTAACATCTTACCTGATTTTAAGTAGTCAAAAAGGAAAACATTTTGATGAAAGATCCTCTAATAACAGTAGGAAGATTCAACAAGAAAACATACATCCAAGCCAAACACATTTTAAAATTATTTCACTACAACCTTCAATAGGGCATAATACTTATCTTGGAGATTACAGGATTGAACAAATTTATATCTGCTATATTAAAGCTGCATGCCTCCAGATGAAAACCTACCTACCTAGCTACTTACCTAACTACCTACCTATTTATGTTAATTTAGGCAACTTCATTAAAATTTTGTGATTATCTTACAAAAAGCCACTCAATTTCTTGACTATATTTCCAAATCAGAGATGGATGCGATTGTGTTGTATCTGGTGCTAATGATGTCACGTCACAAAGACCTTATGATGTCACATGGCACGGAACACAAACATAATTATATTTATTCATCATAATTGGAATTAATAAGGCATTGTTTGGAAATAATGACACAATAACACACTGTAAACTCTACCAATGACTTTATATTTAACAACTGCTACACAGTAGGAGGTTATTTTGTCAATATTTTAATAATGACACAGGAAAATCCTATTCTGTGTCTCAAATCAAATTGTGAAGACGCTGGATTTGTTTGTGTATTCAATATATATGTCCTTTGTTATGTTGTGACGGCTATTTCAGTCTGTAATTATCATTAGTGAAGCCTATACCAGTTGGTAATAAGATATGAACAGAATGCAACAGTTATAAATCGTATTTTGGATCGTATTGTCTCTGTTTCTATTCCCAGTACAGTACACGCAAGGTGTTTTTTTCCAATTGTCACCCATCACCGCGATCTCCAATCATCGTGACCACGCAAATTTGGTCACCCAAATGCCCCCCTGAGTCACCCGTCACCGCGAATTAGCGTGTCCGGTCGCGGTGACCATCGTCACCGCAAATCGCGGTGACTGGTTACGGTGTTTCGCGGTGTCCACATTCGGGTCGAGACTTGAATATTTGTTATGTTTTTTTACTGATTAACTTTAAATTGTCAATAAAAAATAGAAAAATAATTGTAATTTGATGTTTTTCGAAACTTTCCGACGCCCAAATCGTTTTAATTACGATGCCGCTGTCAACAAACTAACATACTTTAGGATCAAGTAAAACAACCCCGGCAACACAATAAATCTAAAAAACAAACTTACTTTAACTATTCCAAACTTATGATCTAATAATCCAAAATATCAATCTACTGTCAATGTCTCAAACTTTTTCTTTTTAATACCATGTGCTCACTAAGATCAAAGAAACCGGCCATCGCGGCGGCATTCTTTGATCTCATAACACCTGCTGCTTTACGTTTGATATAGAAAACACTTTGCAGTAAAAATAACTTTATTTGGCAAAATGAAAAAAAAAATAACTGGGAAAGCATGGACGTTGGCAGAAACTGAAAAATTAGAGGCAATCGTAAATGACAAAACAAAAAGTACGCTGAGAACAGGAACGTAGAATATACAGATTCTACGTTCCTGCTGCGAACAAGCAACTCGTTTTGATATTCAAGATTTCGTCATTAATAATGTGCATTTCCGTAATATTCCGGTTGTTTGTGTTATCCGTACAAAATAATAAAATTAAATATAAAAGAAAGCATAATACGCAACAAAGAGAGGTCTCACAACTGAACCTTGCGGTACACCAAATATAGCAGACGGCAATTGTGTTTCGGGTACACAACATTCGGAACTTTTTGATATAAATCTAGATCATTTTTTTGCATTTGAGAAATTCGAACATTGGACAATATAATTATTACAATAATTTTAATATTTACGCACTTTCGATGCATTGTCTGTCGACTTTCGTAAGACAGAGATAGTCAATATCTCCGCAGACAAATATGCGTATTCACTCAACATTGACAGTTATCTTTCAGAAGTAATTGTGTCAAATAGCTTGGGTTTGCAAAAAAATTTTTGAGTTAAATATGTCATCCTTTATTACAGGCGATATTTTTCACACCCACCGTGATTGACAAAAGGCAAGTTGGGATTAAAAAGATTGACCAATTACGGCACATTGTTTACGTGAATTATTATTTTAAATCTACATAAACGTGATAAATATAAGTTCAGGAAGGAAAGAAAACGTTTTGAAACAATTATACATGTATCTAAAAATGATGATTTTTTATGCAGTAATACTCGAGCGGCAACAGAAATACCGCGGCGACGATGTGCTAATAATAGAGACCGTAGATGAAAATAAAAAGTATTTACAGAAATTGATGTATTCTACATTTTGTATACCAATAAATATAATAAAATAATTGTAAAATACTTTATTTCAGTCGAGTTGGTCACCGCGATTCACCGCGACCGGCCACCGTGAATCACCGCGACCGAATATCTCAGCGCATCGTAAATGGTCGCGGTGGCCGTTTGGGTGACCAAAACTTTTTTAGGGTGACCTCGTCACCGTGACTGGTCACCTAGAATGAATTTCTGTCGCGGTGACTGGGTGACATTTGGAAAAAACACCTTGCGTGTACTGTACACATAGACAGCAGGGATTTTCACTGTACTCAATAAAATGTTTTCACCTACAGTTCTACTGTCTAAAATCAGACACTGATCGAGCAGCTAGTTAGTAGTTACGGCGCTTCGATAACACAAATGAGCAGGCAATAGCACCGATCAATAAGGGGATCAATTCATTTTGCGGACTGACAAAGTAATAATGCGTATCTATAATGCTACAATACACATTTATAGAACGAATATGGTTCAGACCAGGAAGTAGCGATGTTCAAATGTTTTTGTGCAGTCCATTGATGTATTTTAATAAAATAGCTCATTCTATGCGTTTCAAGACAACGAGGCCTACAGTCAACTATAGGGTAAATTGCCTTCTACTTAAAACAATCACCATCTATGAAATATAACAAATCATTTAAACATCGACATTAATGTATCCTAACACCTGTTTTCTGCTTAAGGTGCTCACACCTATTTCTAATACATGTAGGAACGCAGACTAGCTCATGCCAGGTCCGCAGAATAAACATATCAGCACTAAGGAAAGTTATAATTACGTCACTTGCCGCGCATTGAATAAAATTTATGAATGGATGGATATAATCGTGATAAGAGAATGTGTGAACATACACGTAAATATTCCTGGCTGTTCAAAGTATTCCATTCTTTTAAATGTCGATCATGGTTAGACATCTCCAAAACATATGTTTTCTTTCCACACAAGGTTTAATTAAGAAATGGGCGGCGGGTTAAGAAATCGGAACTATTTCTATAGGGTGTATATATATATAGTAAATTGTCCCTTATTTTTACGCATTATTGTAAAATGAAATACATCCGCAGTTCTTATTCGAAAACACTTTAGTTATGTTTACAAAATTAAGCTGATGCTGCGTGAGTTTATAACATTCTATATTTAAACAATACAACTTTCATGTCTGCAATGGCCATATGGTTTCAAATGAAGAATCATAATTTGAAATTATATGCTGACTGATGTGCCGGAGCTACTTTCGGATTTGGTACTTAAGGAATAGGCTTCGGAAAACGGTAAGTAAACATTTTACATACGGTACAATACATAGTGTAAAGAAGCCATTTTTGTCCTTGACAGTTAAATGAAATACCCAGGTATATTTGTTTAACATATATCTCACTGTCTAAGACCCCATATTACTGTGTTTAAATTAAATGCTTTGTGGAAAACTGATATTTTGTAACATAATTGCTGTAAGGTAAATTAGCTTGTAGCAATAAATTACCATGGATATTACACGTTACAACATATCATATCTTTCTGAAATCTTTCATAAAAATTACTTTCATTTATATAACTAAATGTTCAATATTTGGTAACATACTGAGTGCCTTGGAGGTTACAGGAATTTTAAATCCTTGATTTTCTTGGAAATGAATTATAAAAGGAAGGTACATGTAATATAACAATTTGCCCCATTCACGATTCACCCCAAATTAGTGATGATTCGCCCCACATTAGAGACAATTCGCCCAACTTTAACAACATCATATTAAGCATGTTCTAAATCATTTTACTGTGAAAAATGTTTAGTTTAAATGTACGTTTTTGTATATATCTGGTGTTATGTTTCATATTTTTACATGTAATCATTTTGTTTGAAAATAATACTTATTAATGCAATCAATTAAAATCATACCCTCGACAGTAATATTTTTGTCAAAGTAAGTGGTCAAAAACATGTTTCATAGGATGATCATATAGTGGTGTGAATCATCATTAAAGTGGGTCTAATCGTTATTAGATTTAATACTGATAACAAAACTGTAAAAAACACAAACAAAATGTCTTCTTTTCAAATGTATATTGTATATGCAAGAATAAACATTTGACTTAAACATTTTTCCAAGTAAATGATTTTAAACATACTTAATTATTAGTTTAATGTAATGATATTTAAAGGTCCCATTGATTAAAAATTTCACCTGTTAATATTTTGTAAGCCATTTGTTAATTAAGTGCACTGAACCCATTTGGGCAGAAATTTTGGACAAGAAACGTGTTTATTGGGACATAAATCACCAATACAAATTGGCTGGTATTTCACCGAAACGCAAATTTTACGATCCTCGGCTACTTCCGTAAAATATCGGAAAAGTTTCCGTGTGACGTCACTTGCAGGACTCGAGAAAGATCCGTTACATTGATTATAGTAAACGAGCACACAAAACTCCGTGTAAAAACACGATTAACTTACTATTTATATTATTTTTGTAAATGGGAGGTGCCTGGTGTGTTCTGGGTGGATGCAGCAACAAATGGAGTGAGAGAATAAGCCTACACCAGTAACCTTGGGACTCTAATATAAAAAGTCAGTGACTAAGACAATAGGGACAAACCGCAGTCGAATGAAGTTTGGGCCCTGGAAAGTCATTCTTATAAAACACCCCTGCGCGACTATCAAGCATACATAATACAAATTATATATGTTCTATGGTCGGCCCGGGGTGTTTTATAAAAATATATAACTTTTCGGGTCCGAACTTCATGTGACTGTATGACAAACGTTTCAAAATTCTAAAATAGCAACTGCGTGAAACGGCCCAAGCGTTGAAAGTCATGCACGACATAAAGACAGAAAATGTATTTATAATTTGACCTTTGTAGAATGATCTCGATCTATTCAATTTAAGTATTTTCTTAAAGGAATAAGTTTCTTATAACAAGATTTAGACTTTGTATGTTACAAATTTTTCCAATCTAAAACTTCACTTCTATAACTTAAATCATGTCAAATTACATCATATACGAGGATGTTAGGTTGAAACTTTTGTTACAAAATGTATTTTATTACAGAATATTATGATAATATTTAAGACACATGTTTTTAAGATCTAGTCTTTATAACAAAAGCTGGCATTTATATTTAAAATCATTTAAAAAAAATGTAGAACAAAGGCCCTATATAGAATATAACAGTTACTCTACTAGAAGTTTAACTTACATGGTGCGGAACACTCCAGTAATCCATAAAAGTTTTAAATTCTTAAACAATATCTCGTTTTAACAATGTTGCCATGGTAAATAATTAACGTAGATCTAACCATTGAAGGAATTACAGTTAATCTAGCCCAAGGGCATAAGTCACAACAAAGGATGCGATATGATTTGTTGTTAATTTGCACCCCCTGCCAGCAATCTAACTGGTCACACATTATTGCATATTGCACACTGGTCAATTGCATTTGATAATTACACAACAATATACAACAACAAAAACAACAACAGTATAGTTTATTAACATGCAAAGTGCCCAATTAAAATTATGAAACCATTATACAGTTGACTCTCGTTATCTCGAATTTCAAGGGACCAGACCTTTTACTTCGAGATAAACGAAGTTCGAGGTAAGAGGAGGGGCTTTAAGTTGTTGTTTTTTTTGGACGTATATGGACGAATAGTGCACAAAATTCCCTGTTTTCAAGACAGACAACTATGGGTGCATTCCATTCGGCTGTCCGTTACTGTACCAACTGTGCTGTCCAAGCTAAGCTGAATGGAATGCCTCGGTACAGAACAAAAATGGCTGTCAATGGAAAATGCAAGGCCGCAGTTCTTTGTGCAGCGGCCCTAGAGCTGTTTGATGATGAAGAAGAGACGAACGATAATACAGATAGAACCGTTACAGCATGTGTACTTGGGATTGCAGCAACACTGTAAGGAAATCTTGACGATAAATTATTATATTACCAGGTTACGTTTAAAAGAGCGAAATCGTACCCAAGTAAATTCGTACCCCAAGCAAAATATATCACGTCAACCTATAAAAATAAAAGTATACTTAAGAGACCAGGAATATTAAGTTTCTCGTTCACCTTTTCAATTACCGGTGACTAATGAACAATAATAAACAACGAAATGGCCCCAAAGGAGAACACAAGTCTGTGGTCCACCCAAAGCATAGTTAAGAGCAATTAAGCCTTGTGATCAATTTAAAACAATATAACCGAGTGATTTTTGCCATGAACATGCTATACTATGCTGTATTATTTTTACCTTACAAGACAAGCATGCTACATGAATCACTATAAGCTAATTAATTATTTTTGTCATTTCAGACCAAAAGATGAAAAGGCTAAAATTATGGGATATGTGGAGTCAGTCGTTCCATTGTACGAGGATATAACGTTTAGGCGGATGTTTAGAATGTCAAAACCAACATTTACTTGTCTCTGTTCCCACTTAAAGGATCTCCCAAATTTCTCATATGACCATCCAGGCGGCAATTAAGAGCATGTAACTGTGGAGAAACAAATTCTAATGACTTTATGGTATTTTGGAAGCTCAGATACTATTGAAAGAATGGCTGATCGGTTTGGAGTTTCATCATCAACAGTAATTCGGTGTAGAGACAGGGTTGTAAATGCTATAAATGAGAACTTGAAGCAAACATTTATTTCATGGCCAGATCAACAGACTCTGCAACAACAAGCTAATCTGTTCAGTCAGCGCAATGGATTTCCAGGTATTGTTGGAGCTCTAGATGGAACTCATATTGAAATAAAGAAACCCACTGTTCATTCCAAGTCTTATATCAATAGGAAAGGATTTGCCTCTGCAGCTTCAAGCAGTGTGTAATTATAACATGTTATTCACACATGTGTTTCTAGGTTATCCTGGAAGTTGCCATGATGCTAGAATACTTAGAAACTCTGATTTGTGGAGAAATGGCTTAAATATGTGCAGGAATGTCTATCATGTTATCGCTGATGCAGCTTATCCGATTCGTAGATGGCTTCTGACACCATTTCGTGACAATGGCCACCTCACACAGAATCAAAAGCGATACAACCAGTATTTGTCTAGCAACAGGGTGGTAATCGAAAGGGCATTTGCATTACTGAAGGGCAGATTCAGGCGTCTTAAATACCTTGATACAAATAAAGTGGAGACCGCTGTTGAGATAATCATGGCCTGCTGCATTGTACATAACATATGCTTACTAAGCCATGATGAAGTTGGTGATTTTCTGGAGCAAGGGCTGCAAGATCATGTTAACATTCAAAATCCTAATCAAATTCAGGACATAGAAGCTGAGGGGGCTTTGAAAAGGAATATAATTATGGGGCGCTTGTTTAAATTCATAAAACTGTATGAATAAAAAGAGAAAAGTTTTGTGTAACTTATATCTTTATTTTGTCATTCCATGACAATTATTAATAACAAAAATAAAATATAATCTGATTAAAAATTATAACAACAGACAGAACAACAAATCATTAGTTTCACTAAAACAAGAGGACCAAAATGGTCCTATATCTCTCACCTGAGAAAGATTGCACATCCTGATTCATATGCACAAGGTTTTTCAAAGATCAAATGCCGTGATCCAGCTTTTAACCCCAGATAACCCATATATTATCCTTACCTAGATTTCATCAAGACAAACAATCTGACCAAATGAAATTCAGATTAAAGATACAGCCTCTATCGCATACACAATGTTTTTCTAAGATCTGACCCCGTGACTCAGTTTTTGAACCCTAAATGACAATTTCAAACTAGATTTCATCAAGACTTAACTAGTATTCTGACCAAATATGAAAATGTAATGAAAAATACAGCCTCTTATTATATACACAAAGTTTTTCTAAGATTTGACCCCATGACCTATATTTTGACCCAGATACAATCACAGCCTAGATTTCAACAAGACGAACCTCTAGAGTGTTAACAAGGTTTCTCCATATGTGGGCATTGTAACCTAGTTTCTGACCCCAGATGACCCATATTCCAAATTGTGACCAAGTTTCAAAACAACTGAGACAAAAATGTGACCGCTAAAGTATTAACAAACTAAGAGTGAACGGACGCTAGAAGACGGACATTGATTGATCCTAATAGCTCACCATGTGCCTACGGCTCAGGTGAGCTGAAAAGTAGAACATACAAAAACAAGTGGGTCATGATCATGTACATGTTCCATATCTATAGAAGATACTTAATATATTAAAAATAAAAATAACTCAATGCCATTTTGGTTGTGTACATTATTCCTTAGTGTACACATACTGACTGACTAGACTTGTCCAACACAGATCTTAATCATGTACATTTTACATTATTCTTTGAAGTACATGACTTCTGATCTAACATTTTTGTTCAGCACAGATCTGAACCCGACCTAGTATTATGCTATTTGCACCAAACCTCCATAAGTTTTCCTCCTATCGACATTAAAACAGTGGCTTGTCAAAAACAAAAATGGCTTTTCAAAACAATTCACTGCTTGTGATGAAGAAAATGCATCAATGTTATTTAACAACATTATATAGCCAAACTAAACCTACTGAAAATATTAAAGGTAACATGTCGAGCTTTTACAAAGTTTCATAGGCAACATACACTGTACAAAATTTGAGTCTGAAAAATAAATTCTCAACTCTTGTGGCAAATAACTGTCTTTTTGCAACATATAAGAACAAAAAAGAAACAATGTAACTTTCATTGCCTGGGAAAAAAACACCTGTCCTCACAGCTTTGAGCAAGCTAATCGGCTAGCAGTAGCAACAAACCTAATTCTGTAAATAAGCACTTCTTTGTTTACTGAGGCAGACTGGCTTAACTGCATCTAGAACCTGATGTCCAAAACATACATTGGGAGCAAATTTCTCAATTACTTCACTGAGCTGGTTATCGTACCCACAAACTAATGGCAGTGATATTGACTTCAGTGAAGGTATGTTTTCTATAACATACTCCAGACAAGCTGGTGTTATGCTCTGAATACTAGATTCAACTATCAAGCATGTAATATTCATGAACTGTAGTTCATAACACAAATGCATCATGTCAGTATAGGTAAACATATTGCCTACCAGTTGCAGTGTTTTCAAAGAAGAAAGTTTCTCAACGTTTTCTAGAAATTCAGACCCAGTCAAACTACAACATTCAAAAATGACTTTAAGCTCTTGCAACTTCTTAAGCTCAGTAAAAGAATGTGAAGGGAAATCACCTTCCTGAATAGTAACACAGATAATATTATGAAAAACAACTTCTTCAAATGATTTACAAACAAATCTTAAAGTTTTCCACCAATCCAATTGTGGTATGAAGCTAAATATTTTCTCAATAATTGTAACTGGCAAGTCGAGAAATCCATGATTCTCTGAAAATAAAAGAACAAATCATTCATATTTAGCTGAACTATTCGAAGGATGGAAAAACATTTCTCCATTGGTTTTATGTGAAATGGACTTTACAGCATGGATACTGTGATCAGTTCAATTGCAAAATTTTGTATTATCATGCTAAACAATTTTAAAACTGGCGGATGGAATGACAGATGGATGTTTTTTTTTGTAAAAATAATGGTAAAATCAACTCCTAAATTTTTTGTTAAATTCTCACTATGTACCAACTAGTATTAACTTGGCATCAATACAGCATTTATTTTCATATCTTAGTCTTTTTGGGGGCTATGGCTTCTATCAGTTTAGACATTAAGGTCATTTTTTGTTCGTGCATCTTTTCACGTCTTTCCATTTCTTTCTTCTGTTGTTCATCCTGGCTTGCCATGTATGTTTTCAGAACAGAAACTAGTTCACCTGATGCTGAATTCCTTTTACGTTTAGGCTGTGATTCCACTGTTTCAATTTCATCTGACTCTTCTTCCATTGCTCTCTTATCTGTACTGGATGAACCACTGGTGGCAATGGCAAGTGGTTTCACAATTGGATCACCTTGGAAATATTCATCCAGTTCTTGCTCGTACTGGCGTTTTTCTGCCCGACCCACTTTTGTTTTGTCCATCCTTAACTGCTTTGTAGGCTCGGACAAGCGTTTTCCATCTTCCAGTGACTTGGTCTTCTGTGAACAGGTAGTTATTCTGATGAAGTTTTTGACAGATCATGTTCATGACAGTTTTCTTTTTCATAGCACCAGCATTTAATTTTTCTTTGTATTGGATCATTTCTGCGATGAGTAATTTTGTTGATGCTTTAGACCAACTCGCTTGTGTGCTTTCAACTGAAATTAGAATTCAGACAAATTTGTCAATGTATGATAGGAGAATATAGAATGCAACATTTTTAAAATGAAGCAATGTATTTGTTTATCCCATGAATCTGCTTACAATAAAATACCATTTTTTTCTTTAACAGGTGACAACATTAAAGGCGATGTTTTACTGATTTGGTTATGAGTTTACATCTAGAATTTTAAGTGGGATGTTGACATTAACTGGAAAATTTTAAAATTAGTTCACCAGCCATGCTCAGGAGATGCTTACAGTTGATCAAAGGCTCCAAGAGCGCTAATGTTTGCTGTTTTATCTATCTAAAATGAAACTTATCCTTAGATAACCTGCTTCAGCTACAAGACTAATGAAACACAGTTGACATTAAACTATGTTTACTCTTTATTTTCTTAATTTAGATCTTTGAACCATTACAGAATAATTGGTGGGCATCAATTCTTTAGGATGGCAGCAGCACAACAAAATCAACAAGTTCTTATTAATATTAGATTTAATTAACATGTAATACAAATATTATACAATATACCTGAAGCTTGGGTGGCAGGTTGTTCACTGTTCACCTCTTCTTCCCCACTGTTTTCAGGTGCTTCATCAGTTTCCCCTGCAAAAATAAAACAAACTGAATTACACTGCAGTAAAAACACTGGTTACCTTACACATTACATGGGTATCTAATCACAATTTGCTAACTCCTTGCTAGAAGCCAGAAACAACGTCCCTACATGACACAGATGTGGTTGAACATGGTATGTACAGGTACGTATTCGAAAATCGATAGGCTTTGTGGCTCGACTGCTCAGTGGTTAGTCCCAGTCTGGCCACAAATTTTGCACAGGTCCCGTTATAGTTTGAGGGCTCGTCCAGCCCGAAAGGACAATATGAATATCATAAGACATCAGTTCAAAGATGGAAAAAACAGGAAATAGAATTTTAAACCTTAAATACATGTACCCAAGCCAGTAACTGGTTTAATTTGTAATACAAGTTTTTTGTGTTTTATTTCAGAACTTTTTCTCGACCTATAAATCTTTTTCGTGCTGCTACGCCATAGACAGACTGGCTCCACAACTTGACAGTTAGTACGCGTGTAAAGAATGACAATTTCAAAACAATATTTAATTTTATACTCAGAGACATGGACCCAAGAATGGCCTAGATAAACATTCGTAGCCAAAACGAACCTGTTGGTACGAACTTTTTTGGCACGAATTCACTTTCCTGAAATTCCAACAAATACCTTCATTTTTGAGCAAATACCGTAGCTGTACATGATTATTTTATTATAAACGTAAACTTCTTACATGCAGTTTCTGAGCACAAGGTACGATTGCATAGATGGGTCTGCATGGCAGACAATGTGGCAAAGAAAAGGCCGCACGCTCCGCATTTGAAGACGAAAGTCGCCATGTTTCTGACGTCACTGTGCTCGTTGCACCAGCTATTCCCCGGGTACAGTCAGGACATGTTCCGGACACTGTTCTGTGTCGTTCCATTCTGTACCAGACAGTTCGTTACATTCCGAACAGCGACTGGAACGCACCCAAACTGTCCAAAAAGGAACGCGGTAGTACTAAACGCCGGTTACGGTACCCGGTATCGGCTCTCAAATAAATTTTTTTTTCGAGGGGGAATTTTTTATTTTTGGGCAAAAGGGGGGAAAAAACATACTTTTTTAAGGGGGGAATGGGAATTTTGCCAAATGAGAGCCCTGCTAGGCATGTTACTCTATTATACAAACAAGCTGTAAGTTGAGTTGAGAGCACATAAACATAAGAATAGCAAAGATACGTTGTAGCAATGCAGATATCTGGTAATGGAAGCGACCACAAGCACACATTGAGAAGTCTAGTCTGACAGTCAATCAAGTAGACGCACACCTATGTAGGTCGCAGAAATTCATGATACACCGAGTCACAGTTGAGAGCACGGTAAAATGATTATTGCACCTGTATAATTAATAATGGTTCACCAAGTACATTTTACACAAATACACTTTTAGAGCATAAAAATTTGCTTTTTTAGCACCACATTGCAACAACTACATAGTGTCAAAGCGCCCTCTAAAGTGAACGAATGTCACAGATAAGTTACTTATTGACTTTTATAAGTGCACCTCGCAAGCTGCGATAATAATGGAGCATTCCCGAATCATTGAAATGCACGCCATCACTAAAAATGGGTCTGTTTGGGTTCTTCACACCAGTGACTTTCCAGTATTTCAATCCAACACTTGCACACTCTTCTTTAATGTTTTCGTATTTACATTAACAACACACTTCTTTTAATGTTTTGTTTACATTAACCACACGACCAAAATACTCCTCCTCACGAATGTGACGAGGTGATGGCCTGGGCAGAAGCTGCACTACCACCACATTGTGAACACTATATTTAGTCTGCCATGTAGTGGCTAAACTAACGATCCGCAAAGCCAAAGATTCCCCAACATTGTCAGATTTGTTATCGAGGTCGTTGCCTCCAAATTGTAGAAGTAGCGTGTTCGGACGGAATTATTCAATCGATCTTTCCCAGCGTACTACATGAGAGTTTTTCGTTATTCTTCCACCAGATATACCTTGCATGAAAAGAGTTGACGACTCGTCTAGATTAAAAGGGTTTGTGGCACCGTTCACCCGAAACAAGTAACTTTGAAGTCTATTAATGTGCGAAGTTCCTAAAATCAAAGTACACATGTTATCACATTAAAATCAGAATTTGTTGCAAACAAATACTCTATGAAATCCTCAAACTTCCGGCAGCAAAGTTATTTTAAATCGTATATACAGGTTACCACAGAGATGAGTGTTGGTAGAGTTGTCTACCTTCCGGGTCGAACCGTTCCTGTGACGACTGGTGAATTTCAATTCACTTGATTTTGTGAACAATACTTAAGGGAGGCATCAAGCGTCTCCCGAACAATTAATGTACACGGTACCTCCACAGCAGAATAAAGATTAGCGATGATAGTATGGATGGTTACCTTCCAAGGTCGAACTGTTCCGATGACGAAAAGTGAATTTACGTAATTCGTAAACAATCGCTTAAACACAGCGAACAAGGTGGTTTAATCAACAAACGTAAAGATATACCTCAAATTTGTGAATTAAATTGTAAATTTTCTAGAAGTTATTGTATAATTATTTATGCAGAAAAGTCTGACTATAAGCCGGGACAAAACCGTACTTAAAACCGGCTTCAGTTTTCGGACTTCATATCGTCCTATGTGACCCTGTTAAATTAGTCCATCGCTTCCATAAAATTAATATATTTATTTAACAATAAATACAATTATAATTCATAAACAACATGAAAGTTGGCTGTATTGCTGGATCTTGATCTATGTTTAAGTCTAGTGTTTGATTCATAACAACCAAACAGGGACAAGGGATAAATAATATATAGCTATTTTTTTTAAGCTAACAAAATGCAATACACTTCATTCATCAGTTTGTCATAACTCAACACATAGTAATGAATAATACTATATATTTTATTCTTTAAACAAATGATACAAGTCAGTACACATTATATTAGCAATAGTCTACTCCTTTTATCACCAACCCGTCTTCTAGGTTAAAATGATTCTGCTTCCTGCAATGAAAAAAGAAAACAATCACCATAAATTTCATCATAAATTCATATTATACTCACTTTAATAAACTTAAGTTGGTAAAATATCTTATTTCAAATTAGTATATAAGAAAACTAAATAAAAGTCTTAACTAAAATCTGAACAACATTCAGCTCAATTACTTAATACAGTTTATAAAACATTATTCTTCATAGAAAGTATTTTCAATAATCTAACCCAGCCCACTGATAAATGCTGGATAGCTTGTTCCAGGTACTGACACTCCAACCTTCATAGGTGTATGATTACCATCAATAACACAATACCATCTAATATCTATGTTGATACTAGCACCACATGTGCTAACCTTCATGTACACATCTTTATTTATGTGATAGCTTTTTAGCTCACCTGAGCTGGCTCAGGGTGAGCTATTAGGATTGATGAATGTCCGTCGTCCATCCACAATTAGTTTGTTAACACTCTAGTGGTCACTTTTTTGCCTCAATTGTCACGAAACTTGGTCAGGATGATTGTCCCAGTTATTACCGGGGGGGGGTTCGAATATGGGTCATCTCGGATGAAAAACTAGGTCACATGACCCAAAAATAGAAAAATCTTGTTAAGGTTCTAGAGGCTACTGTTTCAGCCCAAATATCCTGGAAATTTGGCAGAAAGGTTGTTTTGACGATTTCTAGCTCAAGTTCGAATATGGGTCATCTGGGGTCAAAAACTAGGTCACAGCCCAAATGTGGAAAAACCTTGTTAACACTCTAGAGGTAACATTTTCAGCCCAAATATCCTGGAAATTTGTCAGAAAGGTTGTTTCGATGATTTCTAGCTCAAGTTTCAATATGGGTCATCTAGGGTCAAAAACTAGGTCACAGAGCCCAAATATGTAAAACTCACACTTTCATCTCCAAACCTAAAAAAAAGTTAATAATATTGTTTATCTCATCATCTAGTATAAACATTATTAAATTTAGTTCTTATAATTCTAAATTTTTCATTATTAATTATTTTACATTATTAAGCAGGTTTTTTGTGAGAAATATTTCTGTGCCCTGAACAGTAGGTTCAACATCTAATTCTGCATAATACTGAGGAAAGTCTCGCATTGTGTTCATTTTACGTTTTTCCCAAATACTAACTAAATCTTGATAGATTTGTTCAATACTAGACGAAAGTATGCTTTCTTTTTGCAATATTTTCTAAGTGCTTCTGATTCAGATTTATTTTCTTGTTCTATAAGTCTCATGTATTTATACCCCCAAAACGAAGTTTAGGGGGGTATATAGGAGTCACCCGGTGGTTGGTCGGTCGGTCGGTCGGGCGTATGTTGCATTTTCCTTGTCCGGGATATCACTTGAAAAATACTAGTTGGAAGTCAATACAACTTCATACAATGGTCAAGCACATTGAGAGGAAGTGCAGTGCACAAGAACTATAACTCCATCTTGACTAATTACAGAGTTATTGCCCTTTGTTACTTTTCCTTGTCCGGAGCATAACTTGAAAACTACTGGTTGGAATTCAATACAACTTCATACAATGGTCAAGCACATTGAGAGGAAGTGCAGTGCACAAGAACCATAACTCCATCTTGACTAATTACAGAGTTATTGCCCTTTGTTACTTTTCCTTGTCCGGGGCATAACTTGAAAACTACTGGTTGGAATCCAATACAATTTCACACAATGGTCAAGCACAATCAGAGGAAGTGCAGTGTACAAGAACCATAACTCTATCTTGAGTAATTACAGAGTTATTGCCCTTTGTTACATTTCCTTGTCCGGAGCATAAACATGAAAACTACTGGTTGGAATTCAGTACAATTTCATACAATGGTCAAGTACATTAGGAGGAAGTGCAGTATACAGGAACTATAACTCCATCTTGACTAATTACAGAGTTATTGCCCTTTGTTACCTTTCCTTGTCCGGATACACTAAAAACTACTGGTTGGAATTCAATAAAACTTCATACAGTGGTCAAGCACAATGAAAGGAAGTGCAGTGCAAAAGAACAATAACTCCATCTTGACTAATTACAGAGTTATTGCCCTTTGTTACTTTTCCTTGTCCGGAACATAAATTGAAAACTACTGGTTGGAATTCAAAAAACTTCATACAATAGTCAAGCACAATGAGGGGAAGGGGGGTGTTCAAGAACCATAGCTCTGTCTTGATAAATAACAGAGTTATTGCCAAGAACCATATCTCTTTTTAGTTTGTTTGCAAGGTATTCTGTTACTACGAACTTCCAAAGTTTATAAAGCAGTTATTGGGGGTATTAATCACATTTAGTGATAGCTCTAGTTAATTCATACTTCACACTGTTAAAACCGTGTTATCACTTTCGTTCTAATTCTTGTTATATCATTGAAAAAATATAAAGTTTTAGAAATGAACAAATTTTAGAAATCTCTCCAATCGCCAACCCCAAGCCTGCCATGCTGCCAAAGAACGAACTGTGTTTACCCAGCATGGCTGTTCGCTTTCCTGGCATCCGCTTACTCTTGAATAACCAAAACGTCCCTTCTGTACATTCTGACCAAAGCAAGCACGGCTTCGTCCAAAATAAGAACTTCAAAGTCTTGCAATAAACAATGTCATGTGATTAACCTCACCCAAGACAAGAAATTTGGCAAAATGGCTTAGAAGAACCATTACCTTTGAAGATACACTAAGTTATTCTTATTTTTTTTAAGTTATTTTTAGCAGACAGCCGCTCAGCTACTATTCGACCGTTCAGAGGGCGCTACAATCATTTCACTACCACGTTGTAGTATCGTATGACCGTGGAAAGAGAATTAAACACTTCGGATTGCCTGTTAAAAAAAGCTTGTCAACTCAAGTAATGAGAATAATGGCGTCCATGTTAAAATCACCAGCGGAACGCTTAAACGTGCGTCATCAGTCGAAGTTTTCCGATATTTCTTGAGATCAATTTTACATAAATATCATGTTCTGCTAACAAAAAAATATTTTCAAACAATCTAAATCTCAACTATAGCAATAAACTATTTTTTTATGACAAACGTGTGCAAATATGGACTTCTTCTAAACAGGTATAATGACCTAGATAATCTGTAACATGGCGATCATGTGACTAAAACCTCTACATTCTGGCAAAACTGTCTCTCATCTTCCGTCGGCGTTTCTCTGCAATGTGAGCAAACGCACCACTCGGGACTCTCAGCGTCTGGTGACAGGTGATAACCCCCAGGCTGTCTTGTTGGTGGGTCAAATAAGTCCAAAATTATGCTTGGATTTTGATCTTATACTCCAATTAACAAGTCCTTCATCCTCTCAATGTCCATGTTTTGAAGCTTATTCTGTAAAGCATTTTAAAATGATGCACTATTACACACTCCTGCATTTTGACATTATTGGTGCTGACATACAAAATTTTTAATGTACTATATTCAATGAAACAACAATTTTTATAATAGATCAAGAATGCCTAAGTCTCTAAATCAAATAAAAACGGCATATTAAAATCGCACCGTCCGTCCGTCCGTCTGTCTGTCTGTGTGTCCGAACTCTCACTTTGTCATGCATTGAAGGATTTTAAAATAACTTTGCACAAATGTCTAGCATGTCAAGACTACGTGTCGCATGCAAGACCCTTGACCCTACCTCAAAGGTCAAGGTCACACTTAGAGTTTGAAGTTAATAGAATCCTCTATAGATGCACAAAATTCGTGTCCGCGGACTGTAACTTTGTCATGCATTGTTGGCACAAATGTCTAGCATGTCAGACATTGAAAGACCCTTTCCCATTAGGTTGAAGTAATGTGTCTTATATATGCACACATTGTGTTGCACTGTAACTTTGTCATGCATTGAAGGATTTTAAAATAACTTGCCACAAATGTCTAGCCCATCAAGAGGACGTGTTGCATGCAAGACCCACATCCCTACCTCAAAGGTCAGGGTCACACTTAGAGCTTGAATGTAATGAATTCCTCTATAGATGCATATATGCACACATTTGTGTCCGGACTGTAACTTTGTCATGCATTGAAGGATTTTAAAATAGTTTGGCTCAAATGTTCAGCACATCAAGACAATGATTGTGTTGTCTGCAAGAACCATGTCCCTACCTGAAAGGTTAAGGCCACACTTAGTGTTTAAAAGTAATGGAATACTGTATGCATGGTAACTCTATCATGCATGGAAGGATTTTAAGATTACATAGCACATTTATTGAGCACATCATCATGAGGACACAGACTGTGAGACACCTCTTTCAGGGGCATTTGTCACTTGTGAGGGACAGCTCTTGTTCATTATTACTTATTTTACATTAGTTTATTATACCCCCACAAAACGAAGTTTGGGGGGATATATAGGAGTGAGCTTGTCGGTTTGTTTGTTGGTTGGTCGGTCTGTTGGTTTTCATGGTTTCCGGATGATAACTCATGAACGACTTTACCCTTTTGAATAATTTTTGGTACACACGTGCAACTTCATGAAATACAGGTCAAGTTCAACTTTGGGGTCAAAGGTCATGGTCACAGTGACTCTGAACTGTAAAACAGTTTCCGGATGATAACTCATGAAAGGCTTGACCGATTTACATAATTTTTGTTACACACATGCAACTTTATGAATACAGGTCAAGTTTGACTTTGGGGTCAGTAGGTCAAAGGTCAAGGTCACAGTGACTCTGTACTGTAAAACAGTTTCCGGATGATAACTCATGAAAGGCTTGACCGATTTAAATAATTTTCGGTACACAGCTGTAACATCATGAAATACAGGTCAAGTTCGACTTTGGGGTCAGTAGGTCAAAGGTCAAGGTCACAGTGACTCTGAACTGTAATGTAAAACAGTTTCTGGATGATAACTCATGACAGGCTTGACCGATTTAAATAATTTTCGGTACACAGCTGTAACATCATGAAATACAGGTCAAGTTCGACTTTGGGGTCAGTAGGCCAAAGGTCAAGGTCACAGTGAGCCTGAACAGTAAAATGGTTTACAGTAAAACGGTTTACTTGGAACATTTGAATGGTTTCTATTTCTTACGCTTGTCCAGGCGCAATTTTTTACACTTGTCCAGGCGCTTTCTTTTAAACTAATTACTTTGGGGTCAGTAGGTCAAAGGTCAAGGTCACAGTGACTCTGCACTGTAAAACGGTTTCCGGATGATAACTAATGAAAGGCCTGACCGATTTAAATAATTTTTGGTACACAGCTGTAACATCATGAAATACTGGTCAAGTTTGACTTTTGGGTCAGTAGGCCAAAGGTCAAGGTCACAGTGACATAAAGTGATATTTGTTTTTGTCTTTAAACATGTTTGAAATAAACCTATTAAATTGAAAAATTATTGATAATTTCTAACCTTACACATATTGTATGCTATTAAAACAATACATTTACACAAGTTATTGTATAATAACTCAACTCTATGTCCTTGTGGCCATTCCTTTCTTATGGTTGCCATACTTCTGTGACAAAGCTGTATTGTGGGGGTATAATTCGTCACTTGTGACAGTTCTAGTTTAATTTGGTTCTATAATTAATTAATATTGATAATGAAAAGGATATTTCTAAAACTGAAACTTACTTGCTCATGATAATACTTGCAACATCTTTCTAGCTATATACCTGGAAGAGAAATAAAAC
Source organism: Saxidomus purpurata (assembly GCA_022818135.1). Classification (NCBI taxonomy): domain Eukaryota; kingdom Metazoa; phylum Mollusca; class Bivalvia; order Venerida; family Veneridae; genus Saxidomus; species Saxidomus purpurata. The sequence continues at coordinate 14,675,076 of JAFMSR010000009.1, read as the reverse complement.
TTTTAAAAACATCTAAGTTTGCAAATTTCTATGCTCTGAACCGTAGGTTCAACATCTAATTCTGCATAATACTGAGGAAAATCTCGCATTGTGTTCATTTTACGTTTTTCCCAAATACTAACTAAATCTTGATAGTTTTGTTCAATACTAGACGAAGGTATGCTTTCTTTTTGCGATATTTTCTTAAGTGCTTCTGAATCAGATTTATTTTCTTGTTCTATAAGTCTCATGTATTTAATTCGTACTTCAAACTGTTAAAACCGTGTTATCTCTTTTTTCTAATTATTGTTATTCATTTTGAAAAAAATATAAAATTTTAGAAATGAGCAAATTTAGAAATGGGCGAATTGAGCTGAATGGCGGTGTTTCTGGTGAAAATAAGCGGAGCCAAACTAATTAAAACATGAAAGGTAAAACATGTATATGTCTGTAACTCAACAACGCTATTGAAGAAGTTTGAAGAAACTTAGAAAATGTGTATGACATGATAGAATGGTTTATGGAACGCATGTTCCAAACATTTGGTTAAAAGGTTAAAGGTCACATAAATTCAAAAATATTGAAAATGCTTTACCTGGAATTTGTTCAAGTACCTTTACTTTGAAGAATTATTGTAAATTAGTAATTTCAGACAGTTAATGTTTATAACATTTCAAGTGATCGTGCAGGGCAGCATTTTCCGCAAAAATGGTCTAGCACCAATAGGGTCAAGGTCACAGTGACATTAATTTAAATGCCTTGAAGAATCCGACCCAGTAATTGTTCAAACATTTGAAGTATTTTGATGTTTAACTTCAGACAAATAGGATTTATCCACACCAACTCCAAGCATGCTGTGCGCAAGAACAAATGTTCCGCATGGCGGTGCGCTTTCCTAGTTCAAGTTGGTCACTGTGAATTAACATTGAAAATCCCTTTGTCCTTCTGGCCAACTCTCAAGCCATTTATAAATAAGAATTTTATGAAAGTCCTGCAAAAACAATGTCATGTGATTAACCACATCAAGACAAGAAGTCAACATATAATAACGATGTAAAAGCTGGCCAAGGTCAAGTCACAATAAACAGTAACAGTTTACAATGCTGTTGTACATGATATTTTAAATTGATTTCAGTCTAAGGTCATATCATCTTTGTACAGTAAGATATTTTTTTAAAAAAGATATGATATATTATTTCATGAAACTACTTTGTAACGTGATATCAGAAGTCAACATTTTTGAAAACCTGGTTTCGGTTGGTCATTGCCATGGTTCTTGTGTTCTAATTATTGTTAGATATCATTGAAAAAATATTATAAAATTTAAGCACAATGAAGAAATTTTAGTGAAATGAATAACAACTTAAATTGACTCAATCCTGTGTTTTTGGTTAATTTACATAAATTGCGAGCATAACTTCAAAAACAACAGGTTTGAACAAGTAAAACATGTATACTTGTTGCAATCAACAATGCTATTTAAGGAAATGAAAAAGTAATTTGTGTATGGTTGGTAGAATTGGATTTATGGGACCGCAGCTGTTCAAATCGTTTCCAAGTTTAAAAAGTATTTGGGTGTAAATACAACTTAAAACAATGGTCAAGCTTTACTGGAATTTGTTCACAAGTACCCTAATTTATCTTGAATAATTAAGAGTTGTTACACTATAGTAATTTCCTCCGACAGAACTTAAACTTCAGGTTAATTCAATACCCCTCACAAAATGAAGCTCATTGGGGGGAAGTGGAGTGCACAAGAACCATGACGGTTTGTCTAATTTTCAGAGTTATTGCCGTTTGTTCATTTTCCATGGTTTCCGGATGATAACTCATGAAAGGCTAGACCTGGATTTAAATACAATATTTATTACACACAGCAACTTTAGGAAATGCATGCACAGGAACAAAGTCCATCTTTGGGGTAATTACAGGTCAATGGTCAAGGTTACAGTGACTTGACTGGTAAAACAGTTTCAGAACTGATAACTCATCTGAAACAGGTTTGCCCATTTATTACTAATCCTTGTCCGTACTTGAACAAGTTGTAACATCAATACAATTTCATACAAGGTCAAGTTCGACTTTGGGGTCAGAAGGTGCAATGGTCAAGGTCACTATGACTCTGTACTGTAACTTGTAAAACTAGTTGGAATTCGAAATGATAACTCATGATCAAGCACACTTAGAGCGATTAAATAATTTTCAAGAACATAGCTGTAACATCATGAGTATTACAGGTCAAGTTCGACTTTGTTGGGTTCATGTCGGTCAAAGGTCAAGGTCTACATGTTACAAAAGTCATCTTGTACTAATAACTGATACTCTATGCCCTTGTGGCCATTTCTTTCTTATGGCTTGAAAACCATACTATCTGGTGACTACAGCATTAAGGGGGTAGCATAATTAGGCACACTTAGGTGCAGTGTACTAGAAGTATATCTACTTGAGTATCTGAGGACATGCAGCCTTTATTACTTTTCCTCCAAACATAGGTCTAAAACCAGATAGTGGAGTAAATATTTATTGGTCCAAGTCATTAATTTAAAGTAGCCTTGCGGAACCATCCCATCTTGACTCATTACATATCTGGGTATTTGTCACTTTTCCTTGTCCAGACACAGCAGGAAACACTGGGATGACTCTCAACAACTTCAAACCATGGTCAAGCACAAGAAGAAAGTGTCTATCCACCCATCACGGCAGCTTGACTAATTACTGGGTATCTGCTTCCTCTTGAATTACCATTCCCTTCTGTAGCATTGTGGCCAAACTGCAAGCTGGAATTCAATCCAAAATAAAAACTTGAAAGTCCTGCAAATAGGGAACTGCTAAGAACAATATCTCTCATTAAGATGTTATTGCCAGGTGTTATTTTACTTATCGGGAACATAATTCAGTTTATAAAACTAGTCTGGTTGGGAGTATAAGTTATGCTTTTACAGCCCTTGTTAAAGTAGTAGTATGTATGGATAAATTAGGAGAAAGATACAAGACATTTGTAAAAGGCCTTAGATTACTCACCTGAGGACCACTATTCAGGTTTTATGAAATTCAAATAAAATCTAAAATTTGTCCCTTTATTCTTTCAGCTCTCCTTGACACATTTGTTTCTCTGTCATTGGGTTGTCTGTCCATGACTTTCGTCTTTCATCTTCCGTCGGCATTTCTCTGCAATGTGAGCAAACGAACCACTCGGGACTCTCAGCGTCTGGTGACGGGTGATAACACCGAGGCTGTCTTGTTGGTGGGTCAAATAAATCCAAAATTATGCTTGGATTTTGGTCTAACACTCAAATTAACATGTCCTTCATCCTCTCAATGTCCATGTTTTGAAGCTCATTCTGTAAAGCATTTTTAAAATGAGGCACTATTACACACTCCTGCATTTTGACATTGGTGCTGACATACAAATGTACTATTCAATGAAACAACAAAATGATATGCTATTTACAAAACATAAAATATATATATATATATAAATGACCCTGCCTTTCCGACCAGCAAATTATCATGATTAGCCCATACACTATGCACTCAAATCATGATCTGCACTCACGGTAATGTTCAAATTGAAAAGACAACGATGTTAATTATATTAAACAGGGTCCCATTAAGGTTAATTTGTAAATAATTACAAAACAATTTATACATGTATCAAAAATGATATTCACCTTAAATCTATCCTTCCGTGTCTGGATGATGTGTAATGCTTCATCTGCCCTGTTTGAAGTTGCCTGTTTCCCTCTTCCACGTCCTGTTCCTCGTCCCCTACCTTGCCCTTTTCCTTTTCCACTACGTCCCACTCTCTGGACCTCTGCAACTTCACTTTCCCCAGAGTTTGTCAATGGTTGTGGCAAAGCAACTCCACTTCTACCACGCCCTCGACCTCTACTTGAAGTTGGTACATTGTACTTCACCATCAATCGATCTTGTAGATGATGACTAAAATTAAAAACAATACATGGCTATCATGCTGTCACAAAATTACAATCAACGAGACTCAAGAATCTGACAATGTCTAGGCTATACAAAAAAATCAACACAAGTGGTACAAACGATCAAGACAAGATAAGTTTAACTGCCTTTTATTTAGATCGACGTTTCGACTCAATCAGAGTCTTCATTAGGACTGTAGACTAGTATGTTTGGCAGTTTCCTGAATACAAACATTGTCATGGGAAGCTTTGAGAACACTATTGACAATTAAAGTTTGGTAAGTAGAAAGTGATAATGACGATAGGATCTTGCATACATTTTCATTTTATAATTTTTATTAGATTTGAAGATATAATATAATAACTACAAAGAATTGTTTAAAATCATTAGGATTGTTACCAAGTCTGTACTTGTGCAATCTCTTGCCCTCTACACCATATAGTCCTCATGCCAAATTCAGTTATAAGTGCAACCATGGACAGAAGTGCTGTTAGACCACAATATGAATGAAGTGATTGCTAACAGTGTGAGTACGATTAATATCACTGTGATCTAGCAACCATATTTTGACTGCACATTTGGCAAACTAACATGTACATTGTCCGTCTTACCACCAATAGCTTATAGCCAAAAAGCCGTTGATAATTTTGCACTAAACTTAATCTTGTGCAGAGGAGAGAATGCCATGATACTAATGATTGTAAGGTTTAGCATAACGTTTATGGAAAATTGCTTGCAAACATCTGACACAATGACCATAAGGCATTAATGTAGCCACCATATTTTGAATGCCCATTTTTTTATCAAATAACATTTACATTTAAGAAAGGGCTTATCATGTCTTTACATAAAATCGGCCGTAAAAAATGAACCATACAAAGCCCTTGGATAACAATTTGGTTCAAATAAACTTGTTAATCATGTGTATACAGCAAGGAGTATGGTAGAACTTGGTGGATGACCTTCACTTCCAGTGACTTTAATAAAAGTAAGCGGTTGAGCCCATATCAACAGTTTACGGAACCGTATTTGTTTGTAAACATGCTGCACACCTTTGGGGCATTAATGTGGTTTTTTTACAAATTTCAATGCTGTCAGTGTCATATCAAATTTTTCAATCAAAAGCAACTTTTCAAGGAAGAAAGGGTTTACTGCAGGACTTTCAAGATTCCACACAGCTTAGTATCTGCTTCTCATCGCAATCAGACCACAGGGTCGCTACTTCCACCACCACCACAGGGCATTCCAGTCGAGAAAAAACAGGCCAGGGAAAACAGCAAGTCTGTACAAAATACATAACATGAGCTGTCCATAAGACAGCAAGCTCGACTATTATGGGTACAATTTATTATTATTTATGTTTTCATGCATCTGGCAACTGGAACTTCAACTAGTGTCCTCTGGTTGGTTGGGGCTATGGCTTGAAGGAATTTGGCTGCTGGGATGACCAATTTAGATCATCATGTGGTTGCATCTTCACATCCGCAACTGCAATCTAGCGATCAGGTCACTTATGCTGCTTAATATAGCAACCACAGGGCCTTTTCTTAAGGTTAATACTTGTTACAAATTGTAATACAGATTTAAAGAGCTTGGAAAGAGTTGCATAGAACAGTTTAAATTTTGTAATTATCTCTTTTGTGTCAAAAGTTATGAAATTTCAAAGCCAGCTGTTTTCGGTCAACTTTATGAATTCTTTCTTATCAAAGACTTATATAATAAGCCGCGACGGAACTCTTTTCAGTATTTTTTTCACATAAAATAATGTCACTTTTAAAATTGTGGATGTATTCTGCTCAAATTTGGTACATTTATGTAATTTTTCATTCTCTCTTCATTTCTGTAGTTACTTTTCAGATATCTTTAAAGACAAAAAGGGTATGAGTGAAAAACAGTATGAAAATTTCATCATTTTTAATTCAGTAAATCATAGTGACAGTTGTCAAGTTCAATAATGCTTTATTGAAAGAATAAATAGGTAATAAATATGTGCAAATATATACATTCTATCTTATATACAGTCTATCTTGTCACAAACTTATCATAAATGGCATCATTTAAAATAGTAATCTCTGTACTTAAAGTACAGTTCATTGATTGTTTTGAAATCCTTAAAAAACCACTGTCTTCCCGAGTTGCAACATTCTGGAATGAGACCATGCTTAAGAACAAATTGTTTCTCAACTTTCTGTGTATCTTTTCGGGTAGGCCACATGAATGCTCCAGGTTTTCTGCATGGTACCATGAAATTCACTACTGTCTTACTATTGTCTACATTTTTAATAACACAACCTGGATACCAGGCATCCTGATAGGCAACAGCAATGTACTCATTGACTTTTAACTCGTCATTTATTGGTAACACTATTTCAAATTCCATTTCATAGTCATCCTCTGCCTCAACACTATGTGGCATTTTGTTTGCAAACACGAGCACACCTATATTGATTAAGGTGGACAAATTTCTCATGTCAGGCATATCAAATTTTTTCAATAAAAGCATCTTTTCATGGAAGCAAGGGTCTCATGTTCTAAAATGATTCTAAAACTGAACCATACATTAAGTTAGATAACTATTAGTTCTAAATGTACAAATGTAACAATACGATGAAAAAGGGGGCATGTATGAAATCATGGGTGAGGGAGGGTGTTAATTTCCAGATACACCTTAGGCTATCATTAAAAGGCAAATGCCATATCGTACAGGAACCTGTATTTGCTATCTCAAATTATATTATAGACCTTTAGCTTACTAAAGTCTGGGAATCAGGAGGAAATGTAGACAAATGTCACAACAGCTTGAATGAACTTCTCACAGGATTGACAATGAACTATAAGTATCATCTAGCCTCAATATCTTGACCTGCAAGCCCCAAACCCATTTTACAAACTAACATTAGATTTATGTCTTGTCTGTTAAAGAAGGGTGGCTAAATAAACTGAAACTATAAAAGCCTTGACTGAAACTATGTTTCACTATCAACACTTCCAATGTTGTATATTTGGAGATTTTTGACATACATATGACCCGCATTAAACTGTAGAATTTTGGCAAAGTACAGAGTAGTATGGTGGAAATCATCGTGGGGAAGCGTTACTTTCCATATTGAATGTCTTTGGCCTTAATCTTATAGAGAAGTACACAATTCACCATACCTAAGTTCTTAGACAAGAGCACCGTATTTAGGGCAGTTTGTTCTCTTGCTCGTCTTTGCTGTCATGGCAGCTTTTTTGTGTGGTTCTTAAATAAAATTCACTAGTGCTTGTAGAATTTGGCAGATGTCAATCGAATTGTCCAATCATAGATCTAGCTTTATTCATATTGTTGTAACTTCATTGGTTCATTTGAATAAAATTCCGACACCATGATTTTAACTACAAGAAAGAAATTAGTGAAAATCTTGGACCACTTTGGATGTAAAGTAACTTGAAGGTTTTGAATGGGAATGTGTATTATCCTGCCCTATCCGGCCATCATTGTACAGTTTGACAGAAAACGCAGCCGTGCCTAGTTATTTCCATAATTCTTTATGTATAAGCAACGAAATGCCAGAGATGGTCTTTATACAATCTTTCGGTGTGTCGACTTTTGACCAGCAGATAAATGCTATCCTTGTTCAAGGTGTAATTCAGTAGATTGCCGTTACCCAGTGGATAAAAGGTACTGTAGACCGTATAATGGACGTTGGTCTCCAGGACGGGAATCCACTTGGTGTCCGACCTGTTGCGCAGTAAATCGGTCTCCAGGACGGGAATCCACTTGGTGTCCGACCTGTTGCGCAGTAAATCCGTCAAGATATCCCTTAGTCACAAGTGGAGGTGTTCTAGGTCGGTTCATCTGGACACATAGAGGCCTATTGAAAATGCCGTTGTTATTGTATGGCACAAAGAAACAGTATTCGCCATCTCTCTATGCTGAAGTATGGTCCCAAACACGAAATTGAGACAAAAAGCTCTGTGTTCATGACAATAAATATCTTCGGCTTGTCACATTAGTAGATCTACATCGATGTTATTGACTTACGGAAAATTATACATCGACCAAACGGGACCTTTGCGCTGGGGTTGCAGGATCAATCCGGCAGTGGCCTCATAGACATCACACAAGCGTACAGCCCCTCCTTCCTGGTGCCATGGAACATGCCATTCATCCAAAGTTTGAAGAGCTCCTCCCACCTGGAAATGCTAGTGCATTCCATGTATATACAGATCATGTTGATTGTCAAAACACTCAGTACATCTTTGGAAATAGATTTTTGCAGGGTATTTGCTGTTGGGTGGGATCGCTTTGCAACAGGTCTAGGTTGACTGACTCATGCGATGTACGTTTTCATTTGGTGGCGGTGGCTTTGGGTTGCTGTCTGTGCCATTGCTGAAGACTTTTAAGCCCGTTGGCGGTGGAAAAATGCTTGCCACAGATACAACAATTGTGATCTGTAATTCTGGAACATGATTTCTGGTGATGAGACTTGGAAGAGACAAATTTAGATAATTTCCCGCACTTCGAACATTTGCTCATGTTTTCGTGTTCCACTTTTATGTGGTGAGTCAGAGATTTTTTATGCCCAAATATCTTGTCGCATCTGTCACAAGGGAAGGCTTTGGTTGTCACGTTCGCTCAGTGGCTCTGTAACAAAATTAAAAGAACATTTTTCCCCTCTACAAGGCTGGTTTAAACCAATGCGTTGATTCACCTATAACTAACCTCAAAGCAAGTTTTCCATGAAACTTCCTTTCATATAACTATAAACTTCATATCTTAATCCAACATTGGTTTAACCCTCTAGAACCCAAGGCATGTTACAATTCAAAGAAAATCCCAATCATTTGTTTATAAAGAGCCCTTGATAAGACATACTCAAACCTGGGACAAATTTGTTTCTCAGCCTTCATACAAATTTTAGTTTTCATGTTGCACTAATGCAACATTGGGCTTATGTGGAATTGTTGCATCATTGCAACATTTTCTTATAACTTGTTTTTGAGTAAATAATATAAATCATTTAACAGTTAAAGATATGTAACATCTTCATTATCACATAATCATAAACTTTAATGAAAGTTTTCAACAAACAATATAATTAAAATGATCTTTCACTCCTTTATGCATGCATCTTTTAAAACAGTTTTTTTTTTAAACCGTAATTTTAACTTATTTCATTTTTAACATGACAATGTACCGCTAGGTAAACATGTAACTGTTTACATAGGTAACACATTTCAATTCTCATCCCTGAAAATTCTTACAATTGCAGAGCTTTCCCTGAACATTCTTAAACCCTGAAAGTTACAGAACTTCTGTCTATGAGAATCCAGAAAGCAATTTTTATGACGCACAAAGCAAAAGTTCACTTCCAATTTGGTGCATCAAACAAACGTTATTCCGTCACATCCAGAAAATCTGCATCTCTAGCGCTTTTCTACAATTGCTGGCCTATTGATATCAACAGAAGCTTTTTGCTTTTTGTCCCATCTGCGGACAACATTCACAGGTTCAGCACCTACTAATGATGAAACTAATCTAGTTGTCATACCACCTGACTGCTACAATATTACTTGAAATATCAACTTTACTGTCAATGGAACCTCTCCCTTCTTTTCTTAAAACCTTTTCAGATTTAAAACCGCAGCCATCAGGCCTATTTTATCTCATAGTACCAACATAGAAATCCCATTTTCTTCCAAAGTTAAAGTGATGTGAAATAGTTATCTGCTAATATTTTAAAGTTCTGTTTCTCATGTAGGGTTGAAGCCATTTTCAGCACTACATCACTGCCAACGCCACACAAGTTCAATGGGTTTGGTGTTTCCCTTTTCCCTAAGATACATAATTTTTTTTAGAAAAGTTACAAACAGCTTTGGCACCTTTTGGCCTTGTATTTCCTAGATCGCATGTTGGACTTGTTACGGAAGGAAACAAATTTCATGACCTCGTAAATACTAAAAAATATTAAATAATAAATCATTATTTTTTTAAGACGAACATTATACGAGATCTTCCATGGGTTCGGTATATCGACTGTTTATAATAAATTACTGTCCATCTAAAGATGATAAATCTAGTGTTTATGTAGGTTTTTATGGAACTACAACTGTTACACGTCTATGTCTGCTGGAAGGAGTATTTAAATGATATTTTGTGGTCTGAAACAGGGGAAATAAGTCGTGATGTCTTGAAATAAGTCAGTAAGAGTGATGTCCCCAGAAACAGGGGAAATAAGGGGTATTTAGCAATACTTTGAGGTTTGGTGTTTTACAGTTTATAGTAACCATTGATAAGAAGCCTAAGCAATAACATATATCTACCAAACAATTGATACATCCCCATAAACCATGGACCTGATCTTTTTCATTTTCAGTATTCAGGATAACAAGCTTATAGCCGACTTACACAGTTATGGCAAGTAAGAGAAAACAAAGCGCTGTGAGCGCTGAAGGCCTGGGGGCTATAGGTTAACTCCCCGAAAAACAACTTTTCACCTATTGTTCTGCGTTGAATCTTACCTAAACGCGGGTCGAAAGTGCAGAGGACGAAATCAATATATGACACAGAATGAATGATTCACAAAATATGGGTGACAGGGAAGTTGTTTTATTATGAAATGTAAGCGTTAAATGAAAAATAATCACATAGTCAACATTATAAAATGTTTAAGCCAGTACAAAAATTGATCTGCGCTTTGTACAACTTCAAGCGATATGATCTGTGAGTGGATCGAAAATTATTGTGTACCAATGACAAGACCTTGAAACAGAAATAAACAAAGCAAACCAGCAATGAAATATAAAACAGTACTGTACAAAGTGTATAACAGAGAAAACCAAAAATGATTCTGGGTTACCTTGTAGTTGTAATCATGAAACCGCTTCACTGGGCCTCGACATGCAGCGTCCTCGATAAATGGCGGGTGAATTTGATCACGTTAGTTCCTACGGAATGTGAAGAAAATTATATCTTTTTTAGAGACATTTATTTTTAGGTAAATATATATGTAATCGTGAAAAACAAAGTTGTCAATGAAATAACATCGGAAATTTGAAAATCAAACTACAAACTCTTATATCGAGCAAGCGTTTTCGTAAATTCCGAAATATCCGTTCTTTTCCGTGATATGCATATGATATCTTCCGTAATCAGCTAACAGCGCATTAATTTCTAAAACAGAAAAAAAGTGTAATGCAGCCCGTAAGCATAACCTTCTTGCAGTCGTTTGAAGTTTTATGTACTATTTTTATTTGTAACATGTTCTTATCATATGCGGCATTCAAACAGAAGATTGATCTGGTCTGTCTTGCACTACTTTCGCATAGCGCATGTTTACAGTTGTTATTCGCACATAGCACGGCTAAAATTCTTGCAGGGTTTGAAATGTGGTATACTAACTTAGGCCTTGGGGACTTTCAGTCCCCAGGCCAAAAACAATGAAAAAATGCTTCCAAAGAATTCATACATCCCCTTAAACCATTGACCTGGTCTTATTCATTTTCAGAAATCAGTATAACTGATCTAATGTTTCTCTATTTTCAGTAGTCATATTTTATAGGTAATAACTAGTTAAATCCTTAGGTTTGCAATATTCATTTTTGTTCACTGTTAAGTATTTCTCAATCAGTTATAGCCATGATCTTGATACTGTTTTGAAACTGTATGTCTTTATGTTCACACAATCAATCCCTTGTTATGGCAAAGAAAATAAAACACCTGATATAACATCATGTTGATTGTATGTACGAAAATGGGAAACATCGTTGCAGCTGGTATGGAATTACTCAGGGGTCTGTTTTAGGCAATGTGAATGATAATGATAATCTAAGGACAGTTTTGTTGTTACTGTTTTCTGAAGCATTGCGATTAAGTTTCATAGTGGCTTGTTCACAAGTTTGACTGTGTTGATATTATTATATGATTGTCACGTGCATCGTCTTCCACCAAAACTGCTCTCGGATCTCTGCTCCATTTCATATTCATCTATTTTATTGGGAATTGTGTAGATCTGTATTGAATATGTTTATCTTTCACTCAGGTTAGCGATGTAGGGCTATCATGGCCGTCTTGTTTACATAAATATTCTAGTATGATTATTGTAGTTGTTAATAAGACCAGATGATCACTTTGAATTTGCCCCGATAAATTTACAGTTAGTTGACATAATGACATATAATATTAGAATTTTTTTCTGTTTATTCCATAACGATGTTATTTTAAGCCATTTTTCCAGAGAGCAGCTTTTCAACAATGTTTGGAATGTCGTTACTGTCATTTTGTTTTGGAAACCAATGTCTATGCATAACTATAACATTCAAAGTGATGATGGGAATTCATTTTGAAACATTTTAAGCCTTATAATTTTCAAATGTTACATAAATGATATTTATTGATTGCATGGCGTGAAAAGTAGTTGTAAGTTACAATCTGTTTCATTCATTTATTACCGTTCTTTCTGGAAACCTTGAGACTTTTACTGAAGTTAATATGTACATTGTGTATTAAGTTTTTAGCATGAAACTGGAATTACTGTATAATTTAAAGGCTGCTCAATCACAGTTGAGTTTAGGTAAACATTTACAGAAAAAATTCATGCAAACAACATATTCTGATCTAAAACATCATGTTAAAAACCAAAATTATACTAGTAAAATGAATGAAAATTTAAAATGAATTTCTGTTTAAAATACTTTGAAATTGCACTAAATTCAAAAGCGTTTGCCAAGCTTTAAGCCCTGTTATTTTCACATAACATCTATACATCTATAGAATTTATCGATTTATCATTATCAATTTAAAAATGTGTCTCCTTATTTATTAATATTGAACACGTTTTGGAAGAAACAAAATTTTTCAACAAATGTTTGGACGAACAGCTTTAATCTTTTGCCATGCTTAATTTATGTTACAGTCTGCATGTTATATGTGAAGGAGTTATATCTCTCATAGACTGTGGACACCTGTGTCCTAATTATACATGTATTTCTAGTTGCAAATGCAATTGAAACTGTTAAGAAAGTATTTGTAAAAAAGTGGTATCCGTTGTTTTATATTCTACAATAAATGAATCCTGTAATTCGTGTTTTGTTTTCATTTTATTTTCAGCAACATTCCTCTGTAACGAAGGTCACTTCCTTGAAAATTACGGTATATTCAACACCAATCTAGCTTTCCACAACGAAGTATATAAGCATGTTTTTTTAAAAAAAGTAATGGTTAATCCGAGGAACAAAATTAAGGGAATGTCCTATTTCGTTCAGTTCAGCTGTCTGTCCGTCTGCAATATCGTGTCTGGTCTGTATGATCGACATGCACGTATCGAACTTCACGCAATTGTTATCCATACCCCAAGGTTGTGTGATGTACAACAACCAGCTATTTTGATAATATTAACTTTGCACAATTGTTACCATTCCCAAGGAGTGTCTGATGCACAGCAACAACCCACCTACTCCCAAGATCAGTGTCAACCCTTCTGCAATTTCGATTCTGGTCTGTATCTTCTACATGCATGGACTGAATTTCATTTACACACCTCCCCAGGTCAGTGTCATACTTAAGGGTTCAAACTGTGTAACTTAGTGTTATATTGCAATATTTCTTTTCCACTCTGTATCTGTTACGTGCATGAACCAATAACTTTACAGGATTGTTGCCCATGTGATAAAAGTGTGTCATGCACAGCACCCAGTCACCTTTCTTGGGGTCAAGGTCACCAACGGGCTCAAACCCTTCACACAGTGTTATATAACAATGTCCTTGTCCTCTGTAGCTCGTACATGCATGGACAGCAGTCCCACAATTATAACCCATACCATAAGGATGTGTTGCAAACAGCACTCTGCCACCTGCTCCTAAGGTCAAGGCCACACTTATAAGTTCCATACCTTGGTTTTATATAGCTGTATCTATGTTGTCACCAGTTTTACAAAAACAAAAATAAATTACCTGTGACATACACATATCCTGTATTACCTTCACCATACCTTAATATGTACACCCTTCTTTATGGGTAGAGCTATTTAGGCATTTTATTTAAACTTCAGACGGTAGCAGAAGACACTTATAGGAAATGAAGTATTCAAGAACCATTACTACTTTGCACCGATTTTAAGTTGTCTCTCTTATGCCCCCTCCCCCATACGATGATGGAGGGTTTATATTGGTTTGCACATATGGTCCGTAGATAGACTGCACCTTGTCAAATCAACAAAACGGGTATCAAGAGAATAGTTTGGTCTGGATTCCACAAGTGGTCATGACACACAGATCTGATGACCCCTATTGATTTTAAGGTCAATGGGCATGGACACAGTGACCTTCAAAAGGAAAAACCTTGTCCGATCAATAAGTAGAGAATGCTTTCGAACTTTGTAGAAGGGTTGGTCATGACCAGTAGATGAGCTTATCGATTTTGAGGTCAAAGATCATGGTCACGGAGACTTGTAACACAACACACAAAAAATGAGAACGCTTTAGCTTAGTGTCCTCAAACTTCGTAGGTGGGTTGGTCATGACCAGTAGACTAGACCAGCTGGCTGATGCTCCTCAAACTTGTTTGGTTGGTTGACCATCGCAAGTCGATAACCCCTATTGATTTAGAAGTCACCAGATCAAAGTCAAATGAATTGAGGATGCTTTTGGTCTAGTGTACTTAAACAATGTAGGTAGGTTGGTCATGACCAGTAGATGACCCTATCGAATTTGAGGTCTGCAGACCATATGCCAAGGTCACAGTGACTTTCGGCGTAAAAAAAGCTTCTCTGATCAAAATCTAGAGAATGCATTGGCCTAGAGTCTATCTATCTCTAGATACTGCCAACCCCTCTCGCGAGTGTTATAGTCCTCAACTTTGCAGGTAGGTTAGTTAAAACCACAGGCGATGTTGCTTGAAGCAAATTATGAACGGACAATAGACATCCAACGATCCTAAAAGCTTCAAAATGTGGTAATGGATAACTTAAGTGGATGATGAAAACGGGCCAGGCTTGATTTTTAAATAGGCAGTGGCTAGAGTGTGATGGACCTAACTCTACCCAGTTCCGGATGCCGTATTCTAGCAAAACCCAAGGGGGAGGCTTGAGTTACGGAAGTTTATAAAGTATGTATATTATAACATGCGATAATGTATGCAAGACCTAAATATTTTACCACTATTCGTGAATAAACTGCTTGCATGTACGACAATTTCACAGGCGCCATTTTGGTTATAATTTAAATGCTAAATCGGACTTCATGTCATGTTGTATTTCCACATATTTCGTGTTCTTTTACAAACGTTAATTAAACAATAGTTAATAACAAAAGAAGAATATTAGAATTCCAAGATATCAAAATAAAAAAAAAGAATGAAGATTAATTTTTAAATTTAACAGTAAACTTTATCTTCTTGGTCACGATTTGGGTGGGCTTAAATGTAGTCAGACAATTAAATACAAAAACAACACTAACTTCTATCATGCTTTGCACAACAGTAATATAATTGTCCACGAATGGCACGCTAAGTAAAGACGAAGATAACAACGATATTTCCAATGTATTACCAAAATGGCGGCTATGAAGTCGCTGCATTTGACAGACGGTTTCACTCAGGTGATTTCACAATACGTTACTCATGCATAAAACAGGACATAGACCTTTATCGTAATTGCCTTTCCTCTTAAGTCTTGATTCAGGACTCCGTACTCTAGACTCGGGGCTAGACGTTTCGGACCCTACCACTCTTAAATAAGGTAGTGAGAAGACCATTTCAGTAGTAAACTCCGCATCTTTGCTAATGAAATCCTTCGGGTCATTGCAATTTTTTACATCAAAATACCATCATATCAAATCAAGAATAAAAAAAAACTAGCAAATTTTGCTCCAGAATTTGTTGACCCATGTATGTCTACAATACATAGAATCATTGATATCTTTAGTTTACGTAAGAAAGCAGCTTTTGGCCACTCGAAGTAAGCTGTAACTCCGCCAAGTTTCTGCTGTGAACCATAGTCGTCGTGGTATTAAGTCTTTTAGCCCCTTAAGGTATACCCTAGAAATGTACCTCCCATTGGTAAGATAAATAATTACATTTCAAATCAAATCAAATGGGCAGTGGCACCATGTTTTATCACTTTATACGTGAAGCCTTATTCAAACATTTCGCTATAAGAGCCAGTCAAAAAGAAAGGCTACTTGAGCAAATATGGGCAAAGGGGTTCCTTTGAACCTTGTTTTTGCTTAAAGCTAGTCAAAAGGGTGAGCGTTCAACAGTTTTTGATTAATCAAAAGCATACTGTACTTACGTGGCATCAAATAGATGCACATCCTGTGTAGATATGGTTAGGATCAAATATCATTTGAAATGGTGAGTATGAACTAAGGGTCATAACTCGATGTATCTCATTACATAATATGTTGGTCTCATTAACCCATAATCGAAGTAGATTCGGTCTTTTGTAGGATTTGGATTAAAGTAGAAATAAAGACGTTTGGTTGTAAAACATTTTATTTGTTTTCATAAATCGGGGGCCGTAACTCTTGACTCAAAATTCCGATTCCACTAATAATCGAACTGCAGGTTTGGTTTTGACTCTCTTGAAAGTATACAAGATAAAATGTAGGAAATTTGTCAGATACTCATTACTTTTGAAAAAGATCCAGCTTGGTCACGTGCTAGAGATTTGTAACATAGCACCCTGGTTATGCCAGATCTAGAAATATGGCTCGTAGAATGAATACAGGTTCCAAATATAGCATTTTTGTTCATTTACATGGATTTATTCCGATCCAATCAGTATCGTAATTATACGGGTTATCATGTTAAGCAAGGGTTTAAATAGATCAAATAATTGTTGCATAGCAACTCGGCAGCAAAGCATACCTAGCCAGACCGGAAGAATCTGGCCAGATTATTAAAAACGGAAATAATTTTTTATAATCTATGCACACTATAAGACTAATGTTTCGCTGAATAAATACATTTTACAGCAAAAGTTGCAGAAGGCCTATACAATTTACAACGAGACAACGAAATGGTTTTGTTTGGTTTGAAGTTTCAATACAGTTTTTCAGTCACGTTTAGCTAATCATCGTTCTTTAGTACTAGATTCTCCGTATGAAACAAAAGTATATTAGATATATATAACCTCGATAAACCTGTTGTATATATGATTTCATACAGGTTAGTCCATGGAATTTCCTACTGTAGTCTACGGATTATGTTTTAGCTCACCTGAGCACGAAGTTTGAAGATTTGAACCCATGGCCCTCGAGGATCTTACTAAAAACTTACCAAATTTGATGAAATAGCTCAACCGAACTATAAAAATCCACTTATCCACAGCCTGGCAAAGTGAAACCGGACACGACAATTATATTTCTAAAGTAAGGAGAAGCAGATTTGTATATTCTAAAGTTTGCGGAAAACTGCCTTCCACGAATATAGCGAAATGAGTTGCACGCCTTTGTACTTACATGTATTTATCACTGGTAAATTTTAATTTTGAAATGTAAAAAAAAAATTATTTTATCATGCTGAACATATCATCCGAATATATGCACACCTTAAACATTATTATATATAATTGTGATTTAAATATAAACCAGTATATTGCAAACGATTCGGAAATAACAGAGATGTGCCAGTAAATTCTATCGTTAGACCATATGAATAATAAGATTAGCAGCTTATAAATATAAACAGGCTTACATAACCCCAAACACAACAGTACAAGCCATCACAGAAATTAACGGACCACTTGTCTGTGCATTAATTTATTTTTGGAATAGTACTGCATGTTACAAAATGTTCTGTTTCAAAAATAAAATACCTCCTCGATTGTAGCTAACAAGAAAGTAACAGATTATTTACAAAGGTTACCAGTGCATGTGGTCCTCAGCGATTGACATAGGTTACGGCACAGACGGCCATGGCTCGACCTAAGGCACGACAACTTATGCCAAACAGTGGTCATTCCAGTGTTAAATGGATATGCAAATGAAAGTGTCTGGCTCAAAGTGTCTGGCTCTTTCTCTCATTAGCAGCTAATACCGTCATGGGCGGTGCTGAATCAGTTGAAAGTTCTTTATACAGTCGAACTAATGAAATCGTTGTACTAGGATAATTAGGTATGAGCTAAACAATGAACATAGAGCAAGAAATAGGACAACTTGACAACGATGTACATGTAAACATTTTGAATTTTGTATCGAAAGAAGTTCTTATTAATAACTGCCAGTACTGATATATACCTACGGGTCGTACCGATTATACCTCGAACGAGGTTGGTGGACCTAATAAGCACAAGTACAAACGATATATACCTTTGCCTAACAGTAAAGAGCGCAAGAGTCCACTCTTATAATCTTATTCAATTCATGACAAACTCAGTAAATTTAACTAGTATTTACGTGATCCCTTTAAATTGCTTGCTATATTGTACATTGAAAAAAGGTGTGATTTTGTTTCGTTGATACGTATGCAATACGTTTTATTACTATAAAACAGTGAAAATGACTCCTAAAAAACTTTCTTGTACGTTTTGAAAATAAAATTTGTCAATTACCGTACATTATTTCAACTAACAATCATATTCAAACTTCAATATGTTGATTAATCGACTCATACTTTATAGATGAAATTGAAAAAATATTATACTATATATATATATATATACATACAACATAACACAATTTACCACAATTATTGGTAACCTGATTGCAAATCTGCATCGGGGAAACATATTTGGTTATCGTTATTTGTATTTTTTTCCCGTTTTCGTTTGAAATCGGGAGTTCAGTTGTGATGCGTGTATAAGGTCACACGGTCACACGCGTTTCCCCAAAATCTGCCCGGAAGTATTTTCTATTTCATCTAATAAATAAATAAATAAATTTCATACGAATGTAAAATTATTCGGAAAAGGTGATGTCCGTTGCGTGAATCCTAAATTTGGTCACATGTGATGCACCCTCCTGAAACAGGAGAAGTAAGTATTGACATCCTAAAATAACTCATCAAGAATGATGTCCCTTGAAACAGGGGAAGTAAATCTTGAGGTCTAAAAATAAGTCAGTAAGAGAGGCGTCCCCTGAAACAGGGGAAGTAAATCTTGACGACCTAAAATAAGTCAATAAGAGTGATGTCCCCTGAATCAGGGGAAGTAAATCTTGACATCTTAAAATAAGTCAGTAAGAGTGATGTCCCCTGAAACGTGGGAAGTAAATCTTGACGTCCTCAAATAAGTCAGTTAGAGTGATGTCCCCTGAAACAGGGGAAGTAAATCTTGACATCCTAAAATAAGTCATTAAAAGTGATGTCCCTTGAAACAGGGGAAGTAAATCTTGACGACCTAAAATAAGTCAGTAAGAGTGATGTCCCCTGAATCAAGGGAAGTAAATCTTGACATCTTAAAATCAGTCAGTAAAAGTGATGTCCCCTGAAACAGGGGAAGTAAATCTTGGCGTCCTAAAATAAGTCATAAAGAGTGATGTCCCCTGAATCAGGGAAAGTAAATCTTGACGTCTTCAAATACGTCATTAAGAGTGATGTCCCCTGAAACAGGGGAAGTAAATCTTGACGTCCTCAAATAAGTCAGTTAGAGTGATGTCCCCTGAAACAGGGGAAGTAAATCTTGACGTCCTCAAATAAGTCAGTTAGAGTGATGTCCCTTGATACAGGGGAAGTAAATCTTGACATCCTAAAATAAGTCATAAAGAGTGATATCCCTTGAATCAGGGGAAGTAAATCTTGACGTCCTCAAATAAGTCAGTTAGAGTGATGTCCCCTGAAACAGGGGAAGTAAATCTTGACGTCCTCAAATAAGTCAGTTAGAGTGATGTCCCTTGATACAGGGGAAGTAAATCTTGACATCCTAAAATAAGTCATAAAGAGTGATATCCCTTGAATCAGGGGAAGTAAATCTTGACGACCTAAAATAAGTCATTAAGAATGATGTCCCTTGAAACAGGGGAAGTAAATCTTGACGTCTAAAAATAAGTCATTAAGAGTGATGTCCCTTGAAACAGGGGAAGTAAATGTTGACGACCTAAAATAAGTCAGTAAGAGTGATGTCCCCTGAATCAGGGGAATTAAATCTTGACTTCTTAAAATAAGTCATTAAGAGTGATGTCCCCTGAATCAGGGGAAGTAAATCTTGGCGTCCTAAAATAAGTCAGTAAGAGTGATGTCCCCTGGAACAGGGGAAGTAAATCTTGACGTCCTCAAATAAGCTAGTAAGAGTGCTGTCCCCTGAAACAGGGGAAGTAAATCTTGACGTCTTAAAATAATTCAGTTACAGTGATGTCTCCTGAATTAGGGGAAGTAAATCTTAACGTCTTAAAAAAAACTAGTAAGAGTGTTGTCTCCTGAAACAGGGGAAGTAAATCTTCGCGTCCTAAAATAAGTCATAAAGAGTGATGTCCCCTGAATCAGGGGAAGTAAGTCTTGACGTCTTCAAATACGTCATTAAGAGTGATGTCCCTTGAAACAGGGGAAGTAAATCTTGACGTCCTCAAATAAGTCAGAAAGAGTGATGTCCCCTGAATCAGGGGAATTAAATCTTGACTTCTTAAAATAAGTCATTAAGAGTGATGTCCCCTGAATCAGGGGGAAGTAAACCTTGGCGTCCTAAAATTAGTCATTAAGAGTGATGTCCCCTGAAACAGGGGAAGTAAATCTTGACGTCCTCAAATAAGTCAGTTAGAGTGATGTCCCCTGGAACAGGGGAAGTAAATCTTCACGTCTTAAAATATGTCAGTAAGATTTATATCTCATGAGAGGGGGAGTATTTGGTGTCGTTTTTCTCATAAGAGTGATGTCCACTAAAAAAGGGGAGATAATCTTTTTACGTCGTTAAATAAGTTGTCTAAAGTGATGTAAATCTTAGTAAATCTTGACGTCTTAAAAATAAGTCAATTAGAGTGATGTCCCCTGCACAAGGGAAAGTGAAGATTTACGTTTTAGGATAAAGCGGTAGGAGTGACAGGGAGATGAATTTTGACGTCTTACAGTTAGTCGGTAAGTGCAGTGTCCACCGAAATAGGGGATGTAAAGGTTGCCGTATTATAATTAGTCGGTAAGAATGATGTCGCCCGAGACAGGGGAGATACATCTTGAGGTCGTATAATTATTCGATGAAAGTGATGTTCCCTGAGACAGGAGAGGTGAAGCTAGTCATTTTAGAATAAAGCTGTAGGAGTGATGTCCCCTGAGACAGGAAGGTGAATATTGACGTCTTACAGTTAGTCTTACAGTAAGTCGGTGAGTGAAGTGTCCGCTGAATGAGGGGATGTAAAGGTTGTCGTCTTATAATAATTTAGTCGATAAGACAGGGGAGATAAATCTTGACGTCTTATAATTAGTTGATTAAAGTGGTGTTCCCTGAGACAGGAGGGTGGAGCTTGTCGTTTCAGAATAAAGGGGTAAGAGCGATGTCCCTAAAACAAGGGAAGTAAATCTTGACATCTTATAATAAGTCAGTAAGCGTGATGTCCCCTGAAAAAAAGACTCTTCGGGACGGAATGGGACGGTACGCGACAGGACAGGGCGAGAGTAAATAAACTTTGTGTACTATGATATGTGTTTAGCTGCATTTAAATATCTCTAAGATTTGTGTGAAGTTTTAACTCAATGCATGCATATGTTTTAAAAAAGTACTAAAATGTTTTGTACATATTCAAAGTCCAAAAAGGGAAATAAAGAAATAAAAGTTATGGGACTTGATATGTGAACTTGTATTATGATTCTATAAACCTGATTTGAATTTCTCATGTCTTGAGAGATGTAGAACTCTGATATATTCCGCACACTGATATATTCCGCACACTGATGGGATTGTATATAAATAAGACCCAAGACGGGATTATTTCTATCGGTATCTATTTAAACGCTGTCTACAGACGTCTACACAAGAACTTATTAAAACTACAAGAATATCAGACAGGCATACAACATTACGGTTGGTGCAGTCTAATTGCAGTTACGTTAACACAACATCCCATGTGTTTTTTAGGTAATAAAACAACATTGTACATTATAGAGAAACATATTTTTCAAATGTAGTGTGTTACATGTAGCATAAAACGTATATAGTAAACACGTGATACATGTGCTTCCCGCAAACATCTTAACAAAGATGGTTTGATTTTCTAAGACTACAGTAAAGTTTTTAAATTAATTTCCCTTTTCTGCGGCACACAGAAAATGCCACTTCAGATTATTCTTTTCTTCACCGACCGAAATGTCAAATAATTAGCTATACATGTACATTAAAACAGTCGACATTCACCCGGTTCAACCGTCATAGAACAACATGAATAAACAGATGAGTATTCAGATGTCAGTAATATTTATATTTCGGCACGAATGTTTCCATAAACCTGACACCTTAAGATAGAAATGTGAACCTGCAGAAAGTTTAGCACTTTAAGTTTACAATATGTTTTTAACTGCGTGTTTTTTGACGTGCTCTTGAAATCATTTTCAACACTGAAGTTCCTGATGAAGTCGAATGGTGTTTTTGTTGTTGTTTTTGTTTTATTTATATTTTATAAATTCGTCAAGTCGTTTATCTTTCAGACTGGTTATTAGAGAAACTCGTTGCACTTTAAACAAATGACATGGCTATTATTTAGACCCACAGGTACATATACTCTATGGACTTACATATGCCTTTTCCGTAAGGAAATAAAAATAGGTATCTAATGGAGTCAAAACATTCCCGCTAGTTAACTAAGAAAATTGCTGCAAAAACGACCAGGTTACTATTATCTCTTTGTGGTCGGCACTTGGCATAATTTATCTAACCGATGACACTTTTATTTGATTGAAATCCATCAAATATTTCCAAAACAACAAGAAATGGTGCGCATGCCGTTCTCGAATTCCTCACGATCATGTACATAGAAGAGGCTTCTACTCGATTTCTACGTAAATACATATAAACCGGTAAAACTTGTACATACTTTCAAGAAAACCCTGCATACCGTGAATCCTAAAGTTGAAATCAGTCTGATTCAAAGGAAAAGTATCTGAAAAGTTGTTTGTGTTGAAACACAACAGTCATGTATTGGTTGACAAGGAAGGTTGCGGAAGCAAAATGGAGTAATTCAGTTCAAATTCATTTACGGACCGTAATTTTTTATACTTTTCTTTTGGATCGGACTGATTCAACACGTCAAAATATATCACGTCAGAAAGAAAATGATGAGAGATGTTTCCCTTCCTTCGTATCAATTTGTCTAGACAGAGATGTCGTGCATAAGTGAAGGTGCATCTGCAAAAGTATGTAAGTCAGCCACCGTGGTCTAGTGGTTAGAGCCGCTGACTTGAAATTACCGTGACCGCTCGTAGGTTCAGGGTCATGGGTTCGAGCCGTGATACAGACCATGTCTCTTCATGTGATAAAGTTGGCAGTTTCTTACGAAATATAGGAGTCTAGAACTGGTTCTTCCCAGGAACGATAGTTCTAGGTAAACTGCCCGCCTGTTAAAATGACCAGAATGCGCGTTAAGCTCCTACAACAACAACAAGAAGCAAAAGTCTGTTTATTAGCCCTGACGAGCGGTATAAATAGCCACAGAACAAGTGTTAGGCCTTTTTTAGGTCAATCACACTCAGATCTCATTGGTCGCCGTGACGGGCCTACTCTTTGGCAACCAATCAAATTCAACCTTTGGCTATACTGGCTGGAAATTGCAGTCAGGTAAATTTCTCCTATTTTTTGGCTTCAAAATTTAGTCTTTTAGGCATGACGGGAGACATGCCGGGGTCTCATCCCAATACTAAGCTAACATACATGCTCTTTGGGACGGACCTTGATAAAATTCTCATCAAATCAAATCAAATCAGTTAGGCCTTTTCCCCCCAAGATCGTAGTGCAAGTACAAATGTAAATCTTGAGCAGCGTGAGACATAACTAGTTACGAATCAAGTATCTTAATAGAGATGCTAATGTCTCCAATGCAAAGAGAGGTGGCCAGTTACCATGAAAGTTGTCTAGCACTTTGGTGAATACACCATTTATAGTTCGATTTCGAGCACAGAGCCGTGGATGTACTTTTATCTTATTGTAAAGCAGCGGTAAAACCGAGGAAAGGTCGTAGCTCAAGGGTTAAAGTCAGACTATATCATAAACGATTATAGAACCAATGTACTCAATGATATATCTCTTTGATCGTTTTAACCTGTTTTGAGAGAGACTTGATAAATAAATCAATTTTGGAGAAAAACTGTAAGCGGCCGGCTAGCTAGCTCAGTCGTGAGAGCATTTGCCCCGTTTAAGCGAAAGGTCCCGGGTTCGCGTCCTGGTCAGGTTGCACATTTTTCTCACCCTGTGACACTTGGCGCCTTCTTACAACATAAAGATAAAACTTGACAGTAATATTTTTCACACTTTTCCAGCTCTGTATCTTCTTTTGGTTAAGACTCATTACTTAAATTGAATAAATTGCATAAATAAACATAGATTTCAGGCAATTTGAAACTTCTGAGTAAGTTTTCTGAAATCTTCTGGAAACTGTGACCTGTAGAGTGTTATCAAGGTTTTACAATAACTTGGTTTTCGAATAGCGCAGTCAAATAAAAAGAGTGACTTGTAGAGTGTTATCAAAGAAAACTTTACGGGCAGACGGACGGACAACAGACAAACCACCATCGCCTAAGATCTTCCACCAAAAATAAAAAGAAAGAAATATCTCCATTACAGTAGAGTTTGACTACAAATTGTGTCGCAGGGAAAAACGAAGTCGCAGATCAGGCGTGGGGTCTCGACGGACACTGGATCAACACCACAACAAACAGGACTTTGGTCCAAAACAGGTCTTCGGTCCAAACTCGATCTGGTGGCTGTCGGGGCCTCAGCTAACGACGAGGGGAGTGACCCTGACAAGGGCCGTTTGTTCATCGCAGCAACGAAGACGCACGGTGTGTGATGTCCACCAACCTCCAGAATCCCTGCGTGCCGGTGACGTGTACTGGGTGGCAGGGGACCAACACAACAGACAGCACGATGGCGGCAGACGGCTAGAAGACAGAAGACCTCCCTTACAGCGACTGTGCTGGGGGAGGCATCCTTACTTGCCACGTTTCGGACAGGTCATTCACATCTAGGTCGTATTGACCGCGTGGGTGACCTACTTGTGGGACTCTAAATTTCTCTTTGCCAGTGGAACTGGAAAGATCGTAGATGAGTTATGAAGTAGTGTGTGCTCTGGGAATGCTGTTGGGCAATGGGGCTGGTATCTCATCATGCAGCAGGATACCTGGAATGGGTGGTGTGCTAACTTATGCCTAGTTGTGTTTGTTGGCCCGCCCATCTTGGGGTGCTCTGGAGTGGGTTGTGTGCTAACTTACGCCTAGTCGTGTTTGTTGGCCCACCCACGCCTTGGGTGGTGTGCTAAATTACGCCTAGTTGTGTTTTTTGGCCCGCCCGGGTGGGTTTAGACGTCTTTGTACCCACCCTAGTCTCTCGGCAGTGAATATGAAGGGTTTTCAGCATGTGCGAGACGTGTTTCTGAGTCTCTTGAAAAGCCTTTGCAGTCACTGTTAGACAGCGAACTTCTGTCGTGAGAGATACTGGAGCACCTGCTGTGTGATGTGGCTGGCTAAGTCACGAGACAATCACTACCTCTGAGGCACTACGAGCTGATCACTCTTTGTCAGCCCGGATAGCTCAATAGGTAGAGCACGAGACTTGTAATCTCGGGGTTGTGGGTTCGATTCCCAGGGCTGACCAACTAAAATTACTAACAGTTTTTCGGATGAGACTTAAAAACCGAGGTCCCATGTATGGGTGAAAACCTGGCATGATAAAGAACCAGGGGTGTCTCTGGAATTGGGACGCTTTCTGTATCTTGCACTATCCCCCGAAACCTAAATAACTAAACTCTTCTGGGGGCGTTGGTCATATGGGAAACCGGTACCAACGATAAATCAAAGCGCTGAGCTGATCACTCATTGAAAATCTCACCAGGAAAACTCGCCGATACTGACTGGAAATTGCAGTCAGGTAAATTTATCCTTTTCTGGCTTCAAAATTCTACTTTTCTAGGCATGACGGGAGACATGCCGGGGTCTCATCTAAGACACAAGCTAAACATTTAGCTTTTGGACGGACCTTGATAAAATCTCTTTCAGATCAAATCAAATCAAAATTGCAAGTGACAGCTACTCCTACTAGACCAGAAATAGTATTTGATCTGATAGAAACATGGGGATGGAGAGGGCCAATTTATAATGTTAGTAAAACTTTTGCCAAATTTGTAAAAGTATACTTTCTTATTGAACATGTATAATATTTTGCAATAAAATATGTTTAAACTAATCTAAAACACGAAGTTCAAAAGCCAAGGGCCTTTTATTTACAATTCGTGCCCAAAAGCGAAAAAATAGTCTTTTAAATTTGTACTGATTACAAAAACTAATTTGATTTTACCTAGGCTTATTTGTTAAAAACCACATGGCTTAGAGCTTAGATATTTGGAATAGGGCATTGTGTAGTAGACCTCTCCAAAGATTGTTTAAAACAGAACCCCCAGGTCAAGCTTTTTTACATCGGGTTACATTTTGTTGATGATGATGTTGCCAAGAAGTATGATTGGAACAATCTCGGTACAGGACCACTAGGTAAAATCCTTTAAGCCAAATATCTAATCTGAGCTTGAGCTTTTTGGTCTCAGACAAGAGTTTCCTGTATATCTCAATGGGAAATCAAGTGAGACCCTGGGTGGGGTCTATTTTGACCCGTGGGTCATGATTAGAACATTCATTCTAGACAGAGGACCAAGGGGGGGGGTTTTCGTTTTTTTTTTTTTTTTTTTTTTTTTTTTTTATTTTTTTTTTTTTTTTTTTTTTTTTTTTTTTTTTTAAAAGGTGGGGGTTGGGGGGTTTTTTTTTTTTAATTTTTTGGGGACGTTTTTTACACAATGCTACATTCGAAATAGCTAAGCTCTAAGCCATGTGGTTTCAAACTAGACGAGTTTTCCCTATATTAGCCTATGTCAAATTAAATGAACCCCGTACGGCGTGGATCATGATTTGAACTGTCTTGGTAGATGTCTACTGGGTAATGCTACATGCCAAATATCTAATCTCTAGGTTTTTGTGGTTTCAGAAAAGATATTTTTTTCAGTTTTTTTCCTATAGAAATCTATGTAAAATAAAGCCCGGTGTCAATTTTGACCCGGGGTCCAATAATCAAAAAGACCAAGGGAGATGATGCGATGGAAAAGTTACTTTGTGACCAAGTGTGAAGAAATTTGCATCAGAATCACTTAGATGAAGCAATAAGCACGACAGTGTGACAAACTCACCAATGTATGTAGGTTAGTACCAGGCCCCTAAACATTCTTAAAAAAAAACTTTTGGCCCAACACCTATGACTTCTTCAGATAAAGGACAGTAGGCCAACTTTAAAAAATCTGAAAACCAATGGGTGATATTTTCAAATTTTCTAACACATGGCAATCTTAAGCAGTTATTCACTGCATCCAATACCTTGTCAAGGCAAAGGTGACAAAACAAGTATGTCATAGTCAGGTACAACATTTAATTTAGTCATGCCCCTGCGTGAACAGACCCAAGCGTGTGTTGACAGACTGTACCACCCTATGACAGAAGTTGTACTGCAAAGAGGACCTTAAGAAGACCCCTACCTTAGGCTGGCAGTGAAGAAATTACTCAGGTACAAATCTAATATAAAGTCTTCACAGAAATGAAAACACAATCAACACTAAATATCTTATATAATTTTATTATCCAAATACAATTATCTAAGATTAATAACTAAGCATTTTCAAAACTTAAATGCGTAGAAAATTGTTATATTTTTATTATGAATAATATCAGTCTATTTTCAGTGAAAAATTTCGTAGTCAATAATCCATGCCATATGGAACAATATGTTTGGTGTGACCATGGTAACTGTGTTGACAGACTACTAGCATCCTGTATAAATCAACAGCGATATATAAAAGAGTTCTCTGTCAGTTTTATTCATTTACATCCTAGAATGTTCACTTCTAAATACAATACTGTCCTTATTAGTATAAAGATAATTTATACTTTCACATTAAGAAAGATGTTTGTCATACATCCCAAGTTTTCCAGATTTGACTTCAACAACTGGGCCATGATGGCCCCCTACATCGTTCAGCTTAATTCCATTGTTCCTAAAGGTAAGATATTAGGTAAAATGTCATGACCCAGGTCAGCCAATCTGCTTGAAAAAAATGTACACACAGTCCAAATTCCATAACTGTCGCTTCAAACACGTTTTTTTTTAATTATCTGACCATGTGACCTACTTTTTGACATCACATGACCCAGTTTCGGACTCGTCCTAGAGTTCACTAAGACAAATATTCTAACCAATGATACAAAATGCAGTCTCTACTGTGTGAACAAGGTCTTTTCATGATCTGACCTGGTGACCTAGTTTTTGACCCTACCTGACCCAGTTTCAATGCCAACCTAGAGAACATTGAGACAACTATTCTGACAGATCTCATGATGATTCCATGAAGACTGCAGTTTTTATTACTGGCACGACCTAATTGCTGACGACACACAACTTTTAAGAAAATCCATCAGAAAGTCCTGAAAATGATTTCACTAAAATTAGCATCATTAAAACCAGGAATCTCCCAGGAAATCAGGCATCTCCTGGAAAAAATTCTGACAAACTTAGTAAGTATGGTTTGTACCTATATTTCAGTACAGACAACAAGATCCACTTAAATTTACACCAATTTCATTTCATGTTTCAAACTTTACTTTGGCATTTAAAGAAAGCGTATTATATCTAATGTACTATAGTATATGAAAAGGTGTTTACTACACTACACAAAGTGACTGTTTTTGTGACACTTTTTGTGACACAGCTATCACCTGAACATGATATTAATTGTATACAAATAAAAGCTGATGTAAAGTGATTCACTTTTGAGCAATTTATTCTAAAATCTCCTTCAGTCTAAATGTTAAACTTAATTATTTTGTTGAGCAAATTTAAAACATAACTTTGGTTTTGTATTGTAACAGAGTTACCTGATTGTGTTCTATTCTTCCTATGTCACTAAAGTTCTACAAAAGTCCTCGATCAGACCTAAATATAGATCCTTATCTTATAGAATAGCTTTACATCTTCAGTAGTTAAGATATTACAAACAAATTTAGACCTCTGAAACATCTCTGTCTATGGATAATGTGAAAGTTGACTTGTTCTCTGCCTGAATGTGTAGTTGTAGTATAACAAGTCACAGTCTAACAAAAACTTCATTCAAATCAAAAACTGGTGATTTTGTATCTCTCTTTAAACAACATTTTGTTTGTTTGTTTTTTTTTATCATGTATTTCTACTTGCAGTGCTGAAATTGGAATGTATATTAAGATGAATTATTAATGCTTCCATACCTTCCTATGTTAGTGATGAAATATATAAAGATGACACACAAATGCCTGCAAATATGTACTGGTACATGATACAAATAGTAAAGAAATTCAGCTTAAAGGCTTATGCAAGTAAGCACAATATTTGACATAATAAAAACAATCTACACAAAACAATGAAATATAATACATATATTTAACAAAATTTATGTAAATTAAATGCACATTTGAAAATACTATATAGAATTCAACTTTTTAACAAAAAATAAGAATAATACTCACTGCAAGCAAAGGGACTTTGTAATACTATGTACATACATAATATACATGCTAAATAGAAAACATTATAAATAGGCAATGTCTTGATAAAAACTATGGTCTGCCACGGTATGGATCAAGTTCAGCCTGCACAGCTATGGACTCTGGTTTGAATCTCAGTACTGCTGACTTGCCATACCCCTCACAGACAATAAAAGTACCAATACAGCACCTCTGTATGTAAAGTAAAGATCTACTGTAACAATAATAACATTTAAATATCCTCTAAGACTTTATTTTTTTAAAAGATGTCAGACCATAAATATAAAACAAAACATTGGTTATCTGCTCAGATTGGCTCAATTAAAACCAGATGGTAGTGATTCTAACATGCCAAGTGCTCTTCCACTGAAGCGGTTTGTTTATGAGTACTGTTCAATCTTTGTAAAGTAATGAATAAGGATAAACAAAAAATACCCTGTTTATATAATCTCTTAATACACTAAAGAAATACTCCGATCTGTTTTATCTGTGTCAGAATATTAAAATACTTGCTTCATTATGTAATAAATACTGTATGTAACTAAAGTGTTCCGTCTGCTCCGAGGGGGGAGGGGGTCCTTTTGTTGGTAACCTACGTGTAAGTTAAAAAATAAACTTTTTATTTTCCTGTCATCCAACCCCCCAGCAAACTTTAAACATCTAAAACAATAGAACAAAATATATTTTTAAAACTTCTGATGTTATATTTTGCATCTTTGAGCATTAACAGAATATATATATTCAAAATATAATGTTTTATACAGATACAGAAATACTGAATGTGTAAACTTAAACAAAATTAAATCACAAAATGTCTACAGTTTACCACTCTTACCATAATATCACATCTATAAAATGTCATGGACTAAAATAAACAACACTATATACATTTAAAAATATCAATAACTTATTCTATACTTATAAAAACATACTATGTACTGGTATATTCAGACAAAAGTCTTGTTTTTAGACCCAAGCAGATATAGAACAAAGTGCAATAGCAGAATCGTAAAAATTTGATTTACAACATGTTTAATACAGTTGGTTGGTACTATGTCAAAGTCTTTGGGTTCCAGTAGAATATTTTCAACTTTATAAGAAATTTCACTGAATCAGATTGACTTATTTTGCAAATACACTGGCACAGCAAGCAAGTGACTTTGAGATAGACAGGAATTTGACTTAAAATAATTTGAGATAAGCAGAAATTTGACTTAAGAGAGTTTGAGATAGACAGGAATTTGACTTAAGACAGTTTGAGATAAAAAAAGGAATTTGACTAAAGAGAATACAAGACAAGCGGAAATTAGACTTAACAGTTTGAAAAAAGCAGGAATTTGACTTAAGATAGTTTGAGATAAGCAGGAATTTGACTTTAGAGAGTTTGAGATAAGCAGGAATTTGACTTCAGAGAGGTTAAGATAAACAGGAGTCACCTGTATATTTACCAGGAACAATTACTGCTCCTTGACTTTTGACTGGTTCCAGTGCTACAAGTTTATAAGTCATGGTAAACGTCTAAAACAAAGGGGACCAACCCAGGAGACTAGCTGGTAAAAAGTCCGACAGATGACTCAAATATCGCATTGTGCCTTCTGTGTCATCTGAAGCCATTTATTTCAAGTAAATACATTATCAATACATGGGAATGTTCTTTATCTGGAAACCAACATGAGAAAACATTTTGTTCCAGAGAAAAATGCATCCACTATACCCAGTACTTTGGTACGCAACAGACGTTCAGGATTGAACTAAAAAGGTAAGTACATGCATATGAAATAATCCATGCAAAGCAAGTCTTACATGTACAATAAAATAAATTGAATTTTCTCCAGTAATACTTTAATACCCGTCAAATCTATTAAATCTGCATTACGCTCGGTCATATGACAGTGTCAAGAACCGAGGGTAAACAAATCCAATCAGTCAGTCAGAATTCTGCATGGTGCTCTATTTGATTTACATAAAAGTATTTTTTAACATAAAGCAATCGACAAATTCAATGGTAACTTTAATCTTAACAACCTGAAAGAACTTGGAATTTGTAACAAAGAATTAAAAAAAAATCAAAAATGAGTAGCAAAGAAGTCGTGTACAGTACAAAAGTACTCTATGGAATCTGGTATACGTTTGTTTCATATGATTACTGGACATCAATCTATGAGATAAAAATGCAACCTTAAGTTCTCTGCTATTAAACCACATAAGCATGAGATGTCATGTATGAACATTGATTTAAAGCCAGTAGCAGAAATGGCAAATTTTGATTAAAAGCTTTATGCAAAAATAAAATTACACACCATGTTCTTATTATGTACACATTTAATTATAAAAATGCATTGCCATGATGACAAGAAAGCTTGCAACAGGCAGTGACTTAGAAGCATTTAACCCATGTAATTTATGATTAATCAAAATATAGATTTTGATTGTGCCAAAAAAAGTGTGCAATGTGCAATACTGTATGCAGGGTACTGAATACTTAGCACAATGTGTAGAAAAAAACTAACACATACAGACCAAAATACTATAAACATACATAATTGTACAAATGCTGGTTGGCAAAAAAGTTTACGATAGCCTGAAAAACTGCAGGTATATATAAACCTTTCTATTTATTGTAATACAGCATACATGTATATAGCATGGTGTAGGTGCATACGTAACCACAACAGAAGGGATTTGATACATGTAAAAAATTCACAGGTCATACAGAGATGACCCAACTAATGCCTGCAAATATGTACAGGTACATGATACCAATATTAAAGAAATAAAGACGCTGACCCACAAATGCTGGCAAATATACGAGTGTGCAAGCATCTGGAATGAGTGTTCAAGAACGATTCAACAAGCTATGGAAGCTTTCTTTGTAATCAAATAAAAATAAAAGCCTTGTTTGATTAGCGAGTCAGCTGAGCTTCTGCAAAACCACAATATATACACAAATATATCTGCACATTATTATATATACAGTGTATGACAAACACAACTATGATATGTACACAGTAAAATAAAAGATTGTAGTACAAAAAATATTATCTAAATATAAAAGAAATCTATCACAGATGGTAAAAAATATATTTGTACAAATCTAATTACAAACTTCATTCACTGAGAATTCATGTCTTAAACTAAAAAAATACATCAAAGTGTTTGTTGGAAATGTAGACATGTCCAATGATGACTTTGACAGTACCTTAAAGTGTTCAAAACTTGTCTGCTTCCCTAGCAGAGTGGTTAGAGTCACTGACGTGAAATTACTGTAGCCTCTCATAGATTGAGGGCCATGGGTTCGAGCCCTACTGTTACACATAGTGTTAATTCATGTACAGACTGCAAAGGTGTAATACTTCATCATGTTCTACACTGTTCTAGTTGCCTCTAGCATAGTTAACCTTTGCTCAGCTGGTAGTAACAGATTCTACCTTTGCAACCAGTGCAGATCATGATCAGCCTCCACAACAGCGCAGTATGATCATGACAAGTCCATTTAAGAAAGTTAATGGGGTAAAGATGGACAAGTCCATTTTAGAAAGTTAATGGGGTAAAGTGTTAAAGTCTGAGAGAATGAAGTTTGGTTTCATATTTATATATCAACATCAGCAGCTTGCTCAAACAAGGCACCTGGAATAATCTACTGATAAATTAATTGATCACAAAATACAATACAAACATGTAGAATAACCACATTGTGACAATAATCCACACAATATAGTCTTTCCATATATAATATACAAGTGTATCACAATATGTCTGGTAAAAATATCTATGTAAAATCTGATATGAATTCATACTTAAATAAGAAATGATTTTGAGTATTTTGATTTGTCCAATCTTGGTTATTGAGACACAGATCTGTTATCTACTAACAAGCAGAGTTGCCATGACATATGGTGGTCAAAACAATTTGACGTTCAGATTGTTTACAATTTTTGACTAGCAATCCAACCATCAAAACTTTCAACACCTAAAATAATGGCGGCGTTACCTGTGTATACCCCAGTGTATTCTATCTGGTTTAACATGCAATCTGTCTACATGTTTCACCGACTTGACAAAGTTTAAATCATCCGTAAATTCATTATATTAAAAATACATTTGTAGGGTAATAATTTTTACATAAAATTATCAAAAATCGTATTTTTTTCTGATACCTATAAGTTTTATTTGATTTTATATCTTGTTTGTAACATTATTTATGTATAACACAAGGGAGGAAACTCTAGTTCAAAGTGTCCTCCATTAATTTGATTTTTTGAGAGTTTGGCACCAGCACATAGTTATTTTATTATATTGCTCATCGACATGTATATAGAATCTCAATACATTGTATTTACAAAAATCACGTCAAATTCTTTTGACTACTCTATGCAAGTATGGTATTTTATCCACAAATTATCCGCAAATAAATTTTTCACGATACTTAACAGTTCAAATATCTATGTATAAACTGATATGAATGTTAAACAACACTGTTCTAAACATTTTGATTTGACTGTTTCACTTGTCTATGAAGACTATGTAAAAGTATATCTTTAATATCAAAAAGAAATATCAATAAACATTCTGGTTAGGTAAAAACAATATAGAATGTACATGTACATATAGTAAATACTGTATTAAATTAAAACAACAATAACTGTTACCCTGCTAGGATGTAATTCATATCTAATAGAATGAAATATAAAAACTAACGTTTTTTTCCGAGTCAATAAAACATCTTTTTACGTGACACTATTTTGTCTTGCCTCAGACCAACTGTTAACATCCAAATGAAAAGTTTGGAGCTTATGATTATAATATATACACACGCAAATCTTTTATACAGACGGACGGACAGACCATCCGACCAACAGGCACTATATACACTTTCTGTGTTTTATGTATTAGTAAATTGTTTTGATTTGATGTTAACCTCCATTTGGAATTGATCTAGAAATAGGAATATCTTAATATAGCTTCAAATATTACTTTTTTCTCATTTTTTTTTTATCAAAGTTACATCTGTAATAAATCTTTAAAACAATCACATGTATTCATGCAATAAAACACTTACAGACTTTAGAATAGGTTAATATCAGAATTTATCGACCCTCAAAAAATTGATATCAACTTTCAACTTGCTGTAAAGTCAGCTAATATAACTTTTCAGGGTGTTAAATAAACTGGTTTCAACCTTTTTTAAAAGTCAAATATCACAGAAATAATTAATCTACCTCTCTGTCACTAAAAACAAAAAATTATAAGTTATCGACTGACTGGCACTCTGTAAAATGAAGAGGGAGATAACTGAGACAACTTAAGCATGACTGCTGGCTGGCTTTCTGCCAAGCGGCTGAATCTGATTTCTGCTTCCATTAGGTCGTCTGTATGAGTTGTGACCCATTAGGTCACTTGCATCAAGGGTCGATGGTCCTGGTTTTGCTCTCGGCTTTCCATGCAAGTCTATTGGACGCTTGTCTTCATCATGTGCAAGCCCGCGATCCTACAATACATTAAATTATAAGCACGTCAATCAACCAAATAACAAAAAAGAAACTCTAGAAAAAGTGCTTAATTTAGTTTAAATCATTGTTTTAATTTACTTAAAACCAGTTCCTTTTACACTGACACAAAAGTTCTTGCAACTAATATTTAATATTCTGTGGGACTGGTTTCCTCAGATTCCGACTGGTATCCATGCCAAAAAATGCCAAAATGATTTCAGAAGTCCTAGTAACAGGACTCAAACCTGCAACTTGCAGGTAAGGAGTCAAAGGACAAACCTCTACACAAGATGATACATGTATAACATCATAAAAGTTTACTCACAGCATGTTTCATTTCTAACGTTTTATGCAGAAATGCCAACATCATGATTCTAAAGTGGGATTTAGATTTTTACTAGGCAGTTAGTTGTCTATCTAATCAACCCTCCAGATATTACCCGGTACAACCAGAACTTTCCATATAATTATCATAAATTCATTCACATTTTCTCATAGGTATAAGCTAACTCAACTAATGTGTTTCTGATCTGTGCATTGTTTTGTACAGTCCAATATGTGTTAAGTAACTAGCCGATGGATGTATCAAGCTTATTACCGGTGTATTGATTGTAAAACTGATATAGGATACAACAATATTGTATGACTCAGACAAGTGGCATCTTGGACCAGATGACTACCCACACATAGTTTCAACTGTACTTGATAGAAGATTCACTGCAAAACATGCAGTGGCCAAGTGGTTTACGGCATTCTTTTTTTACATTGCTATGTGACGTTACTGAGTGGTACAGTTCAGAATCCCTGCTTCTGCCTTATAACAATTGTATAATGCCCAACACCTACAACTGATTTACTTACTGTTCTTATATGTACTGAGTTCTCTTTTTTCCAGTCTCTCTTCCTCTTCTTATCCTGTAAGGAACAATCCATGTTTTATACCGGTATTAACTAAACTAGATAATTTCTTTCTTTACTCAACACAATTTTTTTTCTTTCTTCATGCATTTTCTTCAAAGCTATAACACTGTTCAAAATGACCTAATACATTATGGTTCAGTTATTTTCTTTAAACACTATGAATATTTAGAAAACATGAAGGAAATACAACGGTTATTTTCACTGAATATAGAGAAGATCGGTGAAAAACGTTTTTGACTATCTAGTCAAATATTATGAATCCATCCTTGCTGTTAGGTATATTTTGATTAATATCCTCAGTACCAGAAAAATACTCGGTGCTACTGTTTATTTACATGTTTTCAAAGCATAATACTGTGTTTTCAGCATAGTTCTTGACCATAACTGACAATACCGACATTTTGAAAGGTAACACACAAGGTCATTTTTACATGATATGGAAATGCCAAAAACATGTACAATGTACTTACAATACACCAGATTATGATGCATAATGGTATATACAAAACTAAGGAAAATCCAGTAACACAGGCTACCATGTTTGTACGGAAAGCTTCCACTGGAATTGAAGAGTTTAAATCATCATATGGATATGAAAGTTGTCTCATTAATTCTACAACCAGTCTACAATAATAATCAACCTGAAATCTACAAAAACTTTTAAATCTAAACCAGTCTGAAATCTACAAGTATTAAATATATAACTAGTCTCAAATCAACAAGGAGCATTTTTATGTATCATCAGTTAAAAGTCTACAACTACATACCTGTGAACCATTTTTGATAGAAAATAGGGAGATTTGTCCTAAAAATGAGGGAGATTGGTATTTTTTGCGGGAGATTTTAACGCGTCCATGCGGTTCAAGCTAATAGTCACAAATGGCATTGAAAAGCTGCTGTAAACATCTGTTTTAATCATAGCATTTTAAAATCTACTTTCACTTTCTGTTCACAATATAATTATCCGTAAAGTGAAAGTAAGATTTTAAAATATATGCATATAGAAATAAAAAATATATTTAAAACAGTATCTTGGTAATCATGAATTCTTAAATTGTAAATACAAAATGAAAATCGATCTAGAAATATTGCAAGGTAATAGTTATACATCTTTATTTTCCAGCCTTCTTTTGTACCTTTTGTCCGATCTGTTTACATCCTGTGATTAATTAATTTTATGGACTAGGATTTTCCACTCTGCCTACTGACTGACTGACTGAATGGGGTTGTTTACCCTCGGTACTTGGCTATTGCCATATGACCGAGCGTGACTTACAAATATTTATATTTTATTACATATATGAAATGGTAAGTATACCATTTGCCACGTGTGGAGGTGCGTATTTAATTCCCATAAAGCTCCAAGCTTGTTGTAGTCAACCCGCTTGGTAGTTTATGGGACCTAGAGACGAATGCAAGACATTCGTGCAGCTTAAAAAGAACCTTATGGTTTTAAAAACATATTTTTGATCATGTACAATTTTATTAAAATTCTTAATTTTTAAATAACTTTTTTATTTTTCATAGAACTATATAAGTGTGACCACTCATTTTTTTTGTCTATTAATGTCCTATTCGAAAATATAATTACTATGTTCATAAGTTATATGGTTTGGCTTCTGGAGCTGGGGTGCAAAAATGGTGACCCAATTTGAATTAAGAGAATTACTTAATTCTCATTGGTCGCAGCGGAGCAAGTGCTCGCTGCGTCATTGGACAGATTTACGACTGTAGAGCGTTTGACAAGTAGGTCAATCTGGTTTTGCACTCCAGCTCCATTAGTCATTTTAGTGAGTAGGCATGCCAGCCAGGTTTCTAAAACAGTGAAGTTATATAAAATTATACTATTTAGTTTAAGATTTTAAATATAATTTAAAAAACAAAAATTTAAGATTTTTCCTAAATTTAAAATAATTTTCACAGGGTATCTATATGCCTGATATGAGGTCTAGGATATAACTCATATCTGCTGAATTCAATTTTAGTTGAATGTTTAATGAAATTGTGCCCGTTATCCGCTGTGTGAATTCGTGGTACCTACTATGAGGTGAGACCCCCTTTGTTAATATATATGAGAGGGGCTCACCTTAGTATGGGCTCAGGATAGCTGGTGCTCCACTGTTACAAGAGCCCATACTGATGCAGCCAGCTGCATGGTAATTTTTTACATATATACAGATCTATTTACATATATAGTTGCTATTTATATGATTAATTGTGGAGACTTGTCATGGTAGGTACCATAGCGTTTATGCCCTCCCTAAAATTTTAACTGTTGTGTGTACCCTGTGTTATACCTTGTCAATATCAATAAAAATAACAATTTATATACCCTGGATACATAATAAGATGAGTGATTAAAAGGGAAGACTTCCGTTAACCACTCTGCCTACTTAGCAATAATCCATTATGTAATGACCCCTGATGGGTACAGACACCAATTAACAATTTAATCCCCATCATAAAATGTGTGAAAAAATGAGACAAGCAATAAACAACAGGTGGCACATGGAAGCAGACTGGCATACGATTTAACTGAGATATTGATAAATCAGTCTGCACAAATTGGAAAACCAGTCAATACTTTGTTTACATCCTGGGTTAAAGGTCAATTTGAGATCATAATTGCTAATTTACGGTAGAATGGCACCTCCCGGCGGGAGATTATTTTTCTCTTTGAAATACGGTAGTATACCGCAAAAATCGGTAGGGTTCACAGGTATGCAACTAGTATCAAATCTACAACCAGTCAAAAATCTACAACCAGTATCAAATCTACAACCTGAATCAAATCTACAACCAGTCTAAAATCTACAACCAGTATCAAATCTACAACCAGTCAAAAATCTGCAACCAGTATCAAATCTACAACCAGTCAAAAATCTACAACCAGTATCAAATCTACAGCCAGTATCAAATCTACAACCAGTATCAAATCTACAG
This sequence comes from Saxidomus purpurata, assembly GCA_022818135.1. Classification (NCBI taxonomy): domain Eukaryota; kingdom Metazoa; phylum Mollusca; class Bivalvia; order Venerida; family Veneridae; genus Saxidomus; species Saxidomus purpurata. The sequence continues at coordinate 14,636,153 of JAFMSR010000009.1, read as the reverse complement.
CCAGTATCAAATCTACAACCAGTATCAAATCTACGACCAGTCTAAAAGCTCTGGCATCTTATTGGTCGGTTGGAGAACAGAAACCTCGCTTGTAACATTTATGACCCGAGATCTGTGTACTAGTACTTGTAAGCTATAAACTATAATGACAATCTATCATCTAAAACTACAAAATTTGTTTATACATGTATCATACACAGTGGTCAGGTAGTACTTAATGCTTGAACACCAAGGTCTCTGCACCTTTGATTTGTGCCATTTCAAATCTATCATGTTCCTAAACTTTTTCATCCCAAACTCATTAACTTTCAAAGTGTGGAAAAACCAAGTTTGGTAAGAGGTGAAAAAAATTATCTTATCAATATTTACCAATCAGATCAATGGAAATTTCATCAATGAGATCCCAAAGTCGGTCGACCAAGTCTGTTGTTACTTTTTCACATATCCCCTGCAGAACGGAAAAGAGACACTCTAACTACAGTGAATAATGTAAGTATTTGAACATTGAGAATTAGGTAAGCGTGCCTGCAAACCAGGGATCAGGAAATTTTGAAATCTCAATCGGTCCGGACAAGCCGAGGGTACATCGTCAACCCCCTCCCCCCACCCTAAAAAAATCACAAAAACGTAAAAAAAAAAAAAAAAAAAATGTTTGTGATTTATATATTTTCAACCAGCTTTCCATTGTTGTGCATGATCATGGAACGGTTAAATTATTTCATTCCCTCCTTTTGATTCCAAAATGTTTCCAAAAACGAAAATCTTCTTTCATTATTGATTAGTAAATCTCACGAGTAGATAAAATAAATGCACCGTTCACGTGGAGCGTTCCATTTTCTAAGGGATAAACTTTACATCGTTTTCGCCATAAAAAAATAAGAAACGGAATTTCTAAGTAATAAGAAAAAAATCAAGCCAGTTTTCATAAATAAATGTAATAAGTTCCATGTGATTTTATCATTGAAAGTGTGTTCAATTTCGATTAGAACTGATTACGTTCAAAGTCACCCCCACAAAGTTTTGTAATAATCCATGTGTTAGTTATAGGCTATTAAATTTTTGTCGTATGGTTTCGTTTTGAATATTTTTTTATGTTCTCGGGTCGCCAATCCGATTAACATTGCCCTTCCGACTTTCGGAAACATTGACTACTGGTTGCCAGTCCTTCGGGTTCCAGTTATTATTCTCCCGATTACCATGAGCCGATTTGCCATTTCGGTCATTTGATTTTTTGAACGTCGCAAATATGTTGCGTTGTGCTATTTCAACAATAAATCGAAAGGCCATTTCAAAGTGTAGGTAATGATTAGCGGCCTAAAGACAATTGGTCCGGCATTAAGTCAATCAGAGCTGCTTAACACATTAATAAAATCCTTTAATCAATAACGTGTTAGCGACGCCCGAGGTATTGTAGAATTGGTGTGTTGGACCAATTAGGTAAAGACCGCCGCAGGTTATAAACATGACACGTTTATTGGGGTATTAGATAGGTGCTAATAACACAGATGATATGTCTAATTACACAAGCAACTTCTTTTGTCATATTTGAGCGATTTTATGGCTTTTTAAAAAAAAATCTCGGACCGATTTTTAAGCAACTTTTGGTTACGGTCCAGCAAGTTAAAAATCGGTCCAGACCGGCAAATTTTCGGTTTTCCTGATCCCTGCTGTAAACTATCCTCTCACCAAGATACCAATGCAAAACTGAATTTCCATGAAACGCCTCATTTTGGATATTTTTTTATATTTTACTACAATACTTATAAATTAGTGGAGGCACACTGATCAGAATGAGTAGATATATACATGTATATGTATGTGTAAATATATACATGCATATATGTGTACATGACATGTAAACATTGGTGCCTAAGTGAGTAAATTTAGAAGCATCAAATCAAATGACAGTCAAATGACCTTCACTGACTTGGATAATAGTAAGGGAAAAGGTGATGCAATCAAACCAAGTGATAGTCAAATGACCATCACTGACTTGTGTTGCTTCACAATATGAAGGAACAAGGTGAAGGAATCTTACTTGTTGGCAATAACCTTGAACACAGGATCTGCCATCTGGGAGAGTGAAAGAACCTTCAACCTGGCATGTTCCATCTATCACACAACACCTTTTGCATGATGTCTCCACTGTAAAAGAACGCATCTCTGATATTAATTTCACAAACGTGATGAAAACAAGTACATTATGCAAAGTTGCTTCAGAATATAAATATAGAAAAGTATCATTGGTTATCTATTCTGTAAAGTACAGTGTACAACTTGTGTAACCTGCAACAAAATTGTTGCATATAGCCTACAGAACACAATGTCAATGACAAAGTCAGTCAAAGTTTTAAAAAATACAACCAATGCATGTTTACGCTGCTAAGATTGAGGTAAATGGACCAAAATGTGAAGACATTGCATTTTAGTTGCACCATTATAAATAAGTGCCAGCACAGTTTGGCCTCACCAGCTTGGTTAGAACGTGTTACACAAAATACTCAATTCTATAGCACAGTTACAAAAAGTTGGTAATCAGCATTTATTTGCAAAAAGCTTAACATGCCAGTGGTCTTGATCAAATATTGTTAAGTTAGTATTTAGAAGTGGTATACAGACCTGTATCACATATACAAGAGTTGGTATTCAGCATGTATTCACAGAAAGGTATACAAACACCAGTTGCACAGAATCCTCTGCAATATAAAACAAGATTTTATCACTGAACATAATTCAAATACCCCCACAAACTGCTTTGTCACAAGAAATTGCTTCTCTCATTATCATTTTTATGCAAATTCAATTGCAGTGAACATTTCAGACATGTTAATTTGAAATCGGGTATTCAGTTTGGAAGATCCGGAGAATGTAAAAAATTTATCTTCAATACCAAAGTGTGTCCTTGACATTGAACCAACATGGCTGAAACACACACTATGCACATCACCTGGATATGGTGAACATCATCCCAAATATTATGCAAATACTTCTACAGGTTTAGGTGATACAGTCACTTGACCTTTGACCCCTTTTTGTAACCGTGACATTAAACCCACACATTACAAACATGAAATCTGCACTTTTTCTTAAAAAGCTGAACATTTGACCCAATTTTCATGAAAATCATTCAAGGGGTTGATATACAGTTACATGACCTTTGGCCTGTGTGACCCTGATCTTGAGCCCAGCAAAGTTGTAACATGTGTTTTGAATGCCTATTTGTTGAGATAAACATTTGAAATTAAATTTCAAGACAATCCTCCAAGAAATTTACAAGACATGAAAAACCCATGACCCCTAGTTTCAAGTGTGATATCTTGACTCCTAGGTCGGAGCATAAATTCAATATTTTTATTGTCACTGTTTACTTTTGTAAACCTTTCTATATAAGAGATAATCAACAACATTTATGTCAACAAGAAATATATAAAAATATGGAACAATATGATTCTGCATTTCATTTTGTAAAATCAACATTTGACCTAAGTTTCATGAAAACCGTTCCAATAGCTAAGGAGATACACAACCAACACACACAAAAATGACTCCTTAGTGAGACATAAACCTTGTTCACTGAATGTCGACTTATTAAGCAAGTTGTATAATATGAAGCTCTCCAGAGCATCAGGTTAGTAATAATTTAAACATTGTGCTATTTATAATAATTATATGATTCATTAATCTTTCAAAAGAATTCTACGTGAGGAAAACAATGATTAGTGCATCATTTCCGATGGAATAAATCTACCGTGTTAGATGCTACACTTACCCTTCTATACAGCTTGTCCCGTCGGGCTTGTTTGGTGCAGCAGGACAAGTGTAAGTATTCCCGGTGATAAAAGTCAAGGAATAAATATTCTATTTTCTTTGTTTTCTGATTGGCTGATTTTGAAACTGAGCTCATTTCAAGCCAATCACAGACAAGCATTTGTGACCCTATGTTGTTGTATGAGTTTAATGCCTGTTCCAATCCTGTTTCAGTCATTTCTACAGGCAGACAGTTTACCTTACCATCATTTCTTGGAAGAACCTGTACTAGATCTCTATCTTCCGTAAGAAACTGTGAACTTTCTCACAAAAGAGACATAGTCGGTAGCAGGGCTCCAACCCATGACCCTCAATCAGTAAGAGGTTACAGTGACACTAACCGCGCGACCACAGATCAATTTTTGACTAGTCTCAGATCTAGTTTCTAGGGGTGCTTCACACTGTATCAATAATGTTACGTTAGATAAAAATGCTCCAATATCATAGCATATAGCAAACTTCAGGTGTTCATTAACATACAGACATAATGTAATCTGTTTTGTTTGCTCAGAAATAAGAAAAAATAAGTTCATTAGTTTTTAAAAAAAAAACGTTATTGTGAAACATATTCTTAACATCAAGTAAAGTGATCTTTTTATAGGAAAACTAAAGGACTTGAAATGCTAAACCTTATATGTTATTAAATGTGTGATTTGATATTGACCCTGTTATTTGTCTGAGGGCATTCGTATTGATCCCAGCCCGTAGGGTGAGGGCAATATGAATGCAAGAGGACAAATAACAGGGTCAATATCAAATCACTCATTTAATGACTATTTTATTAAATAACTAATCAAACATAAAAATGATTCATTTTATACAGACTATCATCTTCACTGGCAGTAACTTGTCAGAAACGAGTGTACTTCAAAATCCCCTTGGTCATAATCCCCTTGGTCCAAAAATGGCAAAGTAGTCATAATCCCCTTGATGAATTTTACAAGTGGAAAAGCATATATTGAATAAAAAAAATTACTGAATGTTTTATTTGTCTCTACTTTAACTTTACTATAGGGAATGATTGAAAAAAATTAAATTTTTTGAAATTAAAATGTAATATCCATCAAGGGGATTATGACTACTATGCCATTTTTGGACCAAGGGGATTATGACCAAGGGGATTTTGAGTGTCTCCCGTCAGAAACAGACAGCAATATGCAGATCTGTAAATAAAAATACCTCTAACATATTCATTTTTGAAATAAACATATTGATGTGGGTATTTCATTTCTTAGTTGGAGCATTTTCTATCCTTCTAAATGGGTTTTCGGTCAGAAATTGATTTAAAGTTGATTTTCATTTTTTCCATTCAGTCTTCTAGGCTGATTTCAACAGATTTCAAGATGGCGGCCATTTTCCTTTTGAGAAACTAAACATCTGAATGCATCAGCCAACCGGAATGCTCAGACTTCTCAACAGCCAATCATTCGTCAGCAATCTTTTATTGGACAGGTCCAGTAAGTGATATTGGCCCTGATTTTTTGTTATTGACCCTGTCTGTCAATTTTATGGTATCTCTTCCTTTTTTATTACGTCGGGTAGTTCATGGATATTAGAGCCAATAAACATTAGTTATTTAATAAAAAACATTAAAGTTGATTTATGAAGACACATTAATGAGCTATTCCAGTTGCCTATTAAATCTGTCGCTCCAACCGAATTTTATGGATTTTACTAAAAACGAGGTAGGCTCACCCCTAACTTCTAAAATGAACTAACCCACCTTTTCAATTTGAACAGTACCATTAATTCATGAAAGTGGCGCTCATTTAAATTTAACTATCTGAATGACAAATACTGTAGATCATGATTATTATTGATCAGATTTTTCTAAAAGCAGAGCCAGTATCGTTTGTCGTCAACGTGGTAAAGGTTAAACTAAAGGATATTCACAAAATGAAGCACTTTTACACAGTCCGTCTATATCACTCTGGCACTGGTATGTAGATGGCGCCAACTGGCATTGACTGCAACATGGATAATTTGCTGGGCTGAAAAATACAGTGAAACAGAACTGAAGGCAAAACATTCTTTTGTAAAAAAAATAAGATTGACATAAATAATTCCATGTTTTGAATTGGTCAAATGATGAAATAAATTAACAATATCCTACATAAACACCTGCACATTTAGGTCCGAAATCTAGTTTCTATGCATTTATCATAAATAAAAGCCAACTTTGCAATGTTTCATAAGGAAGAAATGTATTTACTTATCACAAATATAGCAAAATAATTTGAATTGCAAACTTCCTCAAAGGAGCTAGTCGGCTTTTTTAACCTCCTTGGACAGAAGATTTTAATGAGATGAACTTTAGGGTAGTTATTAGGAATAATTTACCTTAACCGCTGGGTATAAAATGCCAGGTCTCTAATAAAGTGCTACTGGAATTATGATGGACATTTTGTACTTGTAGTTCTTGAAAGAGAAGTTGCATTTCACATGATACAGTATCATGTATAAGTACATTATTTCATTTTATGATACTTATTTCATTTGAAATATTGAATAGCGTTTCAAGCATTGGTTATTGTTTGAGGAACAAAGCTTTGGAGTTCTGATGCATAGTAATCAATCACACAGGCCATTGGCCTGAGTGCTTAATAACTAAGCATCAGAACAACAAACAGTTGTTTACTACATAATACATTATGCTTAAAATGATATTATTTTGATTCTAAAATGACCGACTATCAAAAGAAGAATAAGAAATGCAACATTTTTTCTTCATTGTACATCATGGAATACAACATGACATAATTTTTTATGTCATTATGGTAGCCTATCAGTCCAAGTCCCAAACTTGCTTAAATACTGCACAGTAAACAACACGTCATTTCCTTCCTTCCTGGTTAAGTCATGTTAGAATCAAACTTTTTTCAAATGCAAAAGCATCTTAAGTTATAGTTTCAATGAGATTAAAGGCAATACTTTAAAAAAAACTGGGAACTAATTGCATGGGAGTACACCACTGAGTGAGTCCAGATTTACCTGCAAGATGCCCCAGCTATCAACGTGCATGTATCAGTACAACATTCTCCGCCACCAAGTTTTCCCAGAAGTCCCTCATCACACTCTTCCCCTTCATCTAGTCGGCCATTTCCACATGGCGTCTCCACTGATGGTACTGTGAACAAAGACGTCATTGATAATTAATTAATTTAACCCTGATCATACTGAGTTACTCTGGGCTTGCCTAACTTACTGTCTGGACAAAAACCATTTATTCCTTACAGGGGTCATGAATAACAATTTATCAAATAAACTTACATAGTGCTAAGAAACTGCCAACTTTCTCAGACACATAAAAAGACATGGTTGGTAGCAGGGCTCAAATCCATAACCTTCAGTCAATGAGAGGTTTCAGTGGTTTTAAGTCAGTAACTTTAAGCACTTGACAAAGAGTGTGGACATAAAAAAAAAACAACTTAAAGTTCAAATGTACTTGTGTATTAAGCCAGCCTATGTGCAAAGCAAAAGAGGCCACACTAAAGCTGGTAGCCAAACACTGGTGTATTTTTGAATGTTTGGAAAAGATCAACACTGGCTGCCAAAGGCAAGGGGATGCTTAACCTAGGTGACTTTTTACACAGGTCCAACTGTATGATATAAGATGGATAAACACTATTGCTTTACACCTTCCTAAAAAAATTCTGTGAAAAAGTTTGCTGGATGTAGAACATGTTCTTACAAAAGAACCTACCTTCAAAACATGAACTTGCTTTGTTCCGTAGAACGGCACTTACAGAAGAGCGGCTGCAACTCGAGAATTCCTAAACAAAATAAAATGTCTATAAAAATGAAGGCCATATAGGACAATGATATAGTCTAACCTGTGTACAAAGGCTGCATATTGGTAATACTTAAAGCTGAGAGGTGGTCTTTAATACATGTTTGAGTCAGGTTGACTGTATTATTTTTGCATTGTGCAGTGTATTTTTTGAGAGATGGGAGAGAAGTGACAAGGGGTTGTATTCTAAAAGTAGCTTAAAGGATTTCTTAATTACCGTATCTTAAGTATAAAAGTTTAAACTTATTATAATACTTCCAAAATTCAATGATCCTGTAAAATTAAATCATCATTATAAATCATATTTATTGAAATTTTAATAAAAAATCGTAAATTTTGATTTACAAAATCAGTTCAAGGTAAAGAAATTTTTGCCTTGTGTAGCCAAAATCATGAAACTTACGTCGTTATTTGGATCTTCGCCTGTGACAGAGTAAGCATACATCAGATATTTCCCATCTCCCAAAAAGCTACCCGGCGAACAGCTGCCTGAAGGGTCATGTTCACTTCCAAAGTTATGTCCTGTAAAAAATTACAGGTACTTTTAACTTTCCCAGAAATGCTGAAAGACCTAATGCCCAAGTTATGTTTTGTAAAATAAATATAAGATTTGGTATGTTTTAACTGACCAAGAAATAGTGACAACTCTAACACCCAAATTATGTCTTATCAAATAAGTATAAGGTCCTGGTATGTTCAAACAATCCCAGAAATACTGACAAATCTAATGGGTTCCATCTGACCCAAAAACACATAATTTTTAAAACCAATTTAGAAAGAAAGTTTGAGTCTGGAAAAATTTAATGTTCTTATCACTTTTTCTGAACACTTTCTCTGAGGGCCCCTGTGAACAATGAAAGGCACAATCCAAACTTTAAGACAAGTAAGTCTATACTAGAAGAGTAAGGATTAATCAAATAAATACTTACCAAATTCTGCACGCAGCACATGAAAAGAAGAAAGAAAACAATCATCAGTAAAATTTTGTGCATGTAAGAAAAATTTCTAAAAAAGCAGCCCAAGCAAACAAAGCTGACAGATTTTTAACACTTTAAAGTAAATTTTAAACATTTTGACTAGAGAAGATGCCACATACTCCTCTGTGCATGTAAAAGAGCATGAAAGTCAATAAGAACAATTCGAGTGGCCAGTGCTGCTCCCTGGTGCCTTAATATGTTACAACAACTTTCCCACAACTTCCACTTGGTAAGAGATAGGTGATGAAAGATTTTTTTTAATACAGCACAATGGTAGCATGTTTTGTCCATGGTTCAATCCCCACCACAGCCATGATGGTAGTGTCCTTCAGCAACACGCATTAATTCCACATTGCGTCCTGCGGTTGATTCCATTTGGAGTGAGTCTCCAGAGCAATCACTCTTGGTTGTAAGAGCTAATGCACTGCAATTCAGAACAAATAAATTACAACTGAACACAATAGAAAGAGGACGCAAAGAATTTTTTGTGCCGTACCATGGGCAGTCACAAGATACTGTTGTGTGAAGCTGACAGTTGACCCAGCTCCATTCTTTGATGAAGTCCAACCAGTGTTGAAAATTGAAGGAACTCCATTTAGTGTACGAGCTGAAAAAGATTTAATAAAAACTAGATGGGTGTTCAGTAGAACACTTGTGTCGCCCTCTTATGCTTTGTCAGAATAACCAACAATTTTGTGACAAAATCTAAGTGTAAAAAGGGGCATAACTCTGTCAAATATGACCTTGACCTACAAACTTTGGCGGCAACATGACCCTTATGTCATAAGCAATACAATTTGAAAGTTTGATGAAGGAATCTTAAGAAATGGCAAAGTTATAGCCAACATTAAGTTTTCGTGACAAAATCTAAGTACAAAAAGGGGCATAACTCTGTCAAATAAGACCTTGACCTACAAAATCTGGTGGCATCACAACCCCTTTGACATAAGCCATATAATTTGAAAGTTTGATAAAGAAATCTTAAGAAATGGCAAAGTTATAGCAAAAATCTAAGTATATAAAGGGGCAAAACTCTGTCAAATATGACCTTGACCTACAAACTTTGGCGGCATCACGACCCTTATGTCATAAGCAATACAATTTGAAAGTTTGATGAAGAAATCTTAAGAAATGGCAAAGTTATAGACAATGTTAAGTTTTCATGACAAAATCTAAGTACAATAAGGGGCATAACTCTGTCAAATATTACCTTGACCTACAAAATTTGGCGGCATTACAACCCTTTTGACATAAGCAATACAATTTGAAAGTTTGATAAAGAAATCTTAAGAAATGGCAAAGTTATAGCAAAAATCTAAGTATAAAAAGGGGCATAACTCTGTCAAATATGACCTTGACCTACAAACTTTGGCGGCATCACGACCCTTATGTCATAAGCAATACAATTTGAAAGTCTGATGAAGAAATCTTAAGAAATGGCAAAGTTATAGCCAACGTTAAGTTTTCGTGACAAAATCCAAGTACAAAAAGGGGCATAACTCTGTCAAATATGACCTTGACCTACAAAATTTGGTGGCATCATGACCCTATTGTCATAAGCAATACAATTGTAAAGTTTGATGAAGAAATCTTAAGAAATGACAAAGTTATAGCCAACGTTAAGTTTGTGTGATGGACGGACGGACGGACGGACAAAGCGATCCCTATGTATCGCCTTTTCTCTGAAAGGGCGACACAAAAATGACAATGGCACCAAGTGACATTGCTACACGATTTTGCCATACAGTACAGGTTAGAATCATGGATTCTCCTTTGCAACTGTGCAACCTCCCTGGAGCGATAACCTTCCTTAAAAGACACACTTTTTCTTTCCAATTGCATCAATTATACATTGAATTGACATCTCTAGAACAACACCTCTCTACAACAAACACATTTTCTGTGTTCCCAAGGATGCTCACCCCTGAAAGGTTGCATTGTAATTTTTTTGATATATACATACAATGATTTTACTTAAATTTATCAAGAGATTTGTAGATCAGAAATAGTAATTAAGGTCTCTCACTCCAAACTTTGTTATTGTGTTCACAGATTCTGTTCAGTAAAGGTGTCTTGTCTGACACCCTTAGGGACCACTAAGTCTTGATCATACTTGATGAACCAGATTGCCAGTAAAACCAGGTTCTCCACTATATTTTTTTTTATATTTTGACAAATGGACCATGCCAGATAATTCCGTTTTAACCAGTTGCCATATATGACAGGTTATATGGTAAATCTACACACTTACTTGGAGAACAGATCCCGCCAGCTGTGCCTGTCCGGGAACTAGCGATATATGCCAGTCCTAAAACACTACTTGGCATGGACTCGGCTGTGAACAGGTGGGCCAAACAGAAACCCCCGTAGTCAGTTACGGTGCCAAATGCCTAAATAAATAAAGTCATCAGAATTATAAATCATTTATCTTTTCTTTATCTCAATGATTATTCTGCGCTAAGGTCTTTCATCTTCAAAAAGAAACTAAGAGCAAACGAATAATAGTATACTATAATACACTTGATTTTTATTTTACAAAGAACAACAGTTTTGCAGTTTAAATAGTACATGGACATATTTTTGTCTCCTTGCCTACTTAAAAATTACTAAAGAATGTTCAATTCCAATTGACAGATTAAGAAATATCTGTCCTGACATCTTTGGTTTGTATTTTCTAAGAAATATCTGTCCTGACATCTTTGGTTTGTATTTTCTATTCTTCAAATACATGTATTTATGCTTTTTGGTTAAGGTTTGTTTATTCTTGTGTTTACAAAGTTACATGTTGAATCCCATTGCGTTGGAACTAGGGGTGTCACGTTTACACGTGTACACGGAAGCGTTTCGATTAGCAGCGCTAAACGTTTAGTAACTTGGGAATCCGTTTACACGTAAAAAACACATACAATAGCTTAGTTAATAACATCTACCTTATTATTGAACCGGACTACGTACTATAACTTATATAAGTCACATGATTGAAATAATATGTATTATATATGATTTGGTCGCTGAATTTGTATTTATGTATCGGGGCGATCTGGACGTCTTCATAGCTAAATGATTATGTATCTAAAATGGCAGACATATTTAAACAGGTATGTAACATTTGTTACTTAAAAGAATGTTGTTTTGAACGGAGCGTGTATGATGATTTACTGAAACTGATGTAAACAACGTGTAAACGGATCCGTTTCGTTTAGTGATAGACGTGTAAACGTTTACCAAATTCCCTAAACGTGACACCCCTAGTTGGAACAGTCAGTTACCCATAATGCTGGTAACTGAGGTTAAAAACTTACGCGCAACAGTTCAATAGTTCCCCAGTTAGTCTTCTCTCTGTTGTAGGGATAGGAGTTGTCTGTCTCAACCGTTGTAGGACCATCGTGTACAACAATCTGTAAAACAATCACTTCAGTGTGTTAGCTAATAGATGTACTCCATGCGTCCCCCATTAATCCATGGGATACAAAGACTTTGAGTTGTTTATACATGTACAGTCAACCCTGTGTAAAAGACAACCTTTGAATAAAGACCACCTTGCAAATATAGACCAGCAGGGAGATCACAGTGCACTATTCATTAAAAGAAGAAACACCTGTGAATAAAGACCACATGCAAATGAAGACCACATTTGTAGCTCCTCAACAGTGGTCTTTGTTCACAGGTTTGAATGTATATCCTTCTTATCATATGAATATTCATTGCTTTATGTTTGTTTGTACCCACATGTAAATTAGAGGAAAGCTACTAATTTATTAGTTGCCATTGTCATCCTTTCGGAAAGTGTTTCTTTTACAAAATTCTACTTTGACTAAAATGGCAGAAAACTCATTTGCTTCCATGCTTAATGGCTTGAACGCAACTTAAGTAAGAAATTCTCACATAAAAAGAAATGGTCAGAAGCAGGACTTGAATCAATGACCCCCAATCAAAGAAAGGTAACAGTGATTTCAAGTCAGCGAAGCTAACTACTCAACCATGGAAGCAGTCATTCACAGGGGTGCTTAACAATAAACAGATTGACAAAAAAGCAAGAATACTATCAAGCTGTAAGGGTTTACAGGCTGTCTATGGTCTTTATCAGTGTAAATGGACAATGGCAGAAGTACATCATCCAAACATGGCAAGTAAACAGTTGTTCCTTTTAGAAAAGACACCAGTTAGTTAACTTACCCCTTTAAGTTCAAATCCGTAGCCTGATCCAGTTGAGAAGCTTGTTGATTTGTAAATCTGGTTCACTTGATTGATTATATTCGACTGAAAAGTTAAATAATAATCAAAGCACTGAAAGTACCGGAGTCTGAATATGCTCTGTATACCAGTATAGAGTGCGGACCTGAAACCACCTATACTTGAAGTTGGACCTACATTTGTTAGTTAAGTTATAAAAAGAAGATACAACTGCATGAACTAATCATTACATACTTCTATATGGCTGTTTTTGTATTTACACCTACATGTACACTTTTGAAGTATATGACTTAAAACTTAATATGAACCCTTCATCCCATGTAGCAACAGAAACAACATATCATACACTTTTGCTTAGCAAAGCAACAGATAAAAATGCTAATATTTTGTTTGTTTTATATATAAAATTAAAATTAAAAGAACCTGCTTTAATTTATGTCACATATGAAAAGAAAGCTTTATGGACACACAAGCTGCAATCACACTTACTACATAGTTAGCTGTGTAGTACTTGTTGTTCTGTCCCATATGTCTAAAGAATTTGTAGTCTACGACAGCCATAAGCTTACACGTCTTCTTGGATGTTGTTTGCCGCTTCTGACGATCAGTAGACTCTGAAATTCAATTCATTGATCGTAGCTTTAAACATGTAAGTTTTCTTTTCTGTTACCCTCAACCTGCTGGATTGGATAATGATCTTTGTAACAAATACAGATCATGACATAGTAAGTGACCAGGGGCATTGTACCCTTTATTGAACCTTTGATGATTATCAAAAATCTTCCAGACTGCAAAGGATATCACATTTTGTCACCATGGCAATAACTGTCACCATGAAAACAGATGTCTAACCTCTTAATAAAAATAGAAATGAACTCAGGTAAAGAAATCACCTGGATGCAGCAACCGCTTGTGGTGGGAAGCAATGTTTTTTGACAACCAAAGGTAGTTTGGACACACTTTGTAGGTCACAAAAGGATTATTTGTGTGAAATTATTTTTAAATCAAATAAAACAAATGACACCATTCCACTCCCTACCCATAGGTTTCAGTCCCAGGGGCAACACTTTTACTTGTGTGGTAGAGGACAAGTAGGCAGCTACACACAAGGTATCTTGGCTCTTGACCCGATGCTTTGAGAAAAGAAAATTTATCAATTTTTCTTTATTTCAGTTCACATGGCAACCAGAATTCTGCATGGAATGGATTTTTTTTAAATGGCAGCGAACCATTCATGCCAAGTTTCATTAACTTTCATTCAATGGCTTCACAACAAGACATTATCTGAAGAACATGTAAACAAATGACAGACAGACGAGTGAGTGGTCACAAAAGCATATGTTCCAGTGAGCTCAGAACAGATCATCCAATATAGAGATTATCCCAAGTAAAGTATAATCTTCAGCTTAAAGAAAATACTTCTATTCCATTGGTAAAGTACTCATGTTTTAGGGGTACAATGAAAGTTTTACTGTCCGCCATACCTCTTTCAAACTGCTCAAACTTGATTTCAACATCATCATCCTCTGTTACGGTAGGGTGGACTGCTCCACATAGTGCAGCACTGAAAAAAAAATGTGAATTTACATGTTATGTTGAACTTGAATGACTGAGTTCATACTTTCTCTGAGAAATCTTTGGAAATCATGCTAGTCTTCTTATGGCGTTTAAGTATCTCAATACAGAACAAAGTCACTCAACACTATACGTATGTACGAAAGCACTATCATATTTAGATTAGCAGCAAACAAATTGTTTTTGCGTGAAA
>JAFMSR010000009.1:14571617-14616617 GCA_022818135.1 Saxidomus purpurata | reverse complement strand
GGTTAGGTGACAAGTTTGTTTGTCCCCACTGCAAATCTGAGGAATAAAAAGACACTAAACTGTGAAAAATACTGTTTAACTATTCTAGTTTCCAAAACTTTGTTTTTCAAGGTTCTTGTTAAATTTTAATTACAGGACGTTTAACCTAATATGGTTAGTTTGGGCCTAATTTGTATCACACGCCTAGTGACAAAATATGGACCCTTCAAAATGATGGATGTAAATTTACAGTTATTTACAATGCTTCAAACTTTATGTTTTTGTGTGTGTTTTGGTTGGAATTCATCACAATTTAAAGGAAGGAATTTATTTGACAAGTAAATGCCTTATTTTTATTTTATTGCCCCTGTTGTTATTTTCCATTTTGAGTTTAATGCTTAGGGGGACGAAAAGTGGTCTCTCTTGAGGCATGGAAGTATACTTCTGTGCTTGAGGATACTATTTCTACTTTAAAGTTGTTGTGGTGACCTAGTGGACTGAGAATTAGCACTTTATTTTAAACTAAATAAAAATTAAATCTTAGATTGATTGCAGAACAAGTGCTTGCAACTTATATATCAACTATTCAGTTGTAACCATTACTGATGCCTAAGTGATTGTGGAGGTCTCAATAAAATGCCACTGCCAGGATTCAAATTCACAGCCTCCAGGTTAGGAGTCCAAAGCTCTACTCCCACACCATCTTGCCTCAAAGTTGAAGCCAGCAAGATAGTATACTTGGATGGAGTTTTCTTCCAGGTTTAACAACTACAAAAATATCTGATAAAAAACGTGTCAAACAGGAGAGCCGAATGAATAAGGCTACATATGCCTCCCTTCTCCCTAGAATTAGTGATGACAGAGATCATGACACATGACTGGACAGTTTTGAATCCTGGTTCTAGCACACAAACCAATTAAAGTAACTCTGGGGAGAAAAAACATCTACCCAGTTTAGGACTGAAAGTCAAACCCACGGCTTTCTGCTTGCAAGTGTCACAGGGTGAGAAAATTGTGCTCAGATGCTCTGATCAAATGAGCTAACCAGGCTTGTAGTTAATCAGAAGCCATGATTGCGTTAAGTTTTCTATCTATCTGCCAGTTATGTCAAACCCTTTACAGGGACGTAGACATTTGCGCGTCAAGCCAGTTTTCATAAGCCAAGTCGTTCAAACTCACTGCACATCATCAAGTACTTGGTAGATTTTCAAAGAATGTGCATGACACATGCCTACGAGTTGATTTAAAGCTGTCTTAGGCAGTGTTTTGTGGGTGTTTTGTTTACTTTACTCGGCTTCTAAAAAGCACTTAGATTGCAATATCAATCAAAATTATCACTCACCCTTGACAGAACTTATTAAAACAAACACAAGAATTAAAGCTGTACACTTCATGGTTTATTTTTTTTAGAAATTCCCGGGTTGGGTCGTGTTGGGAATGTAAACAATACACAACATGATTAGTAACGCATGCAGACGCTTGTATGCAAATTAATCCCTGTGAACCAGACGCTTTTTCCATCTCGCCGAGTTATGGAAAGCCGGTACAGTCAACTCGCCATTAGCGGATTATAACTCAAGATATATTAAACAACAAATAAAAACTATTGCAGTATTTAACATCATTAATTTCCCATAAAAAGGATAAAAAGCATTTTAAAACAAAACGATGTATTTATCTAAATGCAGAAATGCAACCACGGATCTCATAGATCTATACAAGTTTAGATATATTTTTTTTTATTTTTATTAAAGTCAATGCCCGTATGGGCATGTGACAACAATAAATGAATTAGAATTTTTAACTAACAATGTTAAAATGTCAGTATGGCAATAATTTGCAAATATACCTTGTACAAATATATATATGACAAAATAAATGATGCAGTCAGCTCTCATTATACCTATATCGGTCCCTTATCAACTTGAAGTTAGCCAATATGTACTCCATAACAGTCGCTACCAGCCGTTACAGCATTAAAATAGTTGTGACTCCACAAATGTACTATTTGGTGAATTCGATAGGAATGGCGTGATCACAAGTGTTACTATAACGAGAGCTGACTGTATCATGAAAGCAAGTACATGTATATCAGATGAAAACGTGAACATGGTGGTGGAGAATGACGAAAAAGAGCTTACTAATGGAATAAAATCCGTGGAATTGTTATGAGGAATATTAATTATTGTTACAAACATTTATTATGTTTTTTCACGGACCTATATACGTATATATGTTTTTTTACAGAACACTGACAGTTTGAATAGAGCTGTACTAACTTCACTATTCATCAGTTGAGAACATTTAATGGCGTTTGGATATAGTAGAACTCACTTTCTGTATTCCTTCCTATACGTATCGATAAAGGAACAGTCAAAGAGATAATGAAACTCATCACCTAGTACATCTTTAATCTAATGGATCTCTAAACTCAGATGAAGACAGGTGTGGAAAAATAAAACACAGGGCTTTCAAAATTAGTCTTCAACAGTGATATTTAAATAGGGTAAATGTATAAACTTTATTTTATCATATTATTTTCAAGTTTTTTTTGAATATTATTGGATTTGTATACTTAAAATATCATGACCCAATGTAACCAGTAACGGATCACATGGTACATTCTCAAAAGTGTTTCTAAGAGAAGTGTCCGTAAATATTATTTGATAAATCTTTCTCATGGAAATGCCATGATTATAGTCTGTCTGATAGTGCCAATTATAGTTTGTCCCGAATTATGATACAAGGCCTGTAATAACATTATCAAAGGTAGGTCTACTTGTCGTCCATATATACTGATCAAAGCTTCTAACTGACGAATCACCGGCCTTTTTATGCCCCCAAAGATGGGCATATTAAAATCGCACCGTCCCTCTGTTCGTGCATGTGTCCGTCCTTACATTTTTTCATGTCCGGGTTGTAACTAGTCATGGACTGGAGGATTTTAAAATAACTTGGCACATATGTTCAGCACATAAAGACGGCGTGTCGCGTGCCAAGACCCACGTCCCTACCTCGAAGGTCAAGGCCACACTGAGTTTAAAGGTAATGGAATCCTGTTTATATGCACATATTCGTGTTCGGACTGTGACTTTGTCATGCACTGATTGAATTTGAAATATGTTGCACAAATGATCAGCTCATCATGAAGACGTGTCGTATACAACACACATGACCCTACCTCAAAGGTCAGGGTCACACTTATAGTTTAAAGGTAATGGAATCCTGTATGCATGATAACTTTGTCATGCATTGAAAGATTTTGAAATTACATGGCACAATTATTTTTGAGCACATGGAGAGGATACAGATTGTGAGACACCTCTTTTAGGGGCATTCGTCACTTATGAGGGGCATCTCTTGATCCTTCTTTATTTAATTATCAACCCTTCCAATATCACGCTACCGATGCACAAAAGTTATCATGTCTTGCATTTATGAAGACATCGGGTAGATACTTCCATTATATGAATTTCACAATGATCCAGTGTTACACATTTCATACGGAAGAGAATTTTAAAGGAAGAGCATCAATGCAATAACCCATGTTACGTCTACGGAGGTTTAAACTTAAAATTCTGTTATATAAGGTGTACCCCTTGATCATTATGTAACGGAGGTATGTACCCAGTGTCTTCATAAATGCAAGACATGATAGCTTTAGTATACTGATAGCTAAAGCTGGCAGATATTGGAAGGGTTGATAATTAAAGAAGGAAAAAACACATGGTGCATTAGATGTTTGTTTAGTGAAGTTCTAATTTAATCCTTTAGTTACTTGTTCTATATATCATTTTTATAAAAATTTAACAATTTTGTTTTCGCTGAAATTTTTTATCAGAATTAAACCCTTGTTTGACACAAGTAAAAGACTCTCTACCAATATGTTGTTTTTCCCCTATGATTCATGTTTGACTTAGCTTCGACAGGGATCTATGGGCTTCACTGCTAATGGAAAAGTTTTATCAAAGCATGTAGTGTAATTTTACAAGTTATTTAAAAAGAAAATCCGTCATTGTAGCTATTATCAAAGACAATATGGTGGTGGAGAACGGACAACAAATGGTGAATATGGACAAGCTCACATGACAAACTGATATTTAGAGTTCAGTAAATCCATTAATTCAGTAAATGCAACGGTTAAAAGCTAAAATGTACTCGTCTTCACAATGTGACAGCATTTGTTTCACTGTACATAAATTGATACTTTCTTTTTACCCTAGACTTCTCCAATTCATGTTTAAATTCAGTATGAATAACACTTCCCCCAAGATGTGAAATAAAACACAATTCTGCATTCTTCTTTATCTTTCCTTTATTTTCATAGGATACATACACTTCAGAAACAATCTTTTCCATTTTCTTCACAACTTAAAAAACGATTTCATGCAAAAATGCAAAGCAAAATAACAGAAAATGTTAAGACTTAACAAAAATAAGACCTGAAGCACTTGGGTGTAGATTGCACTAAACTGCTATTATTAAATATAGAAAAATATAACATAAATTCCTTTTATGTCTAGTGTAAGGAAATGGCCACACTCAGTTATTTCACCTTGAACATTTCCCATGTTTTAAGTAGGCAATTATTTATATAATAAAAAAATTATTATAGTACGTGATTTGTCCCTCGGTCTTTTTTTCTTTACAGCAGTGAGTAAACAAACATTTTTCTGACAAAATGTCACAAATAGCTAAAAAAATTGTCACAAACGGCAAACATTAAAACTGCCCAAACAAACCAGATGCACAAAACATGCACTCACAGTCTTCGCTGCCCACACATTTTTCATTGGGATATTAGAATTACTGATCTTCTCAATCCTAGAAAAAATGAATAAAACAACTGATACAGGTAATCAAAACTACCATAAAAACATGCACCACGTGGTAAGAAAGTAGATTAAACATAACATTTTTGAAACCGCATTGCATCACTATTTCAACGACTATTTCAATATTTACATGTACAGTGCACTTTTCACTAACAATCATGCACAAATAACTAACAGAATATAATGAATGCCCAGTAACATTGTCAATGTAATTAAAACTAATTTAGTCTATTTAATGCTTCTTACTGGTTTACCAGTTTATGCTTATGTTCATGTAGATAAGACTTTCTTTTTATCCTTTATTTACAATACAAATTTCACATATGACATTATTTGAGCCCATGATTAGCATGAAAACACTTTCAAATTTTAATACAACATTTTTAAATGACAAAATTTTATCTAGACATTGAAAAAGCTGCGCGAGTCTGTAAAAATCTGTATCAAGGTGAAGATGCTTTTTTTACCAGCAAAGGACATAACACAAGTCAGGGTTCCCTCTGTCACCTGCCAATGTCGCTAGTTGCAATAAAAACACCTATTTGACAACATTTTTCTTCTTTGGTAACCAAAAACCCCACAATAACGCTGTTTTTAGGACTCAAGGCAATTTTTTACGCTTTTGTGCTAAATTGGCGAAAATAATGAACATGTCTGGGGGATCCCTGCCAGTTAAAAGTAAAGTATATAATATACTCATATTTTGACAATTCATGCTCGACACCCAAATACTATTTGAGCTTACTGGCATAGTTCAAACATGCCCTGTTTTGGAACACCGTTTGACATTTCTAGTACAACAGTAATATAAACATAATTCAATGATCAAAATACTGATGTGTATGCATTGAACCCTTACACCAAAATGAAAAATGAAAGCCAGTTTGAATTTCAAAGTGATGAAAAATTTCATCACAATATTTTTTTAGGTGATAGAAGACAAATAGATCTAATACATAAATCACTTTCCTACATTTCTTCAAAGTTTCAAGCCACAATAAAATTAACCAGTTTTGAATCATAGATATTGAATCAAATTTCAAACATTCAGCATTTTGAGAAATTTTCCTCGCCCGGTTTTGCGACTATCTTCTTTCAGTTTATACATAATTATTTCACACTTTTCAACTAATAACACAATTAAAGAAATATATTTAAATTCACAAAAAAAATCATATAGAAGGTAAATCAAAAAGCATTTAATGCAACTACAGTAAACTCTGTATATAACAAACCCAGATATAGCTAAATTCCGCATATAAGGAACAAATTTTCTTTGCCAAATTTTTTTCCTTTCTTTAATATGAAAATGTTACATGGATTTAACATATGTGGAAATAAAGAACAAATTTAAATGGTCCATGGAATTTGTTATCTACGGAATTTACTGCATTGAAAGTGGAAGGAAAACAACACAGGGACTGAAGTTCTTGGAGATAAAATGCACTTCTTACTTCACTTCTTTAAACAAAGTTCAATTAAAATGTAGAGACAACCTATATGGTTATGAAACCTGAGGTCTGAAGATCTATGTGCCTTGTACATACGTTCTTGTTTAAATTGATATTACCCTTAAAAGTGACCATCATAATAATATAACTATAATTAACTCGGAATTAGTTGTTCCTTATGTTTTCCAAGTATCCATTGTGCTTTAAGCATTTTACATGGCCATTTTGAAGGTCAATCTGATTTCCATTGTAAATGTACCTTTGACATAGGTCCTCAGACTTGAAGTGAACTGTTTTTATCACAGTTTCTTTACAAAAGTTAGTTTTTAGTAAAAAAAATTCTGATTTGTTTACTAAATACATCTTTGAATTTTTCTATTAGCACAATCTTACATATCTTGATATCTGGTTGTAGTTGAGAAGTACATGTAAAACATCACACGAGAAGACCTCATCATTTTCTGTGATAGCAATTTAACATAATTTTCATAAAAAAAATCGCTTAACAACTAAAATACGAAGGATATAAAAAGGTTAACCATTGTACCACTCCAGCAGCATTTAATACTATTCTAAAATCACTTAACAGTAACAGCCTTGACTTCTTTTAACAGATACATTGTATTTCAAATATTCAATTTTCAAATTTCTTCTTTCCCATGTTCCAACAAAATCGCTATGGTGATACAAGATGGAGGCTCCTGATTGGTCTATTTCCTTGGTTGCTGTATGATTTTCTGCTGAGGTGAGTGCATAGGTCTGTTATCATGCGTTGGCTGTGGTTTATCATGAATTGCACGAACAGCAGCTTCTGGGAAATCTTTGTCACCCTGAAATGAATAGCAGACTCTAGTGCAACTATTCACAACTTTCAGATTTCCATTACTGAAATCAAAACCTTTTTCCTCCCCAATTTAAAAATACTGCAGTTGCTTTTATAGATTTTTATCAGAAAAACATCATTTCTTCCTTTTTGCTCCTGAAAAATCCCACTGAAGAACCCTTTGAATTTAGCAGGCAATTGCAGTTACATCCATTTGCTATTTCAAGATGATCATGAATACACTTCTGTGAAGCTTCACTCTTTTTACTGAATCCCTGGTAACGTCCCTTTATTCAGGTTTCTTTGTATTTAGATAATCATTGGCAACCATTGTATAGATGGATCTGAACCTTTTGTTTCAAGTAGCTATTGACATAAATTTCCCATTTTTATCAATTAGATTTGAACCTTCAACAACTGGATTCCCCCCCCCCTCCTGGTACTACCAGACCAGCCACATGTACTTTCCTAAAAGCTCATCTGCGTGTTTACACAAGTGACTTTCTATATGATGCACAATACGACAAAAGGGCCCTTAAAGGTAAAACCCCCGCCGCGGGGTTTTTTTTTTTTTTTTTTTTTTTTTTTTTTTTTTTTTTTTTTTTTTTTTTTTTTTTTTTTTTTTTTTTTTTTTTTTTTTTTGTGTTTTTTTTTTTTTTTTTTTTTTTTTTTTTTTTTTTTTTTTTTTTTTTTTTTGTGGGGGGGGGGGGGGGGTGGTGGTTTTTTTTTTTTTTTTTTTTTTTTTTTTTTTTTTTTTTTTTTTTTTTTTTATTTTTTTTTTTTTTTTTTTTTTTTTTTTTTTTTTTTTTCTTTGGCTTTTTGGGGTGGTTGGGTTGTTTTTTTTTTTTTTTTATTATTGGACCTAATAATGTGTATATTTTGAACTAACAGAGACAGTTGTCCCTTTTGCAGTTCGATGAAATGTACTGTAGCACAGATACGCGGTCAGGTACTGTAAAGCGCAGATACGCAGCAAGGTACTGTTGCACAGATACAGGGCTATGCTCTGTATAGCGCAATGTACTGAGCACGGTACTGAAGTACTGTTGAGATTTAAGTGCATTTACTGGAATTCCATCAACATTTTAACAACAAAAATACTTTTGAATATTTACTGACTGAAATGGTGTGCGTTAAAATTTGACCATTTTTATAATACTTATTTAAATCTTTAAACATTGTAGACTCTTGAGATTTACAGAACTACTGGATTCCTACCAGTTGTCGGGCGCTACCGGATCTTTGGGCGATTTTATGTTTCGTGTTTTATAGTTTGCCACCCACGCGGACAGGGTTCAAGGCTCACAATATGCTTATTTTTTTTATTTTGGCTTCCCCTTTTTTTAATTTTTTTAAGGATCTGCATGAGCAAGAAAAATCATTACTGTTCATATTCCATCCTTCTGAACATGAACACTATAAATGTAAATAATGCAAGTAAAATGGTGTGTATCTTGAATGGAATATACTTATATTTATTGGTTTTTTTTTCGTACATGTATTTAAAATAGTAAAACAAGCACTAAACATCTTTGTTGGGAATAATGCTTTGCACAAAGTTGAGTGCCTGATAATTGGTTGCCCGATGTGGCTTTAAAGAAAGAAATTGTACCCCTTTTCTGGCCTCATTTATAAACAAGCTGTGGACACAGTCGATAAACTGACAAGTTTATAATGTCATCACAATACCTAAGTTTATCCTTGGAAAATTTTATGGGTTTACTAGTATTTGTTGCTACAATAAATACAACAAGAGCTGTCCATAAGACAGCACGCTCGACTATTGTGGGTGTTTGCTAATAAAACAAAACTTTTATCAGTGTAATAGCAAAACAAAATTCTGCTAACTATGAAGTATAAACTAGGAAAGTTGAATCATAAAAAAAGTCAAAATCTATAACTATAGATTTAATTTTTGGTAAATTAATTGTTTGATACAAAATTTACCCTGAACACTATTGCAAGGTTTGATAAATTACCATAAGTGGTTACGTGATATGTGCATGATAGTACCTTGGATGCAAAACTTTCCCAAATTTTCAAAGTCAAACAAGGGCCATAATTTGCACTAAATTTAAACAAGAGTTATCTGTCTTGACTGTGTGACACCACTTAAGACATTAAAAAAGTTTCAAGTCAATATCATAAGTGGTTACTGAGATATGTGCATGATGTACCTAGTAGGCAAAACTTTAACCAAATTTTCAAAAGTCAAACAAGGGCCATAATTAGTACTAAATTTATACAAGAGTTATCTGACTTGACTGTGGACGACACCCTAGAGACATGAACAAAGTTTCAAGTCAATATCACAAGTGGTTACTGAGATATGTGCATGATAGTACCTAGCAGGCAAAACTTTAACCAAGTTTTCAAAAGTCAAACAAGGGCCATAATTTGTATTAAATTTTTTCAAGAGTTATCTGCCTTGATTGTATGACACCCCTAAAGACATGAACAAAGTTTCAAGTCAATATCATAAGTGGTTACTGAGATATGTGCATATAGTACTTAGCAGGCAAAACTTTAACCAAAAGAAGGCCGGGGGCAACGCCTCGACACACAAGTGACTGTAATAGCTCTCCATATTCTCCGAATAGTCGAGCTAAAAATGTTCATTTTCCGCCTGAGAACTGGAAGGAATCCAGTATACAGCTTATGAAAATCGGTTGATATGCTGTGGATTTACTGTTATTATAAAACTTCGCTTATTATCATAAATATGCATAAATTATGTAAATGAGCTCAAATGCTTGTACCATGCCTTTAATTTTAAAATACAATGGAGTTACAAGAATAAGAAGCAACCTTAAAAGATTCAAATTTTGCATGTTTTTTTCCACCTAATTAATATTCCGAGCAGTGCAAATTTCAATGGTATTCATAAACATGCTCTAATTTGATACTTCACTCTAAACTGTAGCATATTTACTTCAAAAGATATGATATATTTGACCTCTAATGGTCTTTTTGTCACGTTGTACATCAATTTTGCATTTTGCCTTAATACCAACCAACCAGTAGCTGGACTTTGAACAGCTCAAAGGTAACATTTTAAGATAAAAAGTCTAAAAACTAATAAACAACCTAACCTTGGGATAAAGATCTCCATTTTCACATTCTGGCAATCAATTTATCTAAGGATCAAGTGTAAACCTCTAAGTGCAAAGCATACACAAAAACTTTTCTCAATGCCTTATGTTTATGTCTATACAACTTTCTGAGTTAACATATCAGAACTATGAACAGTATTCATCACAGGTATTTCAAAGATTTTGTTTACCTCTGGTTTGTTTAGGTCTTAATTTATAACTTTGAAGTGTGTTTCAAATTTCTACAAGAAAAAGTTTTGCTATATTAAATGGCATGTTCTACAGTTTCATACAAAAACATGCATTTAAATACACATACCATGTTAAATACTCAAACAACAAAAGTTCAAAACTCGAAAGAAGAGCAAGTTACCTACCTTGGTGACGGCCCCTGATAACAGTAACTGCTGATGGTGTTTATCTACCTTGGCTGGGCTGAAACAAAAGGAAATAACTTATGCCAGTGGATAAAATGTTAAAAAGATAAATATGATTTTAGCAAGTTTTTTTAAATGAGAACGTACAAGAGTTAGACTGCATTTTTCTTCACAGTTTTGAAGACCAGATTTTGATCTCAGTGAGGCCAAGTAATATGTCAGTACTGTGAATGGGTACCATTGACACATGAAACATGTGATAATCAGTACCATCTGAGATTTCAAGAGCGATTGATAGATATTAAGAAAACTTGTTTTGTAATGGTCCTGAACCAAATTGACTGCACTTGTTATTTAAATATTCTGATTTAAATGACATGTTAAGTCTATGAAATGTTCTAGGAACTGAGTATACAAAGTCATATAAAATTACAATATAAATAATGTTTTAAACATCAAATATCTGTTCAACCACTTAACCCTTAGCCCCAATCTGACCCTGACTCTACTTTTACAACCAGTCTGATCATCTGCGCTGTTTGCTATTCTGTCAATAATCTTTCACTTAAAATCCTTTCAAACAAATATTGGTCCCATCCAAACTAAACTAGAGCTATCACTAAATGTGATTAATACCCCCAAAAGGATTGCTTTATAAACTGAAGAAGTTCGTAGTAACATAATACCTTGCAAACAAACTAAAAAGAGATATTGTTCTTAGCAGTTCCTCCATTGTGCTTGACCATTGTATGAAGTTGTATTGAATCCCAACTTGTAGTTTTCGAAAAAGCTCCAGACAGGGAAAAGTAACAAAGGGCAATAACACTGTAATTAGTCAAGATGGAGTTATGGTTCCTGTGCACTGCACTCCCTCTCACTGTGCTTGACCATTGTATGAAGTTGTATTGAATTCCAACCAGAAGTTTCAAGTTATGCTCTGGACAAGGAAAAGTAACAAAGGGTAATAACTCTGTAATGAGTCAAGATGGAGTTATAGTTCCTGTGCACTGCACTTCCTCCAAATGTGCTATCATTGTATGAAGTTGTATTGAATTCCAACTTGTAGTTTTCAAGTTATGCTCCGGACAAGGAGGGAAAGTAACAAAGGGCAAAACTCTGTAATTAGTCAAGATGGAGTTATAGTTATTGTGCACTGCACTTCCTCTCAATGTGCTTGACCATTGTATGAAGTTGTATTGATTTCCAACCTGTAGTTTTCAAGTTATGCTCCGGACAAGGAAAAGTAACAAAGGGCAATAACTCAGTAAATACTCAAGATGGAGTTATAGTTCTTGTACACTGCACTTCCTCTGAGTGTGCTTGATCATTGTATGAAGTTGTATTGAATTCCAACGAGTAGTTTTCAAGTTATGCTCCGGACAAAGGAGGAAAGTAACAAAGGGCAATAACTCTGTAATTAGTCAAGATGGAGTTATGGTTCTTGCGCACTGCACTTCCTCTCAATGTGCTTGACCATTGTATGAAGTTGTATTGAATTCCAACTTGTAGTTTTCAAGTTATGCTCCGGACAAGGAAAAAGTAACAAAGGGCAATAACTCTGTAATTAGTCAAGATGGAGTTATGGTTCTTGCGCACTGCACTTCCTCTCAATGTGCTTGACCATTGTATGAAGTTGTATTGAATTCCAACTAGTAGTTTTCAAGTTATGCTCCGGACAAGGAAAATGCAACAGACCGCCCGACCGACCGACCGACCGACCGACCGACCGACCAACCGACCGACCGACCAACCACCGGGTGACTCCTATATACCCCCCTAAACTTCGTTTTGGGGGTATAAAGATGGACAAGTCCATTTTAGAAATTCAGCAGGGTAATTCAAAAGCTATCCAGTTTACATTCTTACACTTCATATTCCTCGGCATCTTCTTCCGCAGGTTTTTCATCCGCCTGCTTCTCTGTCTTCTTGTGAGTTGTTACACGCATACCTCCTACTTTCACTGTAATATAGGATAAATACATGATAAATTAAACTCCACTTGGCTAAATTGGTGCGATGGATTAGCAGCCCTTCATCTAGACAGTACATGTACCACAACAGTATACACATAACAAGAGCTGGCAGTAGAACAGCAGCCATACATGCCAAAAGAACCTGCTGATAGACAAAGAGATAAATATGGCAGGGGAATGGACAAGCACTGCCACAACAGAGAACTAACATTTGGGGCATACAAAAGAACGAAAACTTGAAAATGGAAATACGTTCGGGTGTTTAAAAAGATGCAAAGAAAACTTAATAAAATTTGAATTCGGATCCCCCCCGTTACATTATCAATGTGGTAGATATGGCTTTGGACAGAAATATATTATGGCTCTACCTGACCATGGAATTCTGCATTTAATTTTCAAAGACCCTTAAAGCAATTCAACTGAAACTCAAGGGGCATCAGCTGTATATAGAAAATAAACTTTACACAAAGTTTGATTGAAATTGCATTACCAATGTGGTAGATGAACTGGGCATTGGGTAGATTCTAGTTTAGTGGTCCTCATTGATTGGGACTATTGCTTTAAGGTATGCTTTGGATCAGTTGGCCTTTGAAATGAAAAAGGAAGAGATTGGGGGCAGCGGCCCCTAATGTTACAACTTATACAAAGAGGGGTGTGGGGGCTACCGCCCCTATATAACTTCACTTCATATTGTTATGTTACAGTCGCCATTGATACATTTTACATTAAAGTTTAATTTAAACAGGCTGGTAACACTGCCCGATCAGGCTTTGAAGCCCAATCAAGCTTTAATTGCCTGA
The DNA here is from genome assembly GCA_022818135.1 of Saxidomus purpurata. Lineage (NCBI taxonomy): Eukaryota > Metazoa > Mollusca > Bivalvia > Venerida > Veneridae > Saxidomus > Saxidomus purpurata. Next base: position 14,603,287 of record JAFMSR010000009.1, on the reverse strand, counting down.
TTGGACTTTAATTTATGAAAAGAAACTAAGAATTGTATAAATATTTCAAGAAATATTTAATGAATTGCTTTGAAAGTCTTGTTATAAACACCTACTTTTTATCGAAATAAAAGTTACAGTTTTTTTTATCAGGAGTCTTTGGCTATTTTACATTAAAAGTACATGTACATGTATCCTCTTTGGTCCTTGTGTCGTTACTCTAAGCATTTATAATTTTATATCACTACTAAATAAATAACGTTCTATAAATTATTAGAATAAATCATACACTTGCTTGCAATTTAAATCTTTTATTCCATTATTCTGCTAATTCATAGCGGCAAACAATCTTGTATTACTCCACCACATGTAGCAAATCAGCAGCATGTTAACAAATGTCAGCCATTTTGCATGCATTCCTTGAATTGGTGCAACACACTAACTGATGACGTAACATCACATGAATAAGTCCAATATTATATTAGGCACTTCTACAAAATTATGGGCTTAGTGTTTGAAATAATTAAATATATATTAAAACTGTCAAAATTCATAAATTAATGCAGCTTTCTGGACAAGCATGCCATGTCCCTTTTATTGTTTGTATGCATTTAAGTAATTTAATTGAATAACTACTAGTACTGCCATTTTGCCTGATAAAAAGAAAAAAATCAAAATCAGATCACATAGGACCAGAAACTAACGTTTTGCTGTTGTAGTAAAAAATCCAACAGTCACTCACGCGCATGCGCTTAATCTCAATAGACTATATTAAAAACAAATATGGCACCATCGAAGAATTTTATTACAAAACTCAAATGCATACTTCCTATTACCAAAATTCCAAAATAGTTAGGCTTCCACGATCCAGACATACAAACTAGGTCAATCACACTCACAGATCTCACTGGTCACCGCGATTGACCTACTTTTTCACAACCAATCAAATTCAATCTTTGGCTAAAACTTGATTGAAATTGCAGTCAGGTAAATCTCTCCTTTTTTTCGGCTTCAAAATTCTACTTTTCTAGGCATGAGGGGAGACATGCCGCGGTCTCATCCAAAACCCAATCTAAAAATTTAGCTTTTGGACGGACCTTGATAAAATCTCTTTCAAATCAAATCAAAACCGATCAAAGGACAGTGCCGATACAAGGGCCCTCAACCATATGCAAAGTGAAAGTAAAAAGCTAGAATTCTGGTGCAAAAAGTGGCTAATTATATTTGGGTGATGACTTCGAACATAATGTAATGTTGCACGGAACATGTTCTAGGACTTTAGAAATTATTTTATCAAATACTTTTCAAAATATTTACAAAAACTATAATTTCTATTGATAAATATTAGCCAGATCGGGCAATACAAGCTTGATTGGGGCAAATTTGTTGTTATCAGTGATATCAGCCTGATAAACAGGCTGTTTAATGCAAGTAATTTTTATTTGTCATGTCATACAGAAGAGCTTGACAGATCACAAACACTATTAAATATGAAACCATGTACTGTATCTACAGTACAAAAATACATCGACACACTGTCACAGGTCTGACTGGGTCTGGGCCCTGGCATGGCCATGGGCCATGTTGTTCGGTGTTAGCAAAGAAGAGAAACTTTCTTTGGCAGCATACTGATGCGAAATTCTTCATTAAAAACGGAAATACTACCTGCAGGCGCATGCCCTGCCTTCAGGTTTGGATCTTCTACAGGGTCTGACATTTCTGTAGCAGATGTCTTCGTCAAAATATTGGTATAAATATCAAAAAGTTTATCTGTTTTCAATCGACGTGTTTCAAATGTGATCTACGTCATCAAACCATGCGGTATTACTTCTGTCACGTTCATGTACAGCTATCTTCACAGATTATGTATTATGTACGTAAAATTTTAACCGTTCAATGTGTGTTTTCAAACTGTTGTTTATTAGAACGTCTTCAAAAACGTGTAAAATAAAGGATATCGTTTTTGTTCCGTACCATGGTTGTTCCGTACCAGGTTATTCCGTACCATTTCCGGAGGTTCCGTACCACATATAATAATAAGTTGTTTCGTACCACATATAAGAATAAGTTGTTTCGTACCATATATACATGTAGATATAAATGGAAAGACATTGTTTATTTTGTTTTTCAGTTAAGATGTTAGAGTTTTATATTTGAAAAATTACTCTCATAGAATCAATAATTCATAAAACAATATTTATAATTCACGCATTGTAGGTTTGTCAAACAACGCCACGGACGAAAGCTGTTAACAAACACAGAGATAAATATGTGTTAATTGACAGCGCATTTTAATTAATTAGTAATCACTCAGCGATTAGCTTTAACGGCTTTGACATAAATCTTTATTCTAACGAGTGAACGATAATTTTTTTATTCATGAAAATGCGTGTAATTGTGCAATTTTATCTGCTATGGCTGCTCTATGTTATTTTAATTTTATAAAAGAAAATGTTCTGAGCTTAATTCATGCTCTTTCTATTCAAGGAATCTGACAACGTTTGTAAAATGCTTCATATTGTACTGTTTTTATAAATAAATGTCATCTTGTTTATATTATATGACACAATAAAATAAGTATAACAAAATGTAAAATATCTGGTTAGTATAATCACGGACCTGTGAATATAGGTCCGTGGTATAATTCGTGCGTGATTCAATATGTGTACCGTATTTTGATGTTACATTTTAATTGTTTCGTTCTTTTTTTATCAATTAATGAAATAGTTCCTTATTGTTTGGTTTTCGTAATAAGGGCTTTGTGTTTAAATTAACAGGTAATATGTGCTATAAATTGTTTTGTTGTTGTTGTTTTTTTGGCCGTTTGCCTTGTATCTACCTTGTTGCATCTGTGTGCTATGTGCTATTTTTCTTTTCTTACAAATTGAGCTTTGTTCTATGCTTTCTATTTTTGTTATTTAGTGCTGAATTTTGTATTTTCTTAAACATTTAAATTCTTAAATCTTAATTATTAAGACACATTAAAAATTTTGTCATTTTATGTTTTTTTGTATATTTTCAACAATAAAATAAACGTACATTGTGTAACTATCATACAATGTCGCTAAATTTCACAACAATAAATGCATGTAATTGTTCTGTTAATGATTTCTTTTAGTTGTATATATGTAATTAATCGATATATAATAAAAAAGAAAAAGGCATAATTTCAGTCTTTATTTTCAATTGTGCTAATGTGCGATAATTGCTTCAAGCTGCAAATAAACATACAATGTCCCAAACAAACCCTTTTCACACCTCTTCACACATTTTCTTTACCCTATATAAATATATATGTGGTACGGAACCTCCAATTTTGGTACATAAATGTAGTGGTACGTAACCTCCACGGTACGGAACATCTAACATCCGTTTTTGAATTAAAGCTAGTTACATGATATCGATTATACTGTTGATCCAGACCAATAACATTCCAGTGCAGTATTCGTCACTCTAGATCTGTAATGTTGTTCAAAAAGAATTATAAATTTTATTTGTTACATAATCAAAACTAATATCCAGTAGATCTACTTACAAGTAACACATTCAGTTAAAACAAAGATTAAAGTGTGACTTGAAATAAAGATTTTATTATTATTATTATTATTATTATTATTATTATTATTATTATTATTATTATTATTATGAGGCTCCGAGTTCAAAGAAAAGCCCAGGACAAAAAATCCTACTAAACAGAATTGACGTGCTATATTTATATCAGATAAGTAAAAATGTTTCATTTTCATCTCTTAAGATACAGGAAATTTCCGAGTACTTAACTGTTAGTTGATCTGTTCAATTAACAATTCTAAAACACGTGTACACTTTGACAGGGTTTTAATACAATGTAACATACATTGAATCACTAAAAGTAGGGCCTAAAGCATCAACTATCAATCCAGGCAAGGAAGTATACACTACAATTATACTTCCGTGATCCTGGTGCGTCAGTCATAAAAAAGTGAGTTTTGGGTAACAGAATAGAACAGAATCTTAATTTATGACCAATTATGTTGCCTAATTATTAAGTTATCATTTAAATATGTCATTACACAATTTTGCGCTTGAAATACATGTTTATTTTATTTTCCTATTAAAGATTGAATCCAAACGAACATAATCTTTTTAATAATGAAAATCAAAACCATATACTCAAATGAAACAGGATTCATTAGATATATAATATCCCTGAATGAAATAATCAATTTACGGATCGAATAATGACAGCCTATGATATATGCTTTATTTACTCTAAAACAATGTTGACGTATAACTTTTTTCATATTTTTGTCGCCTCTTCATGAAAAAAACGTTGTCAGAAAGCGTGACTTATTTTTTTTTGCAATATCATTGAAAATACTCTGCTCTAATGATTTTGATTTAACCATCCCTACTTTTTGACTGTAAACATGTTTTTCGACTGGTTTGTTGATCGAATTAGGTCGCGAAGAATTAGAGAGTTCGTTCAGTATTATAGGTTATTGAACTTGTATGGTGAAATATTACTTGAAACTCGTTGATTGGCGGGACAACCGAAGCTCGTTGTTCCCGCCAAATCAACTCGTTCCAAGTAATATTTCACCATACAAGTTCAATAACCTATAATACATAATACCAGAAGACGCGGCATCGATGCTAATGCAACAAAAAACGCTAATCTGCCTGTCATACCTTTAAACACACCTACTCCTAGGAATGTGCTCATTTTTCGCCGCCGTGTTCAAAAAGAACTTGTAAAAACGAGAGTAGGTAAAAATCAACCGAGTATTTTGTGAATGGGAGGCATGGCAAAAATGATCTTTTATCCTTATACCTGGTATTTTGTTAAAAGTGTGTTTCGTCAAAAAGGAACTCCACATTTAGATTTTCAAAAAATTATGAATCTTACTTTACTTCGACCAATACTTGTTTCAAAACGGATGGTTAACAAATTATATTTTATTCACATACATGCAGTGTACGAGTCAATGGGATTATTACAGAAGTGATTGTACTTACCATTGTAGTTTTCTTGTGATAGTACAGCATTATTAGACAAGTCTGCAAGAGTACAAACATATCATTATAGTTTTGTTTAATATTAGATCTCCAGTGAAAATTAATTACTCAAACGTATTTGTACATGACCTTCATTCACGTTTCTACATAGTCGTCGTATATAAAACATAAGCATGGGTTTATTTTCAGCAACTATTATTTACCTAAATTTCTACAAAGTATCTCGAAAATCAGATTTTTATAAAGAACTCTCGGCATCAATTGCAAATAAATTGCAATAAGCTTGGAAAACACTCATAACGATAGTGTACATCAATACTTTGCAGTAAACGTGAATACAGTATCGTCTCATACCGGTGCCTTCAGAAGTTTCATTGTTTTGCGGACTGCATTTCATTGTTTTGCGGACCGCATTTCATTGTTTTGCGGAAAGTGTGGTAGATGATCACACACTGGTAGAATAAGGACACTTCAACATGCATTCAACTACAACTACAAATAGTTTATTGCATCAAAATATAACATATTTTATAGCCATTACAAATACATATACATAAGACCAAAGACATGCATTTTCAGAAGAGCACATGATGTTATTGTAAATATGTTACCAATTTTTAGTTCCTAGTTAAATTTGCATAGTAAATGTATTTCGACAAATTATTAACAACATTTTTCGATCTTACAGACATTAAATTAGTAAATTTCTGTATTGTTGGCCATGTAGAATAGTGTCGTTTTATGAATTTTGATCTGAGTTCCGAAAATTTAGGGCAAATCAGTAAAATACCAGTTGATATCTGGTGAGAAAAGTCTTGTCACTTCATAACGTTTCTCCTTATTTCCAAGTTTGTCTCAGTTTAACCAAGGTATCAAATACGTACATTTATGAAAACATGATACTAATATACAATGTATTGTTATATATCATATTTACAAACAATGCTGACTCTCCGGCATATTTTGGCTATGGATACAAAATACGATATTTTTGTTGTGTTAAGCAATTATACTTTATATACTATAGTGTAACATCAATATGCAAATTGAGCCTCATATACTTTATTATATTGTAACCTCATTAAATGTATTCATGTATAACATGAAATGAGTGTCATAAAGAGATTTGATTTTAATTGAATTGAAATCGACTTGGTTTATGACTGCAAAATATTATTATCTACATAAACCTAACACATTGATCGTAAAAATAAAGTTTTGCTACGCCTGTGCACAAATATCGATATATCACGGCTTCCGGTTTGCTTATACATTGTGAATACTAGACTTATATTATAACGGGTTGCACCCGGAAGAGCTGTCTATAAGAGTAGATAAATAATAATAAAAAATAGCAAGCATGAGTGAAAGTGTTGAGAGGATAATCATGGAGGACCCTTCGGAATATAGACCAGAGTACAAGGATAAAACCGAGTTCCGGGATTTCAGCTTCCACACGGTGCCCGACAGGGTTATCAAGGTACGAGTAGGCATTCTATTATGTTATTTATGCTTCATCCGGTCCATGAAAATGTCCTGGGTTTTAACCCGGTCAATCGACAACTATTAAACGTTTAAAACTTAATCCGCGAAACTACTAAGGCTACTTCAATTAATAACATGGTTCTATTTTATTGATCAAAATAATTTTCCTTGTTTCAGTTTCAGCCAGTTTGTTTTGCAACAGCTGTTACAATTTACAATTGAAAATGTTTTAACTGCCATGTACGATGTAATGAAAAATTGCATTTTAGCAGGTTATTAAAGCTACAAATGTCATTTATTGATACGACATGTTTCATCTCTGTGATAGAATATACACTTCTTTATTTTTTGTTTTTATCTATTGTGCTGTTGCGGGAAAGGGTAAAATACTATTGACATTAGAAATGGACCTGCTCACCCCATTTTTTTCTCAGTTTAAATGTTTAGTCTCGTACATATACAAATTTATTAAAGACATAAAACTAGTCATGAAACTTCTATATGTACACGTGTGCACGTGGTCTTGTTTAAATGAAATAAAATGTTTATGAGGCTATTATATAAAAGCGCACTTCAGAGTAACATAAAGTATCTATCATTGACTGAAATAAAAACAAATACATTGTACATGTATTTATATTGTATGTATTGACATACGAAACGGGGCCGTGTATGCGACATGATTATGCGGTTAAAGCCTATTATGGTAAACATTACACAAATAAAGACTATTTTTATGTTCTGTGCCAAAAAGTTAAATGATCTACGTAGAGTTAAATTTGACCTGCCTTAACCGTTCTCCTAGGCGCTTACTGTTGTATAAAGTTTAACCATGTTTTATTTGATAATTTACATATCAAAATAACTACATAATACAAACACATGATAAAAATGCAAAATGGGTCGGGCAACAAGTTCTTTTGAAGATTTGAAGATTGAAAATTTCCAAAATGGAAGATCATGGAGGAGGCCATTTTAAATTTGTGCAGTGCTCTAATTAAAATATTCACGCAGGTAATGCTGCTAAGTGAAAAACAGCAGCTTCAAAAATATATTAAAACATGGTAACCTACATGACACTTAATCAATGTAATCAGTTTTAGATGAAAAACAATCATGAGAAAATGAATAAATTGGGTTTAAAATTAAATTTTGAAAAAGGTGCGTGTTTGGTAGTGTATCTAATTTTCATACATTTATATATTTGCATATTAACTAAATCTAAGCTTACTCAAAACTCTTCTAAATTTTAGCCGATTTCAAAAATTCTTTCAACAGTGTGTTTGTGTGAACAAGCTCTTCAATTTTATCCTAAATTCTAACTTGCATTCCCCTTCAAGCAATACTATTTGAAGTGAATATAATAAAAACATCGGAAAGAAACAATAACATCAGGAACTAAAGAAATAGGAGGGTAACACAAAAGGTGATTTGTTCCATGGTACTGAGTGACTTTGGGAACAAGGAAAAGAAACATGTATTCATATAATTTTACATCAGGAACTAAAAAAAGTCGGTGTAAATATAATTTCGTGTTTTGAATAAGGAGGTTCTGTTTAAAAGTTATCCCCACAAAGGGAATATGTGAGGTGAAAAACAGCACAAGGTGGAATTTGGATTTGCAAATTTATTCACTCATGCTCGCAGCACTACTGGAGTAAGTGACTAATCTTTTGAGCAAGTAAAAAATGGTTTGATGTAGTAAATGAATTCTTGCATGTGGTCATTTATACAAACTAAAGTTACTTACCAGATATAAATTTAAATCCAATTTTTCCAAGTTGTGCCCGACCCCCGTTTACGTGCTGTATACAAGTAAAACACAGATCTGGACGTTGTGGATCTAAGCTCATGGAAGAGGGATCCATACTTTACAACACTGAAGGGGAACAAAGTATCCCACATTCTTATATAAAAATCTACAAAAGCTTAGAGTCACAAACATGCATATTATAACTACTGGTATTAACATTCTTTCATATATCGGATCGGCATTTCCGATGATTTTACCTATGCCGGAATATCGTTTGTTTTTATATGATACTGCATCATATGGATAATTTTGCATTTAGAAATCTACTTTAAAGTGCACGATATGCACAGCAGCCGAAACAGTTATACTCGGTGACGGATATTTCGATCTGAACCGCATGCTCAAAACAGAAACTATTAATCTCATGCATTTTATACAGTGATACCTAACTCAAAATAGTAACACGATGTTATGCAAATCCGCGCGCTTTATATCACGTGGGTGGAGCTTATATTCTTTTTATGGCGCTCGTCGCATGTAGGTATTTCTGATATGCAAATTCCGAATAAAAGTAAAATCAGCTGTCACACGCGAACAGAATCCAAACTTCATTAGATGTCTTTCTGTAGGCGCGACGGCGTTGTGCCACCGTCATCGTCCAATGTATCGGTGTTGCATACCCAATAAAAGAACCCTGGGACACTCTGTATTATGCAAGGTGCCACGTCCCCATTCAGTAAACTTGCTATAATACAATTTAGCAACAGCTTGTACAACGGCTATTGCTGTAGGACAACGGTCAAATGGATCTCTTATGAAGGTCGCCCATGAGGATTCTGGGATACGATTGAGGGTTGGACGTAGCCCAAACAGCTTTGAAGTTAGCTGACCCCGCCCCAAACACGCACGTAAAAGTTTGTAATTCAAAATCGACATTAAATTTTATTTTTCTAGACGTACAAGGCTATGCACACAAACCAGACGTACGAGTTCGCAAAGAAAAAACTAGAACAATGGTCCAAGTTTGACCATGCAGAGATGACTATTATGGAAGCACTTGAGCTATTGAATAGTCTGGTGGATGAATCGGACCCGGATGTGGACGTACCGAATGCCGTGCACGCATTCCAAACAGCGGAAGGTAATTATTTTAAAAAGTCAGAGTTTGGTATAATTGTATGGAAAGCCAACTCTACCATATACGAGCACTTAAATATTTGGAGAGCTCTCTAATTCAACTAATGAGATCAAAAATTGCTTTGAAGCGCGGTTTAATTCAGTTGGTTTGGAGAGCTCCAAATCCTTCGCACATCGGGCCCCAATTTCACGCAAATAGTTAAGTAAGTACATTAAGTTAAGTGTGTTATTTTTGTTGCATTTCACGAAAAATAACAGACTTAGCACAATTCTTAAATGTATGACTTAAGCACGTTAATTTAAGACTGCCTAAGAGCTTACTTAAGAATAATTATCTGTCTCTATTGATATTTAGTTCACTGGGTCAAAAGTAAAGGTCAGATCTATTATGTTCAAGAACTGGAGAACTATTAGGCCTACGAAATTCAAACTAGATAGTAAGGTTGGCCTTGACCAGTTTGGATTACCCCTACTGATTTTGACCTTGATTATGATCTTGTTCAGTGCAATGATACCCAGGTGAGCGATATAGGGTCATCATGGCCCTCTTGTTATTCACTGGTGTAAAGAAAAACGTTGTTTGATGGGCAGTTTTTTCTTGTTTTCTTTTTCAGACAATTGATTTGTTGAGTTGCAGCTGAAAAAATAGTTTGTTTGGTAGCTTCCACGACTGGAAGAATGTTTGTTGAGTCTGACACCGCACTGCCTATGTGTGGACCTGGTGAGACGGAGAAAATGGGTTTTGTAGATGAGTTAATCCATGAATTTCAAAGTTACTTTTTAAGCACACCTCTTGCCACTCCATTATACGGAATGGACGGATAGGAAAAGGTCAGGAACGGTCTTTTTGGTAGCTCGACAATAACTGAAAAGAACAGCTTAATTTAGACTCGTCATTATGTCATGTAAAAATGGCATTTGGTAAAAGTCATAACACCATTTGGATAAAAAAGATCTTAATTCTGTACATAAATTGACATGAAAGTTAGCGAAGAAAAGATTAAATAAAAAATTGTAGCAAAATAAGTCATCAAACTGAAATGTATGTATTTTACTTAAGGACAAAAGTTCTGTACGGTATAATTAAACTAACACAAAAACTGAAATCGGATATTTTATTCACAATTAGAAAAGCATAAGAAAGTCATCATTTCCGAATCAATGTACAAATTTTCATTGTTCGTGAAGTCGTTTAGAATGTTCGTGGACGTTTAACACACGTGCAACATGTGTTGTAGGCTCACTGACCTCCAGTCGACATAAACGCGCAAATTTTGCTATCTTGGAAGCTTCGTAATAAAACATACGTTGAGTATTTGTTTAAATTTTTACGACTTTCGATAGGACTATCCTTTGGTAAAAAAATTCACTTGACATTTTTGTTATTATCAGCTTCATGTACATAAAATTTAGGTAAATGTGAAATTCATGGTTTATGCCGTCACGGTTGATTGAACGCTATTGTATATAATTCTAAACACCCTGTCATGTAGCAAGTAGTCTCAAAATATAAATTTGCAAATAAAAAATTAAGTAAATTTGTTATAATATGATTAATATCTATAATATCTATAACTCTGGATGCATAATACACTTCATATCCCAATTAATTAAACTAAACTTAAATGAATACAGGTACTACATGAACTATACAGGGTAGGTAACTCCCAAACAACTATGAAGGGTCGGTAACTCCCAAACAACTATGCAGTGTAGGTAACTCCCAAACAACTATGCTGGGTAGATAACTCCCAAACAACATGCAGGGAAGGTAACTCCTAATAATTTATTTTGTCCTTACAGCGTACAGATTCCAGTGGACCCTCAGAAATGTTTGGTGAGTGTTTTTTAGACGGATCCTAGATCTATTTATTCATCGGTTGATTTCTTCTCAGGTATAAGAAAAAATCATCCGGACAAAGAGTGGTTTCACGTCGCTGGTTTAATCCATGACGCCGGCAAGCTCCTTGCCTTGTGGGGAGAACCGCAGTGGTGTGTTGTCGGCGATACGTTCCCTGTTGGATGTGCTCATGCAAAGAGCATTGTTTTTGACGCAGAGTTTTTCAGGGGTAAGATACTTACATTCTATAAAGTATTCTTTTGTATGATTCATTGTCACGACAAGTGTCCGACATTACTGTAGAAACGTGCTCGCGTGGCATTTTTTTCAAAAACTTTCGTAATGTTAGCATGATTCGTATCTTTGGTTTGTTCATAAATCTATGTGGTATAAAGTCGAACTTTGATATATATATATATATATATATTAAGCTTCGATTCTGGCGCTTTGCCTTGTGAATTAAAAAAAAGTTAGCTTAAAGTGTTTACATAAATATCACTACAGTTAAAAACCCTTAATTGAGACCACCCTTCGTACCAGAAAAAAGTGGTGGTATAAATGAAGAGACATTTTTGATATGAAATCGAGCATTTGGTTTTGAAATGTAAAGTCTAAGTATCGAGGGCGGTCTTCTTAATAGCAGAACATTACCGAACTTGTCATTTTAGTTGCAATCGGTCAGACTTACGTTTCGCGATACATTGTACATTTTATAGACTTAAATTTTGCACAAGGTCACGTGATCATTGTAAGATCTTTTGAAGTTAACCATTGGCTGAAACTTTGCAGATAACCCGGACACGAAGAATGAGAAGATAAATACAAAGTTTGGTGTGTACAGCGAGAACTGCGGACTTGAAAACGTGACAATGAGTTGGGGCCATGACGAATATTTGTACAGGGTATTGAAGGCAAACACGTGTAACCTCCCCGAAGAAGCCCTCTATGTCATACGGTATTCTTTAAATTACATTTGAGCTCTCAATTGTTTAAAATGGTAGTATTTAAAAATTCTAAATTCCATTTAATTACACATGTACAGTTATATCAAAAAACATATGTTACTGTGCCTTTGTGCCTTTTACGTCAAACGAGAAATCAGTGTGAAGTAAATTTTATTTAAATTAAATAGCTTTTTTTAAGAATACATGTATTATAAAACTTATCACGTGGTGCAAATGCTTACATGGGATTAGTTATATTTCATATGACAAGAAATAAATACAGTCAAACCGGTCTAAATCAGCTAGCTAATTAAGGCATGTGCGACCGGTGGCTCGTCTGGGGTTGTTTGTTGTAGGGGTGTTTGGTCGGGTTTTCGAACCCCTGTTTATTTTGCGAGCTGCGCAAGGACTCGGGGCAGCAGGTAGGAGTCAGTTGGTACCGGTTGGCTAGCAGCTGTATGGGGAATTAGGCATTTGCCCCAAAGTCCTTTGGTCTGCGTAAGTCACCACCTAATCCCAGTTTCCACTCTACTTTAATATCATTAGCAGAGTGGAATTTACAAGTCCAACACAGTTCTGAGTTTGATGACTTTTAATATTGAGTTTCATTTATCTTTCTCTTCAATTCAATTTAATGTTCCAAATATCAAATCAATTAATAACTGTATATATTTCCAATCCAGAGATAAAGTTCCAACATATAACTTTAAAGTACTGTAAGACTAATTTTTGACTTATCCTTTTGAAAACCAAATCGAGACTGAAAATTCATTCTAAAAACTAATAAAGTTTCAAATGTGAAAAACATAGCAATTTACATTGACCAATAAAATTCCAAAAGTAATTAATATTTCAACCAATGATAAAGTATGTTACAAAAAGGTGAAACCCTTTACTTAATCTTTTAAAGCATATGATATTCTGAATTAGGGCTTCACACATATCAACAAAATAGGAAATGTGTTTTCTTAAACAATTACAAAGTCCAAGCTGCTAAAATTTAAATCTGTTGTTATTTACATTTTCTTTGTTTTGGTGATTAGTGAATCACATGCCATATCCTGAGAAACATAAGAATGATTGAAAGTTACATTTGTCAATTTACTGAAAAATACCTTAATGTACATGTTTTTAAAATAAGACCTTTGTTAAGTTAATTTTCATACAACAATGATTTGACTTTATTGAATATATTATATAGCAAAAAAGGGGAGACTAAAATGTTACTTGGTGGCAAATACTCCCTTCGTTTAATTAGTTCGTCCCGAACTAAACTACTACAATCTTATCTTGTTTTCAATTTATATACAAATTCTTTTTTTTTTTATATTTCAATTTTTCTTATTTACAAACATATTACACATAAAGTTTTCAATATATCAGCTAAAAGTATACGTTCATAAAATACTATTCACAGTTCAATAATAAAATTAGTTTTTAGTTGTGTGACTGAATGAATATAAACATATTCACTGAATGTCTTGCACTTATTTCAAAATATACATTATATACAAATGTTCCCAGGAATTCTATTCATACAATATTTACAGTTGATGCATCAAAGTTACTTTTACTTGCAGTCAGTTCTGATTTCCACATGACAATGTCACTGTTTTTAATTAATATCATTATCTGCCCTCTGCTTGAGATACTTTTTCTCCAAACTGAATTATACGTTCTGCTAGGTTCGCTTCAGTCACTGTAAAATCACTTTACTATTTGCATATGTCACAATGTTGAATCTTTGAACTGAACGGTTCAGTCATTTCACTGAAACAAAAGGGAGACTAAAATGTTACTCGGTGGCACATGCCTCATAATTGGTCCCTGTAAGGGTCTTGGCAAGTTCAGCAGGGGAGAAATCCCACGGTCGGCCGGGACTATAAAAAATTTAAAACAACAACATGGCCACTGTAAGTAGGGGTTTGTTTAATACAGGTGTGTTGTATTATACATCAACATTGGCTACTTATGACAGGTGGTTGCTTAACAGAGGTGACCAATTACACAGATTCAACTATATATGTATACTACAGGTTCCATTCCTTCTACCCGTGGCATTCTGGTGGGGATTACAATCATCTATGTAACAACAAGGATCTTGAAATGCTGAGCTGGGTACAAGAGTTTAACAAGTTCGACCTTTACACAAAATGTCCTGACATTCCCGATTTGGACGAGTTGATGCCCTATTATAGAAAACTTGTTGACAAATATGTGCCTGGTAAACTGAAGTGGTGAAGGATGCTTGTAAACCACAGCAAAACAAAGGTTCCCGGTGATATCCTGATTTTCAAGACTAAATAAATAGTCGGAAATAAACTATTTTTCTTGCTCATATTCGGAAATTGAGAGTGCTTTTTGTTGCTTAGAATGAACATGTAGTTATTTCTGTATGACTGACAGTATTTGGTATATTGCATTAAAACTAAGCTGCAGTTGAAAGGCGAAACAAACTAGACACAGCCAGTTTACTGAAGACGGATCCAACACGGCTAACGGTCGCAGACACCACTCTATATCCAGAGTTGTCGTTCCTTTTCCGAGCCCTCCGTAGTGGGTCCATAAATCAAAATGATCATTCTCTGCATTCATGTTTTAACTAACATATTTTGGTATGGAAATGCATTAATTCAAATTTAGACCTATATTCCTTATGCATCTAAACTGAGAATAAGGATAAGCGTTTGTTTCGCCAGGATTTGAAATATGATATGCCAACCATATATCGAAGAGAAAATTATCTCCTGCATGAAGAGTTGGTTTTACAAAATTGGACCTGTAAAGTTTCTTAAAATCGAGCAAACGTTCGACATCGGTCGTTTGTTGCAGGAACCTGGCAAGACATTCGTTTGACAAGTGAAATCAGGTGAACGCTCACAAAACCGGCATAACCCGTATCACATTTGGTATGCCGGATTGTGAAACGAATGCGTTGGCCGTTTGTTTGCTGGATTCTATTACTCTTTGCAGTGAGTGAAAGAAATGGTAACTGGTATTGGCCCACTATTAGTAAAATATTCGAGTGAATTCATGGTGCGTGACATCCCTTACAATGGATTTTGTTCTAATCTAAGTGTCGCCAACTTCTTATATTTATGATTTTGAAACATGTCATGTACTGCGCAAAAGCGGAAGACAGCTGCGTCCATTTTTGAATAATGCCAGGGACGACGGCCGAATCCACTTTTGAATATTGCCAGAAACATAAGTATCGTATGTTTAGCAGTTACTGTAGACTGTAACATGTCCAGATATTGCTACACTCCACCTTAATTATAGGGTGGCTCATCAACGGGTAATAATATATTTGAAAGCATTGATTTAGTACAGGAAACTCCGTTTATAATGAACTCTTTGGGGCCATTATAATGTGCTCCTTATATCTGGATTTTTTTATATCCATATATCATTTTCATATAATATAAAGGAAGAACAAAAACTCGAACAGGGAAAATGTGTTCCTTATATCCGGATTTTCGCTATATCCGGAATCGTTATATACAAAGTGCTCTGTATTGTGAATATTTATGAAATGTGATTACCCATCAATGTGACCATTATACTTATAAGAAAGACAACAACAACAACAACAATACTTTTATTTCATCCCAAATACAAATACTGTATCAATATAGGAAAATGAGTACAAATTCATGTCCATCAATAACAGCAGTATTGGGGAAACCCTACAGAGTATTTAAATATGTTGGTAAAAGTACAAACATTGTATTCAAATTGTAGAGGGAATTTTTTATTTTTTTTAAACATATTTAGCACTATTATACACTCGTAGAAAAACAATATTACCGAAGTTATAGCCATAGAATATAAACCCGTGTAACAGTTTTATTTTGTGACTGTCTCAGTCCAAATTGATAATCCGCCTATTTGTGTAAGGTTTGTTTTCATTTTCTTTCTGCTTATAAGAGAAAAAAGCCAGTTTAATATATTCTTTCCTATTTTCAAAATCATCATTAAGTTTCAAGTATTGTACCTGACCATCCTGCAGTATGGTCAACTAGAATTAACGGTAATGATTATGACTTTGAAATTTTGTTTCTTAGACATTTTTTTAGCAATACAGACCTCCGACGGAAATATATACATGTATAGAGTGATGAATATTTTAAAATTTTACAGGAGTTGCATATTTGTTGCGTAAATGCTTGTGTTGATAACTTCATATGTAGTTTTTATCGATTGTTTTTTTGTTGCACGCCAAGTACTCAAGTGTATTTATACAGACTCGTTGTTGCATGTATTTCATTTACATTTATTTTATTCAAGTCAATATTTTTATTTGTCATTTTAACATTGTATACTAAAAGATTGTTGTTGAACATTGTTAAACAATGTCTCGCTTTCAAATTCTATTAAATTTGATACAAAATGTGTTTCTTATATACCTGTCTCTTTAACTCACCTGAGCACGAATCGGATCGGTGGATGTCCATTGTCCGTCCGTTTGTCGTCCACAATTTGCCTTAGACTACATCTCCTTCAAAACCATTGCGACAATTTCAACCAAACTCCGCAGGAATGTTGCTATGGTGTTTCTCTACCAAGTGTATTCAAAGATTTTAATCCAATGCAGAAAGAAAAAAACTTTAAAATTATCCTGGTCTTAATCCACAAGGCAAGAGCTTAGATGGCTTGCGTCTATCATTGCGTAGTGGTTTCTACTGTTCAAATCGTACTCCTGGGATCAAAATTAGTATTTCAATGTTTTGAAGTTTTTCTTATACAAGTCTTTGTAAAAAAGCAAAACCAGCGACTGGGACAGCATGATTTGAATTAACTCCGTAGATGACAACGACAAAGGCTTTACCGGGGTTTAGACCATTTCATTTTTTTTCCAATATAAGTCAACGTAAGATAAGCCACGAGGGGTTAGCTGATTTTAACCCAGGTGGTTTGATATAAACTTACTTAGTTGAGAACACAACAAATATCTAGTCTCTGTGCATTGCGGTTTTTGACTAGAAGTATTTCATCTTTTTCTTATACAAGTCTCTGCAAAACAAGTGAACCCGTACAAGGCAACTATTTGGTCTCGAGGGAATGATTGGACTGGACAAGATTTGCAGAGGATACGTGACAGTGCCACAGACCAAATCCCCAAGCTTTGGGCTTTGTTGCACTAGGCGAAAGGAGATTTTCGATAATAGTATAGGCTAAAGGTCTATATTGTAGACATAAACAAAATTATTGCGTCAAACATGAGAAAAAAATCTGCTAGATGTAGGGATAGTCCCTTTAATAAGACAATTAATGACAGTCATTAATTATGGAGACAAAAAATTCACTAGAGTACACAAGTAAAAACATGTATTTCATGTATTGTATAGATCAAACATATGTAAAAACCAACTAACTGAAAGTCAAACTATATCATAACATTTAACTTTCTATCAGCACCTTCAGTGCTTTGATTTTCTAACAATTTATTACCTCCCTTTTTAGTCAATTTGAACTTAATCCAGTTTTTTTCTTTTCAAACAAATTAAGTAATTGTTTTCCTCTATTTTATAAATTTTGTTATAATTCTAGATCTACTACAACTTTTATTTTGTGTATAATTGAGATTTTAAAGCCACTCCTATTTTGCAAGTACAAACATTATATATTACATCACGTTAATGTATTTCATCACGACGGAGAAGTGATCCCTATATTACATGTGTCGCCTGCCTGAGAGCAGAATTGTAATATTATATTTGGAAGGTCTGCACTGCAGACCTGCAGGCAATCAGATCTGTAATTTGCTTTTTAAATTGGTAGAATGTATAACAACAGATAGCATGCCAAAATAGTATGGGGGTTTAGATGGAAATATCCGTCACTTAGGGTAGGTCCTAACTGTTTTGGCGTTCCAGTGAGGTGACTGATACATCTACAAATGTCTCGTGATGGAAACTTCTTTTTATCCAAAGATTAACTTACATTTAACCAAAATTATCTGTAGGATTATCACCGGGAAATAATGTATTTGAAACCATTGATTTAGTGATGTAAATAATTAGGAATTGTGATATTATTCTTCAGTGTGACTAGCTTACAAGATAAAAAAGTATTTTGCGAGAATTCATAATCGTAGAAAAGCAAATAGATGCTCTATTACCGAAATGATTGCCAGAAAATATGTTGAACAAGTGTAACAGCTTTACGTTGTGACAGTCTTAGTCAAAATTGATAAGGTCTGTTTTCTTTTCTTTCTGCTTATAAGAGAAATAAGCATTTTTTTAGTTTAACTTATTCTTTCATATTTTCAAAACAGTCATTAAGTTTGTTTAAGCATTTTCCTGTTATGGTCATTTTGAAGGATAATAATTATGACCTTGAAATATTTTTATAAAACACGTTTTTGGTCTATACGTGTACAGTACTCCAACATACTAAATCAAATTGTTATGGGTAATGCAAAATCCTCAAGGGCCGAAATTAAGTGGCAAGAACGGTTAAATGTAACATCCTTTTGTCTGGTCAAAAGTTTGGTCAAATATCTATGTCTAGAAGTCTTTTAATTGAAATTGCAAATCGCCAAGTGCAAACTAGTTGCAAACTAGTTGCCAGCTCAGTTTGCGATTGAAACTGCAAATTGCAGAATGAAGTAGTTACCAATGATGATCAGTTTTAACGTCGAGGAGAGATCTTCTAGTATATGTTACTAAATGAAAGACTTGATCATTATTGGCCTTGTCTTTACCCAAACCCAAGCCCATAGAGCATATTTTGAAATTTTACATTGGATTTGATATGGTGTATGACAAAACTGGAAATTAATCTGTTATACGGATACAGGATCTAACAAAACAGTGATCACACACATCAATATGTTTACGTACAAACAGCAATTTTACATTATTTCAATTCAGAATTCACCCGGGATTTTATACCCGGAACACAAGATCGTGAGAATCTCTTTCGTGTATATGTAAAAGCCTTATAATTATAATATGCTATGGATGATTTACTATATAGTAGAGTATTATCTATGTTCAATTTATACATGCACCCCGAAGGTTATCCTCGGTAACCCAGGCTATTCAGTATCCAACTGATTATGACGGGAGCGGTAGGAATTAACCGTGGGTTCCGACGATGCCCGAAGGTTAGCGCGTTGTTGTTGTTGTAACGCTACCAAAATGCAGCCGAGTTTTGCTAGCACCAAACTATGTTGATAAGGTGCAAACGATTTTCAAATGATCAGTTAATGGAACTCACCATTTTCAAAGATAGTAAGAAATCACTGAGAAGCAATGGAACACATTCAATCTCAAAATCAATCTCATTACTTAGTACATGTACATCAATTCTGAGAAAGAAAACTCTCTGGGTCTCGTCCTTGTAGAGGACACATTCTCCTATACTAAGTATCAGTTGACTGTCAAGTACTATATGTAACAAATGGTAAGGCCTTGGAAAGTAAAAAGTACAATATATATCGATAAATGCCTCATTTTATCACAAAAACTAAACATAGAGACCTTATGTCATAAATCGCTATCCACTTGTTAATGTACAACAACATTACATAGTTCAACAAATTTTAAAACAATGGTTTTACCGATGATGACTGGAATGTATAGCTTAAACATTTAAGTTTAAGTAATAATGCATTATTCTATTATTTATGCTTTTAATGTGGTACCAGTTTTTGGGACAGCCTCTTTAACTCAGGGGCAATTCCAATGAAAAAATGTGAGGATATATCCATACTATGAAAGTGCCACTTATTTTTTTTATGTACAGTCGCCTCTCGTTATCTCGAATTTCAAGAGACCTTACAAAATATAATTTGAATGTGATTAGCTAACAAGCACGTGGCTGTGAACAGTGAAACGTACGTAAACAGGAAACTGCTGGTTTTAATAATTCAAAGGCAATATATGCAAAGTTTCGTTGCCGGTTTTGGACACAACACGAAGTGGTGAAACAAATTCATTTCATGTGTCATTAAATTCGCTTGTGTTTTTTTTACTTATAGCTCTAATTTTATTGATAAATATTAGGAATTGTAATCAATGACCTCAACTGGAAACCTATGTGCATTCTCTCACAATGGAAATTGCGTCTATCCGTTATTTATTGATAGCACCGAACGGACGGCAGGCGGACGATGAACGCGATACATTTATGCCTCAACCTTCCATTTTTGTTAAAACTCCATGGAATTCCCTGTACCATTCAGTCGCTTAGGCAAGTGCAGTCAGTAGTCACTAAAGACCATTGTCTTGCGATTGCCAGTTCGCAGTTCGTGGTTCGAATTGGCAATTGTGAATTACGAACTAAAGACTTCCTTCCAGTTCGCAGTACGGACTTTAAGAGTAGTTTTAAGACTAGTTTCATCCAGTCATAAGCAAACCTGGAGAAAATATGCACAGGATGTACAAGAAACTTTTCGTCGCCATTACTGCAATGTACAGAGCTGTAATTATTGGTTTGTAGCATTGTCTAACGGTGTTCCAATGACAATTGGCGTGAAAATAGGACCAGCTCATTGAATTTCTTGTTTCTTAAGCTACAGTAATGAAGTTTTACTATGTGTTAAGTTTGGCAAACAGAATTCAGCACTTACGTGGGACAACATTGACCATGGAGGAGCGTGATGTATTTTATCGTAAAATGGTGCACAGGTTGTTTAGTTTATAAATACGTATTTATTTCAGCTCGATTGTGTTGAAGGCTTGTAGCTTATCGAGACTCCCTGGAAAAAACAGTACTGCACAGCTTGTTATATTGTATACTTGTATTGGAAAGGTTACATATGGTCTGAGAATAAGCCATTCCAAATAAAAGTATATACCCATAACTGAAAACAACATCCCTTTACATTTTATAAAAATTCAATGCGGTCTTTCAATTCAATTCATTTTATTCTCTCAGTCGCCAGTATGCACGTCAGTACATAAACATGAGGCACGCACAAAACAATTTATTTGATGGAACAGGCACATACGGATATTTACATCTTCACACTGGGGCAGAGAACAACCCTCAAATTTTCAGTAAAAAGATAAGACTTTATTTCAAGTAAAAAATCAAATATGTTAAGACTGTACGTTATGTTTCATATATGTTAAAATTGTAGTTATGTTTCACATATGTTAAGATTATGTTTTATGTTTTTCCATGGTAAAACGTGACGTAGGGATTGTTTTTTCTCTCAAAATTGTTAAGTCAAAACTTAAACCTATCTAGTCATAGCATTTCAAATTTAAATTTCAAATGTTAAGCACTCCGTCGTGAGCACTTTCAGTTTGGCAAACGTCAGTGTTTTGATTTTGGTTGGTTGAGCCTTGCAAAGCTGAGAAGCTCGGACGTTTCCGTAGTAAAAGACCGAGTGAATTTACGAAAGGAAAGTTGATAAACGTTTGAAAGAGGGTTCTAATAGGGATTGATATGTTATTTAAAGAGTTTTGATCATTTTAAGTTTTAAAATATTTTTTCTTTTCTTGTAATAGAGTGCTTATAGGACATCAAAGGATAAAGGATTTTAAACTGGGACTTTACATCAGGTTTTTTTTTTCAAACGTTACCCTTATTGTTGCCCCATAGCCTAGTACCGTTAGGAGTTACTACTATCCACTATGAATAAGCATTTAATAGAGAAATACCATGTAAGGATTAACAATAAGATCACACCTTTTGTGGCCATACTTGATCTTTTAGTCACTAGGAAAATTTCCGGAGGAAAAGAACGATCAAAAGTTGTAAGGTAAACATCTATAAGTTATTAATTCATTTATCTTCGCGTGTAATCGTTAAAATTTAACTATCTAAGCAAGTTACGAAGATAGCTTGTTAGCAGAAGCTTATTGATACTGAAAACAAAGGAAGGCTATTGGGACAAACAATGGCAGAAGTCGACTTGACCAAGTCTTATTTCTTTCACTTTTAGTACATTTGTAAAATGAGTTTGTGATATCATACATAGTTCATATAGTTCATATAGTCCAAGGCTTGTATGTGCTCTTTATAGCACATTAAACCGGTGGTTTATATGGCCTTCTTTGATGTTGTTTTCCCGAATTTGCATTTTTTTCTTCAAATATTTCATAGATAGCTGCACAAATATTTTCAAATTAACACTATTTACACTGTTCCCTGAATTTTTGGTATAGTGTTCACAGTTGAACTGTTAATAACCACTTCAGTTCTGAACCTTACTTTTTAAAAACTTAATTAAAAACCGAGATAAAAGAAACAAAAAACACTTCCACGTCCTTATGTGTAACAGTTTTGCATAAATTTATTTGAGCCCCCCAATTTTATTCAGTCTTGCCTTAAATACATTTAGGGTGGGTGCCTTAACTATACGTTCTGGGAGCTTATTCCAGGGATCCACCACGTTGTGACTAAAGATACCCTGTTTCAAATTCATTCTTGCTCCTTTTTTGTTCAGTTTTTGTGAATTACCTCTTGTGATGGTGTTTGAAAATTTGAATATCTTATGAATATCTTATTTTTGTCAATCTTATCTAAATTATTCATGATTTTATATACTTGCACAATGTCTGCTCTTTCTTGCCGATATTCAAGGGAAGGTAGTCCTAGAATTTTTAGCCTATCTTGGTGTGAGTAATGTCTGAGGTTACCCACAATTCTGGTGGCTCTGCGCTGTACATTTTCAACAGTTTTAATGTCCTTTTTTAGTTTCGGTGACCATATTACAGGGGGGGGGGGGGGGGGTGTGGGGAGCCATAATCTAGATGGGGTCTCACAAGAGCCTTATATAGTTGGAGGCACAGGTGGCCGGCGCGGGGTTTGGACCCCCATCTCCCTAGAGGCCCCTTTACAACCCTGGTACCCCATATACTGATATATTTAAACAAAATAATAAAACATATATATAGTGAAAACATTTTTTTTTGTTTTATTATTTTGTTTTAATATATCAGTATATGGGGTACCAGGGTTGTAGAGGGGCCTCTGGGGGGATGGGGGTCCAAACCCCGCGCCGGCCACCTGAGGAATATCGAAAGTTGTGCTCTTAAAAATCAATTAAACATTAGAAGGAAAAAAAGAACCTTTGGGACGATCTCGGACGATCTCAGATGAAACCTATTACACATGTGTGTTCGTTTTGTGCATACTGTTGTGTCTACATTATGTAGGTGGGGTCTGTTACTTTTACACTTGGCAAAAGTGTTGGTAGTTCGCGAGATGATCATGGCCATTCTGTTTCGCAAATTCAAAATCATTTGTCAGCTCGGCGACTGTTTTTATATGGTCTTTGCTATTACTATGCATCTTTAAGGTAGTGTACAACTTCTTTTAGTGGGTAGGGTGCATGTTTTATAATTTTTCATTTCTTCTTTTTATCCCCCGCCTCGGCAGAAGGGATAGAGTAACGGACTCCGTCCGTGCGTCCGTCCGTCTGTCATACTTTTGTCCGGAGCGTTAGTGCAGTGCCCAAGAACCATAACTCTACCTTGCCTAATTTTTGAATTATTCCCCTTTGTTACATTTTCTTGATTTTTCTTGTCCGGAGCATAACTTCAAAAGTAATAAAGGGTATGGGGGGGGGGGGGGGGGGGGTACGGGGGGGGGGTTAAAAATTTTAAAATTATAGAAGAAAAAGGGGGAAAAAGCAGTAACCAATAATCTTAACTGTGCCTTGCCTAATTTTTTGAATTATCCCCATTATTATTACATTTTCATTTCTTGAGCATAACTTGAAAAGTACTGAAGGAAATTCATGGGGGGGAGGGGGGGGGGGTCTAACATGGCTCTTATTACATCAAACTTTTATATCCTAGTTGGGATGACATAATATTGTAGAATATTTATACAAGTAGTTCATGTAAAGACTTCAACAATCAAAGGTATTTCTTTTATCAATACTGTTTTGTTTTGATTTTTGTCGTTGATTAAAAGTACTTATTTGATAGTCATTGACATCTATCTTATTAGAGAAAAGTTGCAAGATAGGTTCCTGTTCTTCAAAATGCACATAGGGTAACGTACACAAGCAACAAATGTTCGTCATAACATAGTTCTTAATCGGAAATAAAATGAAAAATAAATTGTTGAATCTTACAACAAACATTAGCTATGCATAGCTATTGACCGATTGAAAAAAATGAATCAAACTAAGTATTTATAACCAGGAAATGAAAAGATTGAAAAGGACATACGGTGTTTTAAATGCTACATTTACAAAATGTTTAAGAAATAATGAATGTGTCTCTGTACTATCAGTTGAATATATTCATTTGTCTTCAAAAAACACCCCGAACTATATTCAACGCGTATCAACATTTATTTGTCGCTCACAAAGGACAAGTGAGTCACTTAACGCATGTGTTGTCCGTGGAAAACGTGAAAATAATGTACAGATTCTTTTCTTTATATTTACACAGGAAAAGTTGTTGGTCGTGATAGCTTACGACAGACTGTCAGTGCTGATTCGTTCATTCACCACATGGGAGTGCATGCTGACAATGGTCTGGTGGTAAAGGGAGATTCGCTTGACGCCGGCAGGTTAATTTTAACTTTTTTATTTTTATGTTGATTGTACATGTTGATTATGATCCACGCCAAATCGAAAATACCAACATCATAAGTCGTCGGCAGGGTACTGTAGTCCTATAAATTAAGACCCTGCATTTCTTAGTTTCACTTGTCGCGTTTTAATATTCATTGCTAAATGCGAGGATTTGCTTCGATTGCCTATTATTGCACTTTTCGCCAGGATTTCTTGGCGGAGTTTTTGGAAGCGGTTTACAAGCTATCTATCTGTAATGAAATTTTCCCTTAGAGAAATAGATTGTTCATTTCTGAATTAGATTTAAACGGCAAAAAATAAGTATTGCTTACCTTCTAAGTCATAATATTAAATACATGCACATTACAACATACACGGGTATAATTTTCTGGCAAAAGTCATGTACACGTTTTCTATGTACACCTACATGTATGTGTACAGGAACGTTTATTTCGTGAAAAACGTCACCATGAACACATAAATGTAAATAAAGAAAGAAATAAAGAAAAGAGAAGCATGATGTCTAAATGCTTCAAAATGTTTCAACAAGTATGCAGGATAGTTTAAAGTCCCAGGATCATTCACTTTTACAAGTAGCTCTTATTTTATCAAGAAAGATGTCCGAGTGACAGAAATGCCCTTTTTGTGTCGCTCTTTCGGAAAAAAGGCGATACATAGGGATCGCTTTGTCCGTCCGTCCGTACTTACGTATGTCCGTACATGCCCAGTAGACATTAGGGGGTTAGGGTTTGAGTACAACTTAGCATTGTGAGGTTGTTTCAGTTCATTCCGTCATTATGGGGTTAAAAGGGTATTGTGGGGTTAAACAATTATATTATGGGGTTAACAAAGGTCAAAGAAAGATCAAAGGGATAACCTCACAAAGTCCGTGAGTACGTCCGTCCGTCTGTCCGTCCGTCACAAAAACTTAGCGTTGGCTATAACTTTGACATTTCTTAAGATTTCTTTTTCGAACTTTCAAATTGTATTTCGTATGACAAAAGGGTTGTGATGCCACCAAATGTTGTAGATAAAGGTCATTTTTGACAAAGTTATGCCCCTTTTTGTACTTAGATTTTGGCTATAACTTTGTCATTTCTTAAGATTTCCTCATGAAACTTTCAGATTGTATTGCTTGTGAAAAAAATGTCATTAAATGTCATTGTTTTTCTCCTAGTTTTGATGTCATAATATTGTTGTATACTTATACAAGTGGTTCATGTAAAAAACTGTGAATTATAATGAAAAATGGATACATTTAAAAATATTATCTTGCTTGTTCACAAACAGAAACTGTGCGACAGAGTCAGTGTAAATAAAGGCATTTACTGCTGGCAACAAAATCTTGTTTCGTTTTAGTGTATCAAATTCATACTTTCAAAAATGTCTATAAGAAGAACTGTCCTTTAAAAAAGATGACCGGCGCGATTTTTATATGAAAGAGATGGGTAGTTAGATTCCATAGTAATAATTCCTTTATGCAGTGAGACGTTAAGAGGGTGAAGCTAGGCCGAGATTTAAAATAATATTTATACTTCTAACATACAGGCATATGGCAAGCGATTTGCACAAGTATTCCCAAGACCTATGATAGGTTCATGAAACTTCACGTGTTGATGAAGGGCAATGGGGAGATAGTGCACATTATCATGTATTTTAATAATTTGTGTGTAACATGGAGGCACTGGTTAGTCCATTTATGTACAGGAGTATGTGTGTAACAGTTTATGTACCATAACATTTCAACCATTACTGACTATAACCATTGAGCTCACACAGCTCATCCTTACAATGTTATGCCTGACTACTGAAGGACACGGCAAGTGCACTTTCAAAGTGTTTCCTGGTGATAGTTGTGACGTAATATTTACAAACCTAATAGTCACGTTGTTCTAGATGTTCATTTCTCAATGTGTTTAAAAACACAAATTTGCGGCTTATCAACATTTAACATGTCTCTATTTTGTATCAGCTCTTCTATAAACATTGCACTTTTAATTTATGTAGTAAGTATATGAGAAAACATTTAGTAGAGTCATACCGGCAGTGAATACTGTATACTGTAAGGGGAAGTAATCGCTACAGGGATTTTGAGCAAACAGACTGAACGTAGAATTTTCGTTGCTTATGAGAGTTCGATTGTAAGCGTTCTTTCAAGCTGTCAATAAATCTGTGTTTGAACACGACGTGTCTTCTTTTCTACTTTATGTCTATGAAACAATATTTGCACGCAGTCAAAACACACCCCACAGGGGCCTTTCAGCGAAAACTTGATAAATTCGTGTCAATGGTCATTTTCAATGTTGTTTAAAAGTGTCATTATTTCAATATACCGAAGATGTCGACATAGCCTTTAAATTTATACAGACAAAACCTATTCCATACGGTAACTGTCGCTTCTATGGAAGGCCAAACCTGTTTTGGCGGAAAAAATAATTTTCTTGTATATCATAACAAAGTTACACGTATTTTCTTGTATGGTAAATAAGTTGAGAATTCATATACACAGAAAGTAGTTTGTGATTTTATACACCAAGACACAGTTAAAACATTCCAATGCTTGCCAATGACTCTTAAATAACTTTCCTTAAATTTCTGAAAAGTACAGTATCAATAAGGAACATACTTATGTTCGCAAATAAATTATTCTAATCTTTATATGAATAAAGGATATTCACAAACTGTTTTTGGTAGCTTTTGAATCGTTCGCGAATCACCCTCGCGTTGCCCGCCCGCCTTAGTCCGGTAACCGCATCAGCAGCGAAAAGTGGCAAGCTCCGTGTCTTTGAGAAGACATACCGAACAGTTCTCATCATAGGCCTTGTATCTTAACCCCCGCGGCACAGAATCTGATAAGCCACCAGTCAGTTCAGTCGATTAGCCACAGACGATAAAATTACATTGAATTATATAGGAAAATAATTTATAAATCCATTAAATAAACCTTTCCCTTTTACACTTCAATATTTTCCTTGATATGACATTAAAATTTATTTAAATGTCTTTACAACGTTATATTTTATAACAATTTAGCTTATTATCTTCTTGCTTCAATTTCTTTTTGAAAACTGTGACTAGTTTTCCTATATAGATCTTTGGTCAAATTAAACGGAACACCAGTTTTAACTCATGATTTTGTACGGAAAAATAAAGTCTTATTCTTTTTTCTTGATATTTTTGAAGAGTACATCCTATATACATTATGAAAATTTAATTTTTCACAGAATGAGATGAAATCTTAATTACGGAAGCGTATAATGGTCGCCAGTTGCTAGATATTTATGTAGATTTGATGCGAAAATATCGCATCATGTTTGAAATCTTACGGGAAAATGCAAGATAGTAATAAAAATATTGAATGATAATTGTAGCATTCGTTCCTTAAGAATCATCAAGTAAAATCATTTTGAACTGTAAAGTTATTGCCATGACATGAAAGAGTTATCTTGCTTGTATAAGATAATTAATTACTGAGCGGTGGTGTTGAGGTTAAGGTGTCTGCCGCTCATCCCGGAGGTTGCGGGTTCGAGCCCCACCAGGGTCACGACCGTACCTAATCATATGACAACAGTACTGGTTTTTCCAGGAAGCGGACTCGAGAGTGACTCGATAAGCTCAAAGCTTTCTTCACAATCGAGCTAAAATAAATTAGTGTAAACTGTAATTACTGAAGATGAGTTAATATTTAGCTCCGACATCGGTGAAACTAGAGTAGATAGCTGGTGTAAATGTTCTCTTTTGAGCTCACCCTAGCCTGCTTGCCTGTCTGTCTGTCTGTCCACACTTACCGTCTGAACATTCTAAAAGAACAATCGTCATGAAAATTGGTCAGAATATTTTTCTTGCTGATCTCTCGACCAAAAGTTACAACCAGGTCACTCGGGGTCGAATCATAGACCATGTCAAATAATAAAAAATATTCCAAATATTGTAGAAACCACATTTGTACCCAACCAAACCGTAAAATTGGTTAGAATGTTTGTCTTGATAAAATGTAGGACAAGAAAGAAACTATATTACGTGTGATCAAAACCTAGGACACAAGGTAAAAAAATAGAAAAACCTCGTAATAACTCCAGAAGCCAAATTTGCACCCAATCACCCTGGATGTCTTGATAAAGTTTGAAATTTGGTCAAATCATAAAATCTAGATCACAAGGTGAACTCATAGAACATCAACATTCTAGAATTTACATTTTGAATAAAATCATCTTTAAAATTAATCAGAATGTTTGTTTTGATGAACTCTATGTTTAGTTTTAAACTGGGATTTGTGGGGTCAAAAAGTAGGACACCAGGTAAAATAACACCTACGAACTCTAGATGCCACATTTGACACACCGGCATCAGTCATATTGAAAGAAAGTTTGTCTTGGTGAACTTTAGTCAAGACCGAAACTGCGTAACATCTGGTCAAAAGTTAGGTCACTTTGTACATTGATTTTAAACCTACGTTTGGAATGTGTTTACCGTTTCGCAAAGAGATTTTAAAAATTGTCAGCGGTTGGCATTGATCATGACTTTAGACCTACTTTTTGTCTTTGGGACAGGATAGCGATATAGGACCATCTTGGCCGTCTTGTAATTAACTATAGCCGAGGGCTTAGAGTAAATGATTGTTTTCGGTTTCAGCTTTGCGAGAGAAAAATACGTCAGATAAGAACTTGATTTGCCAAATAATATGTGTCGTATTCGGGAAAAAGTTTGTTTAGTAATAGTTTTAGCAAGATATTATATTGTGATTGCTTTTTGACGTCTAACGTGTTACGAAAACAAACAGCTCTGTTTTTAATCAATTGTTTTATTTTATCATGACATAACGCACAATTGCAAAATATTATCAAGCAAAGTCAACATGTTACCACACACATGTCTAGTTGATATTGTCGACCATTATAGGCTTCCGTAGTTGTGTCGATGTTTAATTTCAAATGAAAGAAACTTTTTTAGAAACAAAACATGTAAAAAGAGAGTTGAATACAAAAAGGCTAAGTGCAGGTAACTTCTTGTCGATACATTACCGAAAAAGAAGACAGTGTTATTACTTAAGTTTTACCAGAAACTTACACGGTTGAAAAGATAATTACAAAAAAGGAAAATGAGTTTCATGACTTAAAAGTGTAACTCATTTGAAATATTTAAACTGAATCAAGGACGAACACTTTTTACTTTATGTATAGTTATTGTATAAACAATGAACTTAAACCCAATGCGTTATTTGTGATCTAATTTCCTGGATCTAGTTAATTGTAAAAGTCTTTTTTAAATAATTAGCACCAGATGTGCCCCGTCTCAGTATGCAACTGTGATAAGAATCTTTTATCTCTTTACAACCGAAATGATTGTATTACTAGTTGGGCAATATAACTGACCGGCTAGTGCGAGAGCATGGTTAGATTTATTACAATTTTATATCAACAGGGCATAATATTTTGCAGATAACAGATAAATGCACTGCTGATTTTTAGCTCGACTTTTCTATGAAAAGATCCTACTCGCCCCGGCGTCGGCGTCGGCGTCGGCGTCGGCGTCGGCGTTGGTGTCACACCTTGGTTAAGTTTTTCGTACCACCCCACTTTATTTCAAAAGTATTAGAGGTATGGCTTTGAAACTTACCATACTTGTTTACCATCATGACCTACATCAACAGACAAGAGTACATAACTCTGTCAAGGTTTTTGACAGAATTATGGCCCTTTTTTGACTTAGAAAGTGTATTGAGCTTGGTTAAGTTTTTCGTACCACCTCACTTTATTTCAAAACCATTGGAGGTATTGCTTTGAAACTAACCATACTTGTTTACCATCATGACCTACATCAACAGACAAGAGTACATAACTCTGTCAAGACAGAATTATGCCCCTTTTTTACTTAGAAAATACATTGAATATGGGTAAAATCCACTTATTGCCTTAACCCTTTGAGATATTGCTTTGAAACTTTGAATGCTTGTTTACATCATTACCCCCATCTGTAGGCAAGAGAAGGTAACTCTGTGAGGGATTTGTTTTAAAAATTAAGGCCCTTTATCGACTTAGAATCTTGGTTAAGGTTTTCGTACCAGTCCACTTTTTGACTAAACTGTTCGAGATATTACTTTGAAAGTTGGAATACTTGTTTACCATCATGATTCCAAAACATGGGCAGGAGAAGGTAATTCTGTCAAGGATTTTATATGAATTATGGCCCTTTTTTACTTAGAAACTCAGTTAAAATTTTCATTCTTGTCCACTTGTTGACTTAACCATTTGAGATATTACTTTGAAAGTTGGAATACTTATGTACCATCATGAGACCTATCTGTAAGCAAGAGAAGATAACTCTGTGAAAATGTTTCTTCATTTGTACTTAGAAATTCCTAGTTAAAGTCTTGTGTGCCCTTAACTGTCAAAGTTTTGTTTTATTGGCAAGCACTAAAAAAGTCGAGCGCGCTGTCCTACTGACAGCTATTGGTGATAATTAGCTTAACATCTGTTTTTTCTTTAAAGAATAGTAAATTGATATTAATTAAGTATATGTTCAATAATATTTTTGCACTGATTCAGGACGAATATTGTCTAATATGTCCGTTGCAGAACTTAAAAATAAACTTGAAGCGTATGTTATCACAATAAAATTCAGAAAACAAGAAAACCTTTAGAACTTTTTGCGCAAAGCTGTTGAAAATTAATGACTTCAGGAGATAACCTGATTGCTATGACCTTGATTATCTACAGTACAGTAGATTCCCGGAGATATTTTAGCAAATCAATAGTCACGGTGTATATTGCTAACACTTTCACATTATCACAAATTGAAATATGTATATCTTTGATGCTATTCTATAATGGTATTTTCACATTCCTTTAAAACTTGAATACGGAATGATTGCTATTTAGTATGTTATTAGTATCATAATTATGACAGTTTAACAGAAATAAACTCGAGAAAATACGATAATCAAGGTCATTTAGTTCATGATTGATGACTTTACATATGTCCACTCGTCATTTTAAAATTTACAAAAGCAACGACAAGTGCATGTAACAATAAAAAGTTAAA
>JAFMSR010000009.1:14493077-14571117 GCA_022818135.1 Saxidomus purpurata | reverse complement strand
TCCTAAATCGAGTTATTGAACGGTAACCATTTTTTCTATTTCTAATAACAGTACCTTGACCTTGACCCCAGTGACCCTTAATGCGATCCTAAGCGCTTTCACTCCACGCAAGCTACCTACACACCAAGCTTTATTGTAATTGGTCACTCCTAATCCGAGTTATTGAGAGCGGAAACTATTTTTCTTTTTTTAGTAACAGTGACCTTGACCTTAATCCTAGTGATCTTAAATGCAATTTCAAGCTTTCTATTTTCGTAAACTACTTACGTTCCAAGTTTCATTACAATTGGTCAATCTTAACTTAAGTTATTGAGCGGAAACCAAATGTTTGACGCCCGCCTGCCCGATTTCTAATAACACAGTGATGATCCTATGGCTTTGAACTTGGAGGACATCTGGGACTTGGAGCAGCTATTTATAGTTAAAGAAACAGATGATGTAAACTTTTCTTTGTTTAAAAAAACAACATTTAATGTGTCTGTATGGACAGGTAACCTACATAGGCTTAGAGAGCAATGAAATACCTAACGCCAATGTTTTTTTCTAGGAATATCATTGCACTAACTAACAAACAATTACCACGAGTAAAGAAAAGCAAAACCATTAAAATATCAATCTCAGTTGGAAATGGCCTAATAATAAAAAGGTAAATGTAAAGTGTTTGTTTATTATAGTGTCACCCCTATTTAAAGGGCCAGCCATTTCTGACTTATGAGACACCTTCTTTTTGCACATGTACCTCCCGAATCCTATCCTTCAATGCCAGGCACCAGGCAGGTAGTCATACGGTAACCATTATTTAGCTAGCTGGCGGCTCACAAATCGCCACAAGATAATCGCCACAAATCGTTTTCACGCCTTCGGCACATCAGACCGCGACCGGATTATTGAGAGTCATTTTAATACACAATATCATAATTGGACCAAAACTATCGGCCGGAATTCGGAAAATTGAGGGACCGGATTTTCGGGGGAATATTAACATTAGTGACAATTAACATTAGTGACAATGGAGAAAAAAAGGGCGGAGAAAAATCGGCCGGATTTTTTAGGTATCCGGTTTTTTAGGGGTTCGGAATTTAGGGAGTCTACTGTATACGGTTTTTAATGGTCGCAAATATTTTTAACGGCGACGGCGTACGCCGGAGCTGTTAAAATTGTTTGCGACCATTAAAACTTTATATAAGGTCGCAAATATCAAAATTACTAAATTGTTAACCCTTTTCTAACGCACAATGTGTTTAAATGCCGTTCGATTTTTAAATACGTGAACAACCTTCATTACAGAGTTCCAGTCTTACGTAATTATTTCCGCGGTTTTAAATGTGGCTTCTAGAGTGTTAACAAGGTTTTCCTTTGATCTGACTGTGTGACCTAGTTTTTGAGCCCAATTGACCCAGATTTGCAATTAACCTTGGAATCATTGAGACAAACATTCTCACTAATTTTCATGATAATTGGGTAATCAATGTGGCCTCTATAGTGTTAACAATGTTATTCTTTGATTTGACCTTGTGACATACTATTTCAAATGACCCAGATTAGAACTTTGACTAATATTTTCCGGTAAAAATGCAGACTCCATTGCATACACAATGGTTTTCTAGGATTTGACCGGGTGACCTAGTTTAGGGCCATTACTCAGAAAGAATTGACCAGATTAAGCATCATCATAAATCTTGTGGTCATACACATTCTCTTTAAATTTTGACCTCCAGTGCATTATTTGAACAAACTTGAGAGAGGACCACTAGACAAGTTTTCAGAGAAGAAGACTTTAAAAGTTTTTCCTATACAATTTAAACTCAGGGGTCATAATTTGAATAATCTTGGTAGATGTTCACTAAGTAATGCCACATGCCAACTATCTAAGCTCTAGGTCTTCCTGTTCTTGAGAAGAATATTTATATAAGTTTTTCCTCTCCATGCCATGGCAACCAAAGTTCTGCATTGAATGGAATTATTTGAATAACTATGAAAGGGCTTAATGCGAGGAACATTCCTGCCAAGTTTCATTATCATTGGCCTAGTGGTTTCAGTGGAGATGTCGTTTGAAAGATGCCGGACGGTGAGCGATCCTAATAGCTCACTTGTGCCAGGTGAGCTAATAAAGGTTAATATTTCTAAATGGCAGCAATTAAAGTTTATGAAAAGAAATTGCGGAATTCATATGCTAAATCTGGTGGTTGGCCTACATGTAATTTCAGCTACAGCCAAAACCCAGTTGATTCTTTCATATTTCTTTACAAGAATGCATTTTTATTACGACTTTAATCATTCATTTCATTTTGTCAAGCATATTAATGAATATTGTAAAACAGTAACTAATTTCTGTACATGTATGTAGGCACTATAACAAATTGTATGTGTTTTTTTCTGCAGAATTAACTGCGATATTCATATGCTGAAACAAATGTTCGAAACAAATATTTTCTATATTTTGAATACTATCGGACACAAAATACGCAAAACGTTAAAAAACAGCATGAGCTTACCAGGGCATTGTCCCATGAAACATGTGTCCACTTCAGAAGACTCTCCAGAACAATTGAGCCCTTCATAGTGCGGTGCTGGATCAGTGCATGACCGAATACGGCTCTGGGTTCCGTTGCCACATGTGACATCACATTTTGACCATTCCGACCAAGCAGACCAGTTTCCGTCCACTAAATGCAAAAAAGTATGTTATTACCAGGGCGACAAAGCAGATGACCTTGACTGACCTTGAACATGTGATTAATCTACTTTAAACATAAATACAGCTGTTCAAAAATAGTTTGTATAAATACGTCTTTAGAGTGCATATGAGTTTGCTATTTGCTATATCAGTGTGGAGTAACACGTGACCAAAAATGATACTTGACACGAACAAAATGGCGGAAAAACTCTAGAATTTTCAGGAATAATCAAGGTATGTGCAATTTACACTAAAAATAGATTGTCTGGTATAGCCGATGCTCAGCAGAACTAAAAGCGCTTTCCAACAAGGTATATCTCAATGCTGTGGCTGCTCTGGTTCTTTATATCACTTCGAGGTTTTGCGCGAAGTGAAACGTTTTCTTGTTCAAATGTCGGTGTTACCTAACACGTAATGCTACTATTTTGTCACAAAATACGATTTCTATCGTTTCAAAAGCCACTTCTTGTTATTTTTAATTTACATTGATTAAACGTTCTATATTGCTGTCCTTTTATCACAGTTTCGTTCGATAATTTCATGAATCAACTTTTGTTATTAAAATCATTGCGTTAATAACAAATTTTACACAAACAAATTTCACATTCAAATATTTCTTAACTGATTAATTTCGAAAAAATAAAATTTACAGTATTTGCAAAATTTGGTCTTCATATGGAAAAAAATCAGAAAATATAATTGTTACAAAACAAGGAGAAAATAAGAATAATTGCTATAAATATCTATTAATC
This sequence comes from Saxidomus purpurata, assembly GCA_022818135.1. Taxonomy (NCBI): domain Eukaryota; kingdom Metazoa; phylum Mollusca; class Bivalvia; order Venerida; family Veneridae; genus Saxidomus; species Saxidomus purpurata. The sequence goes on along the minus strand of JAFMSR010000009.1, from coordinate 14,567,688 downwards.
AAAATGATGCAAAATGAAATATAGACCATACTACGGCTTGGAGGAATCTAGTGGAAACATCATAATCAAGATAAGAGGATACCGGTATTATTAATGTAAACTGGTATTCGCATTGTTTATTTAAACTTCCGACTCAAAATTTGATACGTTTCAGATCTAATATCAAAGTCTTAGAATTGGAAGAATAGTGAAGAACTGTTCCCTTAGAATCTTGCAGTAAAGTGCTTGTCAAGTCGTATGTGTTTCGTATCATGCAAGTGTTACATGTCAAAAAGGTTACACATGTGCAATGATTTACCTTTATCAGTAATAAAACAACAGACGGCAAAAGAAAAATGCAAAATCAACAGATATTTTAACTGTTCAGAACATATTTGCAGTTCGATATATACGATTACTTTACTGTACATTTTTAATTGTTGGGCCAGAAAATATTGTTCCTTTTATCCGAAGTTTCCTTATAACCGAAGTACGATCTAACCGTATATTTTTACATTAATCAAATAAGGACAAAAATCGGGCCAAAAAAACCTGTTATATCCGAAGTTACGTTATATCCGGAGTTGATATATACGGAGTTTACTGTATATTATAAACTCTGTTAAAGATTAAATCCGGTACTATTTATGTCATAGTAAAACGTCTGCCTTTTATTTGACCAAACATGAAAATCAAGATTTACTTTTTGTTTAAAAATGTGTTGCGGCACCCATAAACCAAATTAAATCAGTCATCGATAAGCAAAAACTGTACATGTATGTAGCAGTTTTTTAACATTTATGTAAAATTGCAGACAATATGATTATTTCTAAACTCTACACCACAAGAAGTTACACCATCCATATAGTCATTAACACCTAGGGCGTGGTCAATTTTGACCCCCAGTGCATAATTTGTATAAACTGGAGAAAGGACCACTAGACAATCCTACATATAAAACATCTAAGATATGAGCCTTGCGGTTTTCAACAAGAAGATTATTTCAGATATTTACGTATATGTTACCCCTAGGACAGGGCCAATGTAGACCTGCACTGGCAAACTTTGATCAAACTTGGTAGAGATCCAATAGACAATATTTTCAACAACATATCTAAGCCCTAGGCCTTGTGGTTTTGGAGATTTTTAAAGTTTTTTCCTATATCAATTTATGTAAAACAAGTAATTCCCTGGGTGTGATCAATATTGACCCTGGGGCATGATTTGAACAAACTTGGTGGAGATCAACAAGACAATGCTACAAACTAAATATCTAAGCTCTAGACGTTGTAGTTTTGCAGGACATTTTTATATACATGTCTATGTTAATCAAGTGACCCCCAGAGCAGGTCAATTTTGACCTCGGGGGCATGATTCGAACACATTTGGTTAATCTCTACTAGACAATGTTATGTACTAAATATCTAAGTCCTAGGCCCTGTGGGTTTGGAGAAGAAGATGTTTTAAGTTTTTTCTGTACAACTCTATCAGTAACACACTGGATGTGGTCAATTTTGACCCCGAGAGCATGATTCGAACAAAATAGGTAGAGGTCCACTAGAAAAAGTTACATATAAAATATCTAAGCTCTCTGCCTTATTGTTTTAGAGTAGAAGATTTTTCAAGTTTTTCCTATTTAAGTCTATGTAAACCAGGTGACCCCTGGACGCGTAATTTTTGAACCTAGAGGTACGATTTTAACAACCTTGGTTGGGGTCCGCTCGAAAATTCTACATTCTAACTATCTAAGCTCTAGGTATTGTGCTTATGGGGAAGATTGTAAAAATCTATATGAAAACCAGTGGCCCCCTTGGTGAGGTCAATTTTAAACCCAGGGATATGATTTAATCAAAGTTGGTAGAGGTTCACTAAACATTATCACACACCAAATATCTAAGCTCTTGGCCATGTGGTTTTGGGTAAGACGATTTGTTTAAGATAGTTGAATGTCCGTCGTCTGTCCTTCCAAAATTAGTTTGTTTCTACTCTAGCATCTACATTTTAGACGCAATCCTAATAAAACTTGAACACAATGTACGGTCCCGGATTTAACAAAAATTGAAATATTTCACTATGTTTACACTCTAGCACCTTCATATTTTCACTTGTCCTAATTATGTTTACAGAGAATGTGTATAATTATGAGATTTCGGATGAGTTCAATTATGGGCTAGATCGAATTAGTTCTTCCAGAGTTATGGTCCCTGATTTAAAATATGCAATATTTCACTATGTTTACACTCTAGCACCTTCATTTCTTCACTAATCCTTATCATATTTACAGAGAATGTGTATGACCATAAAGTTTCAAATGAGTGCGATTACAGGTTTGATCTGATCAGTACTTCCAGAATTATGGCCCTTCATTTAACAAAAAATAGAATATTTAACAATGATTTCTCTGAAGCACCTTCATTTCTTCACTTATCCTAATTGTATTTAAAGAGAATGTGTATGACCATAAAATTTATGATGATGCTTAATCAGGTCAGTTCTTTCAGAGTAATGGACCTAAACTAGGTCACTCGGTCAAATCATAGAAAACCATTGTGTATGCAATGGAGTCTGCATTTTTACAGGAAATTTGGTCAATGATTTCTAGTCGAAGTTCGAATCTGGGTCATCTTGGATTAAAAACTATCACAAGGTCAAATGAAAGAAAAACATAGTAACCACTATAGAGGCCACATTGATTGTCAAATTATCATGAACATTAGTAAGAATGTTTGTCTCAGTGATTTCTAGGTAAAGTTGAAATCTGGGTCAATAGGGGTCAAAAATAGGTCACACAGTCAAATCAAAGGAAAACATTGTTAACACTCTGGAGGCCAAATTTAAAATTAGGCTAATACAACAAATTAAATTAAAACCTTGCTAACAGTCTTGAAGCCACATTCAATACCTAATCGTCATGAAATTTGGTCAGAGTGTTTTTGGAGATCACCTGGGATTAAAAACTCGGTCACCAGGTCAATTCCAAGGAAAACCTTGTTGATACTCTAGAAGTCATATTTTATAGCCAATCATCAGGTAAATTGGTCAGAATGTTTGTCTTTTCAAGATCAAACAGAATAATTGTGTTTACGATAATTATACAATTTAGGGTTGCTTTTTGGTCACCTTAGGTCGTCAGTAGGTCTCAGGTGAGCGATATAGGGTCATCTTGGCCCTCTTGTTATTTTTCTAGCTCTAGCGGCCATGTTGTTCAGTCAACCGGAAACCATTTGAACAAGTTTAAGAGACCTCAATGCCAGGAGGCTTCTGGCCAAGTTTGCTGAAAGTCCATGAAACCGTTTAAGAGAAGAAGTGTGGATGGATGCAAGAATCGCAAATTGGTTATTTATATATATTTTTTCATTGTTGTAAGATAGTAAGACAATTACAAACATTAAAATAAGTAACGTTTAAGTATAGCACCATTTTTTGTAACGTGACGTCGCTCAGTTACGTACGTACTTCTGGCGACGACAGCTGTTTACGCAATAGGTAAAGCAGAATGCGTCAAAAGATACAAAGATATATAACTGGTTCGATGCTTTCTGCTTTACTTATTGCGGTCTTGTTACAACGGACAATCTAAGCTAAAACATAAAAAATATATTTTACCCATATTACAGAGACCGCAAAACTTTCGACAAACTTTCTTTGCTCTGTGTATATCCTTACAGATACTGATCGCAGAGTTCAGTGAGGAACAGTCAAATTCTTCATCAGTACAGAGGGGAGCTGAAAAGAATTGAGAAATACTTAAGGGGGGAGTTACACTCATAAAAATGTGTTTAAGATGCAGTTTTGACAGGATAAAAGTAAATGCCTATGTCGGGAAAACGTGTTAACATATTTAATGTTTGATAATTAAAATGGGTTTAACGGTTTTAGTTTTCTATACAAGAGTTAGAATTTGTACTCACAAATTCTGTGTTCACAGAGATTTCTGTTACACTTGTCAGTGCTACAACACTCGGAACAGTTTTGTGTTTGGCTTGTGTCCGTGTCTATATCTACTGTGGCATTCGAGAGTTTTGCATCAACTCCACAATGCTGCAAATAAGAGAGTTTTTATTAGCTCACCTGGCACAAAGTGCCAGAGTGAGCTATTAGGATCGCAATCCGTCCGGCGTCCGTCGTACGTCGTACGTCCGTCCGTCCGTCCACCATTTCCTTCAAACGACATCTCCTCTGAAACCACTGGGCAAATGTTGATGAGACTTTGTAGGGATATTCCTTGCATGAAGCTCTATCAAAGTTGTTCAAAGAATTCCATTCCATGCAGAACTCTGGTTGCTATGGCAACAAATAGGAAAAACTTTAAAAATCTTCTTCTCTGAAACCACAAGGCCTAGAGCTTAGATATTTGGCATGTAGCATTGTCTAGTAGACCTCTACCAAGATTGTTCAAATTATGACCCCCGGGTCAAAATTGACCCCGCGCAGGTGGGCACTTAGTTTTTGCATAGGCATATATAGGAAAAACTTTAAAAGCCTTCTTCTCTGAAACCAAAAGGCCTAGAGCTAAGATATTTAGCATGTACCATTGGCTAGTGGACCTCTACCAAGATTGTTCAAATTATGAGCCCCGGATCAAAATTGACCCCGCACAGGGGGTCACTTAGTTTTACATAGGCTTATGTAGGAAAAACTTTAAAAATCTTCTTCTCTGAAACCAAAAGGCCTAGAGCTTAGATATTTGGCATGTAGCATTGGCTAGTGAACCTCTTCGAAGATTGTTCAAATTATGACCCTCGGATCAAAATTGACCCCGCACCGGGGATCACTTAGTTTTACACAGGCTTATATAGTAAAAATTTTAAAAATCTTCTTCTTTGAAACCACAAGGCCTAGAGCTTAGATATTTGGCATGTAGCATTGGCTAGTGGACCTCTACCAAGATTGTTCAAATTATGACCCCTGGGTCAAAATTGACCCCGCACCAGGGGTCACTTAGTTTTACATAGGCTTTTATAGGGAAAACTTTAATAATCTTTTTCTCTGAAACCACAAGGCCTAGAGCTTAGATATTTGGCATGTAGCATTGCCTAGTAGACCTCTTCAAAGTTTGTTCAAATTATGCCCCTGGGGTCAAAATTGACCTTGCCCGGGGGGGATCATTTGTTTTACAAAGGCGTATATAGGAAAACTTATTTGGTATATAACATTATCTAGTGATCTTCCACCAGGCAAGTGGACTTGTACCAAGGTGAGCGATATAGGGCCATCTTGGCCCTCTTGTTCAGTGTTATTACATTATTTTGCAAATTAATTATACAATGTAACCAATTTAATAATAACGGACCACCTGTTTAACGATATCAAAAAGACGACCATAGGAATTGATTCCAAAGATTCGAACAAACATGCAATGCCATCAGTATGCATTTCAGCTCACTTAAGATCGACGAATCCCCTTCATCGACATAAGCCCCGACCTGGAGTTTACTTTTTGTTATGCTGCGGAAAAAACAATGTAGAAAGGGGGATAATTATACAAGATGGCCATGATAGCCCTTTATCGCTCACCTGATTACTAGCGCACTTAACTAAATAAGTCACTTGTTGCTAAAGGGTGATAGTGGTTGCTAGAGAAAGTCCCTGGTTTTAAAAGAAGTCAACTGCTGCAAGTTGCGAAGGACGTCAATGGATGCGAAGGAAGTCACTTGTAGCAATAAGATGCAAACGGTTGCTTAGGAAGTGACTGGTTGCTAGGGGAACTCACTGGTTGCAAAGGGACTTCGATGTTGCTAAGAAACTCACTTGTTGCTAAGGAAGTCAACGGTTGCTAAGAACGTCACTGGATCCTAAGAAGGTCACTTGTTGGTAGGGAAACTGACTGGTTGATAGGGGACTAAGTTGTTCAGAAGGAAGTCAATTATGGCTTAGGAAGTCACTTGTTCCTAACGGAAGTCACTGGTTGTTAGGAGACTTAGCTGTTGCTACGGAAGTCAATGATTGCTAAGGATGTCACTGGTTGGAAGGCGAAGTCACTGGCTGCTAAGGAAGTCGTTGCTTACTAAGGAGTTCGCTAGTTGCTGAGTTATCTCAAGGAAGTCACTTGTTGCTAGGGGACAAAGAAGTTGCTAAGAAGGTCAGTGGTTGCTAATAAAGTCATAAGTTTCAAGGAAACGAAGTTGTTGCTAAGGAAGTCAATAGTTGCGAACAAAGTAAATTCTTCCTAGGGGACAAAGTTGTTGCTTATGAAGTCAATGGTTGCCAAGAAAGGCTATTGTTCCTAACGGAAGTCACTGGCTATTAACTGATTGTTTGAAAATAAATTGCTGCTAAAGAAGTCAATGGCTGCTAGAGAAAATCACTGGTGCCTTAGGAAGTCACTGGTTGATACAGTAAGTCACTGGTTGCTAAGGAAGTCACAGGTTACTAAGAAAGTCAGTGGTTGCCAGGTAAGTCGCTTGTTGCTATAGGAACTCATTGGACGTTAGGTAATTCCTTTAACTCTATATACAGACAAGGACTACCAGGGCGCGGCCACTACTGACTCAAGGTCAAGATTTTAACAAACTTAGTAGAGGTCTTCAAGCCAATGCTTACATACTAAATATCTAAGATGTGAGGCATGTGATTTTTGAGAAGAAGACTTTTCAAGGTTCTCCTTAATAAGTCTTTGGTAAATAAGCGACACCCTGGGCGGAGCCAATTGTCCCCCAGATGTATAATTTGAACAAACCTAGTAGAAATAGCTAAGCCTTAGGCCTTGTGATTTCGGAGAAGAAGGTTTTTAAAGTTTTTCCTATATAAGCCGATACGGAAACCAATGACCCCTTCATGCGGTCAATTTTGACCCAATGGTAATGATTTGAACAAATTTGGTAGAGGTCCTCAATATTACAAACAACATATTTAAGCTCTGTACCATGTGGTTTTGGAGAAGATTTATATAGGTTTTCCTAATTAAATCTTTGTAAAGTAAGTGACCGCCGGGCGGGGCCAGTATTTACCCTATGGGCAAGATTTGAACAAATTTGGTATAGGTCTACTTATCAATATAACAATATTACAAACCAAGTATCTTAGCTCTAGACCTTTTTTTTAGACAAGGAGATTTTAAAACGATTTCCTATATAAGTTTATATAAAACAAGTGACTCCCGTGCGGGGCTCATATTGACCACAGGGCAAGATTTTAAAACTTTTTGTAGAGGTCCATTAGCCAATGCTACATGCCAAATATCTAAGTTCTGGGTCTTGTGGTTCCAGAGAAGAAACATTTTATAGTTTTTCCAGAGAAGCCTATGTAAACCAAGTGACCGCTCGGGCGGGATAAATTTTGACCCGGGGGTCATGAGTTGAAAAGTTTTGTAGTGGAAATACTACATGCCACATATGTTAGCTTAAAATCAAGTGACCCCATGGTGTGGTCAAATTTGACCAAGGGGTAATGATTTGAGCAATTTTGTAAGAGGTCTACTAAGAAATGCTACATGCCAAATATCTTAGCCTTTAGCCTTGTGGTTTTAGAGAAGAAGATTTTTCAAATATTTCCTTTCCATTGCTATAACAACCAGAGTTCTGTATGAACTGGAATTGTTTGAAACGGTTTGGTAGAGCTGCATGCAAGGAACATTTCTGCCAAGTATCATTAATATTGACCAAGTGGTTTTAGAAGAGATGCCATTCGAAGCAATTGTGAACGACATACGGACGGACGCTCAGGCATAGTAGAGTTATGGTTCTTATGCACTCGACTTTCGTTTCATGTCCTTTTTCACAGTATGCAATTTGAACAAATTTCCTTCAGTACTTAAAGAGGTATGAACGGACAAGAAAATGTAACAAACGGGGATATTTAAGACATAGGTCGGGTAGGGTCATGGTATTTATACAATGCACTTTCTCCCATTGTGCTCTATCACAAAATTCAATAAAGGGAGATAATTAGAAAATAAGACAATATAAGAAAATGTAACAAAGGGGAAAATTAAAAATAGGCAAGGTAGAGTTATAGTTCTTGGGCACTACACTTCCCTTTAATGTCCCTCTTTCAATGTATGCAATTTTAATAAATTTCCTTCAGTATTTCAAGAGTTACGCTCCGGACAAGAAAATATATCAGAGGGAGATAATTAAAAAATAATGCAAGGTTAAGTTGTGGTTCTTATACACTGCACTTGCTGCCGTCAGTTCTATTATTGTGGGAAATAATTCCCTTTAATACTTTTACAGTAATGTTATGGGCAGGCCAAGAAACATCAATAAAGGAAAGTAAATAATATAATGATACTTTGTTGGCCAGTAAATAAATGATATGGTGAATATTTGTGCAAATTCGTTTGATTCTATATATCTAAGTGTAATATATATTATATAGAGTGCTACATTTTTGGCAGACAGACAGACGGACGGATAGTTATTTCAAAGCAAATACAAGTATAAGTTCACCAGAAGGCACGGGTTACACTTCAACACATAACTATTGGAATTTAGACTTTGCACATTTTCTCGATGAGATGAATTTTTGATCCGAGTTTCATGAAAATCCTTCGTATGGATGAGACACTGAAAGCATCATGACCACTTAACGTCACATTGTTCTTGACCAGAGTGACCCCAAAGCATATCGAGTTGTTATCCTGATATATGCTACATATGCACAAACATTTGTGCACAATAGTTTACTACTACATAAAGTGACAAAGAGTAAAATGTTGCGCGACGCAAGGGGATGAAACAAAGAGTAAAATGTGACTCGAAGAGAGGGGATGAAACAAAGAGTAAAAGGTAGTGTCCTTTGGCAAGACACACATAATTCCACATTGTTTCTCTCACTTCCGAGGTTGATCCCATCTGGTATAGGTCTCAAGAGCGTTTGATTTAAGTTGTAAGAAATGTTCCCCAATCAGGAATAAATAAATTAGTATAAATTAAAGAGTAAAATGTGACTTGACGAGAGGGGAGGAAACAAAGAGTAAGATGTGGCGCGACGAAAGGGGATGCAACAAAGAGTAAAATGTGGCGCGACGAGAGGGGACGAAACAAAGAGTAAAATGTGGCGCGACGAGAGGGGATGAAACAAAGAGGAAAATGTGACTCGACGAAAGGGGATGAAACAAAGAGTAAAATAACGTGCGACGAGAGAGGATGAAACAAAGAGTAACATGTGACTCGACGAGAAGGGATGAAACAAAAATAAAATGTAGTGCGACAATAGGGGATGACACAAAGAGGAAAATGTGGCACAACTTGAGGGGATGAAACAAAGAATAAAATGTAGTGCGACGACAAGGGATGAAAACTAGAGTAAAAAGAGGCGCGACTTGAGGGGATGAAACAAATAGTAAAATGCTGCGCGACGAAAGGGGATGAAACAAAGAGTAAAATGTTGCGAGACGCAAAACGGGATGAGACAAAGAGTAAAATGTTGCGCGACGCGAATAAAACAAAGTGTAAAATGTGACGCGACTCGAGGGAATGAAACAAAGAGGAAATTGTGACCATGAGAAGGGATGAAACGGAGTAAAATGTGGCACGGCTTGAGGGGATGAAACAAAGTGACTCGTGTATAATATTTTCCCACAAACCTTGTTTGGTAAGATATTACCTCTTTATCGACACAGCCCAGCTCAAACAAACCATGCCCGGTGTATTCCATATGACAAACCTGAAAAGATGACGAAAGATGATATAATTATCGAACCAACACAGTGATGTCATATTTATTGTTATTTATCTAGATACGGACATAAAAGAACAGCACAGTCTAGTTTTTAAATGGTAGCGAATGTTTATTTGTTATATATGTTTGTACTGTAACACCGCATTTCTTTTTCCTTTGTTTAAATTCCATAGAACGACTAAATTTCTTTCCTATTTTAACTTCTGTTTATGACTGAAAATGTAAACTTTACATGTATTTTCTTTCAGTTATGACTTAGTGTCTATGATATGAAACGTATGGCAAAACATTACTTATGAGTCGGAGCTGATAATCCGAAATGAAGTCATGGAATGCGTTTTTTCCAGTGTTTTACATCATAAATATTTGGGTAGTTCCGTCCATGCTCTTTATCTAGTTATCTAGTTCAACAAATTTGCACGTAAATATGTGTAATATAATATATTACATTAATACGTTTCACCAACGTGGTCGAGTGGTTAGATTCACTGTAACCTCTCACTGATTGATGTTCAGCCCTAAAATCGACCATTGTCTCTTTGATGTGAGACAGTTGGTAGTTTTTTACGGAGGATAGGAATCTAGTACTGTTCTTCCTAGGACAAGGAACGATGGTTAGGTAAACTGCCCGCCTGTAAAAATGACCAAAATACGATTGGAACGGGCGTTAAACTCATACAACAACAATACTACATTATATTAAGAACAGCTGGTACCTACCTGGCCATCAGGACAGGTAATTGAGGAGTCACACTCATTTACATCTGTAGTGAGACAGCGGTAGCATTGTAGTGACACTGAAATAGTAAAATACATGCTTCAGAATTAATAACATAATGTTATAGGATCTCATAGTTAATACTTGAAATAGACTATATATCAGCGAAGGTTTTAATTGGTATTTTAAATAAACTATATCTCAGCTAAGGTTTTAATTGATATTCAAAATAGACTATATCTCAGCTAAGATTTTAATTGATATTTGAAATAGACCATATATCAGCTAAGGTTCTAATTAATATTTGAAATAGACTATATCTCAGAACGTTTACCGGAAAAAATGCCGACTCGGTGAATTTAAATATATTTGTAGTTGTAGTCTGAACGATTAAGTACAATATCTGTAACTCGTGCCTTTTCCAAAGGTCGTGCCTTTTAATTGACGTCATTTTGAGTATTTCCTCATTCTTTGCAATACATAACCATGTGCAATGACATAACCTCGATAACTGCGCAGGTGCAGAGTTACCGCAAATGTTGCATGGATCAAGATGGCAGACTAGACGAGAGATTATTTGCAGTTTGTCCTTATTTATGTCCCCTTGAATTTTTTGTTTATCAATTTATCATGGAAAATCATGAAGAAATTAAAACGATCAAGTTTCTATTACTTCGTCAAGCTAAAGCTGTATTTGTTGAAAATGTTCTTTTTCCGGTTATGTCTATAGTCGTAGTAAGTAACAGTTTCATTCGACTGTCCGTAACTAATGTATGTCTGTCTGTCTGTCTGTCTGTCTGTCTGTCTGTCTGTCTGTCTGTCACTTCCAGAAAAATCCTAACAAAAGGCAAAAGCTACTGTCTTATTCATCAGAACAATTATTTCAAGCCTACAAAGCTGTAAAAGAAAACAATATGTCAGTTAAGAGGCATGTAGATTTAATTTCTTCTTATTGTTTACATGCACGGATGATGTTACCTTGCATGTTACAATATACAACCACATCACGACTGGAGAGCATTCTAAAACTTTAGGGGTGCCTAACCTAGTTCATTATTGTATCAGCTTCACAGCATTTCATTTCTAACACGGAGGTGTTTTCAACGCGACCAATCAGAAAGCACGACCTCGAGAGAACGTTGCTTCTAATATGACAACGTTCGTGGTATTCAAACATTTAAAAGCCAGCTTGAAAAACAGTGTCACACGGAACAAAAGATTCTGTTACATAAATAAGGTAAGTTAATTATCCTGCCATTCCTGTATTTATTATGAAATAACATTAGTTATTTGTAAGCATAACGTCAAGAAACTGCATCTGTAAGAAAAGTCCGGTATTCTTTGATACTGGTATCAAATCTTTGATCATTTTTCAGTAAACAGTGACAAAAATATAAAAGATGAAGCGTATGTTTGATATTCTAGAATAAAACATGTACCTGCTCTCCCAACTACAGTCAGTGCAACTACCAAGATAACGGAGATATCTGTAAAACAAAAATACTGATACATGTAGATAGTAGTACTCAACGCCGGAACTTTATAAACTCATTGAAAGACTGTTAGTTATTGCTACAAAGCTTGACTCCTGTGAAAGAAACAAAACAAAACAGAATAGAACAAACTACATGTACGACAAAATCTGGTCAAATTTATACCATATTAAGCTTATATTAATCAAGGAAAGGGATAAAGATACATGCAATGTTATTTAGTTTATACGAATTAATTTTAGTTCGATTACGAAAAAATCTCCGCAGCTTATTGAATCGCTCTCGAACACTCATTCAAGATTTCATCATGCTCGCGAGAGAGGCAGCGAGTTTTTCATCACTGCTACCCATTTACAGCTGGGTGGACTGAGGCACGTGGGGTATCAGTGACTTTGCCCAAAGACACACCTAGTGCTCGGGTTGGGATTCGAAACCGGGACCTCCCGTTCATGAGGCGAACGCCCTACCCACTGAGCTATCGAGGCCCACTAGTCTAATGTAATGTTATTGAATACCCCACCAAAGACTAAAGCAAACAAATAAGCATTATTAGAAATAGAAAGTTTGCGACAACACATTTTACTGTCAAGGGTTTAGGAGTGCAGTCTCTTGCCGTTTGACCCTGCACTGTGACCTTTATCTTTACCTTGATCCGGCCCGGCTCGAATGTTACCTCAATGACATGTATTTTTTGTAATTACAGCCCATACGCAGAATACTAGTACATAATCCTTTTTTACATGTTTTGAGCACTAAGTGCGACCTTGAACTTTGAGGTAGCCGTGTTGTGTAGTGCATGACACACCCTGTGTTAAGGGCAACAACTGTGTGAAGTTATTAAACATTCAAACAGTCTTTGACCGAAGGGGGATAAATAAGCTACGATTATTAAAATGAGTATTACACTTACACTGCATTTCGATTCTTGGATCTTTGCAAAGGTACACTGAAAATAAAAAGCGTAGAAAGTTAAGTTGTTTGCTCACTCTAGACACGGTTTAAAGTTACATTCTGACATGTTTATAAGTACTAACTGTATCGAAGATTACACATGCATGACATTTCATTGCATGACATAGATCACATCATCTTGCATCATGTATATCAGCTCATTTCAGTAAACAATCATATAAAAAATGTAATCATAAAGATTTTTACGCATTATGTCATATTCCATTATGCCACGTCGACATATCATTCCAACATTTTACATGGTCTGAAATATTGGATTTAGTAGGCATTATTCTTACAATGGTAGTGCGACCTATCAGTGGAAAGAACGGTAGAAGGCGCTAGTCTGCGATACAAAACAAAAAGTCTGTTTGGCTCTTGTCATATGAGGTATCCAGTGGTGGAAATGTTTAACTAGTCGAATTCTAAAGCTGGTTGAATTCCCCCCAGTTGTCCTATTTATTTTTATTTTTGTATAATTGCAATTTTACTTTGATAGAAAGATACAAGAGGTAATCTAGAAATCACAATTTTCTTTATGTCGGCATAGCATTTAATACTTTCTGCTACAATATATAATATGTATTTTTCGAAAATAAGAAAACTGAAAGCTGTGGGCATCGTTACAGATTTTTAACGTGAAAAACTTTCGGACCAAACGACATGACACATATTTTTTTTCTGACTTGGTAGGTAATGAAATAGTATTTAATTCTTATTGGTAGACCATTGGACTTTGGATATTATAGCATTACGTGGCAATTGAGTTCTCATGGCAACATTGTACAAAAATGTACATATATTTTGTTTACTTTAGGATGAAAATTTTTGCAAGCCTTTAAAGAAAACAGAATTATACATGGATTGTTTCTGCCTAATAATTTTGAAGCCTATTTTATTGCTTCGAAAATAACTCCAAATCACATAATATTTTGTTAAATTCCTTGTTTAAATGTTTCAAGTAACTGGTTTTGTTTAATGTGACAGATATTAGTATATGAAAGGTTGTGCCTTTTTAGAAAAATTCAAAAGTTTTTCAAAGAAAACTGGACTTTGAAATTGTCACTTTTCTTGAGATTTCTATCAAGTAACCATGGCAACCAGATGTATGTATTATTTATTTGCTTTGCACTTCAATTTGATATCAAGTTAATGAAGAATGCAGTCTTAGAGCTGTAATATCTATTTCTGTTGCTTAAAGATCAAAACAAAATATGAGATGGGTGTGATGCCAACATAACGCAATACGTGAAATTTGCATTCGTTTGCAACTTCAATATTCTTTTCAGCAGATGTCATGAAACTATATATAGCAAGAAAAAAATATAATTTAAGTGGCTGCAAAGTGACTGTTCTTCAGCATTAAAGAGTTATAGTATTTTTATACATGAATTTTGAATTAATTGTTCTTTATAAAGGTCAGTCAGTTAGTACTTTGTTGTTGTGTTGCCATGGCAACCATATTTGTGTTAATAATTAAAGAGAAACCTCTAAAATGTTACTTAATCCAAACTTTTTTGGTTATAACTATGCCAATGTTCATTAGGCTAGGAGTGTAAATAATTGAAGAATGTCTTTTTTGAAATGTGTGTCTTAATGAACAGTAATAATTATTACTCAAAGTTAATACTTTTGTTTATGGTCTAAATGTATAAGATACTTCATTATTGGCACATGAAATTAAGGAATAATTGTTTAATAAGGATTCTGCTTGCTGTTGTACACAATTACTGCATTATAAAATTAAATATATAAGCTGTTTCTGTGGAAAACAAGCAATTTTTAAATCTTATTTTTTTGTTGCCATGGCAACCTTTTATGTGAAATATTTTTTAAAGAATTGATATAAATATTAGTGCATCATTTCTTTGCATGAAAATATTAGAATACAAGTTGATATATGTTAAAAAATTGTCTATACATCAAATTCTTTACTGTGAGTGATTCCCACAAAAACTGCTGCAATGTAGCGAAGTTCAGATTTACTAGAGTGACTTGTTTTGTTAAAATACAAAATTTATTGGTCCTTATCTAATGTAAAATTCATTTTTGGCATAGGAATCACATGTATAATTGTTCATGAAGGATTCTGCTTAAGTTTTTCACTTTTTTGTCGCCATGGCAACCGTTTATTATATGTAATAGTTTTAAAAAACTGATATAAAATATGACAGCACCATTCCCAAGCATAAAAGATAAGAGACTATTTGATATATGATGAAAGTTTGTCTGTACATCATATCATTGATTTCTACAAAAACAGTTGAAATGTGACAAAGTTTCGATTTGAAGTGACTGCTTTTGTAAAGATATTGTTCTTAACTTGATCGAAACTTCATTTTTATTAGAAGCACATACTACATAATTGTTTGTCAAGGATCCTGTTTAAACTTTGACAAATTTACTGCAATTTTAAATTGAATTGTAATGATGTTTCTGTGGATAACCAACAATTCTGTTGTTCTTACTAATTTTTGTTGCCATGGCAACCAAACTATGCTTCAGATTGAATATTTATATTCAGAATTACAAAGTCATGTTTTCTGATTGAAATGCAAATTATGCAACTGAATAAATATTTAAATATTTCAACTTTTCCTTCTCCTTTATAAATGGACAAATATTATATAAATTGACTGAAAAGGCTACTTTTTTGTTGCTATGGTGCTGATAAAAACCTGCAAAAATCCCGTAAAATACTTGAAAATGACAAAACAAACTATGTATTCTGAATCTACACATATTACTGTAGAAGGAAATGATGGTATCTCAATTTTGACCAGATATGTCATTTGGACGAAAATTCGCTTGGCTGGTCACATATACAAATCTTCTGTTAGTGGTAAAAGTTCCATGTATTTGTAAACCTCCAAAAACTGAAGTACTAAAAAATAGTGTAGAATAAAATAAAATAAAAATATAATAACCATACTGGGGCGTGCTGATTATATGCGCATCTTCTTTAAGTAGTAAAGCTTCCCATGAAAATATTGCTAAATTTCAATCATCGACTGCTGAGAAAAAGAGTTGACTAGAATTGTCTAAATTAAACACTACTTACAGCAAAAATCAAAGGGTAATAACTCCATTAAGCAAGACATGTTTGTTAAACATGTGCCCCCTCCATTGAAGGCAGTAGTTGCTGAGAAATAGCGCGGAAACAAAATTAAATATAGAAATAATCAGAGAATCATAACTCTGTGAAAAATAATCAAACTAAAACACCATCATGTGTTGTTGAACATGTACATGAAATTTCATTGAGTTCCCGCCAGTAATTGCTAAGAAATAGCCCGGACACGAACGCGGGACGGACGGACAAAGCGGCGACTTTGGGTAGCATGAAAATCGGAATTTGAAAATATAAGTAGCTTACATTTGCGCAACTTAAAACATAAAAAAAACATTCTAAATTTGAAAATATTAGTAACTTACATTTGCACAACTTAAAACAACAAGAAAATTTTGAATTTGAAAATACAGTAAAACCTGTGAACAAAGACCACTGTTGGGAAGCTACAGATGTGGTCTTTGTTTGCAGGTGGTCTTTATTCACAGGTGTGTCTACTATATTTGAATAGTGTACGGTGATCTCCCTGCTAGTCTTTATTCGTATGGTGGTCTCTATTCGGAGGTGGTCTTTAACACAGGTTTGACTGTATAAGTAACTTACATTCGCACAACTTAAAATAACAGGAAAATTCTAAATTTGAAAATATAATTAACTTACATTTGTGCAACTTTAAACAACCAAAAAAAATATAAATTTGAAAATATAAGTAACTTACATTTGCACAAGTTAAAACAACAAAAATTTTAATTTGAAAATAAAAGTAACTTATATTTGTCCAACTTAAAACAACAACAAAAATTTTAAATTTGAAAATAAAAGTAACTTACATTTGCGTAACTTAAAACAACAACAAATTTTAATTTGAAAATAAAAGTAACTTACATTTGCACAACTCAAAACAACAAGAAAATTTTAAATTTGAAAAATAAAAGTAACTTACATTTGTCCTGGATGTTCAGCAGAATTTTCTCTCTGAAATATTATAATCATTGCATTGCACGTATTTATACAGTTTGTATGTTTAAGGCTTCTCATCTATCATCATTTGTTTCTCAGGCTTGTTTAAATATCAAAATCTCTCTCAAAACACTGAGACAAGCGTGCCACAAACGGGTTCGACCCTGCATCATCAGATATGAACGAAAATCGCGCATTTGCATCAGCTTTTGGTCACTAAATCATAGACCTTTTCCAAACACTGAGACAAGCGTGCCACAAACGGGTTTGACCCTGCATCATCAGATATGGACGAAAATCGTGCATTTGCATCAGCTTTTGGTCACTAAATCATAGACCTTTTCCAAACACTGAGACAAGCGTGCCACAAACGGGTTCGACCATACAGCATCAGATACGAACGAAAATCGCGCATTTGCATCAGCTTTTGGTCACTAAATCATAGACCTTTTCCAAACACTGAGACAAGCGTGCCACAAACGGGTTTGACCATGCAGCATCAGATACGAACGAAAATCGTGCATTTGCATCAGCCTTTGGTCACTAAATCATAGACCTTTTCCAAACACTGAGACAAGCTTGCCACAAACGGGTTTGACCATGCAGCATCAGATATGAACGAAAATCGCGCATTTGCATCAGCCTTTGGTCACTAAATCATAGACCTTTTTCACACACTGAGACAAGCGTGCCACAAACGGGTTTGACCATGCAGCATCAGATATGAACGAAAATCGTGCATTTGCATCAGCCTTTGGTCACTAAATCATAGACCTTTTTCACACACTGAGACAAGCGTGCCACAAACGGGTTTGACCATGCAGCATCAGATATGAACGAAAATCGCGCATTTGCATCAGCCTTTGGTCACTAAATCATAGACCTTTTTCACACACTGAGACAAGCGTGCCACAAACGGGTTTGACCATGCAGCATCAGATATGAACGAAAATCGTGCATTTGCATCAGCCTTTGGTCACTAAATCATAGACCTTTGCTGTAACACAACTTGTACCTGGTACCGTAAAGCATAAATGACCGACACAGAAATAGAACTTTACCTGTTGTCATGTTCTGACAATGGCGCTCTATCAATTACCTGAGACCTTATTATTATATGACCAAAATGTAACTAGAAACTATATATATGATAAATAAAAACATTCTGTTTGACCTTGACAAGATAAACATTCAGACCAATTTAAAGGATGATTTGCTATAAAATGTGACTTATTGAGTAAAGTTATAACAAAGTGTTCCTTAAAATAGTTTTAAATCCTAGTTGATCTACACAAACACTCTGCATGACCAATTTGCATGACGATTGGAATAAAATGTTGGCTCCGGACTGTTTAATATGATTTGTTCTAGTGACCTAGTTTTCGACCAAAAGTAACCAAGTTTCAAACTTGACCAAGAAATCATTTGGACAAACATTCTGACCATTTTTTCAAGAAGATTGGAAATATAATGTGACCTCTAGAGCGTTAACAAGGCTTTCCTTTTATCTGACTGTGTAACCTGGTTTTTGATCAAATAACACGTAGATTCGAACTTGATGTAGAAATCATTTAGAGAAAAATGGTGACCAATTCTTATGATGATTGGATTGTAAATGTCACCTCAATGACATAGAGTACACAAGGTTCTTCTATGATTAAACCTGGTGACCTAGTTTTAATCCGAATATAGCCCGTTTTTCGCACTCGACTTAGAATTAATCAAGACAGTCATTCTGATCAAATGCATTAAGTTTCGGTGAAATATGCAGACTCCGTTGCATACACAGGGCTTTTGCATGTTCGACCTCAGATGACGTAGTTTTGACCTCTGATGACCCATATTTAGACTCAGTATAGACTTTAGCAAGACAATCATTCTGATCAAATTTTATGAAGATCCTATGAAAGCCTCCATTGCATTCAAAACGTTTGCTATAATTTGATCCGATGACTTAGAGTTTGACCTCAGATGACCCATATTCAAAGTCGACCTAGATTTTATCAAGACAACCATACTTACCCAAGTTCCATGAAGATCTTGTGAAAAATCCAATCTCTATTCCACATGGTTTTTCTGTCTTAGACTTGGTGACATAGTTTTTAACTCCAGATATTCGAATTTTATCAAGGCATCAATTTTGACAAAATTCCATGAAGTCCAGAGAAAAAATGCGGACTTTATTGAATGCACAAGCTTTTTCTATGATTGAATCGGGTGGCCTAGTTTTTGACCTCAGGTGACCATATGCAATGATACCATGATACAAAATCGACCTAAATGTTATTAACTCTGACCAAGTTTCAGGAAGATCCAATGAAAAATGCGACCTCTATCGCATACACAAAGTTTTTCTATAATTTGCTATGGGGACCTAGTTTTTAACCTCCGATAAAACATAATTGAACATCAAGACAGTGATTCTGACCAAGTTTTATGAAGATCCATTGGAAAATGCAGCATCTATTGCATACAAAAAGTTAAGTGTGGACAGACAGACAGACGACAGACTACAGCGTTCACAATATCTCACCTTGAGCACTTGTGTACAGGTGAGCTTAAATTGAAAAAAAGGACTTGTTTTTGCCTTCGGGTCTGTTACAATGCGAAAGTGATTTGTTTTCAGTAAGAGCTAAATTGAGAAATATTTTAAAGTTTGTGTGATATATATGTCAGTGGCGTTATTACAATTATACTCAACAAAACTTTGAGCAGACAAACATGAAAAAGACACAAGGATCAGAAATAAAGTAACCATCCTAACAATGAGCATTTTAGCATGGTCTATTTTCAAGGCTACATATAAGCATCTTCACCTGTTTTTCAGAATGTTAGCATGGCATGTTTTCAAGGATACAGGTAAACATCTTCACCTATTTTCAGATATCGTTCAGCAATTCAAGGTTACTGTGACGTTAACAAAACATGCAAGTTAATGATCTACTGAAGCATAAAGAGGATATCTACGAGGCGTGATCCAGGATTAGCCGGCCTGTTGCTATATTTCTTTAATTACTCAACATTTTAATTTGATTTTTCGTACATACAAATGTACGCACATAAATTTGACAAACAATTTTTCGAAAATGATAATTGTTTCAAAAACACGGAAAACAATTTTCAGCGTTTCTATGGTAACAGCTGACCGGGGAGCGTGACTGAATGACAAGTAATGCGTAAGTTGCCTGTGAGTTTCTCGTGTTTTTGAATTGAACATTTTGGTGCGGCATTTCAACGTCATTTCATTATGTCCAATAAGTATTCGAGTAATATCGGTGATTAGAGAAGGCACAGTTAATTGTATTTAAATTAATTTATACTATTTTATTTATTCTCGATTGCGAAACAAGTTATTACAACTTAGATTAAACGCTCTCGAGACATATTCCAGATGAAATCAACATCGAAGAGAGAGAGGCAATGTGGAATCGTTTGTGTCTTGCCTAAGGACACAACCGACATGGCTATGGTGGCGATCGAACCCGGGTCCCTTCAATCCCGAGGCGTACGCGGTACCACTTAGACACGACGGCTCCACACGAAGGGACAGTTCCTGTTAATAGATGCGATAGAGCATACATATGTTAGCGTTTGTCGGACACAACGTTGCAACCAATGTTGCAATCAAATATGTTGATAGTGACCAGCTGGTAAATATTTGGGAAACTTTGAGATTTGCGATCAAACTGTGTATAGTTATGGGGCATTGTACGGTTTATTAAACGCTATCAGAACCGTTTAAAATAAAACATCAGCACCAGGTGGATTCCTCACTTCCTCCCCGTCCTACGGTTGATTGAATGTTTTTTGTACAAATGGAAAGAAATTTTCAAAGATGGTCAAATAGAGATTGAACATCGAGTTGTGTGACTTTGATATTGTTAGTGCAACCTATGTCATAGTAATAGAAACAGTCCGGATAATTCTGGATCACCCCTCGTATGATATTTTTCATTATGTGCATACGTATTTACCACCGCATGCATACGCGTTTCGCATTGCTTGAGCACGCATATATCATCACCATAGTTACGACGTGTACAGATTGGGCGTCTTCTTGTGCAAGCGATAGTTTCCACGTGCGCATATATTTCATAACCTCAATTCTGCCCTATTTGCCATCTGCCAAACGGTAATTCAATATTCTGATGTTTTGCAAATCAGAAATAAAGGATATAAGAACATGTTGTTTATCTCTTCGTCGATTATAAATTCTTGGAATCTTGTTCAGTTCCGCGAAAAAAATGTATTCCTTATGTCGGTTAATTACCTTGTTTACGAATGTCTGAATGTACTCAACTGTTTATAAACTAACAACAAGAGGGCCATGATGACCCTATATCGCTCACATGAGTACCATTGCTCCAAAAGACAAGAAAACAATTCAAAGGGTCATGATCTAGGTCAGTCGAGGACAAAATTGAATGTACACACAGTCGAAACTTCATTACTGTAGCTTCAAAACAAAAAATGGAGATCAAAGGGCCAATATAAACGTACATGGTGACCTAAGTGTTTTACTCCATGTTGCCCAGTTTCTATCTTGATCTAGATTGCAGCAAGAAAAACATTCTGATTACACATAATAAAAGCAAATTAAACGCTAACCGGATATGGCGATGCGGAAAACGATCGCGAATCGAGATGTTTCTGGAAACATCATGGATTTTCATTATTTTTGGAGATACACGACAATAAACATATTAATATTTTGTTTACACCTGAGGAACTCCAGATTAAATCAATGCTCCGTTGATATAAGTACCAGTAATTTTCGTAACCAGAGCCGCTATTGCGAACCCTTAAATTTTCGAACCGTTTTAGCATGGGGTATAATGACAGGTTATGCCAAATGTATATTACCGGCTTGCCCGTTCATATCGATTTCTATTGACTGATCATTGGCCAATCAAACGCCTGTAAATTTCCCGGAATCGAAAAAAGTATGTACTGCATACCGGGTCAGAACACTGACTATAAGCATAATTTATATTGAGTATGAATTTTCCATTAGTCAAGAAGCTTGGAATATTTAACCCTTTCAACAGAATTTGTTCTTTAAATACTGATGGAATAGGCCAAAATTCTAAGAATTAAATTTTATTTTTTAAAACATCTAAATTTTTGAATAACTAGCTAGCTGTCTGAATGCATCAAAATAGATCTATTTAAATAAGAATTGCAGTCTGAACTTGGTATTTTCACGTACTATTAGCATGTGGCAAATTGAAATACTGTCATCCTAAATAATAAAAATTGGCAAAAGGCGCACTGTGGCCCTAAGTTTATACATGCTCATAGGTAAAGATCAGAAAAAGGCATGAAACAGAGATATTCTACAGCCTTCGCGTGCATGGGGTCACCGTGTTACATCTGCATGAACATATTTTTCCTTTTTATTTTGCTTATGAAAGGTCGATTTTAAGCGTTCTCTTTAAGTTGAAAATGTTCAAACCTGGTAAAATTGTGACCGAGGTAGTTTGCCTCAGATGTATTATTTTTCAGTATTTAGGAGCGATCGGCATTGCCTTTAAATGTACACAGACAAGACGTGTTTCGTACGGTTACTTTTGCATAAAAAGCCAAACATGTCTTAAGCAGCAGTGAGACTTTGTTTAACAATATACAAACTAATGAGATAAACAAACGGGCATAAACTGTGAATTCTCTTTATTATGCACCTGTCTATCCTCATTCATCTGTGGTTTGCCAAGCTTTCAGACATGAATTATACAATGAATGCTCTGGATAACCAGAATGGCACCTGACTGGATGCATAATAAAATCATAATGTGCGTTCGCTCGTCCGTCAGCTCGCATGAAAAGAACTTTTACATAAATGTCTAAGGTAATGAAAAAGCACATACATCTTTCGAATACCTGGGAAAATTTCCCTTATACAATTATCGTAAATAGGCATCAATTTAAGTTCTTAGTCAATACCTGCGACATTAACTAGGATACAAGACTCTATGAAACATTAAATTTGTTACAAAAGGCTAAACAAAACTTATTTTCCCTGTGTAGAAATTGGCAGTATGTTCTGGTACAAATCAATATCCTGAGCCGTAGCCGTGATATTTTACGTATAGACAGTCAGTGTCTACAGACAAGGAGACACAAAACATGTATACCTTATGTCTTTTTCTTTTTGCTGGTGGTAAGTGGTTCATTATTTCAATTCACCTTTAAGTGGATCCTCAACAGATTAAGTATCAAATAAGAACTGAAGGTTTACTTATGAATTTGCTTTACAATATCATTGTTGGTTTATGTAAACATCTTAAACTCTGGTAAAAATTCGTAAAGATAATAAGAAAATTAACAAAATTTAGTTCGCCCTTTACTTCACTACTGATACTTGTCCCTTGCTCGTGATAATTGTCCCTTGGCTGCACTCATGATTCCTGACCTTTACTCGTAATACTTGTCATTTGCTCGTGACACTTGTCCATTGCCCGTGTTTCTTGGCCTTTACTCACAGTCTCATTGGTCTAGTGGTTTAGACATCCGGATTGGGAGCGGGAAGTCGAATGATCCCAGCAGGAGTCCGTTCTCATATGGTTCAAAATTGAACCCGTCCGGGGTTAACTTTACTTTTAATATGCTTATATAGGGAAAACTTTAAAATTTTCTCTGATACCACAAGGCCTAGAGCTTAGATATATGACATGTGATATTGACTTGTAGACCTCTACCAATACTTCTCAAATCATGATCTTCGGGAGAAATTCGACCCCACCCGGGGTCACTTGATTTCACATAGGCTTAAATATAGGGAGAACTTCAAACACCTTATTGTGTAGAACGACAAAGCACAGAGCTTAATATTTGGAAAATTGCCTCTACGAGGATTGTTCAAATTAGGAACTTAGGGCAAAATGCCACAAATTATAACGAAGGATATGTGAGTAGGTCAGTCAACTTTATTTGTCATCCAATGAAATTGTTGTATCGATGTCTTTTCCCTTCGTTCAAAATCCCATAGAACAACTACTAAACTGTACTATTTTTAAGTCAGTTGTTAGTCATTCACTGCGCGCAATCCACTAATTAATAGAATTACGGCGTTTTCATTGGATGATATAAAAAGTTAATTTTATAAAGCTAGTGTTCATCCGCACATTTTCTATAGGAAATAGAAACATTCCTACGCTCTTGTCGCTCTTTGTAATTTTCATAGAACAGTTCTGATTAACACTAACATTATACAGTCAGTTTCTTATTTTTAATTTCTAACAAGCAGGTGTGTTTCATACACATGCGTCAACATCCGTGACAAACGGCCAACTGTCAGATTTTATGGCATACATTTGGAATAATGACGCCAATGCAGCCACGAGCGTCAGGGTCAATATTCAAGGTCACACTTACTCTGGTTCCACATCTAACAAAGCATCTAGCAAGTAATTTTGATATTCTTTCAACCTAAACTAAGCTCTTCGGGAGATATACTTCGCATCGGTGACTTAGAAACTATTCACGCATTCATAGATAGATAGCAGATCTACTTATTACATGTAAATATTTCAAGAGGTCTTCATTTGCAGCCTGGTTTAATTTAGACGTTTTGGAAAGCTCTAAAATTAAATTGAAGAGGTTTTGGAAAGCTCATGATAGAATTGAAGAGGTTTCCAAAAAAATTGAAGACCTTTCTAATTGTTTTATAGCGAGCTACAAAATGAGTTTATATAAAAATCGCGCTTGAGTTGAATTATTTCGCCCTGCAAATATTTGACAGATATGCATTAAATCGTGCATCATGAGGGTCAAATCTACATATGACCAAATATTTGAGTAGTGGTTTATAAATATCATGAGAGCTCTATAAGTATTGTAGAGCGTTCCAAATAATTGTAACGGGCTGTAATTCCCAAAAAGACATGGCCAACATATATAACCACGACCAGTATCACAAAAATCAAGGGAATTAAGTCAAATTTCATGTGTCATCACGGTGTCTCCAGGGTTACCCTTCTTTTATCGATATTTGCGAGCGTGTATGATTTATGGGGCCATAAAACCAGTCACGTGTAACTGCGCCTGCCAAACGGGATAAGTCAATTTATCGTTTTTTTAAAACCTAGATTATCTGCAGCCTAAGAGAGATGTGAAAGTTGAATTGTTACTAATTTAGGTAAAAGGGGAAATTGCGTTTTTTTCTTTGACCATTATAATTATACCTGAACGATGGAAACCTTTATCTATTACCTTATTTTCAATAAAATAATATGAATAAGATTGTTTCAAGTGGAGAGCACAATATCATTAAAAAACGTTTTTTTTATAAAATTTAATGAATTTGATCATATTTAATGTAAAATGAGGTACGTTGAAAATACGAATCCAGTGACAGTAATAATAAATGTTGACAATAGTAAAAGACCAAGGAACCCAAAAAGCTGTTACACTCGTTGTTCTTGACATATTGGAATGAATCTAAAAAACTTAAATTGCCGACTGACCTCTTTGCACGCGCGTTATTCTGTTTGTTCATGTCAACAAATAACTTATAAAAAATTGAATGATGAACATGAAATTCAAGAACATGCGTGCATGGCAAATCAATTTCTATCGGGGCATGGGAAAGACACGATGTGCTTTTTAAATGTAGATAACTGGACAACTTTTTATATCATCTTTTACTAAGTTTGGGTAATTTTCTATTTAAAAGTCTGCACACATATCAAGATTTGCTGATGTACATTTTTTTTTCACACTAAAAGTTACACTGTTAAAAGAGAAAACAACAATAAAAAACAAATGCATGTCTTCGGAAAGCTTTGAAAGACAAAACATACGCGAATTTAGACTACCTGGTTTTTACTGCATCTGTATTGTGAAAACAAACGTAGATCTTCAAGACATTCCCTTTCTACACCACTTCATAAAATGACATTTTCACCTTCCTATCAAATGAAATCAATTGGCGCTGGGGTCACAGAATAGTGAAAACCACTATTTCAAGTTAGACATGTATAAAATATGTCTCTGTCCAAGTAATTGAAAAAGAGAATATTTTAACATTTTACAAACTTTAAAATTATGCAAATGATAATATTATTTATTAAGAAAACATACGGGTCTTCGCTCTTTAAACTTGTATGAAATATGATGAAAAGTTATATAAATTATCATTGTATAGTTATAGAATTCAGTAAAATATATTCGTTTCATTGACGGATTTTTTTTCTGTTGAATCGGTATATATAAAGCATAAAACAAAACCCAATGTACATCTTTAAGCATTTTATTACGGGTCACCATAAATGTTACGTAATGTCCGGCCATAAAACTTTATAACTTAGCAGACGGATCGATCATTCGGGAGTGTTCGAGCGTGAAAGTTGGAAAAATAAAATATACATTATACGTTTGAGGAAAACTAAAAACGAACTTTTTTTCATTTTTTCTTTTTTATTTAAATGATATCACCCATGTTTTATTCTGTTCCGTTTGGGAACGTAAATAGTTGTAATAGCGTATGCGCTATGCTTTTCTTTTCAATATAACAGGCACATTTTGCGCGTTTTACTATAATCCAATGACAGTAACTGTTGTGTTTTTAAATTTAAAACAGACCAAATTAATGAAGTCTCAGAAACAAAGGGGAAAAATCATTAAAAAGGAGAAATGTAATGTATGATTATGCCTTTATGATTATAAAATAACTTCATTAGTTAAATTTCCATCACTAGTTAATTATAAACATGTATAGTATATCAGAGGTGTGTATTGGCCTTGGTTGTGACACTCTGCTACATGTTTGAGGGGTTCAGTGGCCTAGTGGTTAACGCTCTAGACTGGTAGTCAAGGGATCGCAGGTTCGACCCCCGCTCCTCTATTAACATAACTAATACTCTTCCGGATGAGACCTAAGATCGAGGTGTATGGGTGCTTAAATAACTAGGCGTTGTCTCTTGAACGGGACGCGTTCTGTATCTTGCACTATCACGCGACACTGAAACAACTAAAACTCTTCTTGGGGCGTTGGTCATATGAATTATCCGGTACCAACGATAAAACTTTAAAATGAATACATACATGCGACATGCTGGAATCTTATTAAAATTTTACATTTAACTGGAAAACGAAAACACTTCGACTGCCGCGGCTGTGTATGATTTAATAAACTTAAAAAAACCAAAGCTTCTTATTAAAATTCTGTATACGGTAAAATGTTTTAAAAGCTTTAGAGGGTACATACCGATATATTATACAATACTAGTATACAAGAAACGTGTGTATGTGAAACATAGACAGGAAATAACTCTACCCGTAGGCAATATACAGATAATATATAGGTAATAAAACGATTAACGGTCATAGAACTGATCCACTTTAATCCCATTCAAATGTAAAGATTATTTGAATTGTTGTCAATTTGTAATTTAGATTTAAATGATAATATCTATTTATCCTATATTATGAAACATGTATTTGCTTTACTAATAAATGTTAATATAACATGTAATTCAATTCCATTTACATGTACCGTATGAAGAATAAGAGTATCAATCGCGTTGAAAACAGTCTTACATTATTTCAGTGATATGACGTGAACAATAATTTACAGTATACATTTGAACAAGTAATATCACCTGGTGACAAACATGTCTCGTCCTGATGACACCATCCCTACCCCTCTTACCCCAGTTGCGATCTGGTCACAAGGCTTTGTTTGATTTCATTACTATTACAACACTTTTGTATCAGTTCAATAATTGTGCATTAAGCGACAATGTAATTAAATTTTTCATTTATATGTTTTATGAAATTTTATTTGGGATGCGAATCAGTTAGTTTTATAAACATGCTCTGGTAAAATTCGTGAAGAATATGTATTTACGTTGATCAGACGAATTTACTAAAAAACATACTAGTAGCAAACTATTAGTATCGGCGTTAAAAGAATGTGTCTTACGTAAAATGCCGAGTACTGCCGAAACGGTAAATTCTTATTTAAACTTAACAGGTTAGTTGAGTTAAAGTTAAAAAGGACTGCAAAGATAAACATAAACATAATTATTTTTATCTATCTAAAAAGTAAAATGAAATATCGAGGCATTGTAATAGTGACATTTATTTTGTTATATTAGCAAAAAGGTGAAAATTTGAATTGAAATGCAATATTTGCATCTAAACTTGCATTGTTTCGAGTTTCCACTATAATTCAATGCCCGTAAAAACCGAAGGTGATAGTTTTTAAACGTAAAAAGGACCATTGATTTGATATTTTACATTGACAAAAAAACATTCATGAAATGGCAGATAAATTAAACTAACATTTGTGATAATGACAAATTTTGTATGTTAAACAGAAAGAAAGTTTTGACGAGTTATTTGATAATATCCTTCTTTACTCTTTGTAAAAACGCACATCGGTTTTCCAATACACGATGGTTAAAATAGTTGGGGATGGGCCTCTAAATTTATTTGAAGACCTCTCCAAATATTTGAGTACGTGTAGATTTAGCGTTCCATATTATGACGTCATTTGCTTTTTTTTCTCCAGCTTATTTAGCTACGTCAACGACTATTACTACTTTAGTCGTCCGACCTATGCTGCCCTTATTCGTCTCCTCGACAACTATAATCACGTGATAGGAAGTGCGGAGCATACCACAAACGATGAAGATCATGAGGTGACTACGTTTTTGGAAGCTATTTCAAAGACTTCAGTGATGCAGAAAACATTACAATTTCTTCAACAACATGGTGCGTTAAGAAGACATATAGATCTATTTGCTATATTTGAAAATAAACTTTAGACTTTTTACAATTAAAATGTGGCGCTTCCGATTAACTTAATGGTATTGTAAATTTTAAAGTTTAAAAGTGAAGTTTTGCTTAAATGTTGAGCGGCGACTTGCTAACAATTCTTCGGTCAGATAATGGTCCAGCTGGTTTTCGTACACTTGACCTGATCTCCCGCAGGGCTAAGTGTCTTTAATTTGTTGACGTCAAAAATGCGACTTTACGTCAATAAATAGATATTACGTTAGTAGAGAAATAGCGACTGTGTGTCAGTGCGTGGACAGCCGAATAGTGTTTAATGATATTTGATGTTTTATGATACTTCTACTTGGTTCTTGACATGTATCTTAATAAATTTAAATTCCTAAGTCATTAACAAATACAATATTCAAAGCAACTGTAGAATATGAGTTGTTGCTATGGTAACCTTTCCTTCAATACTATAAAATAACCACAATGAATATTGCAAAGAGAAAGCATCGATTTCATCTGGATATAATATGGGATGGATAATCACAAACTGTTTCCGGATACTATTACAAGTTTTTTATTCTAAGAAGTATTGTGAATAATTATCTAAAACTTGTCGTTTCAGGTTACGTTGGACCGTCATGGAGTTCTCTAGAGACCGAACTTCGTCGAATCTGGTTTGGGTTCTACCCTCGGCACGGCCATGTGGCTGATAGTTCCGGGTTTGAGCACGTGTTTGTGGGCGAAACCGATTCTACGGAAGTTATCGGTTTCCATAATTGGATACAGTTCCATCTTCAAGAAAAGAAAGGAAGTCTGGACTACATGGGTTATATATTCTCTAAACAGGTTTGGTTTTGCTTATTTCGAGGTTGTTATGATGAGATATAACTACAAAAATCTTGATTGTACACCGTTGTTTGCCTCTCAGTCCGAAAGTAGCCAAACTTGTGCTTATATTGTCGGCAGTGGATATGGCAGAAGTTAATAAGGAATCACGGGAGGGGTCAGGTTCACGGTGACAGAGTCAAAGCCCGGCAAACCTACAGGCCTTACTGGATTCACTTTCTTCATCATATTGACGCTTATTGGCGTATTCTGTTTATATCTGCCATAGCCAGCCTGTTTGACAATTAAATCTATTATGTCAGGATTTCTGTTTATAAACAACATTTGTAAGTTTTATATCTTTAATGCACGAAACAAGCACAAATGCAATATACTAACTGGATCATGCATTTTGTATATGGAATGAAAAATAACTTTTGTTTGTCATACAATATTATTCTATAGAGTAGTTGTGTCCCTTGTCACATCCCCTGTTACGTGTAATAGTATTCTATTGTAACTATACACTTGCATGTGTATATGCCACATCAGTTACACATTGCCTCATCTGTTCATTGCTACGAACACCTTTTCCTGTAATACCAAGTATCAAATCACTTGTTTAACATGAAAACAATATTAAGTAGATCAACGTATTGCCGTTCCAGCCAAATATGATTGGTACGCACTTCAGATGGTTGTCCAAAACAAAACCTATGGGTTCATTTATGTACGGAACAAGTCCAGAATTTGATATTGCGATGTACACAGTCTGCTTTTTCACAAGACGGAACCAGAAGTGCAATTTCTCGGTGAATGGACATAATATTCAAGTTCAGACTTACGATATAAACCATGGAGGAGCAACACACCTTGGAACAGCTTACATCTGATTAAAATGTTGTTTTTCTATAATTAAACACGCTTGAACACAAATGTTTTTAAATGGCAGTATTGTTTGCATATGGGCCGTCAGAAAGTCGAGAAAAAAACAAAACATACAACTGAGAAAAAACCGGTCTTCAACACTGTGTTTTTCTCTTTTGACGTGGTATACTGAGAAAAGAATGCTTCCAATATGTGGTTATTACAGAAAAGTAGTCCAAAAAGTAGTCCAAAACTGTTTATATCGTAAACACTTATTTGACTCTTGGTATCAAACATATTTTATAAGAGTTTTTTATTCTGTTTACGGCCCATTTCAGCATTTTCTATTATGTACATGATTTTCCTGTGAAGCTTGGCTGAAATTGGCTCAGTGGTTCAGGGGATGTCGTTTAAAGTTTAAATATTTTTTTTTTTAGCTCTGATCGCCATTTTGGACAGCGAGGCGGACTCGTTTGAGTAATTTTGGTACTTTAGAAGTTGTTTTGAAACTGCCTTAATGGTCAAAAAGGAGATGTCGTTCGAGACAATTATTGACGCCACGGGCATCTTAAGCGATCACAATAGCTCGCCATGAGCATTTCGCGCTCAGGTGAGCTAAAACATTTCTTTTTTTTGCAGTATCACGGAGAAATTAACCGCACTATATTTATAACTTGCACGTGCAGTTTCACAAGACCTTTTGTAAAACACGAATGCACCGCTTGATGCAATCAGTAATGTGGAAAAAGTTGAACTATGCAAGTAACCGTTTTTAAAGTAAAAGTCACTGTGAAATTGGCGTAAGACCTAATAATCTGAAAATGAATAGGGGTCATCGACTGGTAATGACAAATCAAGTTTAAAAAAGAATGCCGACTGGTTTTTGACTATTGACTCAGAAACCATTTCAATATGAGGTCTCGGAGACCATGACCTTTGACCTACTGACCTCAAAATCAATAGGGGTTATCTGCTGGTCATGACCCACCTCAACATCAAGTTTCAAGATGCTAGACCCAAGCGTTCTCGAGTTATCTTCCGGAAACCGTTCTACTATTCTGGATCACCTTGACCTTTGACCTACTGACCCCAAAACCACTAGGGGTCACCTGCTGGTCACGGTCAGCCTCCACATCACGTTTCAAGATGCTAGACCCAAGCGTTCTTGAGTTATCGTCCGGAAACCGGACAGAAGGACGGACGGACCGACCAACATCTGCAAAACAATGTACCCCTCATTCATCGAAGAGGGGCATGGATGAATTGTTTTTATACATAAAACGGCCGATTTCGCCGGTAAGTCGCGTAAGTCAACATCCGGAGCGACCTTGGTGATTCGATCACGTCAAGCAATCACGTGACATACATGTATCAAACTATTGTACATTTGAATTTGGGGTATACATTTGCATGTAACAGCGTAGTTTTAGATATTTGATTGAATTCAGTAATCATTCACGCTTAACTTGACCATTAAATGTTCGGTACTGTTCGGTACTGTTAAATAATTCCCAATAGGAAGCTGGTAAGGAAACATATTTTACAGTGCACCTTTTAGTCTGACTGAAGTAACCAATTTGATCATAGCAAAGATTTTCCATCATTTTGCTCGTTGCTTAGTGCTTACATTTACCAGACGTGAGAATTGTTTTTATATTTTATCGTGTTTAACGGAAAAGCTGATCTTAGGAATTAATTGAAAATACGAACATTTTTGTTATATCATCTTTGTTAAATAAAATTCTCAATGTTCTTAGAAAAATAAAGGGGAAACTCGCATCGTATTTTAGAGTTTTATCGTTGGTACCAGAAAGTGCATCCGTGACTAACGCCCATAGAAGATATTACATACTTTAGGTTTCGTGGGATAGTGCAAGATAAAGAATGTGTCCGAGTGTCAGAGACACCAACTGGTTCTTTTACATGCCCGGCGTATAGGTTTAAGGTCTCATCCAGAAAACCATTAGTGATGTTCTGCGTGCAGGAGCGGGGGATTGAACCTACGAGTCCAGCGCGTTAACCACTAGACCACTGATCCGCTCCCAAATAAAACTCCGTTTGTAACTCATGTTAAAACACAAAAACAATTCACTGATTTATGACGGCAGACAACAATATCCAATATCTCTTCGGCAGACAACAATATCGCATCAGACGACAAAAAATTAATATGTCTGCGTCAGACGGCAAAATCCAACATGTCTGAGCCAGACTACAAAATCTAAATGTCTTCGTTAGACAACAAAAAACGCAAAAATGTTTGCATCAAACGGCAAAATGCATTATGTCTGAGTCAGACGACAAAATTAAAGGTATCTGCGTCAAAGGTCTTAATGCAATATGTCAACATCAGACGACAGTATCCAAGATGTCCGCTTCAGACGACATAGCACTGTGAATGTAGTCGATCCGTGTAATTCAAAAGGCTTTGTTTTTTTAGCTCATCCCTCATGTAAGTCCAAGCTCCTCTGGCGTGTCAACAATATTTTTGTCAATTTGCACGTAATAGACGACAAGAAAGGCAACAACCACAGCAGTAATTGCGATTCCTACAATACTCAACCACTTTGAGATGTTCCCCAAAAGTTCGGCGTCCTTAATATCACCTTTTCTGCCGCTCCTTTTGGACAGGATAGAGAAAACAAGAGCTACTCCTCCAAACGGGAAGTTGCAACATATCGTAACCTGCAATGATACATATTAACAGAATATAGTACATCTAGATAAAATTAGTAGGCCTACTATCACAGAAATATTATATTCAAAGTCATCAAACATTGCAGTCATTCTAGTTACATGTTTGTCCAACCACCACTCAAAATACAAGTGCGAAAGTACGAGAAACATTTTTTTTATTTTTGTTGTTATAGTACTCAGTGTTGTAGACGCACCAACCACAACCTGATGCTGAAACAATACTTCATTTAGCACCTAGAATACGCCACTTAGTGTACACTTAACCGATATTAGAAACCGTCAAAGATTTCCCCTGTTGAACACTTTTATTTGAATGACGCTGTTGTTTTTATTTCTATTTCAGTCATTTTTTTCGATGAAATATTGAAACTTTTACAAGAATTCAATTTTATATTGGTTTTGTTTTGTATGAAATTTGAATAAATTTGAATCACGATCACACTGGTAAAATAAATATTTTGCCACTTTTGCGTTTCTAAACCTGTTGAGTGTAATACGAGAATAGCCAGATTTTCAACAAAAGAGTTGACGACGGGCAACAGCTCGGATTACACCAATCAAAAAATGTATAATAGGAATTTATTTTTGATTTTATTTAGTATTATATTTTACTAAGATACAAATAAAAGTTACAAAATTTGGTTATCAAGAAAGCAATTTGTGTAGCCGCCTTTGTGTAGTGGTAGCGCGTTCGCCTCAGGATTGGAGGGTCCTGGGTCCGATCCCTACCAGTGCCCAAGTAGTGGTAGTGTCAAAACACAAGACACAAGTTGCAAGACACGTATAATTCCACATTCTCTATCCCTCTCTTCGGGGTAGTTTCCATTTGGAGTGAGTCTCGAGAGCGATTAATCTTGCTGAACAATCGAGATTAAATAAATTAGTGTAAATTTAAAAGCCAATTAAAGCTAGATCTAGTTACAGATCCCGCTTGAATACTTATTGCACCAGACAACTTCAACTCTTGACTTCAAACATTTCTATTAAAAATACCCTGTAGGCTTTTCCCCTATGATGACTAGGATTTATTGATGCTGAAAATACATTTTAGGTTTCAAACCTTATAAACCAATGGCTGAGTTAAGGGGCGTAACTATAGATCGAACAACGAAGCAGAGTTAAGGAACATTTCAAAGCGATATTACCGTTCAAAGTGACCATCATAATTTTAAATAAAACTTTAACCGGTTGTTTATACTTCTAGATAAAATAATAACCAAAACATAATGATCTGTATAACAGTTTCATTCACATAAGATATGGAGGAAACCTGTAAAAAAATATCCTAGTCAAAAATAAAAAACCCCCCACCTTTTCGGTTAGGTATATTTTAATTTGTATCTGCCAATAACAGAAATAAATTGGTAAAACTTATTTCTTATATGTTTTTAAAGCATTCAATGTGTTTTCAGCAACATTCTTGACTATAACCCAATGTGGTCATTTTGAAGGGTAATATGACTTTGCTAGACAGTATATACTTTGAACATAAAACTGATATAGCAGATAACTCCTATTCTCTGTTTACAGAAAGAAATAGAGGATAATTGTTGGTTTCGGTGTAAGATCACGTTATAATTTCACCGAGTGGGCACCAAAAGTGATATTTTCACGAGTGGCGCAGCCACGAGTGAAAATAACAACTTTTGGTGTTCACGAGTGAAATTAACGTGATGTTAAACCGATACCAACAATTTTTCTGTTTATTTTATGGTTAAAACTCTACTTTTATTGAGTTTGTTTCTATAAATTATCGAAAATCGCGGGAAACGTCATCAGAAAACAAAGCGCAAATGACGTCATTTTAACGACGTAATCGTCGCCTGATTTCCAGCATTAATTACGCTCCGTATAGTTTTTGACGTAAATCCGGGTTAAAGCAGTGAAAAACAGTGAAAAATAAAAATGGTAATCCACTGTTTCAAAACTGTGGATTATCACTTTTATTTCACTGAGAAAACTCTATAATTCACTGGAAAACATAAAATAAAGGAATTTAATTAGCACAGTAACTTAACTGAAAAGTGATCAGATTCTGTAAAATTAACTTAAAAGTTATATTACCCTTTAAAATTTCCATATTGAATTATGGTCTGAAACGAAGCTAAAAACTTAGCAAATGCGCTGAAAACATGTAATAAGTGAATTAATTAAGGCGAGTTAATTCTCTTATTGAAAGATATGAATTAAATTGCACGTAATTGAAAAGGTAGAATCTCTCTTTTTTACTCGGATGGAAAAAAGATTTTAACTGATTTTTTTATTTATTTTCATTGGAAATAAAACTGTGATACAGATTCTTATATTTTTGTTAAAACTTTGTCAATGTTCATTTTTCAAGTAGCATAAATCAGTCATCAATGTTTTTCTTAAAATTATGATGGTCGCTTTGAAGGGTAATATCACTTTAAAAGAAGCACGCCTCCAATGACATACAGGTGATTATTTCGGTTATCAAACTTGACCTTGACACTTTGCCGACAAATGCTTAGGGAAAGGTTTCAGGAACACTAGACCAGAAATGCTGTCGTCAAAGACATCGCCAAATTCAAAAGATCATGCCATAGTTATCAAATAACTATCGAATATATTTATAACTAGTGTATGTTGGAGAATGAATTGCCCCAAGTACATATTTCACACACGTGATCCGCACCTACTTTTGCAGTATCTGAGAGAAAGTTTTTACTTACAATTAAGGCAAAATAGAGGTAATGAGGTGGTCTGGATGCTCTTGAGTAGGATATAGCTTTGCCGTCTACAGATGCTGTTTTTCTAAGTAATCTTTCATGACCCGTCTCATCGGTTGAATGCTTGTTAATCACGGAATCTCCCGTAGAACTTGTTATCTCGTCTGCAACTGTCACGTGACATTCAATACCATTAGCACCGGAAGTAGCCATTAATACGTCGTTACTAAAATACGAAATTACGATGTTTTTGTATGGTTAGCGGAAACGATTTTATGTTTCATGAGTGCCTTAATGCGTAAAAACATAAATTATGACGACTTTTCACCGCCTTCTAAATCACTCGGCGTTGCCAATTACATATTCCCATTTCAAAATATTTTGGCTCAACAGACTGTATACTTTAGCTCCGCTTGCCGAAGAAGACTTATTTTATAGTAGTCCATGAAAATACAGGTCGGGATTACGCTTTTCCGACTTTGTTTTGTCTTTTTACATGTATTTTTAAGAACCGAGCTACACATGCCATATTATCCAACACAAACTGCTAAGAGTTACGTCCCTCAAAAACTGGTTCTCCGTCTACCAATGTGACGCAACATGGAACCGGAACCTATACATGTAAACATAGTGTGGTGGCAATTTCAAAAACTGGCGGAACCGTTTATTTTTTTAATGTAGCAGTCATGGACTATTACCTTGCCATACCATTTGAACAAACTGAGCACACATGAGTGTTGCAGAAAAAATAAAATAAAATAATTTTTAAAAAAAGGGACGCCACTCTTAGCAGTTTGTGTTGGATAACATGGCGGATGTCACTCCTTTTCTTTATTCAGTATACTGGGTACTTCAGCGGTAAAATATGAAAGTTAAGATCCGGGGAAAATAAGATCATATTTTGTTAGCTTGGTTCTTAAATAAATGTAAAATAACAAAACATAGCCGGGAAAAGCATAATCCCGACCCCGAGCTCCTATGATAGACACGTATAAATAAAACGCCACTTTGTCATTGGTCACATGTTTGGCTGTTTGTACATGTAACAAGTTTACAGTAAATTTAGCAGCTAAAGAGACAATCATGTAACAACAGGTATCACGTGTATAGGAAAAGTTTAACTCCATAAAATAACCAATGTGCTTCTTCTAACTGTCTAATTATCCTATACCCTCGGCCTTTTCCGTAGAAATAACCCAATCGGAACATCACTCGGCCTTTTCCGTAGAAAAAAAGTTATTTCTACGGAAAAGGCCGAGTGATGTTCCGATTGTCTATACCCACTGTAACCGTGCATCACTTTGACCGAGCGAGTCAGGCTATTTGATCGGAATAAATAACATCTAGAGTAAAATTCATTTGACAATATATAGTTTATGTTTTATATTAAAACATTCTTCCGATCTAAAAAGATTAAATACTGTCATGTTAAGTAGGAATGTATCAATTTTTACCCCAATTAGAGCCCTATCTCCTACAACAGAAAATGTCAGGGTTCTTTATTTAGAGCTACATGTAAATGGACTGGAATAATACATGGATAACTTCTTGGATTTGCTTTTATTATGGCATTGTGACATCATATTATTCGGCATTTTACGTCAGGTAAAAGTTGTGCAAAATCTTTTGCTGTCGGCAGTTCTCGGCTTGTTGCATCTGGTTAAAAGTTCATCAAAGCCACTATTCGGCAGTACTCGGTATTTAACGTCATTTTAAGATAGATAAAGAGCTTTTTTATGTTTAAAACTTTTTTTTTATTACACTGGATTTTTTTTCCAGTTCATATGAATTTTATTCTCTCTGTACATGGATATGTGAGGGTCGGGGAACCATCCCTCTCCATATCTTACAATCATTCATACATTACTTATTAAGTATGATTTCAATATGCAATGTCACAATCAATTTACATTCTTGACATATGTAAGTCTTATAATGATTGTATAAGAGCAAAAAATTCAAATGAACCTGTAAATAAATATGAAAAGAAAAAAGAAGAAAAACCTTTATTTATGTTAAAAATAGATATTGTTTTTTGTTAAAAATAGAGAAAGAGCATCATCTATATTTTCTTATTATAGAAGCCTGGTACATAATGTTATTATTTAATAACCGAGATTTGTGGTTTTACTGAGATTCATAAAAGTTCCTTAGCTTATCACATAAAGTATCATTTGCCAGCTTTTTAAAAAAAGAATCTGTTTTCTGGTTTTTCATAAGATTACTGTTTAGCAACCAAGATCTATAGTTTTACTGAGATTGATAAACATTCTCAACTTATCACAGAGATAAAGAGCTTTATAATCCTCTTCATGTCATGTGCAAGTGAATTATTTTTCCCCATGTTGGTGTTTCAACACTTTTACGGAATATCTAGACTCGTCAAAACTTTATAGATTGAAATTCATGTTTTGCACTGACTAAAGGGAAGTAACTTAAATGTTACATTATTGTTTTGTTTGCTTGCCATTTTGATAGGATATGACCACCACTGTATATAATATAGATGAGGTATGTAAGGCAATTGTTGTCCTTATTCCCTGAATAAAAATATATCTATGATATAAGACAGAGCGAAAAAAAAACACACTCACTGTTTGTCTTACTGGTATCTAGATGTCATTTCTCCCCTATAAAGTCATTTCTCCCCTATGTACTCATTTCTCCCCCAGAAAAGGTCATACGATTATTCTGCCAATGTAGTTGTTTTTCAAAGTGTTCCAGGTGCTTTAAAAAAGTAGCCATGTACAATAATATTATTGTACATTATTCTTTGTCACCACATTGTTTATTGAAATTAAGTTTACTTTTTATATTATGTAATTTTTCCACTTAAATGAGTACACAAGAGTACGACCATTGTATAGAAAGGTGAATCATGCGTTCGAGAAAAATTTAATCCGTACATTATCCGCTGATATTGCACTTACTACTGTACCCTTCTGTCGCGCCACTGTCACACTATCCCCAATTAACCGTACGTTATTTACTTCACGGAAATGTCATTATGTACTACAAAATGATGAACACATAATTTTACTATCATGGAAAATAAATAAATAGAAAAATGTAGTTTTAAATTAACGTAAAATCAATTAAGGCATACCTTGTTCAAAGCGTTTCCAATGTCATGGCAACATGTACAGTTTCTATACGCTTGCGATTTTTTCTTCTATATCCAACTGTGCCATTATCTGTTAATGTCGTTTCATTTATTGAATCAGTATATAGCCATGCAGCATGCGAGCATCGAGGCTACATCTCTACGCAACCTTGCAGAATATCGGGTTTTTAATTATCGCCCTTCCCCATCTGTGATACAGTATTGACCACAGGGGCCGGTATTAAACTCTTTTTTTGGACAAAAATTAAAATATACATTATAACATATATAGACACAGTTTTCTGCAAAAGAGTTTGATACCGACCCCTGTGGTATTGACTTTAGACTGGTTACCTAAGTAAATCTTCAGCTATAGTTAAGTGATTTTCATTACAATTAACAAATGCAACTGGCGGGAAAAGACAGACTTTCAGAGTTGGTGACATTGAGTTATTTATTGATTATAGGTTAGCCAAACGCATGGAAACGACGCAACCTGATCTATTTTATAATTTGATATAGCTTGTGACACTATAAATGGATTGGTTTTCATGGAAATTTTAGAAAGTAAAGGTAGTGGTTTTAAGCTAGAAAAGGATCATCTGTCCTGTTCTGTTATGTTCTGTTCTTTAACAGGGATTACCAGAATTTCAAAAGAACATGAAGTTGAGGAGAAGCTTTTAATATCGAATAATATTAATTTGTCGCCTGATTGGCTAGTTCGTCATATAATTCATTCAATTGGTAGATGTATCTACCTTCTGTACTTTTCTGCAGAGTTTTGTGTGAATATATATTTTCCGTCGGTTGTACCCCACATTTCTGAACAGTAACTAAGTATGCAGAAAACAGAGATAATCACATCCTCCATTAAAACGTATGCCTGTATTCTTCACGATAAAAACATAATATATTTTTCTTGATCCGGACTTAATGTTCCTACAGAAAACTTTGAAGAGTTTTCAGTTTTCGGAACCTAGTCTTATATGGGTATGTTAGAAAACTTCTAGAAAACCTAAATTCCGAGGATCACATTTACAAGTAGCTCTCAATTTATCAAGAAAGATGTCTTATACTGACAGAAATGATCTTTATTTGTACCAAGAATATTCCTAACCTTGCTTTTTAAATCGATACGTGCATAATAGAACCATTGCGCAGTATTTTTTTCAATGATACTGCAAAAATAAAATAGGCTTTCTTGCAACTCTTTTATGAGAAGAAACAACTTGAATGCGAAAGAAGAGCATATATGTCAACATTGTTGTAGAGTGAATTAAACATGGTTCTACCATTATCCTATCAATACATTTATGTTGCTATATCAGCGAATTCATAGTGATCCTGGGACTTTAATTACCAAATTTATGACATGATTTTTTTTAAGATGTCTTCCTGATCTAGAAAACTTAATTTTCAAATTTATTAAATAGATTATAAAAACTTATCAGCTGAAACATGTTTGATAAAATTAGATTTTATTTATTTAAAAAATAAAATCTGATATGGAATATGATATCATTAGCGGGAAAAATAGGTGTGTGTGTGTAAAATGTTACTCATCTGACTTTGTTAAAAGAAAACGGGCTCATAAAACAGAAAGGTAATTGTTTTGGTTTATTTACGTCTTCTAGTTTTTGGCAATATATGATTATATTGCATTGCTCGCTTACTTCGCGGAAGTGTCTCTTTTTGCACCATGTACCAGTCCTGTACGTCTGCGTAAGTTTGCCGATCTGTTTTCATGCTTGAATCAATCAGCAGAAGAAACATAGTTGCTTTGCTGTTTTCATAATTGAATCATTCATTCGAAGAAACGCGATTGCTTTGCTGTTTTCATGCTTGAGTCAGTCATTTGAAGAAACGCGATTGCTTTGCTGTTTTCATGCTTGAGTCAGTCATTTGAAGAAACGCGATTGCTTTGCTGTTTTCTTGCTTAAATCAATCATCCGAAGAAACGCGGATGCTTTGCTGTTTCCATGCTTGAATCAATCATCCGAAGAAACGCGAATGCTAAAGATGCTGTATTCATGCTTGAATCAATCATCCGAAGAAACGCGAATGCTTAAGATGCTGTTTCCATGCTTGAATCAATCATCCAAAGAAACATGATTGCTGTGCTGTTTTCATGCTTGAATCAATCATCCAAAGAAACAGGATTGCTGTGCTGTTTTCATGCTTGAATCAATCATCCAAAGAAACATGATTGCTGTGCTGTTTTCATGCTTGATTCAATCATCCAAAGAAACATGATTGCTGTGCTGTTTTCATGCTTGAATCAATCATCCAAAGAAACGCGATTGCTTTGGTGTTTTAATATTTGAATCAGTCATTCGATTTCGAACTATGAAAGCTATTGCTGTGAATTTTTAAACGCTTAGTTACCTACATAAGCTTACTTTGTAATGCAAGCAAGATAACTCTACATTCTAACACTATTGGAAATTTCTGCTATATACGCAAAGAAGGATTTGAGCGTGATAAAACTATTAAGTATATCACTGTAGACGTCCGGAACTATTTTTGACTGCTGAAATTCCCTCCCGCGTAATTTTCACAACACATCTATGAATGTGCATGCGCTAATACTGTTGTGAATGAATTCACGTGATGTAAGACAAATCATTGTAAAATTTTCTACACTTCCGGTATCGCCAGCAATATCAGCAACAAATAGCGTTTTATTTGAGGAGTAAAAAAGAACAGCCAAAATTTCACGAAATGCAAGGAATGCACGGAAAACTACAAGTTGTAAGACAGCGATTTCATGTAAGCGCAGCAAAAAGTACCCCATCGAACATTTTTTTGTTTAAATTAACGTGTTAGAATGGAAATAGATTTTATTTTTGAGTGATATACCGGTTAGTATATCACTATGTGTCGTGTAGATGCTTCGTAATTAATCACTCAGGCCTTCGGCCTTCGTGATTAGATTACTACCCATCTACACTCCTCACAGTGATATACTAACTGTATATCACTCAAAAGTGAAATCTATTTCCTAATTTTACATGAATTTTATTATTAAACTTTTATCATGCTATACAATTACTTGAAAATATAAAAGTTAACCATGATCATTTTTAAAAGTTCAACATCTCAAAAAGTAGATGGTAGCCTAAAACATTTCTTTTCTCATATTGCAGTGCATATATTACTAATGAAAGTTCCATAGTAAGTAATGACGCCCATACTCCGAATCTTTTGCTACACTCTTGTAATTTGACATGTGTGAAATGTCTCGGGACAAAATTAGGTAAATTGTATTCCCTATTTTTTGGCATTATTGCATATTTTTGTTACCCGTGTTAAACTCGTAGACTTTTAAAGCACGTTTTGTAATATTCTACATTGTCTGCTTATAAAAATAAATCTATTCGGATAATATATTCATGCATAAAGTGCAATATACATGTATCTGTGTTAAGGTTTGTGTCTGGGTCCCATTTTATCCTGATATATCAAACCTATAGCTTTGACACTTCAAATCCTTGTCCATCATAGTAAACCGCCTTCTTGGTTGTATAACTTGGACTCCCTGTAACCTGTCATTGATTGAGGGCCATGGGTTCGAGCCATGCTACCGAATCTCTATTTGAGAAAGTTTGCAGTTTATAACGGAAGATAAGGTTTTAGTTCTGCTACATCCCAGGAACGATGGTTAGATAAACTGCTCATGGTTTATTCTGAAATTAACTGCGCATGCTCAGCTTTAATCCTTGGGTACATGTACTCTTCCCTACCGAACCGTCGGCACCAAAATGTCTATGAGGATATTGTTCCGCAAGATCCGCGTAAATATTCAGTGATTAGAGCAGATATTCTAATGCAAGCGTATCACATACCCCAGAGGATCCCCGAAAATCAGGAGAGACTTGTTCGGCGATTCAAACCTCGGAACAGTTTAATGACCAAGTCCAATTTTATTGATTCACTTTTAATAGATTTCTATCCATTGAATTTCTCTCTCGAAACAGTGAGTATTAAATGCATATTAGTTCATGTTCTAAATGTTCTGTCTTTTTTTATGAAT
Organism: Saxidomus purpurata; assembly: GCA_022818135.1. Lineage (NCBI taxonomy): Eukaryota > Metazoa > Mollusca > Bivalvia > Venerida > Veneridae > Saxidomus > Saxidomus purpurata. Next base: position 14,524,948 of record JAFMSR010000009.1, on the reverse strand, counting down.
AACACTGTGTTAGTAGATGAAATAAAATGTCTTTTTGTGTAATGGTCGAAGCTAAATTTCGCATTTATAATGTAATAAACGTTTACTATTTCACTTGAGTACCAGTGTACTCACCTAAAGAAATCACTTGTAGCTAAAGGGTATCAGTAGTTGCTATGGAAATCACTGGTTGTTAGGGAAAGTAAGTGGTTGCGAAAGAAGTCACTAGTCGCTTAGAGGAGCAGTCAGTGGTTGCTAAGGAAATCACTGTTCACAACGGGAAGTCTGTGATTGCCAAAGAAGTTAACTGCTGCTAGTTGCTAAAGGTGTTAATGGTTGCTAAAGAAGTCATTTGATGCTAAGGAGGTCAATGGTTGCTAGGTAAATCGTTGGTTGCTATAGGGTCTCATTGGAAGCTAAGTTTTTCCTGTAACTTTATATACAGACAAGGGACGCCAGGGCATGGTCAATTTTGACCCCACGGGCATGATTTCAACACACTTGGTAGAGGACCACTAGATAATGCTAAATATTAGATATTTAATTTCTAGGCCTCCAGAGTTCTGCTTGAACCTACGACAAGTCCTTAAGAATACCATTTCATACGGGCAACTTCAGAATCATGGTAGACAAATTGGTTTTAGAAACCAGTCATGGTTTACAGCAAACTTGGATTTTTAAAGCAGAAAGTTGCTAATGCTTTCATGTTTATAAGGTTTTTAACGTCAACTCCGCCTACCTACCTACCTACCTACCATGGGGTCCCCAGAGATAAGAAACGCAAGAGACGTGATTATACGTTCAATTGCAAACGTCTCAAGAAAAATGCAAGACAAGGCGGGCTATATTTTTTTTTGCATTTCAGTTTGTTTGTACACTTTATAATTTGTTCTAAGATCAAGATGCCACTGTTAAAATCCAGAAACGAAAAATCCTGGGGTTGTAGAATGAACCAGTGTCAATTAAAAGTGTTTAAGAAGCTTCTAAAACACACACACACAGACAACTTCTTCAAGTTTAAAGCTGCTAGCCGTCAGATACTGGTGAAAAAGTAAGTTTCTTCGAACTGTCTGAAATTCACATATTTTAAAACGAATCATCAAATAAAAAGATTCCTGTACAAATTCGTGTACAGTATTTCTGTACTTTTTAAAATCACACGCTACAGGTTCAAATTATAAAGCGTTACAAGCGATTTTGAAATCCCTATTGGCGAGCAGCTTTAAAGCACCAATAACATTGATAAAGTACCAATAGTATATACTTGCATTCTTTTATTTAAAGCTTCTTTTTACCAATTCTTAAACAGCAAAAAAATACAACAACAACAACAACAACAACAACAGCATTTATTAGAAAACTCGCCAAATACATGTCTTTGGCTAATGAACAGTATAGACATAGTAATTACATATCAGTGCTCATCAAACATAAATGTAGCAACAATATACAACTATTAGGTACTTTAATTTCGTAACGCATATGTTTCTTTTCAAAGTTTACATACATGAACAAGTGTTCTTTTACAAAATAATACATCGATGTAGCAAACACTGTCCCTTGTGTTTAGCATGAGCAATCACTGATAAATAAAGGATTGTTTGTTTTGAGTGATACAATTCTTACATACGCGAGTGAAATAAGTATCACTTTGATATTTATGCTAACGTGACCTATAACACCACATTGTCACTGATAAGAGCTCTATATCATCACACTCTGACTGATAAAATATGAACATATTTCACTGATAGAACACAGTATGTCATTAGTTAGCATAAAATAAACTTCCACATCGAAATTATTGTTAAGTATCACCACTACAACCATAATTGAAATATGCGATCCAAAACACGTTCTTTATTATTTTACTCTTTCCATTGAAGAAATTGAATATATACAACTTTATTCTATAAACATTTTGCACTTTTTACTAAATTTCTACTAAAATTTATTTTGTAATTTAAATTCCCTGCCCCTGTTTCTAGAACAAATCTATCTAATTTATGCCCGTCAAAAATCCACAAGAAAAGCGAAATTTTCGGGAATTCAGTAATTAAGTGCCGTCATACACTTACAATATATTTACATGTAAGCAGTACAATGATATTCGTTGTTTGCGGCACAGGAAACAATTAAAATATATATTTGTACATGTACTCTAAACTAAAAAAAGTGAAGTAAGGAAGCAAACTATATTGCAGAAGAATGTTTCATTGTATTACATGCATGCTTATTGTTCAATGTCAATCACATTAAGTGTCAGGATACAAAAGGAATCCCGTAAATGAGGACCAATATTCCATGTAAGTGCTAGGTGGACTAGTACAGCTAGTCAGATACACAGTATCTCCCTTATTGAGATGGAGGACCACAGACTGAGATATTTCTGCGTGTCCTTTGTCGGTATCGTCGTCTGTTGGATTTACGGAGATACGGATTATATATGATCCACTTTTGTAAAGATAGCATTGTACAGAGTCTACTCTTGTGTTTGCTCTTTTCTTCACGAGGGTCACAGAGAAGTGGTAAGTTCCGGGTATGGAGCAGGTGAAAGTACCAGTTGATGGATCGAAGTCTCCTCCTTGCTGGTATATTGTACGGGAGAATGTTAGTTTATATGTGCCATGGAAATTGCTGTAGTTGTAGGGCTGGTCGACAGAGAAGGCAGAACCGACAGCTAAACAAAACATAAAATGCATGTATAAACCCTGCTTTTGATATTATTATTTTTTTAAAATATGGCAATAATATAGCCAGAAAACAGATACATTACGTCAAATGACATTTTAATGTAAAACTTAAAGTTCAGATAATAAAAAATAGAATGTGAACATTTTCTGTGGTGCTTTATTAAAGAACAGCGACTGTTATCTAGACTAGAATGCGTTTATCAGAGGTATATTAATAATGCTTTATTTCAAATAGTTTTTAGTATAATTTATGAACGGTTTCATACGTATGTTAAAAAGCCTGAAAACAATCAAAGTACACTGGTTTTAACGATATAAACACAAGTTGATACACTTCAGGGAGATATCTTTAATTGGACATTCCCTACAACGAGCAAATTACTTCTCAAAACGTTAACAATGAGCTAAATGTATGTAAAATAATAAATTAATAAGTTTTTTAAGAAGAACATATATCGAGAAATGTTTCGTTTACACACGGTGTGCCGATATAGCGACATTTTAATAATAAATTGCTATCCATCCCAAAAGTTTGAAAAAAGTGTTTATGAAGGTTTGACGGAACTACAACACGTATATAAGTATGCTTATTTTGCCGGTATTACGATAGGATTTATCATAAAAACAACCTTAAACAGAAAACATCTCTAAAAACCCAGGGGAGCGGTAGTGTAGAGGTTAAGGTGTTTGCCGCTCATCCCGGAGGTTGCGGGTTCGAGCACCACTTGGGTCACTACCGTACCTCCTCATATGACATCAGTACTGGTTTTTACAGGACGCGGACTCGAGAGTGACTTGATAAGCTGCAAGCTTTCTTCACAATCGAGCTAAAATAAATTAGTATAAACTAAACTAAAACCCCAAATAACATGGCTTCCAGCGTCCTCGCGTCATTCAAAGTGAAAACCGGGGACCAAAGATAAAACGCTGACTAGTGTATTCAAACTGACTAATAAAAACAAGCATAAAGCTTACAAAATTGTGGGCTGTGCAGCTGCATTTCTGCGGTGACAGCAGAATTACAGCTTCGCTGTCCACAGTGACCGAAATCCTTGAGATTAAATAATAAGATAAAAACAATCTCTGACGGGAGAATTTATTTGTACTTTGTTTTGTTTTGCCGCATTGCAGATGATTTCACGAATGTAGTGCACATCGACTACGTTTTACAATGTCACGGAAAGGAGCACCATAAATTAAGATAAAGTATTCAATGACACGGATGGAACTTCTGTTTCTTTATAAAGCAAATGAAAATTATTGTTTGCGTGTTAAAGCATGTGTTTTTCAGTTACCAGTCAACAAAACACTCGAACAACCGGAATTGGGAACAGCCTCACGTTATTTTAAAATATATTAAAGTTACGACCATTGTCTCATAGCAGAGGAATAACTTCGTTGTGCCTTGTTTTATTGAATAATCTCCCTTTGTAACGTTTCCGCTTAACAGTATACTAGTATATACCAGCTTTTGGACTGTATACATTGACAGGAGATAAATATTCTAGGGTCATTACTGTTGCCACGGACCTATATACACATGGATTGGCAACTCTCGTATTTTAATGGACAACTCAACCCTTATGTCGCAAGCTACGAGACTTTGGCGAGATTTTGCATTCGAATCACGTCCGTCTGTTGTCGGTCATTTTAAAATGAATCGAGGAAACTTGCTTAAAAAAATTAGTTTTAATCGTGTTTTCGCAATATTTTTTGCTAAATGGTTTATATTATTCATTTCTTTCTGTAAGTGTTGTCGTATTCAAAATAGCTTCAGTTTTCGTAATGCGAAATTTTATCGATTTCATTTGTAGGAAATTTGTGAATATACGCTTACATTTGCCGGTGTCGAGGAAGAATATCAACCCGATAAAAATATTCACTACTCCACTACATAGCACAGTTTGAGAGATATTTATTATATCATATTCAATATGGCATCTTGAATAATTCTTGCATACCAGATGGGGATATCTGCAGTTTTTACCAGTGCTGGAAAATCTCATCTTACACCCCCCCGTGTAAGACGACTTACGTGCTTACTTGTGACGTAACGTTATAAACAATGTGACGTCACGTTATAAAAAATGTGACGTCACTTTCCCATACATAACATCTAAAGAATGTTTGTTTTTATATCAAAATGCATCATTTCGGTAAGTTTGTTTTTAAATATCTATTTCAAAGTGCAAGACGGTATGCAAGAAAAAGTTTCTTCCATGAGATACTTGGTTCAGATGGAAATATCCGTCACTTCGGGAAACTGTTTCGCGGGAACTCGGCAGAGCCTCGTTCCCGCCAAAACAGTTACCCTCAGTGACGGATATTTCCATCTGAACCTCGTGCTCATATAAGAAACTAATATTATATAATGCTTTAGTGTTACTTTCAACCAAATTGATACTACGGACTAATTTACACACCTCTGATATTCCAGTACGGACCATAGTTGTTTCATCACGACATATGAATTGGCAAAGGCTTTAAACACGACGAGACCATGCAAAGATCAGAATAATGGCCCTTTAATATTTTTATCATATTATATACTTTACAAATTTCTACATAAGTTTATCGAGAAGATTTGCAAAAGTGATAGTGAAAGTTATAAGCAAGTGTTTTTAAAAGGAAAAGACATTTAGCCACTAAAACTATCGCCATAAAACAGTGTCTAGACGAAGGTGGACGATTTCCGCAAACTAATGTTAGGCTTGATCTCGGTTTACGCTTGCTGAGCTTGTGGAGGCCTTTGCCACAGATGTGATATAGGAAAAGCTATATATTCACACGGTTACAAGGATTGCTTTATGGTAAAGAAGTTAGACAGGAAATGTTCGGAAGTCAAGCAGTGATACAGGAAATGATGTATGGCCAAACAGTGAAGATCATGCACTTCTGCTCTATAGCCAAGTTAATGTTATTATGCATGGAAAGAATTGATTGAATAATCCATCCGGAACCCATGATGAATCCCATCTTCTGCATGAAAACACACAGTGACATGCAAAGAAATACACATGCATTTTTACCCGCACACGGCTTGATATCGCACAATCGAACATCTTGATTACGTCCAAAACAATGGTCTCCAAAAAGTCTCGGACGTGGATTATCGCATGTTCTCGTGCGACTCTGAAGTCCGACACCACAGGTTACTGCACAATTAGCCCATTCTTCCCACTCACTCCATCCTCCATGTACTGCAATTATTTTAATCAATTTTGTTGTAAGTTTAAATATTAACACTCATTTGTTACACCACCTTATACATCAGCGGTATTTTATTCTGTTTAATGTGTTTAAATATCCCATTATATTATTTAACCATCATTATAAGGTGACGGTCTTTTATTGCCAACTTAAGACCAAGAAAATACGAGATCGGACAGCCAATAAAATTCGCAATATACATTAAGTTCAAGTTTAAATATTGTCGAATCTACGAGTGTAAACATAGTGAATTGTGATCGGACGCCGAGTAGTCATCGATCAGAAGAGCTCAACCGAGTCTGTGGCTCAAGAAAAGATTCAGAAAGGAGGAAAATTCTAGTAATATACACGGTGATGTAAAATACGATAAGTGTTTGAATAAATCTAAGACAGCATTTGAGTTCGCAGATGACGCACTAGTCTGTCACCTAAAAACAAAATATTTTCGTCGTTTAAAATAGTTTCTAAAATGTTTATGAAATATAGCTTGGAGTGCAACTGTTTATTAAACTATGTAAGGCTAAGTAGGGGAATGTACCGCCTGGGCGTGGCCAAATGTAACCACGGCGATGAACAAACTTGGTATAGAGCCACTAGACAATGCTGTAAACCAAATATCTTTTATTTTTGAGACTAGACGATTCTAGCTTACCTGAGCCATCGGCTTAGGGTGCGCTTTTACCTCTACCAACTTTATTCAAATCATGCCCCATTGGTCAAAACATGATCATTTGTTTTGCATAGGCTTCTATAAGGAACTCTTACAGCTTGACATTTAATACTCTGACCTTCTTTGGTGAAGACTGGATAAAAACTATTTAAACTAGAGGGTACACAATGACATGAACACCTCCACCCATTCCAGGTAGTCACATTAATATGCATTAATATGCATTAATATGCCCGGTTTAGAGACGGTTGTATTTAAAAAAGAAACGAGCACGGTGACCCTTCAATGTTTTGTGCTTTTTTAAAAAGAATATTGAGTGAAAAAGCACAAACTTACTATGAAAAAGGTAAATGTTTCTAAATGGCAGCAATTAAAGTTTACGAAAAGAAATTGTGAAATTTATATGCTAAATCTGGTGGTTTGCGTACATGTTGTTTCAACTGCAGCCATAACCCAGTTGATGACATATTTCCTATTTCATTCATATTTCTTTACAAGAATAATAATTTCTGTTATAAGCACGAGGTTCAGATCGAAATATCCGTCACCGAGGGTAACTGTTTTGGCGGGAACGAGGCTCTGCCGAGTTCCCGTAAAACAGTTACCCGAGGTGACGGATATTTCCATTTGAGCCGAGTGTCTCATGGTGGAAACTTTTTCTTGCATACCGTCTTGCACTTTATAGTAGATTTCTAAATGCAAAACAATCAAAAGGATGAATTATCATGAAAAACAAACGATTTTCCGACGTTGTGTTTTGATTTCTGTCCTCTGGCCTGTTTCGTCGGGCCCTTAAGGGTGTTTCTCTTGGTGCTCTGCCTTCTGCAAAGGCATTGAGTACATACGTTTTTTGGTTCTCAAGGTTTGCTTTTTATATATTTATACACGAGCATTTTTGTGTTTTACATACCATGCCTTTTGTTTCCATTGCGTTTGTTAGAGATTCACCTAGCAGAGATTACTTTTATTTACACTGTCCTGTGACTTTGGAACATGGTGGGGGTAAGAGTGAGGTTGGGTGCGCACCATAAACCGGTTTAAGCTCCCCAGTGGTGTTTTTGCCACTGACCGTTCCAAGGCGGTGCCCCACTGTGTTCCTTTAATTGTTCGTTTTGTCCTCGTGTGTTTGCTTTGTATGCTAGTGTGTGTTGGTAGTGTATGTGTGTGTGTGTACATGATTTTGTGTGTGTGTGGGTGTGTGTTGTGTGTGTGTGTGTGTGTGTGTGTGTGTGTGTTGGTGGTGTGCACTTCTGGGTGCTGTGGGGCTCGTTTTGGGGAGGCTGCGTTTTTGGTACGTGGCATTCCCTGTTTGATATTATTTTTGTTTTTTTGGGAAATTGACGTCACAATGTTTATTACGTTACGTCATAAGTAATTTACGAGAGGCGTCTGGCATAGGAGGGGTGCCAGACCGGTTTTTCCGGCATGGGCAAAATCACCGGAAATGCCGATCCGACATGCAAGAATGCATTTTTATTACGACTTTAATAACTCATTTCATTGTGTCAAGCACATCAATGAATATTGTAAAACAATAACTATTGTTTGTACATGTATGTAGGCACTATGACAAATCGTGTGGGTGTTTTTTTCTGCAGAATTAACTGCGGTATTCATCTGCTGAAACAAGTGTACGAAAAAAAATATTTTCTATATTTTGAATACTATCGGACACAAAATACGCAAAACGTCAAAAACAGCGGGAGCTTACCTGGGCATTGTCCCATGAAACATGTGTCCACGTCAGTAGACTCTCCAGAACAATTAAGCCCTCCATAGTGCGGTGCTGGATCAGTGCATGACCGAATACGGCTGTGGGTTCCGTTGCCACATGTGACGTCACATTTTGACCAATGCGACCAAGCAGACCAGTTTCCGTCCACTAAATGTAAAAATATATATAACTAGCAGGGCGACAAAGCAGACGACATTTTGCTGACCTTGACCATGTGATTAATCTACTTTAAACATAAATACAGCTGTTCGAAAACAGTTTGTATAAATACGTCTCTAGAGTGCATATTTTCTATGTCAGTGTGGAGTAACACGTGACCAAAAATGGTACTTGACACGAACAAAATGGCGGAAAAACACTAGAATTTTCAGAAATAATCTAGGTATGTGCAATTTATACTAAAAATAGATTGTCTGGTATAGCCGATGCTCAGCAGAACTAAAAGCGCTTTCCAACAAGGTATATATCAATGCTGTGGCTGCTCTGGTTCTTTATACCACTTCGAGGTTTTGCGCGAAGCGAAATACATTTTCTTGTTCTAATGCCGATGGTACCTAACACGTAATGCTACTATTTTTTTTAACAAAAAAACGATATCGGTTCAAAGTCCACTTCTTGTTATTTTTCATTTACTGTGGTCAAAATTGTTATATACGCGCTATAATTGAAATGCAATATTGAATTTTGAAAAATTCAGCAGCTATAGTTTAAACCTTAAACTTCAAGAAAATGTATGGGCTGTGTATCTAAAACAAATATATTTAAAAGTTTTATCTGCTACAAAATCGGCAATTTTTGCTAATTGCCAATAGCACGTTAGATATTGCATGGTAAAAAGCTGAAGCTGCTTATCTCTCTATTCTATGTCTCTGGTATGGTCAATATTTCAATATTTTTCTGCATCATTTGAATAATTAGATATGTAATTTTTTTTTCTCTTTGTTTTCTAACAATCTTTCGTTCGATTTTTTCCATATGAATTAACCAAATTCTGCAAATACGGTAAATTTTATTTTTCGAAATTAATCTTAGCCGTAGTGTGCATAACAGGAATGTATCTGACGCATGTACATTTGATAACATCCATTTTAATGGCACGTTATATAAATTGCGAACAGTAAAAGATCATTATGGATGTAATTTCAACTTAGTTTGTTGAAATATTATTTATAACAATAATACAATGGATATTCTACTTCGTCATTGCAAAATTATTCACATGACATGTATTATAATGATTATTTATGTCGGTGGTTCACCGGAACCAGTCCCTTTATTTGTTTACATTCTACATTGCTAAAGCGTTCTATATTGCTGTCATTTTATCACAGTTTCGTCCGATAATTTCATGAATCAACTTTTGTTATTAAAATCATTGCGTTAATAACAAACTTTACACAAACAAAATTCACATTCAAATGTTTCTGAACTGACTAATTTCGAAAAAAGAAAATTTACAATATTTGCAAAATTTGGTCTTTATATGGAAAAAAATCGAACAAGAAATATTATTGTTACAAAACAAAGAGACAATAAGAATAATTGCTATATATATATATCTATTAATCCAAATGATTAAGAAAAAAATGAAATATAGACCATACTACGGCTTGGAGGAATCTAGGGAAACATCATAATCAAGATCAGAGGATACCGGTATTATTAATGTAAACTGGTACTCGCATTGTTTATTTAAACTTCCGACTCGAAATTTGAAACGTTTTAGATCTAATATCAAAGTCTTAGAATTGGAAGAATCGTGAAGAACTGTTCCCTTAGAATCTTGCAGTAAAGTGCTTGTCAAGTAGTACGTGTTTCGTATCATGCTAGTGTTACATGTCATTTCTGTATTCTATGATATTTCTTGAATGTGTCTGCATCGATCTTGAAGAATTATAGCACACATATAACATTTTTTATTACAGTAAATAAAAAATAACAAGAAGTGGACTTTAAACCGATAGAATTAGTTTTTTTTTTTTTTACAAAATAGTAGCACTACGTGTTAGGTACATGTACCACCGGCATTAGAACAAGAAATTGTTTCACTTCGCGCAAAACCTCGAAGTGATATAAAGAACCAGAGCAGCCACATCATTGATATACAGTTCAATCTCTCTAAACAACACCTCCGAAGAGCAAAAACCTCTCTACGAAAACAGATGTTTTATTTCCCAAAGCAGTTATATCTGAACAAATACCTTAATTATTCCTGAAAATTCTTGTGTTTTCCCGCCATTTATTTCGTGTCAAGTACCTTTTTGGTCACGTTTTACACCACACTGTATATATAAACCACAGGTTCCTTGCGCCTTTATTGTTAAAAAAAGCATGAAAATGGACCTGAGTTCCAATACCTGTACATGTATATTATAAACTCTGTTAAAAATTAAATCCTGTACTATTTACATGTATGTCATAGTAAAACATCTGCCTTTTATTTGACCGAACATGAAAATCAAGATTCCTTTTTGTTTACAAATGTGTTGCGGCACCCGTAAACCAAACTAAATCAGTCATCGATTAGCAAAAAATGTACATGTATGTAGCAGTTTTTTAACATTTATGTAAAATTGCGGACAATATGATTATTTCTAAACTCTACATCACAAACAGTTACACCATCCATACAGTCATTAACACCTAGGGCGTGGTCAATTTTGACCCCCAGTGCATGATTTGAACAAACTTGAGAAAGGACCACTAGACAATCCTACATATAAAACATCTAAGATATGGACCTTGCGGTTTTCAACAAGAAGATCTTTTCAGATATTTACGTATATGTTACCCCTAGGACAGGGCCAATGTAGACCTGCACTGGCAAACTTTGATCAAACTTGGTAGAGACCCACTAGACAATATTTTAAACAACATATCTAAGCCCTAGGCCTTGTGGTTTTAGAGATTTTAAAAAGTTTTTTCCTAGATCAATTTATGTAAAACAAGTTATCCCCTGGGTGTGATCAATATTGACCCTGGGGCATGATTTGAACAAACTTGGTGGAGATCTACAAGACAATGCTACATACTAAATATCTAAGCTCTAGACCTTGTTGTTTTGCAGGATTATTTTGTATACATGTCTATGCAAATCAAGTGAACCCAAGAGCAGGTCAATTTTGACCTCGGGGGCATGATTCGAACACATTTGGTAGATCTCTACTAGACAATGTTACATACTAAATATCTAAGTCTTAGGCCTTGTGGTTTTGGAGAAGAAGATGTTTTACGTTTTTTCTGTACAACTCTATCAGTAACCCACTGGATGTGGTCAATTTTGACCCCGAGAGCATGATTCGAACAAAATAGGTAGAGGTCCACTAGAAAAAGTTACATATAAAATATCTAAGCTCTCTGCCTTATTGTTTTAGAGTAGAAGATTTTTCAAGTTTTTCCTATTTTAGTCTATGTAAACCAGGTGACCCCTGGACGCGTTCAATTTTGAACCTAGAGGTATGATTTTAACAACCTTGGTTGGGGTCCGCTCGAAAATTCTACATTCTAACTATCTAAGCTCTAGGTCTTGTGCTTATGGGGAGGATTGTAAAAATCTATATGAAAACCAGTGGGCCCCCTTGGTGAGGTCAATTTTAAACCCAGGGATATGATTTAATCAAAGTTGGTAGAGGTTCACTAAAAATTATCACACACCAAATATCTAAGCTCTGGGCCATGTGGTTTTGGGTAAGACGATTTGTTTAAGATAGTTGAATGTCCGTCGTCTGTCCTTCCAAAATTAGTTTGTTTTTACTCTAGCATCTACATTTTAGACGCAATCCTAATAAAACTTGAACACAATGTACGGTCCCTGATTTAACAAAAATTGAAATATTTCACTATGTTTACACTATAGCACCTTCATATCTTCACTTAACCTAATCATGTTTACAGAGAATGTGTATAATTATGAGATTTCGGATGAGTTCAATTATGGGCTAGATCGAATTAGTTCTTCCAGAATTATGGTCCCTGATTTAAAATATGCAATATTTCAATATGTTTACACTCTAGCACCTTCATTTCTTCACTAATCCTTATCATATTTACAGAGAATGTGTATGACCATAAAGTTTCAAATGAGTGCGATTACAGGTTTGATCTGATCAGTACTTCCAGAATTATTGCCCTTGATTTAACAAAAAATATAATATTTAACAATGATTTCTCTGTAGCACCTTCATTTCTTCACTTATCCTAATTGTATTTAAAGAGAATGTATATGACCATAAAATTTATGATGATGCTTAATCAGGTCAGTTCTTTCAGAGTAATGGACCTAAACTAGGTCACTCGGTCAAATCATAGAAAACCATTGTGTATGCAATGCATTTTTACAGGAAATTTGGTCAATGATTTCTAGTCGAAGTTCGAATCTGGGTCATCTGGGATTAAAAACTATATCACAAGGTCAAAATGTTTGTCTCAGTGATTTCTAGGTCAAGTGGAAATCTGGGTCAATTGGGGTCAAAAATAGGTCACACAGTCAAATCAAAGGAAAACATTGTTAACACTCTGGAGGCCAAATTTAGAATTAGGCTAATACAATAAATTAAATTAAAACCTTGCTAACAGTCTTGAAGCCACATTTAATACCTAGTCGTCATCAAATTTGGTCAGAGTGTATGTGGAGATCATCTGGGTTTAAAAACTCGGTCACCAGGTCAATTCCAAGGAAAACCTTGTTGATACTCTAGAAGTCATATATTATAGCCAATCATCATGTAAATTGGTCAGAATATTTGTCTTTTCAAGGTCAAATAGAATAATTGTATTTACGATAATTATACAATTTAGGGTTGCTTTTTGGTCACCTTATGTCGTCAGTAGGTCTCAGGTGAGCGATATAGGGTCATCTTGGCCCTCTTGTTATTTTTCTAGCTCTAGCGGCCATGTTGTTCAGTCCACCGGAAACCATTTGAACAAATTTAAGAGAGCTCAATGCCAGGAAGCTTCTGGCCAAGTTTGATGAAAGTCCATGAAACCGTTTAAGAGAAGAAGTGTGGATGGATGCAAGAATCGCAAATTGGTTATTTATATATATTTTTTCATTGTTGTAAGATAGTAAGACAATTACAAACATTAAAATAAGTAACGTTTACGTAAAACACCATTTTTGTAACGTGACGTCGCTCAGTTACGTACGTGTTGTCGACTTCTGTCGACGTCAGTTGTTTACGCAATAGGTAAAGCAGAATGCGTCAGAAGATACAAAGATATATAACTGGTTCGATGCATTCTGCTTTACTTATTGCGGTCTTGTTACAACGGATAATCATCGATCCTAACAGCTCGCCATGACCACTTCACAGTCAGGTGAGCTAAAACATAAAAAATATATTCTACCCATGTTACAGAGACCGCAAAACTTTCGACAAAATTTCTTTGCTCTGTGTATATCCTTACAGAAACTGAGCGTAGAGTTCAGTGAGGAACAGTAAAATTCTTCATCAGTACAGAGGGGAGCTGAAATAAATTGAGAAATACTTAAAGACAATTGAACAGGAATGTGGGGTATTCACCACAGGGGTCCAGTCAACCATGCGAATTCACAGTGAATTCACAGTATTGGTCAATTAACATGACTGGTCACTGGTAGACTAGCTTCTGTTTATCCTATTTAGCTACTGTGTAACTCCCTTACATTTACAGATAATGTAGGAAAGGGATGTTAGTTATACATACATTTTAAGACCTTCATAAGATGTTATTATTCTATTTTATCAGTTACCTTTTTGGTACGTAAATCCCAGTCAAATTAGATTTTAAACAAATCAACACTTACAGTTATTATATCAAAATATGTTTTCTTTTATGACAGAAACATACAATTTTTTTTTTACTTTTAGATTACTGCAAAATAACTGTGATTTCAAAGTTAGATTGAGTGATATGTTTTAAATACTCAATTAATTACTCTTACAGCAAACCAATTCTCACTAAGATTAGATGTTACACTTGATACATAAAATAAATTTATTTTTGTCTTATTTTACAGTTAGAAGAAGCCTTCAGTTGCACATATAATTTACAAAGAAATAAATACAGTCAGAAGGATTCTTTATAAATCAAAAATGCATTCACACCACACCACGCGGGAAGGCGCTTAATTACTTGAGCATATTAACTTTCTCTATATAACTTTAAAATCATAGTTATACTGCATTTATCTAAAAAATATTTTTCATATCCTGCAATAAAAGTTAAGTAAAATGTCATAATTATATAAAACAGTTTATATAAACAACAGGAAATAAGTTATAAAACAATTATCTGTACAAATCAATAAAATTTATGGTTCTACTATTGTACTACATATCAAGTCTACTGACACGCTGCTGGACCTAATCAGAAAGGATTAAAACTGATAAGGGGCAATAAAACGATTATGATATTTGACCACCTGCGGTTTGGGGGTGGGGGGAGGGGGTCACTTATGAAGGACATTTTAATTGTCTTTAAGGGAGGAGTTACACTGATAAAAATGTGTTTAAGATGCAGTTTTGACAGGATAAAAGTAAATGCCTATGTCGGGAAAACGTGTTAACATAATTCATGTTTGATAATTAAAATGGGTTTTGACGCTTTTAGTTTTCTATACAAGAGTAAGAATTTATACTCACAAATTCTGTGTTCACAGAGATTTCTGTTGCACTTGTCAGTGCTACAACACTCGGAACAGTTTTGTGTTTGGCTTCTGTCCGTGTCTATATCTACTGTGGCTTTCGAGAGATTTGCATCAACTCCACAATGCTGCAAATAAGAGCATTTTTTATTTAGTGTTATTACATTATTTTGCAAATAAATTATACAATGTAACCAATTTAATAATAACCGATCACCTGTTTAACGATATCAAAAAGACGATATCATAGAAATTGATTCCAAAGATTCGAACAAACATGCAATGCCATCAGTATGCATTTCAGCTCACTTAAGATCGACGAATTTCCGTTAGATATTTGGAATTGTAGTAGTTCTCTTACTCATATCCCCTTCATCGACATAAGCCCCGATCTTGAGTTCACTTTTTGTTATGCTGCGGAAAAAAACAACGTAGAAAGGGGGATAATTATACAAGAGGACCATGATAGCCCTTTATCTCTCACCTGATTATTAGCGCACTTAACTAAAGAAGTCACTTGTTGCTAAAGGGAGAAAGTAGTTGCTAAGAAAATCACTGGTTGATAGAGAAAGTCTCTGATTTTAAAAGAAGTCAACTGCTGCAAGTTGCGAAGGACGTCAATGGATGCGAAGGAAGTCACTTGTAGCAAGAGGATGCAAAGGGTTGCTTAGGAAGTCACTGGTTGCTAGGGGAACTCACTGGTTGCAAAGGGACTTAGATGTTGCTAAGAAACTCACTGGTTGCTAAGGAAGTCAACGGTTGCTAAGAACGTCACTGGATCTTAAGAAGGTCACTTGTTGCAAGGGGAACTGACTGGTTGATAGGGGACTAAGTTGTTGATAAGGAAGTCAATTATGGCTTAGGAAGTCACTGGTTCCTAACGGAAGTCACTGGTTGTAGGGAGATTTAGCTGTTGCTAAGGAAGTTAATGATTGAAGTCACTGGCTGCTAGGGAAGTCGTTGCTTACTAAGGAGTTCACTGGTTGCTAATTTAACTCAAGGAAGTCATTTGTTGCAAGGGGGCTAAGAAGTTGCAAAGAAGGTCAGTGATTGCTAACAAAGTCATTAGTTCCAAGGAAACGAAGTTGTTGCTAAGGAAGTCAATGGTTGCGAACAAAGTCAATTCTTCTTAGGGGACAAAGTTGTTGCTACTGAAGTCAATGGTTGCCAAGAAAGGCTATTGTTCCCAGCGGAAGTCACTGGCAACTCACTGATTATTAGGAAATAAATTGCTGCTAAAGAAGTCAATGGTTGCTAGGGAAAATCACTGGTGCCTTAGGAAGTCACTGGTTGATACAGTAAGTCACTGGTTGCTAAGGAAGTCACAGGTTACTAAGAAAGTCAGTGGTTGCTAGGTAAGTCGCTTGTTGCTATAGGAACTCATTGGACGCTAGGTAATTCCTTTAACTCTATATACAGACAAGGACTCACAGGGCGCGGCCACTATTGACTCAAGGTCAAGATTTGAACAAACTTAGTAAATGTCTTCAAGACAATGCTACATACTAAATATCTAAGATGTAGGGCATGTGGTTTTTGAGAAGAAGACTTTTAAAGGTTCTCCTAAATAAGTCTTTGGTAAATAAGCGACCCCCTTGGCGGCGCCAATTGACCCCCAGATGTTTAATTTGAACAAACCTAGTAGATGCCACAGACTAAATAGCTAAGCCTTAGGCCTTGTGATTTTGGAGAAGAAGGTTTTTAAAGTTTTTCCTATATAAGTCGATACGGAAACCAGTGACCCCTTCATGCGGTCAATTTTGACCCCAGGGCAATGATTTAAACAAACTTGGTAGAGGTCCTCAAGATTATATTACAAACAACATATTTAAGCTCTGTACCATGTGATTTTGGAGAAGTACCATGTGGTTTTGTAAAGTAAGTGACCCCCGGGCGGGGCCAGTATTGACCCTATAGGCAAGATTTGAACAAATTTGGTATAGGTCTATTCAACAATAGAACAATATTACAAACCAAGTATCTTAGCTCTAGACCTTATGATTTTGGAGAAGGAGATTTTAAAACGATTTCCTATATAAGTTTATGTAAAACAAGTGACCCCCGGGCGGGGCCCATATTGACCACAGAGGCAAGATGTGAAAACCTTTTGAAGAGGTCTATTAGGCAATGCTACATGCCAAATATCTAAGTTTTGGGTCTTGTGGTTCCAGAGAAGAAACATTTTATAGTTTTTCCAGAGAAGCCTATATAAAACCAAGTGACCGCTCGGGCGGGATAAATTTTGACCCGGGGGTCATGAGTTGAACAGTTTTGTAGTGGAAATGCTACATGCCACATATGTTAGCTTAAAATCAAGTGACCCCATTGTGTGGTCAAATTTGACCAAGGGGTAATGATTGGAGCAATTTTGTAAGAGGTCTACTAAGAAATGCTACATGCCAAATATCTTAGCCTTTAGCCTTGTGGTTTTAGAGAAGAAGATTTTTCAAATATTTCCTTTCCATTGCTATAGCAACCAGAGTTCTGTATGGACTGGAATTGTTTGAAACGGTTTCGTAGAGCTGCATGCAAGGAACATTTCTGCCAAGTATCATTAATATTTACCAAGTGGTTTTAGAAGAGATGCCATTCGAAGCAATTGTGAACGACATACGGACGGACGTTCAGGCATAGTAGAGTTATGGTTCTTATGCACTCGAATTTCGTTTCATGTCCTTTTTCACAGTATGCAATTTGAACAAATTTCCTTCAGTACTTAAAGAGGTACATGTATGAATGGACAAGAAAATGTAACAAACGGGGATATTTAAGACATAGGTCCGGTAGAGTCTTTGTACAATGCACTTCCTCGCATTGTGCTCTATCACAAAATTCAATAAAGGGAGATAATTAGAAAATAAGACAATATAAGAAAATGTAACAAAGGGGAAAATAAAAAATAGGCAAGGTAGAGTTAAAGTTCTTGGGCACTCCCCTTTCCTTTAATGTCCCTCTCTCAATGTATGCAATTTAATAAATTTCCTTCAGTATTTCAAGAGTTACGCTCCGGACAAGAAAATATTTCAGAGGGAGATAATTAAAAAATAATGCAAGGTTAAGTTGTGGTTCTTATACACTGCACTTGCTGCCGTCAGTTCTATTATTGTGGGAAATAATTCCCTTTGATACTTTTACAGTAATGTTATGGGCAGGCCAAGAAAAATCAATAAAGGGAAGTAAATAATATAATGATACTTTGTTGGCCAGTAAATAAATGATATGGTGAATATTTGTGCAAATTCGTTTGATTCTATATATCTAAGTGTAATATATATTATATAGAGTGCTACATTTTTGGCAGACAGACAGACGGACGGATATTTATTTCAAAGCAAATACAAGTATAAGTTCACCAGAACATGGGTTACACTTCAACACATAACTATTGGAATTTAGACTCTGCACATTTTCTCGATGAGATGAATTTTTGATCCGAGTTTCATGAAAATCCTTCGTATGGATGAGACACTGAAAGCATCATGACCACTTAACGTCACATTGTTCTTGACCAGAGTGACCCCAAAGCATATCGAGTTGTTATCCTGATATATGCTACATATGCACAAACATTTGTGCACAATAGTTTACTACTACATAAAGTGACAAAGAGTAAAATGTTGCGCGACGCAAGGGGATGAAACAAAGAGTAAAATGTGACTCGAAGAGAGGGGATGAAACAAAGAGTAAAAGGTAGTGTCCTTAGGCAAGACGCACACAATTCCCCATTGTTTCTCTCACTTCCGAGGTTGATCCTATCTGGTATGGGTCTCAAGAGCGTTTGATGTAAGTTGTAAGAACATGTTCCCCAATCAGGAATAAATAAATTAGTATAAATTAAAGAGTAAAATGTGACTTGACGAGAGGAGATGAAGCAAAGAGTAAGATGTGGCGCGACGAAAGGGGATGTAACAAAGAGTAAGATGTGGCGCGACGAGAGGGGATGAAACAAAGAGTGAAATGTGGCGCGACGAGAGGGGATGAAACAAAGAGGAAAATGTGACTCGACGAAAGGGGATGAAACAAAGAGTAAAATAACGCGCGACGAGAGAGGATGAAACAAAGAGTAACATGTGACTCGACGAGAAGGGATGAAACAAAAATAAAATGTAGTGCGACGATAGAGGATGACACAAAGAGGAAAATGTGGCGCAACTTGAGGGGATGAAACAAAGATAAAAATGTAGTGCGACGACAAGGGATGAAACATAGAGTAAAAAGAGGCGCGACTTGAGGGGATGAAACAAGTAGTAAAATGCTGCGCGACGAAAGGGGATGAAACAAAGAGTAAAATGTTGCAAGACGCAAAAAGGGATGAGACAAAGAGTAAAATGTGGCGCGACGCGAATAAAACAAAGTGTAAAATGTGACGCGACTCGAGGGAATGAAACAAAGAGGAAATTGTGACCCGATGAGAAGGGATGAAACGGAGTAAAATGTGGCACGGCTTGAGGGGATGAAACAAAGTGACTCGTATATAATATTTTCCCACAAACCTTGTTTGGTAAGATATTACCTCTTTATCGACACAGCCCAGCTCAAACAAACCATGCCCGGTGTATTCCATATGACAAACCTGAAAAGATGTCGAAAGATGATATAATTATCGAACCAACACAGTGATGTCATATTTATTGTTATTTATCTAGATACGGACATAAAAGAACAGCACAGTCTAGTTTTTAAATGGTAGCGAATGTTTATTTGTTATATATGTTTGTATTGGCATCATATGAAACACCGCATTTCTTTTTCCTTTGTTTACATTCCATAGAACGACTAAATTTCTTTCCTATTTTAACTTCTGTTTATGACTGAAAATGTAAACTTTACATGTATTTTCTTTCAGTTATGATTTAGTGTCTATGATATGAAACGTATGGCAAAACATTACTTATGAGTCGGAGCTGATAATCCGAAATGAAGTCATGGAATGCGTTTTTTCCAGTGTTTTAATTTTAACCTTAATGTCAATGACATCATAAATATTTGGGTAGTTCCGTCCATGCTCTTTATCTAGTTATCTAGTTCAACAAATTTGCACGTAAATATGTGTAATATAATATATTACATTAATACGTTTCACCAACGTGGTCGAGTGGTTAGATTCACTGTAACCTCTCACTGATTGATGTTCATGGGTTCGAGCCCTGAAATCGACCATTGTCTCTTTGATGTGAGACAGTTGGTAGTTTTTTACGGAGGATAGGAATCTAGTACTGTTCTTCCTAGGACAAGGAACGATGGTTAGGTAAACTGCCCGCCTGTAAAAATGACCAAAATACGATTGGAACGGGCGTTAAACTCATACAACAACAATACTACATTATATTAAGAACAGCTGGTACCTACCTGGCCATCAGGACAGGTAATTGAGGAGTCACACTCATTTATATCTGTAGTGAGACAGCGGTAGCATTGTAGTGACACTGAAATAGTAAAATACATGCTTCAGAATTAATAACATAATGTTATAGGATCTCATAGTTAATACTTGAAATAGACTATATATCAGCTAAGGTTTTAATTGGTATTTTAAATAAACTATATCTCAGCTAAGGTTTTAATTGATATTCAAAATAGACTATATCTCAGCTAAGATTTTAATTGATATTTGAAATAGACTATATATCAGCTAAGGTTCTAATTAATATTTGAAATAGACTATATCTCAGAACGTTTACCGGAAAAAATGCCGACTCGGTGAATTTAAATATATTTGTAGTTGTAGTCTGAACGATTAAGTACAATATCTGTAACTCGTGCCTTTTCCAAAGGTCGTGCCTTTTAATTGACGTCATTTTGAGTATTTCCTCATTCTTTGCAATACATAACCATGTGCAATGACATAACCTCGATAACTGCGCAGGTGCAGAGTTACCGCAAATGTTGCATGGATCAAGATGGCAGACTAGACGAGAGATTATTTGCAGTTTGTCCTTATTTATGTCCCCTTGAATTTTTTGTTTATCAATTTATCATGGAAAATCATGAAGAAATTAAAACGATCAAGTTTCTATTACTTCGTCAAGCTAAAGCTGTATTTGTTGAAAATGTTCTTTTTCCGGTTATGTTTATAGTCGTAGTAAGTAACAGTTTCATTCGACTGTCCGTAACTAATGTATGTATGTATGGCTGTCTGTCTGTCTGTCTGTCTGTTTGTCACTTCCAGAAAAATCCTAACAAAAGGCAAAAGCTACTGTCTTATTCATCAGAACAATTATTTCAAGCCTACAAAGCTGTAAAAGAAAACAATATGTCAGTTAAGAGGCATGTAGATTTAATTTCTTCTTATTGTTTACATGCACGGATGATGTTACCTTGCATGTTACAATATACAACCACATCACGACTGGAGAGCATTCTCAAACTTTAGGGGTACCTAACCTAGTTCATTATTGTATCAGCTTCACAGCATTTCATTTCTAACACGGAGGTGTTTTCAACGCGACCAATCAGAAAGCACGACCTCGAGAGAACGTTGCTTCTAATATGACAACGTTCGTGGTATTCAAACATTTAAAAGCCAGCTTGAAAAACAGTGTCACACGGAACAAAAGATTCTGTTACATAAATAAGGTAAGTTAATTATCCTGCCATTCCTGTATTTATTATGAAATAACATTAGTTATTTGTAAGCATAACGTCAAGAAATTACATCTGTAAGAAAAGTCCGGTATTCTTTGATACTGGTATCAAATCTTTGATCATTTTTCAGTAAACAGTGACAAAAATATAAAAGATGAAGCGTATGTTTGATATTCTAGAATAAAACATGTACCTGCTCTCCCAACTACAGTCAGTGCAACTACCAAGATAACGGAGATATCTGTAAAACAAAAATACTGATATATGTAGATAGTAGTACTCAACGCTGGAACTTTATAAACTCATTGAAAGACTATGTTAGTTATTGCTACAAAGCTTGACTCCTGGTGAAAGAAACAAAACAAAACAGAATAGAACAAACTACATGTACGACAAAATCTGGTCAAATTTATACCATATTAAGCTTATATTAATCAAGGAAAGGGATAAAGATACATGCAATGTTATTTAGTTTATACGAATTAATTTTAGTTCGATTACGAAAAAATCTCCGCAGCTTATTGAATCGCTCTCGAACACTCATTCAAGATTTCATCATGCTCGCGAGAGAGGCAGCGAGTTTTTCATCACTGCTACCCATTTACAGCTGGGTGGACTGAGGCACGTGGAGTATCAGTGTCTTTGCCCAAAGACACACCTAGTGCTCGGGTTGGGATTCGAAACCGGGACCTCCCGTTCATGAGGCGAACGCCCTACCCACTGAGCTATCGAGGCCCACTAGTCTAATGTAATGTTATTGAATACCCCACCAATGACTAAAGCAAACAAATAAGCATTATTAGAAATAGAAAGTATGCGACAACACATTTTACTGTCAAGGGTTTAGGAGTGCAGTCTCTTGCCGTTTGACCCTGAACTGTGACCTTTATCTTTACCTTGATCCGGCCCGGCTCGAATGTTACCTCAATGACATGTATTTTTTGTAATTACAGCCCATACGCAGAATACTAGTACATAATCCTTTTTACCTGTTTTGAGCACTAAGTGCGACCTTGAACTTTGAGGTAGCCGTGTGGTGTAGTGCATGACACACCCTGTGTTAAGGGCAACAACTGTGTGAAGTTATTTAAACATTCAAACAGTCTTTGACCGAAGGGGGATAAATAAGCTACGATTATTAAAATGAGTATTACACTTACACTGCATTTCGATTCTTGGATCTTTGCAAAGGTACACTGAAAATAAAAAGCGTAGAAAGTTAAGTTGTTTGCTCACTCTGGACAGGGTTTAAAGTTACATTCTGACATGTTGATAAGTACTAACTGTATCGAAGATTACACATGCATGACATTTCATTGCATGACATAGATCATATCATCTTGCATCATGTATATCAGCTCATTTCAGTAAACAATCATATTACAAAATGTAATCACAAAGATTTTTACGCATTATGTCATATTCCATTATGCCACGTCGACATATCATTCCAACATTTTACATGGTCTGAAATATTGGATTTAGTAGGCATTATTCTTACAATGGTAATGCGACCTATCAGTGGAAAGAACGGTAGAAGGCGCTAGTCTGCGATACAAAACAAAAAGTCTGTTTGGTTATTGTCATTTGAGGTATCCAGTGGTGGAAATGTTTAACTAGTCGAATTCTAAAGCTGGTTGAATTCCCCCCAGTTGTCCTATTTAGTTTTATTGTTTTATAATTGCAATTTTACTTTGATAGAAAGATACAAGAGGTAATCTAGAAATCACAATTTTCTTTATGTCGGCATAGCATTTAATACTTTCTGCTACAATAAATAATAATTATTTTTCGAAAATAAGAAAACTGAAAGCTGTTGGCATCGTTACAGATTTTTAACGTGAAAAACTTTCGGACCAAACGACATGACACATATTTTTTTCTTCTGACTTGGTAGGTCATGAAATAGTGTTTAATTCTTATTGGTAGACCATTGGACTTTGGATATTGAGTTCTCATGGCAGCATTGTACAAAAATGTACATATATTTTGTTTACTTTAGGATGAAAATTTTTGCAAGCCTTTAAAGAAAACAGAATTATACATGGATTGTTTCTGCCTAATAATTTTGAAGCCTATTTTATTGCTTCGAAAATAACTCCAAATCACATAATATTTTGTTAAATTCCTTGTTTAAATGTTTCAAGTAACTGGTTTTGTTTAATGTGACAGATATTAGTATATGAAATGTTGTGCCTTTTTAGAAAAATTCAAAAGTTTTTCAAAGAAAACTGGACTTTGAAATTGTCACTTTTCTTGAGATTTCTATCAAGTAACCATGGCAACCAGATGTATGTATTGTTTATTTTCTTTGCACTTCAATTTGATATCAAGTTAATGAAGAATGCAGTCTTAGAGCTGTAATATCTATTTCTGTTGCTTAAAGATCAAAACAAAATATGACATGGGTGTGATGCCAACATAACGCAATACGTGAAATTTGCATTCGTTTGCAACTTCAATATTCTTTTCAGCAGATGCCATGAAACTATATAGAGCAAGAAAAAAATATAATTTAAGTGGCTGCAAAGTGACTGTTCTTCAGCATTAAAGAGTTATAGTATTTTTAAACATGAATTTTGAATTAATTGTTCTTTATAAAGGTCAGTCAGTTAGTACCTTGTTGTTGTGTTGCCATGGCAACCATATTTGTGTTAATAATTAAAGAGAAACCTCTAAAATGTTACTTAATCCAAACTTTTTTGGTTATAACTATGCCAATGTTCATTAGGCTAGGAGTGTAAATAATTGAAGAATGTCTTTTTTGAAATGTGTTTGTCTCATTGAACAGTAATAATTATTACTCAAAGTAAATACTTTTGTTTATGGTCTAAATGTATAAGATACTTCATTATTGGCACATGAAATTAAGGAATAATTGTTTAATAAGGATTCTGCTTGCTGTTGTACACAATTACTGCATCATAAAATTAAATATATAAGCTGTTTCTGTGGAAAACAAGCAATTTTTAAATCTTATTTTTTTGATGCCATGGCAACCTTTTATGTGAAATATGTTTTAAAGAATTGATATAAATATTAGTGCATCATTTCTTTGCATGAAAATATTAGAATACAAGTTGATATATGTTAAAAAATTGTCTATACATCAAATTCTTTACTGTGAGTGATTCCCACAAAAACTGCTGCAATGTAGCGAAGTTCAGATTTACTAGACTGACTTGTTTTGTTAAAATACAAAATTTATTGGTCCTTATCTAATGTAAAATTCATTTTTGGCATAGGAATCACATGTATAATTGTTCATGAAGGATTCTGCTTAATTTTGTACACAATTACTGCAATATGAATTTGAATTTAGAAGCTGTTCCATAGAAAATTGGTAATTTTGTAAGTTTTTCACTTTTTTTGTCGCCATGGCAACCGTTTATTATATGTAATAGTTTTAAAAAAACTGATACAAAATATGACAGCACCATTCCCATTCATAAAAGATAAAAGACTATTTGATATATGATGAAAGTTTGTCTGTACATCATATCATTGATTTCTACAAAAACAGTTGAAATGTGACAAAGTTTCGATTCTATTGAAGTGACTGCTTTTGTAAAGATATTGTTCTTAACTTGATGGAAACTTCATTTTTATGAGAAGCACATACTACATAATTGTTTGTCAAGGATCCTGTTTAAACTTTGACAAATTTACTGCAATTTTGAATTGAATTGTAATGATGTTTCTGTGGAAAACCAACAATTCTGTTGTTCTTACTAATTTTTGTTGCCATGGCAACCAAACTATGCTTCAGATTAAATATTTATATTCAGAATTACCAAGTCATGTTTTCTGATTGAAATGCAAATTATGCAACTGAATAAATATTTAAATATTTCAACTTTTCCTTCTCCTTTATAAATGGACAAATAGAATATAAATTGACTGAAAAGGCTACGTTCTGTTGCTATGGTGCTCATAAAAACCTGCAAAAATCCCGTAAAATACTTGAAAATGACAAAACAAACTATGTATTCTGAATCTACACATATTACTGTAGAAGGAAATGATGGTATCTCAATTTTGACCAGATATGTCATTTGGACGAAAATTCGCTTGGCTGGTCACCTATACAAATCTTCTGGTAGTGGTAAAAGCTCCATGTATTTGTAAACCTCCAAAAACTGAAGTACTAAAAAATAGTGTAGAATACAATAAAATAAAAATATAATAACCATACTGGGGCGTGCTGAGTATATGCGCATCTTCTTTAAGTAGTAAAGCTTCCCATGAAAATATTGCTAAATTTCAATCATCGACTGCTGAGAAAAAGAGTTGACTAGAATTGTCTAAATTAAACACTATTTACAGCAAACATCAAAGGGTAATAACTCCATTAAGCAAGACATGTTTGTTAAACATGTGCCCCCTCCATTGAAGGCAGTAGTTGCGGAGAAATAGCGCGGAAACAAAATTAAATATAGCAATAATCAAAGAATCATAACTAAAACATTATCATGTGTTGTTGAACATGTACATGAAATTTCATTGAATTCCCGCCAGTAATTGCTAAGAAATAGCCCGGACACGAACGCGGGACGGACGGACAAAGCGGCGACTTTGGGTAGCATGAAAATCGGAATTTGAAAATATAAGTAGCTTACATTTGCGCAACTTAAAACATAAAAAAAAATTCTAAATTTGAAAATATAAGTAACTTACATTTGCACAACTTAAAACAACAAGAAAATTTTGAATTTGAAAATATAAGTAACTTACATTCGCACAACTTAAAATAACAGGAAAATTCTAAATTTGAAAATATAAGTAACTTACATTTGTGCAACTTTAAACCACCAAAAAAAAATATAAATTTGAAAATATAAGTAACTTACATTTGCACAACTTAAAACAACAACAAAAATTTAAATTTGAAAATAAAAGTAACTAATATTTGTCCAACTTAAAACAACAACAAAAATTTTAAATTTGAATATAAAAGTAACTTACATTTGCGTAACTTAAAACAACAACAAATTTTAATTTGAAAATAAAACAAACTTACATTTGCACAACTCAAAACAACAAGAAAATTTTAAATTTGAAAAATAAAAGTAACTTACATTTGTCCTGGATGTTCAGCAGAATTTTCTCTCTGAAATATTATAATCATTGCATTGCACGTATTTATACAGTTTGTATGTTTAAGGCTTCTCATCTATCATCATTTGTTTCTCAGGCTTGTTTAAATATCAAAATCTCTCTCAAAACACTGAGACAAGCGTGCCTAAAACGGGTTCGACCCTGCATCATCACATATGAACGAAAATCGCGCATTTGCATCAGCTTTTGGTCACTAAATCATAGACCTTTTCCAAACACTGAGACAATCGTGCCACAAACGGGTTTGACCCTGCAGCATCAGATATGGACGAAAATCGTGCATTTGCATCAGCTTTTGGTCACTAAATCATAGACCTTTTCCAAACACTGAGACAAGCGTGCCACAAACGGGTTTGACCCTGCAGCATCAGATATGAACGAAAATCGCGCATTTGCATCAGCCTTTGGTCACTAAATCATAGACCTTTTCCAAACACTGAGACAAGCGTGCCACAAACGGGTTTGACCCTGCATCATCACATATGAACGAAAATCGCGCATTTGCATCAGCCTTTGGTCACTAAATCATAGACCTTTTTCAAACACTGAGACAAGCGTGCCACAAACGGGTTTGACCATACAGCATCAGATATGGACGAAAATCGTGCATTTGCATCAGCTTTTGGTCACTAAATCATAGACCTTTTCCAAACACTGAGACAAGCGTGCCACAAACGGGTTTGACCCTGCAGCATCAGATATGAACGAAAATCGCGCATTTGCATCAGCCTTTGGTCACTAAATCATAGACCTTTTTCAAACACTGAGACAAGCGTGCCACAAACGGGTTTGACCATGCAGCATCAGATATGAACGAAAATCGCGCATTTGCATCAGCCTTTGGTCACTAAATCATAGTCCTTTGCTGAAACACAACTTGTACCTGGTACCGTAAAGCATAAATGACCGACACAGAAATATAACTTTACCTGTTGTCATGTTCTGACAATGGCGCTCTATCAATTACCTGAGACCTTATTATTATACGACCAAAATGTAACTAGAAACTATATATATGATAAATAAAAACATTCTGTTTGACCTTGACAAGTAAACATTCTGACCAATTTAAAGGATGATTTGCTATAAAATGTGACTTATTGAGTATAGTTATAACAAAGTGTTCCTTAAAATAGTTTTAAATCCTAGTTGATCTACACAAACACTCTACATGACCAATTTGCATGACGATTGGAATAAAATGTTGGCTCCGGACTGTTTAATATGATTTGTTCTAGTGACCTAGTTTTCGGCCAAAAGTAACCAAACAAAAAAAACAAAAATAATATCAAACAGGGAATTCCACGTACCAAAAAAGTTTCAAACTTGACCAAGAAATCATTTGGACAAACATTCTGACCACTTTTTCAAGAAGATTCGAAATATAATGTGACCTCTAGAGCGTTAACAAGGCTTTCCTTTTATCTGACTGTGTAACCTGGTTTTTGATCAAATAACACCTAGATTCGAACTTGATGTAGAAATCATTGAGAGAAAAATGGTGACCAATTCTTATGATGATTGGATTGTAAATGTCACCTCTATGGCATACAGTACACAAGGTTCTTCTATGATTAAACCTGGTGACCTAGTTTTAATCCGAATATAACCCGTTTTTCGCACTCGACTTAGAATTAATCAAGACAGTCATTCTGATCAAATGCATTAAGTTTCGGTGAAATATGCAGACTCCGTTGCATACACAAGGCTTTTGCATGTTCGACCTCAGATGACGTAGTTTTGACCTCTGATGACCCATATTTAGACTCAATATAGACTTTAGCAAGACAATCATTCTGATCAAATTTTATGAAGATCCTATAAAAGCCTCCATTGCATTCAAAACGTTTTGCTATAATTTGATCCGATGACTTAGTTTTTGACCTCAGATGACCCATATTCAAAGTCGACCTAGATTTTATCAAGACAACCATACTTACCCAAGTTCCATGAAGATCTTATGAAAAATCCAATCTCTATTCCACATGGTTTTTCTGTTATTAGACTTGGTGACATAGTTTTTAACTCCAGATATTCGAATTTTATCAAGGCATCAATTTTGACAAAATTCCATGAAGTCCAGAGAAAAAATGCGAACTTTTTTGAATGCACAAGCTTTTTCTATGATTGAATCGGGTGGCCTAGTTTTTGACCTCAGGTGACCATATGCAATGATACCATGATACAAAACCGTGTTAAATGGTGTCGTCGTGAGAATGCTGATCCAAATGCATTAACGTCTTGGAAACGAAGTATTTTTAACATTGTCGATTCTCGTATAAAATTTTACCAAACAAATGAACACCTACTTCCATCAAAACCCAAGTTTACTTTAAGACATCTGAAAAAGGAAATCCAAGAATTTCATTCTAAGTATGTCTTAGTTCCAGCAGACAAGGCGGCCAACAATATTATCATCATTTGACGCCTACATTATATTAATGTTTTACAAAACGAACTAAATAGCACTAAAGCTTATATATTGAGTCCTTCCGTTGAACAAAATGTGGTCACTGATCACATCAGTGAAGTTTCTAATTTGAAAGTTCGTATAGATGATCAACATATTAAACTTCCTACTATGTACTGGCTTCCTAAATTACATAAACAACCATATAAAGCTCGTTTCATCGCTAATTCAAGCTCTTGTACCACTACAAATATTTCAAAACTATTAACATCTTGCCTAACTGCTATAAAAGCCCACGTGAAAAGATATTGTGATAAAGTATACGAAAACTCTGGTAAACATTTATTTTGGTCGATCAAAAATTCTGGCGAAATCCTGGATAAGTTTAAAGTTAATAATTACAAAGTAACTTCAGTCAGTACATACGATTTTTCTACTCTGTATACCACTTTACCACATAATTTGATAAATGACAAGCTAACTGCCCTAATTCAAAAGGCTTTTGCCAGGGAGAATGTTACATTTCTCGCCTGCAATTTCGATAAAGCTTTTTTTACTAGCTGTATTGTTAAACATTATACTATGTGGACCTGTGACGAAGTTTGTAAAGCCCTTTCCTTTTTATTGAACAACATTTATATAAGGTTTGGGAATGCAGTTTCAGACAAGTAATCGGTATTCCCATGGGAACAAATTGTGCACCCCTTGTCGCAGATTTGTTTTTATATTGTTATGAAAGAGACTTTATGTTGAGTCTTTCTCCAGACACGCAGGCAGACATTATTACTGCTTTTAATAATACATCACGCTATCTGGATGATATTCTTAATATGGATAACCCGTTTTTTGGTCAATTGGTGGACACTATTTATCCCCGGGAACTCCAGTTAATTAAAACTAACAATTTGGATACTGGTGCTTCATTTTTAGATTTACATCTCTCTATTTATAACAATATTATACATACCAAAATTTATGACAAGAGGGATGATTTTAATTTTAGTATTGTAAATTTCCCCCATTTGGATGGGGATGTACCTCATGCTACATCTTATGGGGTATACTTTTCTCAGTTAATTCGGTTTGCCAGAGCGTGTAGTTTTGTTGAGGATTTCAATGAACGTAATCAATATATTACAAATAAACTTCTTCAACAGGGCTACCGTTATTACAAATTGCGTAAATATTTTGCTAAATTTTACTATCGTAATTCTGATTTGGTTTTGAAATTCAATAGTAATCTAAAGACTCTTCTGCGAGAAGGTATTTCAAAACCCGATTTTTATGGGGATGTGGTTTACAAACTTCGTAAGATTTTGGGTCATGGCAATTTTCCAACTGTATTTGCTAAAATTATAAAACGTTTTGTTAAAAGAGGTTACGACCCAACTGTTTTGAGACACACCGCATGTTTAGTGTTCAACCCGTTTACAGTTGGACGCTATGCTTCCCTCTTTGATTGTGTCTGACGGAAGAGGGGGAGGACTCTGTGATGGGCAGTTTTTAAATCCCACTGGGACGAAACTGTTTTGATTTCTGTCCTCTGGCCTGTTTCGTCGGGCCCTTAAGGGTGTTTCTCTTGGTGCTCTGCCTTCTGCAAAGGCATTGAGTACATACGTTTTTTGGTTCTCAAGGTTTGCTTTTTATATATTTATACACGAGCATTTTTGTGTTTTACATACCATGCCTTTTGTTTCCATTGCGTGTGTTAGAGATTCACCTAGCAGGGATTACTTTTATTTACACTGTCCTGTGACTTTGGAACATGGTGGGGGTAAGAGTGAGGTTGGGTGCGCACCATAAACCGGTTTAAGCTCCCCAGTGGTGTTTTTGCCACTGACCGTTCCAAGGCGGTGCCCCACTGTGTTCCTTTAATTGTTCGTTTTGTCCTCGTGTGTTTGCTTTGTATGCTAGTGTGTGTTGGTAGTGTATATGTGTGTGTGTACATGATTGTGTGTGTATGTCGTGTGTGTGTGCGTGTGTGTGTGTGTGTGTGTGTTGGTGGTGTGCACTTCTGGGTGCTGTGGGGCTCGTTTTGGGGAGGCTGCGTTTTTGGTACGTGGCATTCCCTGTTTGATATTATTTTTGTTTTTTTTCTAAATGTTATTAACTCTGACCAAGTTTCAGGCAGATCCAATGAAAAATGCGACCTCTATCGCATACACACTGTTTTTCTATAATTTGATATGGGGACCTAGTTTTTAACCTCCGATAAAACATAATTGAACATCAAGACAGTGATTCTGACCAAGTTTTATGAAGATCCATTGGAAAATGCAGCCTCTATTGCATACAAAAAGTTAAGTGTGGACAGACAGACAGACGACAGACTACAGCGTTCACAATATCTCACCTTGAGCACTTGTGTTCAGGTGAGCTCGTTTTGGGGAGGCTGCGTTTTTGGTACGTGGCATTCCCTGTTTGATATTATTTTTGTTTTTAAATTGAAAAAAGGACTTGTTTTTGCCTTCGGGTCTGTTACAATGCGAACATGATTTGTTTTCAGTAAGAGCTAAATTGAGAAATATTTTAAAGTTTGTGTGATATATATGTTAGTGGCGTTATTACAATTATACTCAACAAAACTTTGAGCAGACAAACATGAAAAAAGACACAAGGATCAGAAATAAAGCAACCATCCTAACAATGAGCATTTTAGCATGGTCTATTTTCAAGGCTACATATAAGTATCTTCACCTGTTTTTCAGAATGTTAGCATGGCATGTTTTCAAGGATACAGGTAAACATCTTCACCTATTTTCAGATATCGTTCAGCAATTCAAGGTTACTGTGACGTTAACAAAACATGCAAGTTTTTGCTAGAATGATCTACTGAAGCATAAAGA